>OY856414.1:625274017-625895445 GCA_963693085.1 Alisma plantago-aquatica | reverse complement strand
ACCCTCCACCCTAATCTTAGAAATTTGCTCATCCCAAGCAAACTCTAAATCTAAGATGGAGGGGAAAATTCATGCCGGTTGGACCACCAAATGTGGTTATGTTCCAATCAGTGTCTGTCCTCCATCTAAAAATCTCAAAAATAAAGACTAATCAGAACTTAAGATATCATCGTGTGATGCGATATCTGTTCAGTGAAAATTTTTCTAAAAAGTAAAAAAAAAATTAAGGAAATTTTATAATTCAAAACTAAAAGTAAAAACAAAATTCTTGATCGGGTTGCCTCCCGACAAGCACCTTTGTTTTATGTTGATGGCTCAACATGAATCCTTCAATTTTCTGGTGGATACGTTGGGTTGGTTAGATCTAGCATTGCTTTAGTGCCTATGTCGGCTGAGGTGAAATATCTCTTCAAGCATTGACCCTTAGCCACAAATTCTCCTGATTGTTCACTCCATAAAATGAAAGCACCATGCAGGTAGATGCTCTTGACAATGTAAGGTCCAGACTAGTGAGAATGAAGTTTCCCTGGGAATAACCTCAGTCTTGAGTTGAATAGTAGAACTTGATCTCCCACTTGTATGTCCTTTCTTTTCAGATGACCATCGTGCCAAAGCTTAGTGCATTCTTTGTAGATTTGTGCATTCTCATAAGCTGTCATCCAGAGTTCTTACACCTCTTGAAGTTGTAGAATCCTGGATTCACCCACTTTCTTCATATCAAAATTTAGTTGTTTGATTGCCCACCATGCTTTGTATTCGAGTTCTACAGGCAGGTGGCATGACTTTCCATAGATTAATCGAAATGGTGTAGTTCCAAGAGGAGTCTTTAAAGTGGTTCGGTAGGCCCACAAGGTGTCATTGATTTTCACTGGCCAGTCTTTTCAGTTGCGACCTACTATCTTTTCTAAGATAGCTTTGAGTTGACGGTTAGAAACCTCTACATGTCCACTTGTTTGGGGATGGTAAGGGGGGCTACCTTATGTGTTACACCATATTTTCTCAGCAACGCTTTGAAGCTTATTTCCAGAAAATGAGAACCTTCATCGGATATCATGGTTCGTGGGACTCCAAAATGGGAAAAAATAATATCCTTGAACATTTTTATGATAGGTTTGGAATCGCTAGTGATGGTCGATATGACCTCTACCCATTTTGAGATGTAATCCACTGTGACTAGGATTTAGAACAATCCGTGTGAGGATGGGAATGGACCCATGTAGTCCACTCCCCAAACATCAAAAATCTTGACTTCTTGCCATATTTTAAGCAACATCTCATCTCTTTTCATAATGTTAGCCGTTCTCTGAAATTTGTCACATGCTAGAAAAAAGTTGTAGGAATCTTTAGATATGGTTGGCCAAAAGAAACCACATTGAAAAACCTTCAAAGCAGTTTTCTTAGAACTCATATGGCCTCCAACTGGGTCTGAGTGACATTAATCTAAAATGAGTTGGGCTTCTTCCTCAGCGATACAAAGTCTATAGAGACCATCAACAAAAAGCTTGAAGAGGTACGGTTCATCCCAATGATACTGCTTCACATCATGCATGAATTTCTTCAGTGCATTTCTGGTGCATTCAGGGTGGATGACACCAGCGACGAGGTAGTTCACATAGTCTGAGTACCAAGCGGTAGCTTCTAAGACTTTCATGAGTTGGTCGTCTAGAAGAGAATCATTAATCGGGATCTTCTCAGTTTCTAGGGGGTGGATACAACTGAGGTGGTCTGCCACAACATTCTCTATACTTTTCTTATCTCTTATCTCCAGATCAAATTCTTGCAAGAGGAGAATCCATCTAATTAACCTAGGTTTAGCATCTTTCTTTGCTAGGAGGTAGCATATAGCGGCATGATCGGTGTAGACGATGACTTTAGAACCAATGAGGTAAAATATAAACTTTTCAAAAGCATATATGACTACAAGGAATTCCTTCTCAGTAGTTGCATAGTTCCTCTGAGCTTCATCGAGGGTATTCGATGAATAGTAGATCACATAATGTTTCTTCTCTATACATTGGCCTAAAATAGCACCCACAACGTAATCACTGGAATCACACATAATTTCAAATGAGTGATCCCAATCAAGAGCTCTGATGATGGGTGTTGTTGTAAGGGCATGCTTTAGGTTATTGAAACTCTTGACTCATTCTTTGTCAAAATGGAAATCAGCATCCTTTAGCAACAAATTCATCATCAACTTGGTTATCTTGGAGAAATCATTTATAAACCGTCTGTAAAATCCTGCATGACCAAGGAACGTGTGAACCTCTCATACATTTTTTGAGATAGTGAGTTTGGAGATTACTTTGATTTTCGCTCTGTCTACTTCGATACCTGGGTTACTCACTCTATGGCCAAGGACAATGCCTTCCTTTACCATAAAGTGACACTTCTCCCAGTTCAACACAAGATGTGCTTCTTCACACTATTTAAGGACAAGGGAGAGGTGCTTCAGGCACGAGTCGTATGAATCTTCGTATATAGAAAAATCATCCATAAATATTTCTATGATAGTTTCAGTGAGACCAGCGAATATATCCGCCATGCAACACTGGATAGTTGCAGGTGCATTACAGGGGCCGAACGACATCCTTCTAAAGGCATACATTCTAAATGGGAAAGTAAAAGTTGTTTTCTCTTAGTCATCTGGATGTATAGGAATTTGATAGAATCCAGAGTAACCATCAAGATAGAAGAAATATTCTTGATGAGCCAACCTCTCTAAGACCTGATCAAGAAAAGACATAGGGAAATGATCCTCACATGTCACCTTGTTCAACTTCTTGTAATCAATACAAATCCTCCACCCGGTGACTGTACGAGTGGGGATGAGTTTGTTGTCTTCATTTCGTATCACAGTAGTTCCTCCCTTCTTTGGAACAACATGCACATGACTTCCCCATAGCAAGTCATATATCAGATAGATGATTCTAGTAGTGAGCAGTTTAATGACTTCATGGTGGACTACATCCTTCATGTTTGGATAAAGCTTCCTTTTATGTTCAACATTCATCTTGTGATCTTCCATCATGGGGTTTTTGTGCATGCAAAGCGCTTGACTAACCCCGGTGAGATCACTCATCTTGTAGCTGATGGCTTTTCTTCTTTCCTATAATTTCGTCAGGAGTTTATCTTCTTGTTCTATCATTAGATCAGAATTTATGATGACTGAGCAGACCTTGAGATCATCCAAAAACACATACTTCAATCCCTCGGGTAGGGGTTTCATTTCAAGAGCTTCTGATTTCTTGCACGGTTCTTCAGTAACATTCACGGCCTTGAGTTCCTCAAGTTTGGTTTCAGGATCTTCTTCAGTAGTGTCAAGGTGGAGAACAAATTTTTTCACTTGTTTGTCAACTAAACTATCTACATTTGTATTAGTCAGAGCCACTCATAAATGATCTTCTTGTTCATAATCCTCTTACATGAGGAGTGACATCTGCTCTATGCAATCAATCAAATAGACTTCTTCTTGCATGCTTGGTCTTCACATACTTTCAAAAACTTTGAACTTGGGAGTTTCTTTACCTAGTCAAAGGAGCAAGGTTCTTGCTTCAACATAAATTAGAGCTCATGCAGTGGCAAGGAATGGACGGCCAAAGATGATAGGGTATCTGGCATCTTCTTTTATATCCATGATGACAAAGTCACACAAAACATATGAGTCTTTGCCTACCTTGACAGGGACATCATGAATGATTCCTAAGGGGAGCATCATATAGTTATCTGCAAGCTGTGTGGTCATGCTGGTGGGGAGAAGCTCAGCAAATCCTAGCCTTTTGTAAAGTCTAAGTGGCATGATGAAGATACTAGCGCCAAGATCGGCCAATCCCTTCTTATACAAAGAGTCACCGATATGGCAAGAGATACCAAAAGATCCTGGATCTTTCTGCTTTTTTGGCATATTGTTGTGCATAATGTATGAAGTGCTTGTTGCTAACTTGACTGTCTCATATTCTTCAGTTATGTATTTTCTGGTGAGAAGTGACAATAAATACTTTTCCCAAGTTGGTATCTCAGCCAACGCATTTAGAAAGGGTACATCTACGTGAAGCTTCTTCATAGCTTCCTTGAATTTTTTGAAACAAGTATCAAGTTTGGTTTGCTTTAAATGAACAGGGAAAGGGGGATGAGGTTTGTACACTGGCACAACTAGCTCTGGTGTTTCTGTTTCTGCAATAGTAGGTTTTTCATAGCTTTCCTTATCTATCTTATCAGTAGTTACTGCCCCTTTTGGTTGAGACTCAGGCATTGTAGAATCTTGGACAATCACAGAGTCTTCCTCGTCTGTAATATCCATAGGTGTCTTGATAGGAGGATCAGATTAGTCTTTCCAAGACCTGGTGGTGACAACCTTTAGTTTCTCTGGGTGTTTAGTATTATTCTCTGGTTGTCCAGCAAAGGCTCCAGCAGGTGGCTTTGTGCTAGCTACAAGTTGATCTAGTTGAGATTCAATAGCCTTCTGATGGGCTTGCTGGTTAGCTATCATAGTTTACTGTGACTACAACATCTTCTCAATGGATGTTAGCTTGTCATCTGGAGAGACTGGACCGGCTTGTTGCCCTTGTTGTTGGTTCTCGTAAGCGACTTCGTTGGAATTCTGGAACTGAGAACTGTTCTGATAATTGTTGTAGTTCCTGTTCAGGAGGTTACCTCTAAAGATTCCTTGATTTCTGAAGTTTTGTTGTTGGTTATACTAAAATCCCGACGGAACTTGTTGTTGGTTGTTAGAACCAAATTGCTGGGAATTTTCCGCTCCTGAAGGATTTCCATATTGAAAACTAGGATGGTTCCTATTCTGATTCATATTGTAATATCCTTGACCAGGGATGGTGTTGACAACATTAAGATTTTCCATCTGACCATTATCTCCTAAGCCACAAACGTTGATCAGAACAACATCGTAGAGGACATTGTAGACTAGCATAGAATGATCAGTGCCTTTACATGCTTCATAGAATAGTGAAGCCGACTTGATATGTTCTTGTTGTTGAGGGGGTGAGAATCTTCTTTCATAGGCAGTAAGAGACGATTCGAGATGGTCTTTCTTGGAAACTAGGAGCTTGAGGGATTCAGTGATAGACTTGTACTCAAGAATAGCTTTAGCCATAGCTACCTTCAACACTCCTTTATCTACAGATCTACCCCAGTTAGCTTGATTTTCAGCTCCAAGGGTGACAACCTTCCATGCACTGTCATAACTCTAACACATGAAGTTTCCTCTGGATGAGGAGTCTAAGAACCTCTTGATGTCATCATCCACACCCCTATAGAATATCTCGATGAGTTTATTCTTAGGAATGCCATGGTGTGGACACTTGCGTAGCTCTTTGTATCTTTCCCATGCTTCATCAAGGGATTCTCCAGGGACCTGAGTGAATTGAGTTATATGTTCCCTAATTTCATAGGTGAGAGAAGGAGGATAGAACTTCTCTAGAAAGACATTTTGAAGTTGTTCCCAAGTGGTAATGGGTTTGCATTGCAAGGAATTGTACCAACTTATAGCTCTATCAGTAAGGGAATACTTGAAGAGACGGAGTCATACGACATCGTCGGATACTCCATTTTCCTTTGTCATGGCACATAGATCAATAAACCTCAAAAGGTGCTCCTGACTATCTTCTCCTTGTTTACCATAGAATGAGTTGTTTTGAAGCAAGGTGATCCAATGTGCCTTTATCTCAAAATTTGGAGCGTTGATAGGAGGAGGTTGCACTGGGTGATGAACGTCAGCAACTTTAGGGATTGAGAATTCTCTAAGGTCTTTCTACAGTTCTGCTGCTTGCACTACTTCTTGTGCTGCTTGGATTTCTTCTTGAACTGGAGCTTTGGCTTCTTGCATAAGCATTTCTCTTTGCGCATTAACGGCTTGAGCTACCCTTCAGGCTATTTCCTCCTCTTGTGCCATTCTAGCTTGGTTCTCTCAGTTTTGATGATGAAAGGTTCTATCTATCTCAGGGTCAAAGCTAGCAGAGAGTTCGAAACTGTTCGAGCGGTGCGTACACTAGTCTTCGGGGGTACCTGGGATGGAAATATTTTTCGGAAGTAAGATTGAAGGAGTAGAACCAAATTCAAGTGAATGATCGATAATATCAAAAGAAAAGCAAAAACCTAGATTAGCCTTAATAGAACTATATTTGACTAACTGATTTTGTTTTCCCCGACAACAGTGCCAGAATTTGATGTGGTCTATTATCGCACTAACAAATTCACTCGAGGTTGAAATCCCAGAGTTTTTAACTAAAACATTGTTCAATAATACCACCTACAAGCAGACGAGTCTTATCGTAGTATAGTTAAGGATCGAATCCCAAAGGACAACATTTTTAAGAATCATTTCTAGTCGAGTCTAGTTCAAGTAAGACTAATATTTAGAACAAAGGGTTGATTTGAGGTTAATTAAACTAATTGCAAGAAAGTAAAGAGCATGATTTAAAGTTGAATCTAGATTAATGATGGGGATCACTAGGGTGGTCCTAGGTTTCACCACCACTATACATGCAAACATATCCAAACACAAACATCCAGGCAAGATCTAACCATCCAAATAGAGCTTTTGTGAACCCTCCATTAGGATGTTTAGGTTCACGTAAGCATAACCTTAGGCATCAAATTTCTCACCGCCATTTGGATCATGTACTTACGAATTTGAAGATACATATATGAAACTAAAGTTGCGACCCTACATTAGGATGTTTAGGTACACAGAAGTGTCATCGTGGGCTAGATGGCTCATCCTCTCACAGATCACACACTTATGACTTTAGGGAATCCCATCTAATTTCTCATAAGGGAGTTAACTTCATTAATCGACATTCAAATCCTACATATTGAAGTTCTCACAATATAGGAAAGAACAAGATAAATGCAAGAAGGTGATCAATTTGCAAACACACATCATCGATTTACAATGAAATGAAAAGTTATATACTTGCCGTGGAATGTTTAACAAAAAAGACATATAAGCTTGGGCAGCGGGGCTAGTCCCTGCACCCCATCAAAATGGAACTACTTGCTCATGATGCGAGGAACAAAAAGAACAAGAGAGAGGGAAGATTCTGCCATGAGCATGATGTAGAAGATGCTCGCAGCTCAGTGAAGATACTGTCTTCTACGCCATGTCGGAGTAGATCTAAATGAGGAGAGAGGGACACCATGATAGATGGGGCAAAACTTCTCTCTCCACCTTCCTTCTCTTCTCACCATTCTTGCTCATAGTAGGAGGAGCAATCTTTTGATGTGTATGTAGTGTGGATGCACGTAGATGGATCGTGGAGAAGAGTGATGGACCGGGATCCCTTTCCAGGGGTCAAGCCTATGTTTAGGTAGCCTAGCGGTGTCTCAGATCCGATGCCCAAATGAGGACCCCATTGGTCCTATTTATAGGCATTGGTCAGGTCTTAAACGGTTTGGGAGAACCGTTAACATCTTCACAATTTGGACTCTTAATAATTCCTCATGGTTTGGAAACCGAGAGACCTCCTCACATCAAGACCGTGAGGGTCTTCACGGTCTCGCTTTCATGGTTTGCCTTCCTAGAGTTCTTCACTCCTGCCTTCATGCAATCTTCACTCCACCCGGTCCTCAGTCTCCTCGCAGTCTTGGGAACGAACACAGACCTAGCGGTCTTGGGCAAGTGGTCCCCTCGTCGCAGTCTTGAGAGTGTTAGGCCTTCACGATCTTGAGACCACAAGGGTGTTTGTGGTCTTGGGACCGCTAGGGCAGATGTCAGAGGTAGCAGACGATCACATTGGTTGGCGGAGCATCGGGTGAATCCTCACGGTCTCAGTGGTGATGCAGGTCATGAAGACTACGAGGTTGAGGAGGCAAAGGAAGAAGCTGAACTTGGCATGCGAGGGCCTATGGCAGAGGTGGAAGATAGGAGGCGACACCATCGTGGTGCTGTGGAGGGTGGAGGCCGAAGAGGAAGAAGGCGGCATCATGATTGTTGCAGGTGGACGAAGATAGTGGTGGCGCTAAGTGACGACAATCGAAGGAGGAGGATGATCAGGTACATGGTGACACTACTCCTTGCGATATTGGGATCATGAAGGATCTCATAGTCTTAAGACTGTGAGGGCTCACGCAGTCTTGAGATCGTGGGAAGGGTTGAGGGTGCAAAATTGTTAGGGCAGATCGCATGGCCAAGACCGCTAGGGCAAACTGCGAGGATAGGAGTGCTAGGGTAAGACTGAGAGGTCTAGACTGCTAGGGCAAGACCGAGAGGTCAAGACTGCTAGGGCAAGACCATTGATCTGCGATCGGATAGAGGGAAGATGGTTGAGAGTGGAGGTGGAAGGTGATGGTGAAGCACACTAACATTGTGATGGTGGTTATGATGGAAGGTGAAGTAGATGAAGGGGGTTTGATGAAGGTGGATCTATGGTTGAGTGAAGGTGGTCCCCCAGTTGAAGATTCAACCTTATTTTGACCTACATGATCTGCATGAAATTCATATAGAACTA
The DNA here is from genome assembly GCA_963693085.1 of Alisma plantago-aquatica. Taxonomy (NCBI): domain Eukaryota; kingdom Viridiplantae; phylum Streptophyta; class Magnoliopsida; order Alismatales; family Alismataceae; genus Alisma; species Alisma plantago-aquatica. Next base: position 625,886,980 of record OY856414.1, on the reverse strand, counting down.
GTTAATAGGTTTGATAATCCAATCAATTAAGAAAGATTGCATATTGCAAGATTTAGGAGATGAAAGTGAATGTATTGAGTCGAATTGAGCCCATGATGGCAACTGAAACCATGACAAATATGCATTCATCACATGCATGGTTAGAAACTTATTACAGGAAAGCAACACATCATCAACATCATCATCTCATAGGATTAGTGCCATACATTTTACATCATTAAAATTAGGGTTTCACTTTACCCGATTAGGGTTTACAAGGTTGGATCAACAACCATCTTTAGATTATCACTTTCATCATCATTATGAAATGTATTATAAGACATAGAATCATGTTTCTCATTATCATAATAAAACATGTTATGAGGTGTAGAAACATAGCTCACACATCATACATATAACTACTCCATCGGGTATCACATCATACCATGTGACCCTAGCATCAACATGGTGTAACTTAGACACCATCATGAGATATCGATTAGGGTTACAACATAGGGTGTTAGGCTAACCCTAAGTATGTCGGGAAACCATAGCAAGAAGGGTATCATTTTAGGGTATATACTAAGAGAGAAGGAAACGTGTCGGCTACCTTATCAAGATGTGTATCGGTTTAGCAACATGGAGTATGGGGCACAACATCACAAGGAAAGGGTATCGACCAACAAGGAGTATTATACAATGCTTGTGTGTCGAGTATCACAAGGTAACATATTGCTTAGGGTTTCAACAACACATCAGGCTCTCCTTATGTCAGGCAATGCATCACATATCGCAAGACTTCTCAAGGGTGTAACGGTTGCAGGTGTGTCGGGTTGCAATGCATCAGCCATGACAGGCATCAACGCTATCACCAAGATGCATCAACCTCTACCCAAGTGAGATGTCATAGATCGTGACGGCCAAGCCATAATGGGAAATGCATATCCATCAACACCTATCACCTTAGGTGTTACCAAGCCATATTGGCCATTAGCAAAGCATGTCGTGCTAGGCCACTCAAAGGTCATGACGTCCTGCCACAAAGGGTGACAGTCAGTGGCGCCACAGACTGTGATGACCACACAAGGTATATTGGTCTGCATGCCTATCGATCTAACAAAATGTATCAATCTAAATAAGAATATTGACTCACTCTTCTTCAACCTCAAGACGACATTATAAGCAAGGTAGAAAGGTGCAACACAAAGGCATCAACTAAGCAAGGTTCTCCTTCCAAAATAGAACCAAAACCACAAAGAAAGAACCACTAGATCGAAAAGGATAACATACCAAAGATAAAGAACAAGATAGCAAGCAAGGGGTGATAATAACAAAGAGGGTTTAGAGTTATATAACCCGCCTCAAGGATCACCACCAAGCTCTAAGATCCAAGGTCAAGCTCCAAGCTTCACGAGCCCAAGGCAGAAGAAGATCTCCCAAGCTTGATTACCACAACACCTCCAAGAGAGAAGATGGAACCATGGTTAAGAGAGTATGAGAGGGAAAGGAGGTAGCCAAGGTCCATGGTCGAGAAGAAGACAGAAAGAGACGAAGAAATCTAAGGATCATGGCTTAATAAGGTAGAGGATGAAGAGAGCACCACAAGCATATGACTCATCCTCCAAGCTCCAATGGAGAAACTATTCAAGCTCAAGGTCATCCACCAAGGAAGAGGAAAGCAAAGATGGTCAAAGGATTCTCTTGCATGGAGAGAAAGAGGTATATATACAAGAGAGATGAAAGAGAGAGAAAGGGGAAGGTATCACCACCTCAGAACCCTAGGTGACACATCTCTACGAAGAAAGAGCCACATGCAACACCATGCAACAAGGTGATAAGATCCATGTCTCGCCTACTAGGTCACCTTCCTTGGTCATGGCTGGTACATACATATACCATCTTCACAAACCAATAGGGGTAAACCCTAGGTACCACAAACTGATATGGTGCACCAGTAAACACCACAAAATCAATAGGATGTCCCTCAAGACACCCACAAACTGATATAGGGCCTCTCCAAAGCTCTCAAGCTCGAGACAACACTTCTAAAAGCAAGGCACACCTCAAACATGTGTCCAAAACACCACCAATGATGTCACCACTTATCCAAGGCTAAAAAAAGATGCCCATCTCATTCTCTTTCCTCTAGATGATGTCAAGAGAGAGAAGGAACACTCTAGAGGTGGAAAACTTGCACATCAACCCTTATCCTGGCTAAATTGCAAATTTGCACCAAAAACTCTCCACAAAACACAAGCATCAACCAAACAAGCTCAAACAAGGAACTCAAGCCTCCAACATGCCCTAATATATCTCTGATGATTAGAGCAAGGAGCTAAGAAACATACTTTTACAAAACAAATAGGGTTATCCCAAAATGTGGGTCAGGGTCCTTACAATATCCACCAAACAAAACAATTTCAAAGGTGTCATATTGGTCTATGTAATATAAATATATCATATCATATATGATAGTTGTCATCAACATGAATACAAATGATCATTATTTTTCCAATGTATCAGTTGCACTTCAAGACCCAAACCATTGTAAGAAGCATACAGCATTGGGTCTAATACCATTGTAGGGTTTTGGGGAATGGGGCGTCATAGATATATAAAATGTTTCCCAATAAAACTCTTAGACAACAAATCAATATATATAAATACGTAGAAGGGATATCAAATATACCTTAATTCATACTAGTTGTCCTACAACTAGACATGTCTTATGTTGATGTAGTACTTGCATTTTTGGATCCAGGTCTGAAGTATCCATTTTTCTTGTCGCCTCATCTTCATAAAAACACCTTGTCTTCTCCTTGGAGAAGTTGATTATACTCAAGCCTCCACCCAAGGGCGTTGGCCTCTATGTCATCCACATAGATGCAAGAACTTTTGGTGCACCACCTTTGCCACCAAGACATAGTAAAACTTGGAGTCATTGACATGGTAGCATCAGTCTCTCTGCTTGTCATCCTATTGTGATGTGTTGTCTTTGAGGTTAGTCTTTCTATCTCTTAGAGGAAGAACTCCTATCGAACTTGTATCGCTATGTGTTTCTCAAGTATGTCTCATCTCCTTGGACATCCACCCCTATATATTGGAGAGTCATGAACCTTGATTTCCAAAATCTAATCTTGTTCCTAATAAAACTCACAATTAGATCAAAGTAGAAAACTCATACAAACTTCCCAATTGGCCAATTCATTAATGAATTTTCTTCTCACTAATCTAGTCAGATGAATGGATCATCCAATTGTATAGTTTTTGTTTAGTCAACAAATCTAATTTTGATTTGAATTACTCAATTTGATTCCAAATCAATTGAGTGTTTTCCCATTCTTGTTCCACCCTAGTTTCACCCAGTCACCTGATTTGACTATCAAGTTGGATGATTGGTCACTTGACTAGTTATGGATCACTCAGGTGGTTGACATTCAATCCAAATAGATGATATAACCATCTACTTAGCTTAGAGGATCACTGAATCATCTAATTGGGTTGAAATTAGCATGTACATGATTCAGAACCATTCTAGTTGATTACCTTCTGCATTCTTATGCATGTTATGCCATATATTCTTTATTATGTTGGTAGTGATGTGAAAACCTCACAAGAAAATATTTTCATTTAGCAACACATCATTGATACCCAAGTAATAGGCATAAGTTGAAGAACAACTTTAACATGTAAAGTGATCAATACTAACATGGTCATATAATCCCTGTCTTCCAAAACCCCCAACATAATAGTTTTCTGACTTGCTTACATGTACCACATCCCCTATTTCTCTTCTTAAACCCCAAGAATCATCTTTGTCATCCATAGTATCAAGGACATACTATTGACTAAAAAATTTGACTTAAATTTTTTAATTGGACTTTGAAGAATGAACAATATATTCAATAGTTTTTAAAGATGTTACGGATATCCTATATATAGGAGTCAAAGGGTACATGGAAAAACTTAAGTGGGTGAATGGATCCTCACTTAAGTGTACTTAAATAATAAGAAGAATTACAAATACAATGGACATAAACCTAATTAAAAAGAAATAAGAAATAAACCACTTATGCTAACACTCCCCCTCAAGTTCGAGAGTAGACCTTGTCTATTACTAGATTGGCACCAAAATATTGAAAAAGTGATGAAGGAAGTGGTTTATTCAAGATATCAGCAATTTGATCATCAGTTCATACATGATGGGTCACAATATTCTTGGGTTTAACTAGATTCCACACCAAAAGACAATCAACTTTAGTTGTTTTGTACATTAATGAAATACTAGATTATAGTCAATATGAATAGGAGCTTGATTGTCACAATAAATTGAGTTGGAATTTGATAAGGAATTCCAAATTCAACCAAAATGGATTAAACCCACTAAAGATCACAACATGTGTGTTCTGTCACATAGTATTCACCTTCAATGCTGGAGTGGACAAAATACTAGTTGCACTTTGCTTCTCCAGGCCATTGGGTGATCCCCCAATCATGACACAAAAACAAGAGGTGGACTGACAATCTTTGTCATCTCCTACCCGATCTACATCAACATATCGAGAAATAGTGATAATCTTCTCTTGAGGTCATTTGCAGAATAGTCCTCTTCATGGGTCACTCTTGAGATAGTGATGGATACATTGAATGTTGCACCAAAGTTGTTGGAGGGATGCATTCATATGTGGATTGAAACTCCCACAACACATGTTAAGTCAGGCCGAGTCATTATTAGGTATATCATTTTTAAAAATACTCAAAAATACATTTCTAGATCAGGAAATAAACCCCGCTCAAGAGGAACCTTGGTATGGTAATCCATAGGGTTGAAACGGGTTTAGCATCTATCATCCCAATCTCTTAGAGTACATCTAACACATAACATATTTTGGATAAAGTGATCCTTGTGGATGGGAAAAGGACTTCAATCCCAACAAAATATTGCAAATTTCCCAAATCCTTTGTTATATGGTTACAATGACATCAATGTAAACAATAAGAAGAATGTGCCAACATGGGGATTTTGATGAGAATATCAAATGATATGCAGTTCATCGCTGGAAAATCAACTTTTTAAGTATTGTAATGACTTTGGTGTACCATGCTTTGGGAGTTTTCCTAGGACCATAAATCATCTTATGAGGAAACATACATTATTCGAAGACGCCCCCTCAACAACAAAGTTGTGATGTTGTTGCATATAGACCTCTTCTAGAAGATCTCCATGTAGGAAGGCATTGTTCATATCTAACCAATAGAATGGATAGTCAAAATGTGTTTCTAGAGAAACAAGAATGTTGACAGAAGTAATTCCATATTACAATAGAGAATTTATCAAAATATTCCTAGCCAAAGATTTGAGTGAACCTTTTGGCAACTAGATGAGCCTTTAGTCTTTCAATGGAGCCATTAGAAGGATGTTTGATAGAGAAAACCCATTAACAAAAAGTGATATTCTTTCTCAGTGGCATATCAACCAAGTCCCAAGTATGATTACCATGTAGATCTCACATCTCCTCTAGCATAGAAGATTTCCACCCCATGTGTTTCAAGGAATCTGCAAGGTGCTTGGGAATAAAGGTGGTGTCCAACTAAGTTGCAAAAGTAGAAGTTGTTGGAGAGAGGTGACCTAAGCAACAAGTGTTATAAATGGGATGTTTAATGGTGCATGAGCATTTAACTTTGTGGAGAATTATTGGTAAACCTGACTCATTTAAAAGAAGATGACGATTGTGGGGTTGCTGGTTGAAGACCACCTTCCATGCATAGATGAGATTCTTGAGGTGGTGACACTAGAATCTGAGGAAAAGTTCAGGGACAGAGACCACATCATGTGTGGGTTTAAAGGGAGAAGGAAATGAGGAGAAAAAAATTATCCTTATGTAAAGTTACATAAGAGGACATATTGATACAAATACTTTTGGAATCAAGGCATTTGTAGCCTTTTTGAGAGATGATGTATCCAAGAAAAATGGTTCTTATGGCCCGGGGGATAGCTTATCAGCCTTAGGATCAAAGTAGTGAACAAAATTGCTTCTTTTAAGGTAATGCAGCTATATATGATAGAGCAATAAATCATCTATTTGCTTTATAAGGAATATGAAGAACATGTATAACATCTATCAACTAAGATGTATAAAAGTAATAAGGCATCAACCAATGTTTTCCATATTCAATTCTTAAACAAATACACTACACAGATGATTACATATTCATATTTACACTTATGCCCAGAGGAGATGAGGTATACTTCTCATACTCCAACTGGCCACTAGTAAGTCTAAATCGATACCATACAAGGTCAATGACACAGCCGACTGTCAAGACCTCATCTATCTCAGTTAGTATGAGACCAATTAGATTTAGCAGGATATCTTGGGTCAAGTGCAATTAGCTTTTTCAGGGTATAGCGACAACTTCTCTATAGAGTTACAATCGTAGCATGTACTCCCTTTGGGAGAAGACCACTTTGCTTTCCCAGATTATTTTATCAGGAAGACCACTGAGAGATCCTGGTTTAATTATTATCAGGAAGTCCACTGAGCAACTTGGTGTTGTTGGGGAGTCCACTGAGAATCCTTGTTTAGTTGGGGAGTCCACTGAGTGCCCTGGTATAATGATCACGTATTCAAAATTATGTATATTGAGTAAAACGCATTTCATCATTCAACAAATTCTGACACTGAATGGATCTATGCTCTGGGAAATTACATGATAATATTTAACTTGTTTAATTAAGTACATTATAATATCTTTTAGCATCAATCAAGTTGCAAGCAAGAATTATATCAAATGCTACAAAGAAGGGCATAATATGCTTATCAAGTACTTTCATGATTCTTTGGAACACATAGAACACTTAAGATCTCCATATCTCATCATCATCATATATGGGTATTTAAACCCTTAGTTCATCACTAAGCTTTGTCACATCTGTAACAGGTAACTGATACCTCTAGGTCATTAGACCAAGGTATTAATTCACATATTTCCCAAAGCTCATTTAATATCTGATCACCTTTCACTAAGCAACAACTATCTTTCAAAACATCAGATTATATAACCATTATACTTGTTGTAAAAATAATTTACATGGCTTACAAGGCTCATTAAACATCTTATCACTAACAAATATCTTTTTAGGTCATCATACAACATAAACATTATACTTGTTATACAAGTATTTAACATGTCTCACAAGGCTTATGCAATAAGGGAAATACAACCTTCCCATTATTAGGGTTAGGGTTTCCCTTTATAACCGAATAGGGTTTCAAGTTCACATTATCAATCTGAACCCTAATTCATCACTCCATACATTTAGGATCATACATAAATATCATAAGTATTCAATCATACTTATTTATTCCACATCACTTATCATTAAATGATTATCAACACAAAGTATGAGTTTCTCTCTCATCCTCATTAGGATATTGATTACATCCTACTTTATTATCTTGGCTTAACTCATTTCTTAATGTATGTTAGCCTTCACTTATCCAAGTGCATTCAACCCATTACATCTTAATGTAATAATTGTCATGACATACTTCATATGTTACTCATCCAAGTATATTGGATTTGAGATGCATCAAGTGTATCAACCTTGAAGTACTGAATGTCATATTTATCATGCCTTGGTGTATCACTTTCTTCATTACTTTTAACTTACTTAGGTTCATCAGTTTATCTTGTATTAGGGTAAATCCCATTCTAATAATTTATGCACTAACTCATCACATTTACCCTGTAGTGTATTGGTCATAAGTCACATAGTTAAATTACTCATCTATCATCAAGTGATATGAACTCATCTCGGGTTTTGGCATTGTTAATATAGGGTTGAACATTATCAAATACTTTAGGTTTTTCACCTAAAAAAGTATTAACCACACCATGACTTGGTATCACACTCATCACTACTAAGAGTGTCTTCTCCTCACCTTTACAAGGTGTATCAGGTTGAATCATGTATCTCAAGTTGAACACATGTATTGGGTTAGGTGTATATCAAGCTAGGCATCATCATATCTCTCATCACTTACTCATTAAGGTATTAATATTACTAATCATATGGTGTATCACCTTGACCATACATGGGTGTACATCCTTACCTCTCTTGAAGGTATTGGCCACACCTTACTTAATTAAGTTTGACTTAATCCTCCTCTTAAAGGTACCTTAACTCACAATTATCAAATTGCACTAAACTTGTTACCCTTAATATAGCATTTAACATAACCCACAACATATATCACTTAGTCAAATTGGATGGAAACATACCTACCATATCGGGCATCATGGTGTATATATGCTATCATATTGTGTTTAAGACACAACCTTCACATCCTATTGTGTATCCATATCGAGCATGTGGTGTAACCACATCATCATATCATGTAGAGTGTATCCCCTAACACCATAGCATGTAACCATCTTGGATTAGCTATCACTTAGTTCTTATCATCTCAAGTCAACCTCATATCGTGTATGGGTTATATTGGGTTTCTATATCGTGCACAAGGGTGCACCATATCGGGCATAGGAATATACCTACTACCATATCGTTCACCAAATGTGCAACATGTCGTGCATAGGGTAGATACTTCGTCATAGTATCATTCTATGCATCATGACATATTGGGTCACCATGTTAGATCCTCATATCGGGTTCCCATATTAGGTTTTCATATCGTGTTGGCATATTGGCTAACCTATCGAGTTAGTATATCGAGCAACCCATTATACTCTTATCCTTTTCATTCCTTTCCAAGGATCAGTTATAACATATGATTAAATAACAAGCTGGGGATCAAGTTGAACTCTTAAATCCATTACAAAGTGATAGAGACATGTCGGGTTTTCAAAGGCATATCGAGTTTCCACTTCTTCAACTAGGGTTTCAATCTTTAATATTAGTTAATGGTACTATATCATGTAAACGATAGCCTCTCAACCTTGTATTGTGTATAAGGTATAAGTAGGTAACTTCCCATATCATTCATAAGACATGCCTAATATCGTGTATGAGGTGTCACCCACTTCTATATCGGGTGAACCGCCATCTTGGGTTCCATATCGGTCATTTAAGATACTTCAACCCCATATCGGGTTGTTCCATGATGATGTCATCATCATCAACCTGAAGAACTTTTTTGCTATTCTAAAACATGGACCTAAGTCCTAACTACTTGTTGGAACTTAAAGGAACATCAATTGATCAAATATATTCAAAATTGAAAGTAAACCAATAAATTCAAAAATATTGGAAAAGAATAATAAAATGGTTGGGTTCAAGTTATATAACCAACCTATAAATCAACTTCCAAGCTTCAATATCCAACTATTGAAGTTCTAGAGGTTGAAGATGAGCTTTTCTACGATCCAAGACTCGAGCTCCTTAGCTTTTGCATGATATCTTCCCTCCTTGTGGCCGATATAACCTTGCTAGGTTGATATCCCCTACTTGGCTGATATCCCTTGTCTTTGAATGGTGCCAAGCTCTACAACTCGATACTCCTTCACACATGCACGATACTAGATTGGTATGCATGATATCTAAGAGAGGGATGGTAATAAGGTTTCGAAAATTCTACTAATAGGTGAAGAGAAGGGTATTTATACTTGTGGTTTATGAAAAAGAGTGTAAGAGGTGTCATTGTTTTAATCTACTAAGTGCTACATAGCCATGCATGGATTGACACATGTATTTGCATTCATCCCATCTTTATATTGCCATGAAAAACTAAAATATTAAGGATAATGCAGGGGATAAGGGTTGGGCTCCATAGTTATCTTCTAGGACAAGTTACTTCCACTCACATTATTATTATATTCAACATAACCTTTTCCCAAAGAAAAGTTGCAAACCAATACATATGACTTTATTGAGGTGCCTAGCCCATCATGGGTAAAGCCAAGACTTCAAAAAACTGATAGGAGACTCCCTCTATGGTTCTTTGGCCGATAGGGACTCCTATTTCAAGTCTTCAACTTGATATATCTCATATAAAGCTTCAACTATACAACTTCCTTGGTCTTTTGATCACCAAGAGTGCTACCATTCTAAAAGTGATTCAAACATAGCGTCTCCTTCTTTATCTCTCCTCTTGATGATACTAGGAAGGAGTAAGGACACTTTGAAAAGTGTCAATTTGCACATCAACCCTTTATTTTGGATAAATTACATTTCGTACCAAAATTGGTGCACAAAGCACTTAACATTATTCAACAAGTTCTTACTTTAGAATTTAGGCTTTCCACAAGCCACCACTTAGCATAATTCTCTCTCTTATGATGTTAAAACACTTAAAGTACACTCAACATGTGACATTTGCAATATAACTCCTCATCTTAGGTAAATTGCACTTTACACTTAGACTATCATATAATAAACACATAGTTTGGAAATAAGCTTAATCTTGAAAATAAACTTCACAAAGAGTCTTAGTTACTTCTAAAAATATTAGACCAAGTTTTTAATCATTTACTTAAGCAGAACCACTAGGGTTAGGTTATAACCCAGGTCAGGGATGTTACACTTGGGACTACAAGTCTTATAATACATCTACTGTGCCACTCTAATCTGATGATACAACACTAAACTTTCTTACGACTTGTACCAACTATCCTTTAGCTATTTATTTTCTTGTCATAAGGAGAGGCTACTTATTACAGAAGAACTATATCAGAGGTATCTCTAGATTTATGTATAAGCTGCCTCAACAGATATAGATAAGGATATTCTAAGGAATTATTTTTAGCTTGATAAGCTTTTCCCAAAATGATTCTACAATAGTTCCTTCAATTAATACATCCTTATCAATGTTGTGTTTATGCAGAGCATAAACCCCTAACATATGATATCCATACTATAGTATGTAACTAGACTAATCTCAAAGTTGGCCCGTCTAAGTAGCCAAACATTAATCATCTTATCAGAAGTGATGTTCTCACTTTCCCATACCACCTCACATTTCTTGGATACCAGAATTCCTTACCTTGGTATCCGTCACATGTATCAAAATCACATCGCATCCCCACCATTTCCATCTTCGGTTGTTATTACCAAAACTGATCATACAAAATGATCTTTCTTTCATCTTGGGACGTTACTTATTACACATATCTTTATCTTGGAATCAAAGTCCAAGAAAAAATGATACTTTACTAAGTATTCATCAAAAGAACACTTCTAACTCATGCACATCAAGTATCATAAGACTCACTTTATTGCCATGTCCCTGAAAGGAAAGAACACAAAGAAACATATTTCTCTTATCACCCCCATCATCACCCTGGGTTGTTTATCAAAGAGAAGAGATTATCATCTCCTCTAATTATTGCATGAACTTTCAACTGTTCATGAGTCATTTACTCTTGTTTCATCCTATGTTCCTTGCCATTAGCATAGGAATTAAAAGGATGATTACATATCATCACTCCTTTCTTTGTTATTGTCTAACATGTTCATGAACATTTTATGATTTTATCACATTTCTCATTTTCACATTATGGAAGAGATCACTATCCTTCACATATTCTATATTTGAATAGGGATCATCTTCCTTGTTCCCTTTCACTTATCATGAGAATTGTACTTTGTATTTTCTCATACTCATAGGTTGATCTGAGATAATCTATGATTCCATTTTATTGCACTTATGATGTGATAGAAACATTCATGCCATATTTTCAATTTCATTATGCTCTTTAGATTATATAAAAATGATTACTTGATCAGAGTAATCAGAAAGATAGTAATCTATGATTTCCATACTTACCCTACCTTCAATAGTTGTATACCTGGACATGGTATACAAGTACTGAGATTAGGTATGTATCATATACCTTACTTTTCATGTAATGAACCTGACCTAGGTTATGAGTTAACCCTATTTGTTTTGCCTAAGTTTCTGATAACTTTAATATAATCCTCTAAGGTGTCTTGTTATCATGTGACACATTTACGTTCCAAGTTTGGTCCGGATTAAATGTTGTTTGAGCAAAGTTCTTATGTTTTGGACCAAAGTGCAATTTACCCAAGATGAGGGGTTATATTGCAAAATATCACATTTTGAACGTGCCTTAAGTGTTTTAGAATCATAAGAGATAGAATGATGCTAATTTGTGGCTTGTTGAAACCTACAAATTTTAAGTTTGAACTTGTTTGAATAATTATAGTACCTTGTGGAACCAATTTTGGTACAAATTGTAATTTACCCAAATTGTAGGGTTGATATGCATATTAACACCTCTAGAGTGTTCCTACTTCCTCTATGTATCATTTACAGGAGGTATAAAGAAGGAGACACCGTGTTTGAATCATTTTTGAGTGGTAGTATTCTTGGTGATGAAAAGACCAAGAAGGGTTGTGTAATGGAAACCCTAATTTGAGCTCGTATTGAGTGTACTGGGTTGTAGTGTTAAATGGGAGTCCCTATCAGACAACGAGCCAAAGAGGAGGACCCCATATCATTTTTTATCTCTTTGCCTTTGAAAAAACGAGCTAATCACCTAAATAAAGTAATAGATGTCAGCTTGCTACTTTCCTTTGGAAAGGTTGTATTGAATTGTGAATATAATAATAATGTGAGTGGAAGTGGCTTGCCCTAGAAGATAACCAAAGGGGACGACCCTTATCCCTTGAATTATCCTCAAGTTTTTATTTTGCATGGCAAGATAAAGATGGAATGCATGCAAGTACATGTGTCAATCTATGCATGGCCATGTGGCACCTAGTAGTAGTAAGCAGATGCCACCTCTTACACTCTATCCCATGAACCTCAAGGATGTATACCCTCCCTTTCACCTACTAGTGAATCGTTTCGACCCCTATCACTCTCTTTCTCTAATATATCATGCATACCCTCTTATATATCATGCATAGTAGCTCAAGTAGAAAGGGGAGCTCGAGCACCAAGCTTAAGGTAAGGCCATGGTCATCTTCAACCTTGGTTGAAGCATGATTCTTGGGTTATCATTATTCCTTTCTTTTCTTCCTCACCAAGTTCTTAACTACGGTGATCCCTTGTATATGGAGGAGTTGTGAACGAGCCTTGGACTTTTGATAAGTCATCTTCAACCTTAGGAACGTGAAGCTTTGGATCTTGGAGCTTTGAAGTAGTTCTTGAGGTGGGTTATATAACTTGAACCCAAACATATTTATTACTCACCATCTTTCTTGCTATATTTGATGATCTACTTTAAATTTCGATATTTTTTGAATACTTGATATATCTATGAGTTCTAATAGTTTCTTAGACCTGTTATCCATGTACTACAATAATTAGAATGAAGGTCTAGAGCTTGAAGATGATGGTATCACCTTACAAAGTGATATCGGGTTCAAGCACTCAAGCAAGCACCTCTAACTCGATATGGTGGTGCACATACACCACTGAAACAATATGGATATGAGTTTATACTTCCTTGAATGATATGGTGTCAACCATACACCTCTTGCATGATATGAGGTCAAGCAAAGACCCCATGCACGATATAGTGTCAAGTACACACACCTCTTTTCCTGATATGGTGTGAGGCATACACAAACCTCTTTGCCCGATATGGTGTGAAGTATACACACACCACTTTGCCCAATATGGTGTGAGGCATACACACACCTCTTTGCCTGATATGGTGTGAAGCACGCACACATCTCTTTTCCCTATATGGTGTGAAGCATACACACACCTCTTTTCCCAATATGGTGTGAAGCGCGCGCACACCTCTTTTCTTGATATGGTGTGAAGCATACACACACCTCTTTGACCGATTTGGTGTGAAGCACACACACACCTCTTTGCTTGATATGGTGTGAAGCATACACACAAATCTTTGCCTAATATGGTGTGAAGCACACACACACCTCTTTACCCGATATGATGTTGAGCACACACCTCTAAAACGATAGGGTGGGTAACCCAATACACTAGATGACAAAAGTGGTAAGCTGGTTAATACCCTAGAACATGTGATGGCCAATACACTAAACAATGGTGTGGCCAATATATTCAAGTGAGGTGAGGATGTTACACCCATGTAAGGTGAAGGTGATACACCATATGATTGGTAAGGTTGATACCTTGATGGGTAAGGGTATGAGGTATATGATGATGCCTAGCTTGATATACACCTAACCCAATACATGTGTTCAACTTCACATACATGATTCAATCTGATACACCTTGTAAAGGTGAGGGTAAAAAACTCTTAGGAGTGATGAGTGTAACCCCAAGTAATGGTGTGGCTAATATGTTCATAGTTGAAACACCTAAAGTGGTTGATAATGGTCAACCCTATATCAACAATGCCTTAACCCAAGATGAGTCCATATCACTTGATGATGGTTGAGTAATTCAAGTGTGTGACCTATGGCCAATACACTATAGGATAAATGTAATGAGTTAGTGCATAAAGTATTAGGATGGGAAATATACTAATACAAGATAAGTTAATGAACTTAAGTTAAAATTGATGAGGGAAGTGATACACCATGGCATGATAAATATCACATCCAACACCTCAAGGTTGATACACCTTGATTCACCTTAAATCCAATATACTTGGATGAGTAACACATGAAGTGTGTCATGTGAATTGTTACATTAAGATGTAATGAGTTTAATGGACTTTGATAAGTGTAGGCTAACATACCTTAAGAAATGGTTAAGCCAAGTTAATAAAGTATGTTGTAATCAATATCCAAGTGAGGGTGAGAGAGAAACTCATACCTTGTCTTGATAATCATTTAATGATAAATGATGAGAATAAATAAGTATGATTGAATACTTATGATATCAATATATGCTCCTCGATGTGTGGAGCAATGAATTAGGGTTTGGATCGATAATATGAACTTGAAATCCTATTTGGCTATAAAGGGAAACCGAAACCCTAATAATGGGAAGGTTGTATTTCTCTTATTTCATAAGCCTTGTAAGACATGTTTAATACTTGTATAAAAAGTATAATGTTTATGTGGTCTGATGACCTAAAAGATATTTGTTTCCTAGCAAGAGGTGACAAGATGTTTAATGAGCCTTGTGAGCCATGTGAATAGTTGTTGCCTAGTGAGAGGTGACAATATGTTTAATGGGCCTTGTGAGACATGTGAAGAGTTGTTTCCTAGTGAGAGGTGATAAGATGTTTAAATGGGCATTGTGAGCCATGTGAAATACTTGCGCAACAAGTGTGATATATACCTGGGTTCGAGGACCTAGAGGTAATGGTTACCTGATAAGAGGTGACATTGTTCAGTGATGAACTAAGGGTTGAATACCCAGATCATATAATCATAATGATGATAATGATTAAGGGATAAGAATCCCCAATAATATGATAAGGGACTGAGATCCCAAGTGTTATGTATCTAAATGTGTTCTAAAGATTAAGAAAGTACTTGATAGATGTATTACACCTTTCTTTGTAGAATTTTTTTATGATTGATGATTATAACATGTTTGATGCTTAAAGAATACTGTAATGCACTTAATATATCATTGGAACCATGAAATGTAGTTTCCCGAGACATAGATCCATCAGCGTAAGAATTTTCTGAAATGGTGAAATAGGTTTTTCCCACAGAATTACCTAGAGCGCAAATTTTTGAATATGTGGGGTTGCGAGCTTGGACGACCATATGTTAGCCAATCCCCTTATCTCCACAATCTTTGGTATTGGCTATATGCCATATCCTAGATCGAGTGTAATTGTGGTCATAGACTCAGTAATGAGCACGATGAACTAGCCCGTGGCTCAAAGTATGGTTATATGCCATGACTCAATAATTTTATTACTGGGGAATGTTGTTGGTCTGTTTTTCCCTGAAGAGAGTGCATGTTGTGGTAGTAACTCTAAGTGAAGATGCTAATATACTCTGGAAAGCTTTTTATAGTTTGACATGGAATGCCAATTCCAGTGGTCTCGTACTGATCGAGATGGGTGAGGTCATGGAAGTTGGTTCTTCCATTGACCTTGTATGGTACCGACTTATGAGGAGTTTGTGATCGGTTGGTGCATGAGCGGTATACCTCATCTCCTCAAGGCATAAATGTGATTGTAAATATGTAATCAGCCGTGTAGCGTATTTGCTTAAGGATCGAATATGGGAGACATTGGTTGATGTACACTTATTTTATACATCCTAATTGGATAGATGTTATACATGCTTCTTTATATTCCTTGTAAGTGAATAGATGATTTATTGCTCTATCATAGATAGCTGCATTACTTTAAGAGAAGAGATTACTTTGTTATGCTTATAACAATGATTAATCTTTCCTGTTAATATAAAAGAACCTCTGCTCAATTTATATCGCTTACCTATGATAATAATATTGTTGGCGGAGAGTTATATCTCTCACTTGGACAATTGTCTCACCCCGTAGGATCCACATTTTTTTCAGGTGGATGTGCACAAGGGGGTAGAGACCGCACGACAGAGGGAGAATACCAACAACAGGGACAATAGTAATAGCTCAGGTTGAGTGTACTATCTATCGTGTCTTGTGGATAGAAGTCCTATGTGTCATCTCTGTACTCTCAAGTCCTTGGAATCAGTATGTAAAGGTTTTATAAACAATTTGAGATTTTGGCTTGTATACCTCAAGGTTTTATGTTGCTTCAATATATGTTTTGACAAAGCAACTGTTATATGTTATCCTCGAGATGAGATGGTACAATGTATGTACAATGTGAACCATGATGTATATAAAGTTTTGGTTCTTTGATTAAGATTTTACTGGAAGAGGATCTCTTTGTAAAATGGTTTGAATTTTTAGTAACTTTGTTAATCTGCTGCTTATGGTTATTCCACAATTATTTACTGGTTATGGCTTGATTTGATGTCAGGTCGTCATAAAGTTTTGGTATCAGAGCTTAAGGTTCGTTGAGTCTATAGAGACATAGGACTAAGGTGTTGAGTCTGTTGTAGTGTCCTCCAGTATACAATATAGTGACTTCTTCTTATGCAAAAGAAAGGGTGAAGTTTAAAAATGACTGGAGAACACGAGGAACACATTGCCAAGAGCAATGTTGTTGCACCAGGAGAGGGTGTAAGGGATCAGGCAAGAGAAGAACGAGTGCTTGAGAATTCCCATCTTGACCCAATTAGGATAGAGAATCTTTCTTTTTATTCTATTTTTGGGCAAGTTAGGACAACAGTGATGCATATAGTGGACTAGATACCAGCAATACAACCTTGGTTACCATTCCTCAATGTAGAAAATTTGGGTTCTGAAAGGGTTCCTGAATGGAACAGTCATGTTGGAACAAAGGGAAATCTGGGAAGGATTAACATATAGAAAGAAAATAGACTCTGCCATAAGTATAGACAGATAGTACATCTGTGCGGGCAATGCCCAAGGAAGGGAAATAAGCTAAGAATTAAGGAACGATCTCTACAATTCTAGAGACATTTTCTTAGTTTTTCTAAAAAGCCAAAGTTTTTTGTGCCACCAATACAATAAATGCCTAGTGCACCAGGGCAGTAGTCACTAAGTAAAGGTAAATGAGACTACCATCTCATGAAAACAAGATCAACAAATTTAAACTAATGCGGAAGCGTTTCGTTAGCAGCGGAATTATTGAAAATCACAAAATTTTAAAACTTTTTACACAAAGGTCCATAAACTGTCGGAATATTTCATAAAAGAACAAGATAAGTTATTTACAATCAATTCACCATTACATCTCTGTAATATCACATCTCGAGAGTCACAACATCAACTGCCCTATTAACTGTACAAGGCAAGATACAAAAACCTCGAGGCATTACGCCAAAATCTCAGATCTATTTAAAACATCTAAAGACTCCTAGGACCTGAGAGTACAGAGACAACACATAGGACATTCTATCTACAAGGCTTGATAGACAGTGTCTCCACCTGAGAATCACTGTTGTCCCAGATGTTGTGCTGCTGTTGTTGCTGCTCACCCACTGAAGGGTTCCTTCGTCCTCGGTGTCTACCTAAAAAGTTGAATCCCAGGGGGGTGAGACAATTGAATAATTGTCCCAGTGAGAATTATAACTCTTCACCAAACGCATTGTTATTGAAAATATTAAAATAATAAAGGAGCAGAAGAACTATAATTATTCAACAACATGAAATTTATTGAATAAAGTAAGTAGAGCAGTTTTCTCTAAGGAATCATTTCAATTACAACTTGATTGAATGACAAGACATATATCAATTAGGAATATGAAGAACATGTATATTAGTTATTCAACTAGAGTACTTATAAACAATGTACCATCAATCATTGTTTCTCGTAATTCAACCTAAGAAATTATGCTACATGGCTGATTATGTTTTTCAAACATATTTATGCCCTGAAGAGATGAGGTATACCACTCATTCTCCAACCGACCATTACTAAATCACAATCGGTACCATGCATAGGTCATTAGAAGAGCAAGATTCCTATGACCTCGTCTTCCTCAGTCAGTGTGAGGTACAACATGCAGGACATCTTGTGTCTCTTCTTAAATAGCTTTCTAGAGTATTCTGGCAACTTCGCTATTAGAGTTACAGTGGCATGTTGTATTCTCTTCACCATCGAGGGATTTCTTGTTTATCTCATATCAATGTAGCATTAACAATATCATCAGGAAATTAGTGATACATCATCCTGGCATAAACATATAATGCAGGATTGATAGATTAAATGTATATCTCACATCAATTCCCTCATTAGGACGTAAGGATATTCGCGTCCATAACCCCCACATACTCAGAAGTATGCTCTCCAGGAGTTCCCTTAGGAAAATATGTTTCACCATCATTTAATTTCTGACAATGATGGATCTATGGTCAGGGCTCTACATGATATCATTATACTTGATTAATTAAGTACATTATGGAATTCTTTTAGCATCAGACATATTTTCAAACATAAACCAATAAGACAATTGCTATTAAGAAAGAGTACTAATTGTATCAAGTTCATTTCACATCTAGTTAACATTGGGATCTCAATCCCTAACCATCTCAGCATTGTGATTCAGGAATAGGGGTATTCAAACCCTTAGATTATCAAACACTTGTTACCAAGTAACATGTTGATATTGAATCATTTAATAGTATGAATAGAATAATAGCAATGCTGATATTTCCTATGGCTCATAAAGCTTGTCAATCTCTTATGTTACCTATCACTAGGAAACATAACATATTATTACTTTCAAAGCTTATAAGTGCTTTCAATGAATATGACATCATAGCTCTTACCTGGCTATGTTCACCATTTCATAAAAACCTGCATAATTAATATACTAGATAATAGGCAAATTATCTCTATATTAGCACATTGCAAAACAAAAATAACCTTTCCATTCAAGGGTTATACCACTATGCCCTTACTAGGATTAGGGTTTCCCTTTTTAATTCAATTAGGGTTATCCAACCCAATTAACTTAATTAGGAAAAGTGATTCCTCATTTCATAGTTGAAACATTGAATTTCATGCTTAAAAGCATAACCTAGAATTAGGGTTTACTGTTCACATCCGCACATAATACTAGATTAGGGTTTACCATTCACATTACATCACATTACCCTAGATAGGGTTTACTATTCACATTATAATGAATTAAGATCATATCATCATCATGTATGAGGATTATTTCCATTAATGCCCTCAAATTAGGGTTAAGATTAATTAACCATCATAATTAGGGTTTCCATGATCTCACCATGAAGGATCACACCCTAATTAGATGTATTCATACATATTGGAAGTTTATTACTTGATTATCATTCATATAAGAAGTCCTCTCTCTTCTCTTTCTATCAGATGATATTTGCATCACCCTTAATTAGGCTAAGTCAATTCAACATTGACATCATGGGTTATATCATTACTATTGTAATCATTAGGTCTTACTCATCCAAAGAGTACTAATCACTCTATCCCATCAAGAGTACCTTTATAATGATCACCACTGATTATAACATGCATTAGTCATCTAATTACTTGGTCCCTTAATCACTTTATGTACCTATGAGATTTAGGTTAATCAACCACTAAACTATCTTAACCACTAAGGCATCAATCGATCTTGACCTTCATAGACCTCAAACGGTCTTGCACACTAATCCTCCAAACGGTCTTGGACAGACCTTGAAACCATTTGGTGTTGAAGACCATTTGGTTTTGTTTGACTTTTGAAACCATTTGGTAAAGTGCACACTCAAGACCGTTTGCCCAAAATGGGGTGAAGACCGTTTGGTCAAGTTTGACTTTGAAACCGCATGGACATAACCAACCTTGAAACCGCATGAGCACCAAACGGTTTGGGATCGTTTGGTCCCAAATGGTCTCGAGACTGTTTGGTCCAAACCACCTCAAAACCGCAAGGACCAGAAAGTGTCTCAACTACTTCAATTGAGTTAGGGTTTCCAATGGTGAACCCCTCAAATAGTCATGCATTTGCTATCCACTTATCAATTGAGTCAATTAGGTCAACCCTCAACCGATTTGACACTGAATTGACCCTCAATTGATCAACAATTAGGGCTTGGATTGATTGGATTAGTATTTGAAATCGATTACCCTTCAACATGTTTCAATGTGGGTCTAATTGATTTGAAATCATTGAACCATCCTTCAATTTGGTCATGACCTGACCCCAAATGGTCTTGGGATCGTTTGGATGACTTCCAAATGGTCTTGAGACCGTTTGCCCATTATTTTATCAAAAACCAAGTCAATCAATTAAGGTTTGAACCCTAGGTTTGGTCCCCAAATCAGCAATTAATTATTCATCAACTTGATATCATTGAACCTTCAATTGGTCAACCCTACTTAACCCTAGACCTCCAAATAGTCTTGGGTGATCACCAAACGGTCTTGAGACCATTTGGGTGATCCCCAAAATGTTTTCAAACCATTTGGGCCACTCAACCCAAACTTCAACATGTAACTATTATTGAAATCAACAATTGACCCGATTAGGGTTTAGATGATTGATGGGCCTTCAATTGATGATTCAATTGGAATTAATGGATCATTTTTGGTAGGTAATTAATCTATATTATTCTCAACAGACCTCCGAATGGTCAACGCCTGCTCAACGCATCCAAACGGTCTTGGAATGTTTGCTTCTATGCGGTTTGGTTGAAACCGTTTGCATTCAAACGGTTTGAAACCGTTTGCTCCCAAACAGTTTGGGAAACCGTTTCAGCAAGAGTTGGAGACCATTTTCAAAAGTAACTTTTTGGATAAACATAGGAAATAACTTCATCATATTCTACCTCAAGAACAAGGGCTGTTCTTCACGGAAATGATAGCAAGAACACCCAAAGGTGTTTAAAGAAGAAGTATAGCAAGAAAAGAGGATGCATTAACAAAGCATAAGGGTTAGAGTTATAAAACCTGCCTTTAGGTCTGATCTAGAGCTCCAAGATTCGTGGATTTAATGGAGGTTTGAGCTCCAGTAGTTCTCCAAGCTTCGTTCTTCAAGTTTTGGATGGAGAAGATGGCTAGAAAGAAGAATCGTGTGAAAAACACCAATAAACCAACCTTGTTTTATGGTTTCCACCATGAATTTGAGGTAGATGACGATCCATATTTACCAAACCAGCTTGGTCGTCCTTCCTATGCTCTAGAGCTCCTCCTTGGTTGGCCAAAGCAAGTTTGAGAAAAAAAAAAGAACTAAGTGAAATGATCCCTTGTGTTGTTGGAAAAAGGTTGCTGATATATTTATGGGTCTTTAAGGTAATTATATAAAAGAGAGTTATCTTCTTTTATTTTCCAACTAAATCCACCAAAACCTACTCCACTTTCTTGGCTACGTGGCCACCTTCTAAAACTTGCAACACTTCTCAATTATCCTAGGTTTAAAGGAAAAGAAACCCAACATCTTAATAAGTTGTATATATTAAAGACTTATTTACTTAAATCTTGATTATTCAATACCAAGATTATCTTTCCTTCTATGATCCTTCATATGAGGCACCCTTCTATTTTTGTTTTCTATATTTGATGCCAAGAAACATGAGAAATACTCTAGAGGATACAATTTACATGTTGGACCCTAGGTTTTGGGTAATTTACACATTACACCAAAACTAGGTTTTAAAGCACAATGATTACTCTACAAGCTATATCTTGGTGCTCAAGCTTGTGGAATCCATACCACCATATAATATTCGTTCTTATGATGTCTCAACATCAATGGGACATCTTAACATGTGCAATTTGCAAGTTAACCCCTCTACTTGGGTAATTTGCACTTTAGTCCAAAATTAACAAAACAATGTTGCAACATTATTCAAAAAGGACTGAAATAGAAATATAGGTTCCTCAAAAGCCTTAATTACATTTCAAAAGATAACCACAAGCATCTAATCACATATTTAAGCAAAACACCTAGGGTTCGTACATAACCCAGGTTAGGGATGTTACAAATTATCCACCCCTTACAAGGATTTCATCCCCGAAATCAACAAAAATATATTAAGAGAAAAGAGTACGATATTTCCTTTTCATCTCTTCCTCTAGTTCCCACATGGCTTCTTCAACACCACGGTGATTCCAGAGAACTTTTACAATACTTATGTCTTTCTTTTTCAGCTTTTTAATTCTTCTGTCAAGGATCGATACAAGACCTTCTTTGTAAGATACAATCATCATTCAACTCTACTTCCCTAGGTTGCAGAACTGATTCTGTATCAGGATGACATTTCCTTAACACGGAAATGTGGAATACAGGGTGTAACCTTTGTAGCTCTGGTGGTAACTCTAGCCTATAAGCTACCTTCCCAATCCGTTCAATGATTGGATAGGGCCCCATAAACCTAGGAGCTAACTTTCCTTTCCTTCCAAATCTAAAACCCCTTTCCAAGGTGAGACTTTGAGGTACACTCTGTCTCCAACCTAGAATTCTAAAGGTCTATGATGCTTATCAGCATAAGATTTCTGTCTATCCTATGCAGTCTTTAAATGTTGTTGTATTGTCTTAATCTTCTCAGTGGTTTGTTGTACTAGATCAAGACCTAAAAGTTGATATTCACCGGTTTCATACCAACATAAGGGAGATCTACAATGTCTACCATACAAAGCTTCATAAGGTTCCATATCAATACTATGTTGATAGCTATTGTTATAGGCAAACTCTATCAAGCTTAGGTGCAGATCCCAGCTCCCTGTAAAGTGAAAAACACATGCTCTAAGCAAGTCCTCCAAGGTTTGTATAGTCCTTTCTAATTGTCCATCAGTGTGAGGATGAAAGGTTGTACTAAACCTTAACGGTGTGCCTAAGGCTTTATGAAGTTGTTCCCAAAAATGACTCATAAATTGGGGACCTCTGTTAGAAACAATGGTAACTGGGACTCCATGCAGTCATACTATCTCATCTACATAGAACTGTGCCAGCTTCTCAGCAGAATAGGTTGTTTTGACAACTATTACCCAGATGGAATCATGACCTTTGGCTGTTCTAGGTAAACCAACCACAAAATCCATGGTTACATGATCCCACTTCCATTGTGGTATGGGTAAAGGTTGCATTGTTCCTATGGGCTTCTGGTGTTCAGCTATAACTTGCTGACACACAGGACACCGCATAACAAACTCAGCAATGTCCTTCTTCAAACCAGGCCACCAATATATATCTTTCAAATTTCGATACATCTTGGTGCTTCCTGGATGCATAGCATACATTGAAGAATGAGCTTCTTCCAGGACTAATTTTCTCAAGTTAGCCACATCAGGAACTATCATCTTACCATGATAACAGGCTACTTGATCATCTGAGTCATGGAAACCATCTCATTTCTCACTACCATACTCCGATCTAATCAGTTGAACTGCAGCGTCAACTTGCTATGCCTCCTTAATCTGCTGTCTCAGAGTAGGTTTTATGTGCATCTCAGCTAACAATCCTAATAACAGCGATACTCTTATTTGTACATTGTCTTGCCTTAAGGAGATAAGCATATCTCTCCTTGAGCACACTAAGGAATTCAACTATGCTTTGTCTAAGGCTGGTGTTGTTGATTTCCTACTTAAAGCATCAACAACTACATTGGCCTTTCCTGGATGGTAATCAATTGTACAATCGTAGTCCTTGATTAACTCCATCCAGTGGTGTTGCCTCATGTTAAGCTCATGCTGAGAAAAGATATACTTAAGGTTTTTATAGTCTGTGAAAATCTGGAATGTTTCTCCATAAAGATAATGTCTCCAGATTTACAAGGCATGAACTACACCAGCTAGTTCTAGATCATGTGTCGGATAATTCTCCTCGTGTTTCTTAAGCTGTCGAGAAGCAAAAGAAATCACTTGTTTATCTTGCATCAACACACATCCTAGTCCATTCTTAGAGGAATCACATAAAACTATATATCCTTTCCCTTGCTCAGGTAACACAAGTACATGTACACTTGTCAACCTCTCCTTCAACAGCTAAAAAGATTGCTGACACTTGTCATTCCAGGTAAAAGGAACATGCTTCCTGGTCAACTTAATCAAGGGTAAGGCTATAGAACTAAATTTCTTAATGAACCTTCGATAATAGCCCGCCAACCCTAGGAAACTATGGATCTCTGTCGGCGTCTTTGGCTGCTCCCATTGCTAACAGATTCTACCTTTTTAGGGTGAACACGTATACCTGAAGTGGATATTACGTGTCCAAGAAAAGAAACTTCTGGTAACCAGAACTCACACTTGCTAAACTTAGCATATAGCTTATGATTTCTTAGCAAAGTAAGAGCCTGACGAAGATGTTGTTCATGCTGTTGAGCATCTCTACTATAGATCAGGATGTCATCTATAAAGACAACAACACTCTAATCAAGAAAAGGTCAGAAGATTCTATTCATGAGTTCCATAAATGCAGCTGGTGCATTTGTTAGTCCAAACGACATAACTGTGAACTCATAGTGACCATACCTTGTCCTAAAAGAAGACTTAGGTATGTCACCTTCCTTAATACGCAGTTGATGATATCTCGACCTCAAATCTATCTTTGAGAAGACGGTTGCACCCCACAACTGATCAAAAAGATCATCAATCCTTGATAGATGATACTTATTATTTATTGTTACTTTATTTAACTGTATATAATCAATGCACAACCGCATCGACCCATCTTTCTTTTTAACAAAGAGGACCGGAGCACCCCAGGGTGAAGTACTTGGTCGGATGAAACCCTTTTCAAGGAATTCTTGCAGTTGTTTCTTGAGTTTTGCCATCTCAGCAGGCACCATCCTATATGGTGCTTGTGCTATAGGTTGCGTATCCAAAACTAGATTAATTTCAAAATCTATTTCTCGGGGCGGTGGTACACCTAGAAGTTCTTCAGGAAATACATCTTCAAATTCACTGAATATCGGAACTTCAACATGATTAGGACTCTGCATGGTGGTATCTACCACATGGGCCAAGAATGCATAACATCCTTGCCTCATCAGCTTCTCAGCAACCATAAATGACACAAGATAGGTTGGTAGAATCTTTCTTTCTCCTTGAAAGATCCATGTGTCACTTTCATCAGTGAATACAACTTGCTTGGACTCACAATCCAAGACAACCTTATACCTTTCTAAGGTATCCATCCCAAGGATTACATCGAATCCATGCATCTCATGTGGAATAAGATCCACTTGAATGCGATGTTCAGAAAAGAAGAGAATGTAGGGAGAACATACTTCTTGTAACACAGCAGATCCCATCAATAGAGTTTCTAACAACAAACTATCTGTCCTATGATTTGTAGTCAGGTTACAGTCAAAAATCACTCTTCGAGTGATAAAGGAGTGTGTAGTACCCAGATCAATTGAAACAGATACAACGCAAGATGTAGACATTTCAGAATATAACAACTCCATCTGACCTGCCACAACTTGAGGGTTGATCACTGCATCACGTGGATTTATTACATAGAATCTTGCCGTAGCTTTTGGTTGATTTGGTGTTCGATGACTGGGTGTCAATGATCCATCTTGGGATGCTTTTCCACGTCCTCTAGCTACTCCTGGAAACTGTCGCCTTTCAGAACCTTGTTGACTCTGCCTTTGAGGTTGAGTTACAATCGCTTCTCTGGCTCTGCAATCTTTCATCAGATGTCCCATCTTTTCACATATATAACAACTTCTATTTATTTGTTGTGGTCTGGGTGGTCCTATAACCGACATAGATGTTGAACTACGAGCTCCTTATAGTGGTAGGCTTCATCCTCTACCCTTATTTGATGTCAACTGTGTCTGGTTACTGAATCTAGGTGGTGGTGTAGGCACCGAAAACCTAGGTTTCTTAAAATATTTAGATGAGGATCCTTGGAGCTGGGGGTACATCCTCTTGTTCTTAGTCTGCCGCTTCTCTGACAAAGACCTCTCTATCCTCCTGATCGACTCCACAAAGGTAGCAAACCTTTCCCTATTCTCCAGAGCAGACACAGGGGTGGTCAACTCAGCGTTTAACCCCTTCTCAAAATGCCTAATCCTTTCTTCATCTGTAGCTTCCATATGTGGATAGAACCGCAACAACTCCATGAACTTAGCTTCATACTCGCTAATGTTCATAGGTCCCTGCCTTAATCTCTCAAACGGAGAGACTTTCTCATCCAGAAACGTCGTAGGGAAGTATCTATTGATAAATTCCCATTGGAAAACTTCCCATTCAATCTCCACACATGTCCTTTTTTGTTCCTCCATGATCCACCAGTGAACAACACTCCCTTTGAGAAGATACACAACATGTCTAACCTTCTCAACTTCTGGGATGTTCAGGATTCTAAAGGCCTTCTCTAGTTTAGTTAACCACAGGTCAGCATCTGCAGGGTCAGCTGTTCCCGCATACTCTATGGCTCTAACCCGACGTAGTCATTCAAACATCTTACCGGCTCCTTGTCCTTCAGGATGGGTAGGCGCCCTAGGTGCAGGTATAGGCATCCTATCAGTCATATGTGTCATGGTAGTCATAAACTGCCCAAACATGGCTTGGGCGGCTAGGTTCCCCATGACAGTTGGATTGAACTAGGGTGGTTCAGGTACAGGTTCCTCCCTTTCTTGGTTTCTTGCACCTCCTCTAGGTGCAGCGACACTACTCTCTGCAACATGTTCCTTGTGTGGTCCAGACATCCTTAGTTTTATCTTCTCCTCCTATATGAGTAGAAGACGCTATCAGATATACTGGAAGACACTAAAACAGACTCAACAACCTAAGTCATATGTCTTTGTAGACTCAATGAACCTAGAGCTCTGATACCACTAAATTGAGATGACCGTCTCACGAAAACAAGATCAACGAATTTAAACTAATGCGAAAGCGTTTTGTTAGCAGCGGAATTATTGAAAATCACAAAATTTTAGAACTTTTTACACAAAGGTCCATAAACTATCAGACTATTTCATAAAAGAACAAGATAAGTTATTTGCAATCCATTCACCATTACATCTCTATAATATCACATCTTGAGAGTCACAACATCAACTGCCCTATTAACTGTACAAGGCAAGATACAAAAACCTCAAGGCATTACGCCAAAATATCAGATCTATTTAAAATATCTAAAGACTCCTAGGACCTGAGAGTACAGAGACAACACATAGGACATTCTATCTACAAGGCTTGACAAACAATGTCTCCACCTGAGAATCACTGTTGTCTCGGATGTTGTTGATGTTGTTGTTGCTGCTCACCCACTGAAGGGTTCCTTCGTCCTCGGCGTCTACCTAAAAAGTGGAATCCCACGGGGGTGAGACAATTCAATAATTGTCCCAGTGAGAGTTATAACTCTTCTCCAGAAGCATTGTTATTGCAAATATTAAAATAATAAAGGAGAAGAAGAACTATAATTATTCAACAACAGGCAATTTATTGAATAAACTAAGTAGAGCAGTTTTCTCTAAGAAATCATTTCAATTACAACTTGATTGAATGACAAGACATATATCACTCAGGAATACGAAGAACATGTATATTAGTTATTCAACTAGAGTACTTATAAACAATGTATCATCAATCATTGTTTCTCGTAACTCAACCTAAGCAATTATTCTACACGGCTAATTATGTTTTTCAAACATATTTATGCCCTGATGGGATGAGGTATACCACTCATTCTCTAGCCGACCATTACTAAATCACAATCGGTACCATACATAGGTCATTAGAAGAGTCGGATTCTTATGACCTCATCTTCCTCAGTCAGTGTGAGGTACAACATGTAGGACATCTTGTGTCTCTACTTAAATAGCTTTCCAGGGTATCCTGGCAACTTCACTATTAGAGTTACAGTGGCATGTTGTACTCTGTTCGCCATCGAGGGATTTCTTGTTTATCTCACATCGATGCGGAATTAACAATATCATCGAGAAATTAGTGATACATCATCCCGGCATAAACATATAATGAAGGATTGAGAGATTAAATGTATATCTCACATCAATTCCCTCTTTAGGATGTAAGGATATTTGCGTCCATAACCCCCACATACTCAGAAGTATGCTCTCCAGGAGTTCCCTTAGGAAAATCTATTTCACCATCATTTAATTTTTGACAATGATGGATCTATGATCAGGGCTCTACATGATATCATTATACTTGATTAATTAAGTACATTATGGCATTCTTTTAGCATCAGGCATATTTTCAAACATAAACCAATAAGACAATTGCTATTAAGAAAGAGTACTAATTGTATTAAGTTCATTTCACATCTAGTTAACATTGGGATCTCAATCCCTAACCATCTCATCATTATGATTCAGGAATATGGGTATTCAAACCCTTAGATTATCAAACACTTGTTACCAAGTAACATGTTGCTATTGAATCATTTAATAGTATGAACAGAATAATAGCAATGTTGATATTTCCTATGGCTCATAAAGCTTGTCAATCTCTTATGTTACCTATCACTGGGCAACATAACACAATATTACTTTCAAAGCTTATAAGTGCTTTCAATGAATATGACATCATAGCTCTTACCTGGCTATGTTCACCATTTCATAAAAACCTGCATAATTAATATACTAGATAATAGCAAATTATCTCTATATCAGCACATTGCAAAACAAAGATAACCTTTCCATTCAAGGGTTATACCACTATGCCCTTACTAGGATTAGGGTTTCCCTTTTTAATTCAATTAGGGTTATCCAACCCCTTTAACTTAATTAGGAAAAGTGATTCCTCATTTCACAGTTCAAACATTGAGTTTCATCCTTAAAAGCATAACCTAGAATTAGAGTTTACTATTCACATCCGCACATTATCCTAGATTAGGGTTTATTATTCACATTACATCACATTACCCGAGATAGGGTTTACTATTCATATTATAATGAATTAAGATCATATCATCATCATGTATGAGGATTATTTCCATTAATTCCCTCAAATTAGGGTTAAGATTCATTAACCATCATAATTAGGGTTTTCATGATCTCACTATGAAGGATCGCACCCTAATTAGATGTATTCATAGGTATTGGAAGTTTATTACTTGATTATCATTAATATAAGAAGTCATCTCTCTTCTCTTTCTATCAGATGATATTTGCATCGCCCTTGATTAGGCTAAGTCAATTCAACATTGACATCATGGGTTATATCATTACTATTGTAATCATTAGGTCTTACTCATCCAAAAAGTACTAATCACTCTATCCCATCAAGAGTACCTTTATAATGATCACCACTGATTATGACATGCATTAGTCATCTAATTACTTGGTCCCTTAATCACTTTAGGTACCTATGAGATTTAGGTTAATCAACCACTAAACTATCTTAACCACTAAGGAATCAATTGATCTTGACCTTCATAGGCCTCAAATGGTCTTGCACACTAATCCTCCAAACGGTCTTGGACAGACCTTGAAACCATTTGGTGTTGAAGACCGTTTGGTTTTGTTTGACTTTTGAAACCGTTTGGTAAAGTGCACACTCAAGACCATTTGCCCAAAATGGGGTGAAGACCGTTTGGTCAAGTATGACTTTGAAACCGCATGGACATAACCGACCTTGAATCCGCATGAGCACCAAACGGTTTGGGATCATTTGGTCCCAAATGGTCTGGAAACAGTTTGGTCCCAAATGGTCTGGAGACAGTTTGGTCCCAAACAGTCTTGAGACCATTTGGACTCAAACAGTCTTAATACTGTTTGGTCCAAACCACCTCAAAACCGCAAGGACCAAAAAGTGTCTCAACTACTTCAATTGAGTTAGGGTTTCCAATGGTGAACCCCTCAATTAGTCATGCACTTGCTAGCCACTTATCAATTGAGTCAATTAGGTCAACCCCCAACTGATTTGACACTCAATTGACCCTCAATTGATCATCAATTAGGGCTTGGATCGATTGGATTAGGATTTGAAATCGATTACCCTTCAGCATGTTTCAGTGTGGGTCTAATTGATTTGAAATCATTGAACCATCCTTCAATTTGGTCATGACCTGACCCCAAACGGTTTTGGGATCATTTGTATGACCTCCAAACGGTCTTGATACCATTTTCCCATTATTTTATCAATATCCAAGTCAATTAATTAAGTTTTGAACCCTAGGTTTGGTCACCAAATCAAAATTTAATTATTCATCAACTTGATATCATTGAACCTTCAATTGGTCAACCCTACTTAACCCTAGACCTCCAAATGGTCTTGGGTGATCACCAAATGGTGTTGAGACCTTTGGGTTATCCCCAAATGGTTTTGAAACCATTTGGGCCACTCAACCCAAACTTCAACATGTTACTATTATTGAAATCAACAATTGACCCGATTAGGGTTTAGATGATTGATGGGCCTTCAATTGATGATTCACTTGGAATTAATGGATGATTTTTGGTAGGTAATTAATATATATTATTCTCAACAGACCTACAAATGGTCAATGCCTGGTCAACGAATCCAAACGGTCTTGGACTATTTGCTTCTATGTAGTTTGGTTGAAACGGTTTGCATTCAAACAGTTTGAAACCGTTTCCTCCCAAACGGTTTGGGAAACCGTTTGAGCAAGAGTTGGAGACCGTTTGCTAAAGTAACTTTTTGGATAAACATAGTAATTAATTTCATCATCTTCTACCTCAAGAGAAATGGTTGTTCTTCACAGAAATGATAGCAAGAACACCCAAAGGTGTTTAAAGAAGAAGTATAAGCAACGATTCTAAGAAAAGAGGATGCATTAACAAAGCATAAGGGTTAGAGTTATAAAACCCACCTTTAGGTCTGATCTAGAGATCCAAGATTCATGTCTTTAATGGCAGTTTGAGATCCAGTATTTGTCCAAGCTTCGTTCTTCAAGTTTTGGATG
This sequence comes from Alisma plantago-aquatica, assembly GCA_963693085.1. NCBI lineage: Eukaryota > Viridiplantae > Streptophyta > Magnoliopsida > Alismatales > Alismataceae > Alisma > Alisma plantago-aquatica. The sequence goes on along the minus strand of OY856414.1, from coordinate 625,855,728 downwards.
GAGAAGATGGCTAGAAAGAAGAATCGTGTGAAAAATACCAATAAACCAACCATGTTTTATGGTTTCCACCATGAATTTGAGGTAGATGACGATCCATACTTACCAAACCAGATTGGTCCGCCTTCCTATGCTCCAGATCTCCTCCTTGGTCGGCCAAAGCAAGTTTGAGAAAAAAAAGAACTAAGGGAAATGATCCCTTGTGTTGTTGGAAAAAGGTTGCTTATATATTTATGGGTCTTTAAGGTAATTAGATAAAAGAGAGTTATCTTCTTTTATTTTCCAACTAAATCCACCAAAACTTACTCCAATTTCTTGGCTACATGGCCACCTTCTAAATTTTGCAAGACTTCTCAATTATCCAAGGTTTAAAGGAAAAGAAACCCAACATCTTAATAAGTTGTATATATTAAAGAGCTATTTACTTAAATCTTGATTATTCAATACCAAGATTATCTTTCCTTCTATGATCCTTCATATGAGGCACCCTTCTCATTTTATTTTCTCTATTTTATGCCAAGAAACATGAGAAATACTCTAGAGGATACATTTTACATGTTGGACCCTAGGTTTTGGATAATTTACACATTACACCAAAACTACGTTTTAAAGCACAAGGATTACTCTACAAGCTATATCTTGGTGCTCAAGCTTGTGGAATCCATACCACCAAATCATATTAGTTCTTATGATGTCTCAACATCAAAGGAACATCTTAAAATGTGCAATTTGCAAGTTAACCCATCTACTTGAGTAATTTACAATTTAGTCCAAAATTAACAAAACAATGTTGCAACATTATTCAAAAAAGACTGAAATAGAAATATAGGTTCCTCAAAAGCCTTAATTACATTTCAAAAGATAACCACAAACATATAATCACATATTTAAGCAAAACCCCTAGGGTTAGTACATAACCCAGGTCAGGGATGTTACATTAAAAGTCCTAACTTTCCACCTGTTAGAACTCCTGGCTTAGCTTCTAAATTGGTAATAAGACCGATAAGACTATGGTACAAGGACAAGACATGTTATATATGGACATGTTGAGCATACTAAATGGTTTTATTAAAAAACAAATGGAGGAAATGACCTAACAACCGAGGCAGACTCGACAGGGATTATGAAAGTTACAACCCAATAGTTTAAAAAGGCAAAAGCAACCACATGAAAAAACTAGACTCTATGTTTTGAGTCAACCTAAAGTGGTAGATGACCGTGATTGTGATGACTCGATAACAAATCAAGTCATCACCAGTAATAATTGCGGAATAACCATAAATAGTAGATTAACAAAAATCACTAAGAATTAAAACTATTTTTGCAAGGTGATCCAATACCAGGAAATTCTCACTGAGAGATCCAAAACTTATATATATCATGATTCACATTGTAAATACACTATTTCATCTTATCTCAAGGACAACATATAATAGTTTCTCTATCAAAAAATATATTGAAGCAACATAAAACCTCATGATACACAAGTCAAAATCTCATATTGTTCATAAAACCATTACGTACTGCCTCCAAGGACCTAAGAATACATAGACGACACTTAAGACTTCTATGTACAAGACACGACATACAACACACTCAACCTGAGCTATTATTGATGTCCCAGCTATTGTTCTCCCTCTGTAGTAAGGTCTCTACCTCCTCTTACACGTCCACCTAAAAATTGTGGATCCCACGGGGTGAGACAATTGTCCTAGTGAGAGATATAACTCTCCTCCGACTATATTATTATCAAAGTTTAAGAAGTATAAAACTGAGCAGAGGTTCTTTTCTATTAATAACCAGGATTAATCAATGTTATAAGCATAAAAAATTAATCATTTCTCTTAAAATAATGCATCTATTTATGGTAGAGCAATAAATCATCTATTCACTATATAAGGGAGTATAAAGCAACATGAATGACATCTATTCAACTAAGATGTATAAGAAGAGTGTACATCAACCAATGTCTTTCCATATTCAATCCTTAAGAAAATACACTACACGGATGATTACATATTACAATCACATTTATGCCCCGAGGAGATGAAGTATACCATTCATGCTCCAATCGACCACTAGTAAGTCAAAATCGGTACCACACAAGGTCAATGGCAGAGCCGGCTGTCAAGACCTCACCTGTCTCAGTCAGTATGAGACCACTTAGATTTAGCAAGACATCTTGTGTCAGCTTCTAGCAGGACATCTTGTGTCATCTGCAAATAGCATGTCGGGGTATAGAGACATCTTCTCTATAGAGTTACTGTCGTAGCATGTACTCTCTTCGGGAGAAGACCACTTAGCTTTCCAGGATTATAATATGAGGATAAGGAAGATTAAACATCAATTCTTCTCCTGGTCAGAATTTTTTTTTACTTCAAACCCGATACCACACAGAAATGAAGAAGAATTTACACATCAATTTCTTATTTGGTCGAGAGAATTACATCATCCCGTGATAAATAAGGAAGGTGTGACATCAATTCTCCATTGGGACATTTGGATATACTTCATCCTTCACCCCCGCATATTAAAAAATATGCTCTCTGAATTAAACTCATTTCACCATCAGAAATTTCTGACACTGAATGGATCTACGGTCAGGGCACTACATGATGAGATTTAACTTGATTAATTAGGTACATTATAATATTCTTTTAGCATCAACCAAGTTTCAAACATGAATTATAATAGATGCTATAAAGAAAGGTGTATTACTTTTAAGATCTTTGGAACATTTTGAATGTATAACTCTCAGGATCTTAGTCCCTTATCACAATATTGGGAATTCTCATCCCTTCACAATATCATCATCATCATGATTACTAGATCTGGGTATTCAAACCCTTAGATCATCACTGAGCATTGTTACCTCTATAACAGGTAACTATTACCTCTAGGTCCTCATATCAAGGTATTCATCACACTTGTTGAATAAGTGTTTCACATAGCTCACATGGTTCGTTAAACATCTTGTCACCTCTTACTAGGTAACAACTATCTTTTAAGATATCTGTCTATATACTCATTATTCTTGTTATACAAATATTTAACATGACTCATAGAGCTCATATAGATCGGTATCATATAAAACATCATAGCTCATACCTGGCTATGCTCATCATCTCATGATTCTTGAAGGGTTTGTACTTCATTGATAAAAACTCTAATAGTGTATGACATTACTATGCAATTCAAGAGAAATACATCCTACCCATTATTAGGGTTAGGATTTCCCATTCTAACTGAATAGGGTTTCAGATTCACATCATCACTATGTGAAATACTTCCTTCCCATTATTAGGGTTAGGATATCTCAATCTAATCAATTAGGTTTTCAAGTGCATAACATCACCCTTCATTTAAGATTTACCTTTAATAATCACTTAGAGTTTCAAAGTCACATTATAAAAGGTTAACCGTAATTCATACTGCTTTCATACCAGGAGTATCATTATGTACTCATTATATGAGTATCATTCGAATCTTAATTTCTTTTTCATCTCCTCTAGCACTTAGTTACAACTATCCAATTGCATTTGTACCTTAATGTTGCATAATATGTTACTTACTCAAATATATTGGATTGGAAATATTCCTACCATATCGGGCATCATAGAGTGTATGCTACCATATCAGTTTTAAGATACACCTTACCACCATATCGTGTATCTATTCTTGGGCATCATGGTATACTCATATGACCATATCGGGTTTTAGGGTGTATCCCCTATTCCATATCATATACCCATGTTGGGTTGGCTATCACTTAGTCCATATCATCTCAAGTCATTCTCATATCGCATATCATCTAGATGCTTGACTTTATATCAGATATAATGGTATTCTTAATATCATATCATACACTAGATGTATATCATATTGGGCATAGGATGTATGCCTCATAATGTGTTGTTTAAGTAGTATATACAAGGTATCATATCAGTTTCCCATCTTGGGTTGCCATATCAGTTTCCCATCTGAGGTTTCCATATCAGTTTTCCAACTTGGGTTGCCATATCAGTTTCCCATCTTGGGTTTCCATATCGATTTCCCATCTTGGGTTGCCATATTTGTTTCCCATATTGGTATCATATCGGGTTACCTATGTCAGATAAACCCTTAAGCTCATAACCTTTTATACTTTGAAGGATCAGTTATATCATTATAGTTAGATGACAAGCTAGATACCTAGTTGCTCTTCAACCCATCAAAAGATATTAGGGGTATGTCGGGTTTCAAAGGCAATTTATCTCGGGTTCCCTTTCTTCATCTAGGGTTTTAACCATATCAGGTAGAGTATGCCATATCGTTCATGAGGTAGGGATTTGACCTCATATTGTTCACAAAGTAGAAGCAGGTGCAATCCATATCATTCATGAAATATCAATCATATCATCCATGTGGTATTACTCACCACTATATTTGGTTACCCATCATCTTGAGTTTCATATCACCATTTAAGGTTTTCAACACTTATCGAGTTAGGCTATAAACCTAACACCATATTGTGCATAAAGTAAATATATGACCCCATGTCATGCTCAAGGGTTGTATATGTATTAATCATATTGCCCACGGGATATACACTTCTCACTATATTGTTTTTGAGGTAGGTTCACATCAACATATCAGATTACTTATCCTATAGGGTTTTGCTATATCAGTTTAGAGTCCACACTTGGTCTCCTATCGTGTATAGGGTGCATGACTTGATCTCATCTCGTTCACATAGTATTTACTTAACAACATATCATGTGTGAGGTATTTACTTCATCATCATTTTAGGCAAGAGGTAGCTACTCATTACCATATCGAGTTAATGGTGTATTTACTTCTTCATATCGGGTTAGAGGTGCTTCAACCCATATCGGGTTAGACCTTGATGATGTCATCATCATCAACCACTAGATTCTTGTTCTTACTATTCTAGATCATTGACAATAGTCTAAAGATACTTTTGATGCTAAAAAATACATCAATTAACCAAAGGAATTCGAAATTGAAAGTAGATCATCAAGTTCAACAATATTGAAGGTGAATAATAATATAGTTGGGTTCAAGTTATATAACCCACCTTATGAACAACTTCAAAGCTCCAAGATCCAAAGCTTCACGTTCCTAAGGTTGAATATGAGCTTATCCAAGGTCCAAGGGTCGTTCCAACTCCTCCATATTAAAGAAATCACCATAGTTAAGAACTTGGTGAAGAAGAAAAGAGAGGAATATCTATAACCTGAAATCATACTTCAACCAAGGTTGAAGATGACCAAAGCCTTACCTTAAGCTTGGTGCTCGAGCTTCCCTTTATCCTTGAGATACTTTGCACGACATCTAAGTGGGTATGCATGATATCTCCAAGAAATGGAGTTGTGGGGTTCGTAAACTTCCATTAGTAGGTGAAATGTGATATATATATACTTGGGGTTCATGAAAGAGGTTGTATAAGAGGAGTCTTCACCATGTGCCACTTAGTGACATGTGGCCATGCATGGTTGACACATGTACATGCATGCACACATATATATCTTGATATGAAAAAGTCTAAAGGATAATCTAGAGATGATATTTTGGCCATTCCTTATCTTATTGGATAAGATATCTCATATTTATCTCATAAACAAAGCAAATCGATACACTTCTTGGAAGGAGCATCTAACCCGTCATGGATTTCCTCCATGAGGTTCTTAGGTCATCATGGCCTTTTCCAAGAGTCCACAAATTGATAGGAGACTCCCTCTATGGCCCCTTATCTGATAAGAACTCCCATTCTAAGTCTACAACTCGATATAGCTCATACAAAGATTTCAACTATACAACTTCCATGGTCTTTTCATCACTAAGAGTACCATCACGCAAAGATGGTACAATCATGGAATCTCCTTCTTTCTCTCTCTAAATGATACATAGAGGGAGTAGGGACACACTAAAGGTGGTAATTTGCATATCAACCGTATATTTTGGGTAAATTACAATTTGTACCAAAATTGGTGCACAAAGCACTAGCATTGTTCAAACAAGCTTAATGCTTGGATTTAGGCTTTCCACAAGCCACCACTTAGAATCATTGACCGACCTAAATCGCATGTCCAAAAGGAGAAGATTTGAACTAGTCAGACTTTTAAATAACCCGACTCTTAGGCCCCCGCAACGATGACAGGGTCCGAAGTAGCGATCGAGGTCGAACCACAGGGACAAGGGTGTTCGTTCTAAGAACGCAGAATCAACACTCTACACTCCGGTAAAAGAAGGGTAAGAACAAAGTTCCCAAGGGAATGGGAGGTAAAGATTGGCAAAACAAAAGAAAACTATCTCCAACTGGAGTTACAAGGAAGATTAAGGTTTTGGCAATTTTCAATTTTTAGGGGGTTTGAGCAACAGAATCAAAGGAGAAAACACTACTACCTCGGTAGGGCACAAAAGAGGAAAGCTTCGGCATAACAAGCGGCAGTACAAAACATCCAGTACCCCTTCTCTCAAAGAGGGTACCTCCAACTAAGCTCCAACACCCTCTCTCAAGAGTAGTGGACTCGTGTTTGAGTGGAAAGAATACTGAAGCAGCTCCAACCCTGGGTACTCTCGTACTCCCTGATCGGACCAAATGCTAGAGTTACAACCCCTCTATCAAGGGGGCTATAATGGGAAACACGATTTGATAGCTAGTCAAAACATGATCCAAGCATAAAGGCTAGAGATCATGTGACAACCTAGATCATGTCTAAAATTTTATATCTTTTCAACTACCCGTTTAGGAGATATGGAGGTTTGAATTCTTGAAATAAATATAATCAAGATATGGTAATTTTGGATATTTAGTACTTAGGTGTGACAATTAGATGTCACGCAGCCCACTCAACCGATGAACCATGTAGTTGAGACCATGGGCGGGAGACGTGGCCTCATCCAGGTCGTCTGCTGTGATCTGGTGGTGGAGACTTTGTCTCCTACCTCCGTTTCCTACGGAGAAAAGGGGGTGACAAAATACCAAATCTCTCATCATCGATGGGCAATAGATCTGTGGGGTAAACACAAACCCAACTAAGCTTCTAGATCTGCAAGAAACGGAGCTGCTAAATGACCATTTTGTGACTCTGTTTCATATAGAATGGAGAGAGATTAACCCATTTTTCTCTACTCCCTCTCCGTCGTTGTGATCGCAGTAGCCAAGTACATGGATGAGGGGTTAGGGATCCAAAGCTAGAATTTTATGCTGTAGGGAGAACCAGTGAGACAGAGAATGATGAGGCGACGTCAACTGGGCGAGCGTCTCCTTGTGCGGAGCCTTACCCTGAGCTCCTGAAGCTTTTATTCCCAGCCATGGAGGACGGCCTTGTGACCAGACTTCCTTGGGCTTTCACCTCTCTTAGGGATGGCCTTTGAGATTAGGAGCTCACAGAGAAGCTTTAGAGCTAGTTTGTGAAGACAGGGAGGCCATACTGCACGAAACCCCAATCTCACAGAGCCTCCTTCGCCGCGCTCAAATCGGAGTTCAACATGGTGTCTCTGGCACACACCTCTTGGAGAGCCAGTCATTGGTCGATGCTCCTCTACGAAGCTTCTCGGGTCAAGCTTTGGGCTGCTGATTGCTCGCCAATTCTCAGCCTGTTTCCAAAGCAAGGAGATGCCCAGGGAATGAATCCCCAACCTCATCCGCCCCAGATCTGAGATAAAGTTCGGCGTGGCAATGCTGGTCACCTGAGATTGGGAGTTGCCTCGTGGAAGCCTCTCAAGACCGCTTCTCCATAATCTGACCCAACCACTCTTCACTTCTTGTTGGTGTGGCTATGTGGAGACATCCTTCGACTATGTCACGGAGAGACAGACGGGAAGACGAGTCAGGGGGTGGCTTTTGTCGATCAGGGTTCACTCTCAAGACAGACATATACCCGACAGTTCAAGTGTGAACCCAGTTGAACCGAGCGGCTTAGGAAGAAAGGCTAATCAGCCCAACCTAAAACATCACAAGGGAGTGCACACATATGCCAACCAACGTGGCCCAATCCAGCATTGCCACCTCAGCAGTGGGACCCGCCACATAAGGTAAAACGTTATGAATTCCCAGAAAATGATCTTATCTTAGAAAATGCCCTATAAATAGCTCCATTGGTCAATAAATGCCCCAAAAATATCCCTAGACTCAAAAAAATATCCTCTACATTACTGGACCCTTAGATCGGGCTTGTGAAGAACAGATAATGATGATATTTAATCTAAAGTATAGTGCTCCTTATTTCAATCCGTTAAATGAAACGAACAATATCCTGTTGATATTAATTCTCATAAAATTCTTATAGAAGCCTAATGATTACTAAAACTAATTTATGGACTGTGATATGAATATTATTGCGAAATATTAGGTCTTTTCTCATAAATGCATAATTAGATGCTTTTAATCTCATATTAATTCTAGAAAATAGATCAATCATCAGAAAATTACAAAAATTGGACCAGGCCTCTAAAATGACACCCCGGTCAGTAGAAAAATATCAAACAAAAGTTAAAGATCAGTTTAACTTTAGGTTTGACCAAAACTCTAGTTGGACCTAAATACCATTAATAATGACGAACCTTGTATTAATGATACTCAATTATATTTAATCAGGTCATGCACAAAGTTCTAGATGATCCAAGATGATTAGAAATCTCTGAACTCAGGTACGTGGGTTTTATGTAAGTATATGACTATGGTTTTCTTGCTTGAAATCATGATATGTATGTATGCTCTCTTCTATTTGCAAATATTGGATGTAGTAGCACTATATAGTACTCGATATTTTATCACTTGTAAACATAAATGATAAGTAGATTCTTTGTAGTTATTTAAGGTGCTCATTATCCCCCTTATGAGGGAATGGATTAATGTTGGCTAGTACACCTCCCTAGAGCACACGGTGTACGGGGAGTTTCCCTAGAGTACTTGGTACACGGGGATGGGCCCAATATTTATGTTTTGGTACTAGTCCACCTTGATAATGCAATTCATCTAGGAAAATGACTTAAATTAGCATATTTCACTTAATAAAGAAGTGTTTTCTAAGATTTTATTTCCTTCTGCAACTCTTTTTCAAAATTATGAATGCCATAAATATATGTATCTTTCTACCCATGTACACAACACCTTGTGTGTTGATTTGTTGTTTCCCGTATGTTTTAGGTTCAAAGATAACATGGGAGGAAAAGTACAGGACGTGAGCAAGTTGTTCAGGTTGTACCTATTGTGTAGATCCTAGTTTAGCATACATGTTATTAGACTGTAGAATCTTCATTCAATATGTAATTGTAAATCATTGTGTAATAATTCATGTTGTATAAATATACATGTTGAATGTTGAGAAATGTTATGGTTGTATGTTCATGTATGCGTATTATGCTTCCGCATCGCTCTCTGATATGATTGGATGATGTTTTCGAATTCTGACCTCTCATTCCCAATAGGGTTTGGGAGAAATCAAAATTCGGGGATGTCACAGATCAGATGCTATAAAACAATCATCCAACAAAAGAGACCAAACTTAAAGCAGCAGGGGTTGAAACTCCTCTAATTCCATTACATAAGCATTGTATAAAAAGGTTTAGTTACATTGCGTAAATAAAGAAAGTAAATGACTGAAAAAGGGAAGATAGATATTGTCTCCTTGAATTAGGAGGGCGACACATAGCAGCAGACCCCTAAGGTGCCTCTATCTCGATATTGGGCAGAAGCTCTGACCGACATGCTTGTGTCGGGTGACCAGCCCTGTCAGGCGGTACGCCGTGACGGGCAAGCATATCGGTCAAGGGACCCTCCCCCGATACGGTCGTGGTCAGGATACTACCCTCTCGGGCGACACACCGTGACGGGTATTCTGTATCGGGATCGATATCATGTCGGGAAAGAGGCGACTTAGAGTATCAGGTTCTTATATCGAGTGTGTATGCGAGCCGTCTCGGACAGGGGTCCATCTAGGAGCCCGACACGTCGGGTGGCCTCCTTGGTTGATATCGGTTGTTGCGGCTACCAGGACGGATTCTAAGTGAACCACTCCTGCCCCTCTCGGGTTGGGGAAGTTCTCACCTAGTATTGTCCGGCATGCCTTTGGGATGTAACACACTAGCTCCAGATACTTTCCAAGACTAGCCTTCATGGGATTTTGACCCGTCCCATCATAGTCCTGTAGCTGCTATTTATAGGTAGCGGTTGGGAGAAGTTGTGGTTCTCCGGGCGCCATGTGTCCTACATCGGCTCTATTAGCATGGCTTCATGGATGATCGACGTGCATGTCGCCCGACACAACGGGTGTCGGGTAGTCATGACGGGTGGGTGCCTTCCAGTGGGTGGCTTGTACTGCGTGACATGCTTCATTGGGAGAGTAGCTGTGGTGGGTACAACTCCCTGTCGGGTAAGCGGCATATCGCCCATCGGAGTCTTCTTGTGCGGCACACCCGTGTCATGCAACATCGGTATCATGTTGCTGTACGATGGGTAATGAGTGTGTCGGCCGACTGGTAGGAGGGCCGATGTAGGTGAAACTCCGTTCATGGGCCGGGACGTGCCTTTTGCTGATTTTGAGTGGAAAAGCAAGGAAAACTCTGTAAAAGATGATAAAAATGAGTTAAGAGCGTAGTGTGGCCTATATATCCAAAAACATGACAAAAAGGAGAGGAAAATAGTTTTAAAAGGGAAATTTTGACAATAAAATATGGGCCATAAATACCACAAAATGGGTGTTATCAACTCCCCCAAACTTAGCATTTTGATTGTCCTCAATCAATTTTTAAAACTTTGTTTTGTGATACTTCTTCTTACCCCGGTATAGTTTTTCAGACAAGGGGTTTGAGCGAGTATTGAGATGCCTTAAAGAGAATACTGCCCGACCACAAACAACATACTTCATTTTTCCGGCCTTATTTAAGCAAAATTTTCTCTTCAGCTTCGGCGAGACTCGGGTGCATGATTTTGAAGTTAGCTTTCACACCAAACAACTTTTGGGAACAGAAAGTTGTGTTTTGGGGTAGGTTTAAGGCTTTTTGGGTTTTTCTTGTTTCCCATTAGTCCATCCAGGTACGGGTCCATTAACGGGCAAGTGGTCCCTGCAGTCCAAGCCAGTTGGCTTTAGAGCAATGATTTCACATCCTACGTACCACTGCCCCGGATCTACCATGCCTAAAGATGGGTACTTTTGGAAAGACAAGTGTTTTTTTTTTCATTTGGCACAACTCTCATGCTTTTATTCACTCTCATAAGGCTATTCTCTCTTTTTAGAATTTTGTTGGGTGAAGGAATCAAGAGAATTTTTTGTTGTTTGTGCAGCTTTTTCCTTCTGCATACACATCTCTTAGCTGTTGTGAGATTATTTTTTGAATTTTTGGTATGGAAAGTGATAGTCTTTTGTCGTTTTGAGACTGCATTTTTAGAAAGAGCATAAAAAAAACTTGCACCTCCTTAGACATAGAGAAAACAAGCTCAAAAGAAGTCGTATCAGGTTTTTACTATAAAGTGTCTTTGTACAATTGTATAGAGGCAAAATTTGTATATGTGAAATTTTTGTATCAAGCATGTATATGTATATGTACATAGGTTAATTTATAGGAAAAAGAAGCAAAGGTGAAGTTCAGAGGGCTTTTAGTACCTCCCTCACTGATACATAGTACCCCCCCAAACTTACTCCACACTCTGTCCCAGAGTTGTGAAATAGATAAGGTAGGGTAATGTTAACTCAGTGAGGGTTAGTAGGTGAGTGTGCCTTTGCCAGATAGAAGCTCCCACACATAATCTTCGTGTTTACTGTCGTAGTCGATGTGGTTGAGTTGGTCAGGCATTTCCTGGTTAGATATCCATTCCAGCACGAAGATGCCGCAATCGTTGGATAGTGGAATTTGTTGTGGGCTATGGTGGCAGAATTGAAGCTCGTGCCATTTTCTCGCTGCTGTCTCCAGGAAAGGTTGGATCAGCGTCGCAACCTCATCATAGTATTTTCGTACTAAGCGCTCGATGGGAGTCAACGTTGTCGATGTACACTGTATTGGATGATCTTTGTTGCTGTCTGAGCTATTATAGAAGATTCCTGCTTGTTGGCGCGTGTATATCGTCAGGAGAGACCAGTGGTTGTAGTGCAGGATAGACAGGTAGATGATGCGTGGAATCCTGCTCTATAACTCCGCCAGAAAGGATTGTTTTGCTCCTGACTCATCGGCAAGGTAGATGTCATTGAACAACATTTGATGGGCTATGTATGCGTGTTTAGAATTTCTTTGTAGTATCTGGATGTAGGCGACCGCTACTGATATCGCCAGACATCCTCCTTCTTTTACCATGTCCCTTAAGTCGTCAACTGGGACTATGACACTACCTGCCTCGTAGATGACGTCTGCGGGGGTAGAGTCACCTAACTTCAGAAGAACTTCATTGACCTACTCCTATGTGAGTGTAGGACACAAGAAACAGTCAAAGTTGCTGATCATTTCCTCTGAAGTTTCAGGCAAAGAGGGGTCTTCGATTCTGCATACTTCCCGTAGGATTTCTAACTGCTTCCCTACCCCGTAAATGTCTGCGTCCATCTTGACTTCTTTTTCTGGAATGCTGCCAGGTTGTGAGGATTCATCTTCTTGGTCACTCCCCAGCAGCTTTTTTGGTACCCCTGTGTCTTGGAAATATCGCCTATCTTTGATCCGCAACAAAGAATAAGTGCTCCTAAGATGGAAGAAGTCTTGGCCCTGGAGATGCTGTATGTTTCCAAAGATATTGAGTAGCTCCATGGCATGCAAGATGACAAATGCTCTATTCCCACTTCCTAACTCTACTTGGATGGGGAAGTCTCTGATAGAGAAGAAGTTCCACACGACACTATGACATTGGACTCCTTGCTTAATAACTCAGAGAAGACGCATCAGGATAAGCCTAAGATGTTTTTCCTACGGAGAGTGAAGATATGTCCTGAGCGTGCCACCTCCTCGTTGCAATAGCTGAATAGCTGGACGTCATGGTTCCGGAGGTCTGCTACACACAGGAACCAGTTGTTGCGGTGCTTATACGGGGCCAACATGAGGTTCGTGTTGTGCTCTTCAATCTGTCATATCATTTTGGCCACCGCAATGGAGTCAGATGCTCCCATCATCAACCTTCTTGCCAAGGTCAGGGTGGCATTGTATATTGTTTTCCGACTTGTCCTGGTGCTGATATTCTCAATTATTGCACCCTCTAGGACCCAGAATAACCTTTTTATGACGACAGTTGGCGATCGGAACATGCTTCTGAGTGCTCCCTGTCGTACAAAGAAGTAGTTGTCGCTCCATACGACATCTTCTTCATCATCCTATGACCTTAGGACCTTATTCAGCAGTTTCTGGTCCCTGATCGCCAGGTATCCGATGGCCCTTCTGTCGAAGTCGTCCATCTCGAAGGAAGGTATCTCCGATAGTGCAGAAAATGTGTCTGTCGTTGAGCTTCTTCCTCTGGGGGGTGCCTTTCATTAGCAGTGTAGATCTCCCCCCCCTCCCTCTGATTCATCAGAAGAGTCATCCCCGATGCTGATTGATTCATTGTTGTCCTCAGCTTTGTCTAGGGGGACAGAGGGAGCAACTTCTTCCAAGCCGCGGGAGCTCGCTTGTCCAACTGAAGCTCCGTCGGTTGACTTGTACGTTGTCCCTTCCTTGGGCATTTTGGATGGCCCGCTGGAGGAGGAAGTGGACGATGTCTTAGGCGAGGATGCTGACAAGGAAGGTGGGGATCCTGTGCTAGGAGGTGATGGAGATCTCCTTGGCTACCTTGAGCGTGGATGGTCATCCCTCCTATTCAACCTCTCATCGATCATGTTAAGGCATTGGAGGGTATGCTGCATCATTGTGTTGAGTGCCTCTAGTTGGCCGGGAAGACCAACTAGAGTTAGTAGTTGCCGCTCCTGGCTATTTAGCCTATACTGGAAAATAGAAAACTTGCGGGTAAGCAAAGTAAAAGTAGTTGTGTGGCTTCCTGTTACCTCCCACAAGTAATCGAATTCATGACCCAGCATCAGTCCCAGTAACAGAGGGGCTACATCAGATCTCCCTCTCGTCCTTGTGATGCTCCTCATGCGTGAAGATCGACCTGACGAGTGTACGGCCTCACTCGGGGTGGTTTCAATCTGGATTGTTCGTGAGGTTGTTGCTTCTCGGTGAGGCGTCAGCACTTTCGCGGCTGTCTCTGCCTCACCTAGAAGGGCACAGTGTGGTTTGATGATGCTCCATTTTTCTATTTTCGGCGACCTTCTCCGCAACTACCACAGGAGACACCGCCGGCGGCGGCGGCGTGGGCTGTGCACCCCTGAGCTCCATCTCGAGGATCTTAGCAAATACTCCATTTTTGGTGGTCGGCTGCACCACTTCTTCCGCCACTGAAGGCGCAATAGAAATCTCGGGAGATGTGGCAGCTTCCCTCAGGGCTATCTAGGTTGTCTCAGCCCCGATTGTCTCGGCGACCTCCACGATCGCCGACACTTCTTCAGCAGTGGCAAATATCATTGTGGCGGCCATGGTCGGTATGGGAGAAGCAACGAGAACTCTATCAATGACCGTCGCCAGTTTCTCTGGAACGGTGGGTGGCTCGGTAGGGACTGTGGAAGATTTGTCCTTCCGGGCATCTAGAGGGATCGGCCCTCCCGTTGCATCCACCCTTTCCTATATTCTGGTTGTGGTAGCGTAAGCGGCTTCAACCTCTAACGCTTCAACTTCTGCGTCGGTGAAGACCAGCTTTTCTACATCATAGTTGATGCAGAACGGGAGGGGTAGAAGCTTGGAAGTTCTTGCAAACTTGTATAAGTAGTGTCTTCCCTCCTTCTTCATAATATTTTCCCATTGCAAGAACTTCATGTCGATCCTGTCATCACCTCTGGTTCTTGACAGGATGTGCGGCTCACTTGGGTACCCCAACCCTGTCGTGATCAGATTGATGATGCCACCCATGCAATACTCCTTGGTGGCATCCTTTATGGGGTATAGTCTGTTCAGCAAGAAGCATCCCAAGTTGACTACCTTGCCCTCCATAATGTACCACATGAGATGGAGTTCTTCGGTGTAGATGTTGCTCATCTTGTACTTGCTAAAGAGGATGCAAGCCACTATCTTGTGGACGATCTTCTAGAAATAGGAGTGGATGGATGCCACCTTGCTTCCTGGCTTGTAGTTTGATTCGCCGATCAGTTTCTTCCAGACACTGACTGAGTTGAAGCCATCACAATCGCCAAGCCCGGCGCCATTGTTCAGCATTTCCATCTCAGCTTCAGAGGAGGAGAATATTTTGTAGAGCAACATTTCTAAGATCTCGTGATCAACATTGTATACTCGGTCTTGCAGCTGGTCTGCTCCTCCAAAACTCTCCACTTCCTCCGGCCTATTCTAGACTCACCGGAGAGAGGACATGAACTCCTTTGTGAGCTTAGTATACGATCCGGATAGGCTGAAGCATATCATCTTCAACCCCGCAGCTCCCAAGATGTTGTCCATCCTGTTGAAGATGTCGATGTGGTGGAAAGATGGCTGGTGGGTGAATCGGGTTGGCCGGTAGATCTTTACCGCTAGCTCCATGTATCTCAGCTGATGCTCTTCGTCCCTGGGCACGAACCGTCATGGGGAGTGAGCCAGAGGTTCTACTACTGTTGCAGGGGCTTCCGCCGCTTCTGTCCTCAGCCTCTTCTCAGCCGTGGATGGCCCAACTGCATCGGGATTCAGGCGTTTCTGCCTGACTGTGGTAGCTTCTGTTGCGGCCTCAGTGTTGATCCTCCGACCTTGTTCGTCTACTTGGATGACAGTTTTTTTGGTGTGGGCCATTTCTGTTATTATAAAACAAAAGTTTAGTAAGCATCTAAATGATTCGTCTTGCCCGATATCGGGCAGCAGGGTGTGTTGCCTGATTTTGGATCAGTGATATATTGAAAACTTAACAAGACCTGATAGTTTTAAGTCAATATCGATAAAGCTTGACATGGTCTCAAAAATGCAAAGTTGCTTGTGCAATAAGTCAAAAGGCATGCCCGATATTAGAGTTGCCTGATATAACCATATCGGGCGACAAAATTAGACGATATGATGCTTGCCCGATATGCCTGTGTCGCGTGGTACAAAGTTCAGATCGATATTGCCACAAGTTTATCATGGAACACTAGGTGTCACCACAAACAACTGTACTGCCCCATACGGTTGCTCAAAAAAAGGGTGTCGCCCGATACTAGCAAGACGTGAGGCGATATAATATAAAAACTTATTATGAACAAAATTGGGCGACATGAACAAAACAGGGCGACACGGGCATTACCGGATATAGGGTATCGGGCGGTCGTGCGATAGAAGTGTGTCGTGCGAGACGGTCAAAAGGTAGGGTAGCCGACACTAGCGCGTGTTGGGCGACACACAAAAAAGAACTCAAGCCTTGTGCTCGATACATGATGCGCGACACGGGAGTGTGTTGGGTAAACAAAGCGATACATGTATCATGTTATACCTTTATCTTTTGAAGGTAGCTTGCGTGACATGGGAGCAGAATCTAGGTCGGCCGATACGAGAGCAAAGAGAGATTTAATTACGCAATACAGGAGTAGGTGAGAAAGTAAATGTCAGTGCCCGGCATGGTTAAACCACAGTTACTATATATAGCATTTGAGGGCGGGAGTAAAACATGTAAAATCAGGGCACGTGTCACCCGAGGAGACAAATCATTCATGAGACGAGCTGTAAAATTAGTCCCTTTCATCTAATCAAGGGTTAGTCACTCATGCCGCCCGATACAGGTATGTGCTGCTCGGTGTGTCGACCGACACGGCTCACCGCTAAGGTGTGATGCCCGTTACCATAGCCCGATAAGGGTGTGTCACGCGACGCGCCAGGGTCCTTAGCCGATATTGACCAGAGAACTTGGTATCGGTCATGGCATCTCAGCCCGATACAAAGCTTCAAAGAGAAAAAAAGAACAAGATAAAAGATGAAAAACTAAAAAGGAAAAAGTGATTGATGGGTAAAACATCATTGGCTTAAAGTGGGACTCCCAGCCTCAAATAGTATTACTCATCAATGCTTATAAAACAAAGCAGTGGCCCATAAAACGAGGGAGTCTGAGCATGAGGTACATGCACTGGCTCGGGCCTTATTACAATCGTAATGTTCATAATGTTTTTCTTATAGGAAAGGAAATAACATCCTATTCTAAGAAAAGTAGAAACGCAGGTTGCCTCTCGAGGAGCGATGTAGTTAGCGTCATCAGCTTGATAGCCCTAGATCCTTCACTTTGTGCCTTCGGTTGTTTCAACATCCTGCAAACTTATCTCTGACCTTCTCACGAATGCTTCATCTTCATAGTACCTTTTTACTATGTGCCCGTTCACTGGAAAAACCTTTGCTGGATTGTCTTTGTCATACAGCTCCACCATTCCTAATGGATATATCTTTGCCACGGTGAAGGGTCCAGACCACCGTGCTTGCATTTTACATGGAAAAAGGTGGATAGAGGATTTAAATAACAAAACTTTATCACCTTTACTCACATCCTTCTTCTTCAGGTGGGCATCATGCCACACCTTAGTCCTCTGTTTGTAAATCCTTGCATTCTCGTATGCATGTATTCTCTGCTCTTCTAGCTCCTGTAGCTGTAGATATCTCTTTTCCCTTGCCTTCTCTAGGTACATGTTTAGGAATTTAATAGCCCAAAGAGCCTTGTGTTCAAGCTCTAAGGGTAGATGATAGGATTTCCCATTATTCAATTTGTAAGGGGTCGTGCCAATGGGTGCCTTATATGCAGTTCTATAAGCCCAAAGAGCATTGTCGAGCTTCATTGACTAGTCTTTCCAAGTGTGGCTGACAGTCTTTTCCAAAATCTGCATAATCTGTCTATTTGAAACCTCCACCTACCCAGAAGTTTGAGGGTGGTAGGGTGTAGCAAACTTGTGCTTGACCCCATACTTCTGTAGAAGAGCTTCAAACTATTTCTCCCCGAAATGTGATCCGCCATCACATATCACAATACGAGGTACTCCAAAGTGAGGAAATATAGTTTTCTCAAATAGCTTGATCACAGATTTGGAGTCGTACGTTTGGGTGGCAACTGCTTCTACCCATTTAGACATGTAGTCTACCACGACTAAAATGTATTGATATCCTTTTGATGGGGGAAAGGGACCCATGTAGTCTATTCCCTAGACGTCAAAAATCTCGACTTCAACCTAGTTGGCCATAGGCATCTCGTTCCTTCTTCCAATGTTTCCTCTCGATTGGCATTCTCTACAAACTTTTACATAATTCACAACATCCTTGAACAATGAAGGCTAGTAAAATCCTAATTGTAGCACCTTAGCAGTAGTCCTTTCACTCCCCAGATGTCCTCCATAGGGTGAGGCATGGCATTTCCTCAGAATGTTTGGCACTTCTTCCTCAGGAATACACCTTCTATATAGGTTATCCGTGCATCTTTTAAATAGAAGGGGATCATCCCAATAGTAATTCTTTATATCAGAAAAGAGTTTCTTCTTTTGATTGTATGTTATTTCCGGAGGTAACTCCCCACAAGAAAGGTAATTGCATATATCTACAAACCATGGCAAACTCTCATCTCTGGCTTCTACCATTAGCAAGGCCTCATCTGCATAGTTATCATTGATAGGTGGCTCCTTCTTGTCTTCGACTGTAATCCTTGATAACTGGTCGGCGATTACATTTTCCGCACCTTTCTTATCAATGATCTAATGATCGAACTCCTGGAGTAGTAAAGCCCACCTTAGCAGTTTGGCCTTAGTGTCCTTTTTCTACATAAGATATAGTATCACCCCGTGGTCGGTGTAGACCTTTACCTTTGTTCCAAACAGATAAGATCTGAACTTGTGGAAGGCGAAAACAATCACAAGCATCTCCTTCTCTATTGTCATGTAATTTACATGTGCTACGTCAAGAGTATGGATGGCATAGCAAATAACATGGTGCCTTTTGTCCTTCTTCTATCCTAGGACTGCCCCTATGGCATAGTCACTGGCATCAGACATTAGCTCGAAAGGTAGCTCCCAATCCAGAGCTTGAAGGATAGGTGGAGAAACAAGTGCATCTTTCAAGGCATGAAAAGAATTTAGACAATCATTAGTAAAATCAAATTCAACATCCTTAACTAGAAGATTTGATAAAGGTTTTGAGATCTTTGAGAAGTGTTTTATGAATCTTTGATAATAACTAGCGTGCCCAAGAAAACTTCACACTCCTGTTATAGACTTAGGTGGAGGTAGTCTAGATATAGCTTCAACCTTGCTCACATCTACCTCGATACCTCTCCTCGAGACCTTATGCCCTAGCACTATGCCTTCTTGTACCATGAAGTGGCACTTCTCCCATTTGAGGACCAAGTTCTTTTCTTCACAGTGTTGCAGGACCAAATATAGGTTCTTCAGACAAGCATCGAAGTCCTTCCCATAGATAGAAAAATAATACATGAAAACTTCCACGATGTCTTCCAGAAAATCCGAAAACATCAAGATCATGTAACACTGGAATGATGCTAGAGCATTGCACAATCCAAATGGCATTCTTTGGAAGGCATAAGTACCATAGAGACAAGTAAAATTGGTTTTTTCCTGGTCGTCCGGTAAGACAGGGACTTGATAAAACCCAGAATAACCATCTAGAAATAAGAAATAATCATGATGCGCTAATCTCTCTAGAACGTGGTCAATGAAGGGAAGCGGGTAATGATCTTTCTTCGTGGCTTGATTCAGCTTTCGATAATCTATGTACATTCTCCCTCCGGTGATAGTCTGGACCGCTACTTCATCACCTTTATCACCTTTCACAACTATCATGCCTCCTTTCTTTGGTACCACATGGATGGTACTTACCCAGTTGCTATCGCTGATTGGGTAAATAATTCCTCCATCTCTCAGCTTGATCACTTCTTTCTTTACAACCTCTTTTAACATCTGGTTCAACTTCCTCTGGGGTTGGACGAGGGGTTTAGTGGATTCTTCCAAATTTATGCAGTACATACATAGCGCAGGGCTAAGTCCATTGATTTCCTCTACCGAATAGCCAATATGTTACTTATGGAGCCTCAACTCCTCGAGAAGCCTCTCCAATTGTTCTTTCATCAGACTAGCATTAACTATGACTGGATTTCTCCCTTCTTGATCTAGAAATTCATACCTTAAACCCATCGGTAGCTATTTAAGCTCTGGCTTGGTCTTAGGTGCCTTTTCTTCTTCTGGTGTCACTTCCAGAGAAGTAAACTTGACTGTCTCTATAACCTCCTCCTCATCGCTTAGATCTTCATCAAATTGATTTAGGTAATCGAGGATCTCGACAACCTCAGGATCTTTAGAGTTAGAGTCATGATTTTTCAACGCCCTCATAAGAGGGTCTACCATCACAAAATCTTCTTCTTCTTCACAAAATTTTTTGTAGTTATCCACAAAGTAGGCATATTCTAGAAGGGATGGTCCTTTCATAGCGTGTTTTACATTGAAATATATGTGATCATTTCTGATCCTCAGAGTGATGATTCCTTTAGCAACATCAATCAGTGCTCTTCCTATAGCCAAGAAGGGGCACCCAAATATGATAGGGCAGCTAGGGTCTTCAACAGTGTCAATGAAAACAATGTCACAAGAAATGAAGAGTCTTCCTACACGTATCGGAACATCCTCAACGACTCCCACAGGTATTTTGAAGGTATGGTCTGCCAATTCGATCCTCATGTTGGTCCTTACCATATCAGTTAAACCCAACTATTGCACGAGGCTTAAGGGCATTAAATTGATGCTAGCCCCCAGGTCAGTGAGACCTTTGCTTTTGATATTATCCCCTATAGAAAAAGGTATAGTGAAGGCTCCTAGATCCTTCTTCTTGGTAGGTAAATTCGACTTCATGAAAGAAGATGACAAACTGGCTAGGTGTACCATCTCAATCCTTCCTCCTCTTCTTTTCTTGGTGATCAAATCCTTGAAAAACTTGGCATAGTTCGCCATTTCCTCCAAAGCATCCAAAAATGGCACTTCAAGGTGAAGCTTTTTCACCGACTCCATAAACCTTTTGTAAAGCTTTTTAAGATGTGCCCTTATGAGTTTGTATGGGAAAGGCAACTTTGGAGAGTAAGGACTTCTTTTTCCGAGCAAGTCCTCCATAGGTTCAGATTCTGGCTCCCTGACATGAGCTCATTGGTCCTCTCCTTCTGCTGGATTCTCTGTCACAACCCCTGGTTCAGGTTCTTCAGGCCTAGCTGATTCAAGGCATTCTACTATCTTTCTTGACCTGAGTACTGCCATTTTGGCAGACTCAGTGCTGGATGGTATCTTACCTGAAGGATTCTTCATTAACTCGGCCATTTGAGCTAGTTGCTGGTCTATCTGGCATTGATGTGTTTGCATATCCACCATTTGAACCTGCATCGTATTCAGAACGCCTGAGTTGGACAGTGTGCTTTGTGCCAGCGGATTGTTTATAGTGTCATGTCTCTTGACAAAGTCAAACAGTTGGCCCACCAAGTCCGGTTGACTCAAGTTCTTTTCCTGACTCTGCTCCTTAGCTTGTCCCTGGCCTTGGCTAGGGTTAGTAGCTTGGCGGTTTTGGTACTTCCCTTGCCCTTCAAAGTTTGCCTTGTTTGATTGGAAACTGGTGGTTCTGGTGTACTGACCTTGTCCACCTCTGTTCTTGAAACCTTGTAGTTTCTTGGGTGGATTATTCAACTGATGCAAGTTTTCCACCACATCCTTGTTGCCATAGCTAAAACCCGGGTGGTCTGGTCTTTTAAAGTTGACAAAAGAGACGTTCACAGCTTCCTCTTCTTCAGATTCTCTTTCACTTGACTGGTCGGGTCAGGTGTAAATGCAGTTATCAATACCGTGTCCACCTTCTCCGTAGGTGACACACTTCATCACTTTCTCAATCTATTTCTTTCCTTTCCCTCCAGATTCTTTTAACTGTCTGACATTAGTGGCTATCTTTTGGATTTGAGTGGTGATTGCATGAAGAGCCTTGGATTTGATCGAAGATCCTTCGTTAGTAGCCTTCTTAGCATATCCTTTGTTAGTCTTATCGTAGTCAGCACCGGCTTGTAGTTTTTCCATGTTTTCTATGATCTTTTTAGACCTACTAGGCTTCTTCCCAAGAAAGTCGCTTCCTGCAGCTGCATTTAGCAATACTCTTTCTTCAAGAGTCAAAATGTTGTAGAAAGTTATTATCAGGAAACCTTTCTTGTAGTTGTGATGAGGGCAGTCTCTCTGATACTCCTGATATCTTTCCCATGCTTCATGTAGGTTTTCTCCTGGCTTCTGGGTGAAAGATGTAATCTTCTGCCTATTCCTAACGATCTTCTTTGTAGGGTAGAACTTGTTTACGAATGCATCCGCTAAAGAATTCCATTCATTCAGAGATTGATGTGGCAGTCCAAGGTACCATGATAGTGCCTTGTCCTCCAAGGAGAACATGAAACCCTTGCAGTAGATCACTTCTTGTGGCACTCCCCTCATTTTTATGGTATCACATATATTTTTGAAAGCATCAAGGTGATGGTAGGGGTTGTCATTCTCAGAACTTCCCCTAAAGCTTTTATTTTGAATCATGGAGATTACGGTTGGCTTCAACTCGAAGTTTACAGTGTCAAACCTTGGGATCACAACTGGGGATCTTGAGTCGTTGGCCTTTGTGGCAGCCAACTGCCGGAGACTCTTTTCTTCTTTGTTAGAATCTTCACTGTTGTTGTTCCTATGATTCTGCTCTTGATTATGATGATTCCTTCTGTGCCTTCAGCGATGATGACGTCTCTCGTGATGATGATCATCCCCGAATAGTTCTGATTCAGGTTCTTCATGTAAATGATCATTATTACAACGGTCATCATTCCCACGCGGAGGTGAGTGTGGTCCAACTCTAGCATTTCGCTCATCCTCAAAAAGAGGTGGTTCCACGCGAGGTGGCATGATGAATGGTGCTCAACTGAGAAAAGTTCTTCTTCCCTGAGTACCTGAATAAAACATATAATCAAGTTAGAAAACTTGTGTTAATGAAATGAACTAGTCTATACACATTCAGGTTAGGAGATTAAAAGAAACTATATTGTCAAGCTTATTACTAAGCTTGAGGCACGGGAGTGTAGTTAGTGGATTCTGGTTCGTTAACAGTATCGTTTTGCCTTGTCCCTGGCAACAGTGCCAAAAAGTTGACCGGCCTAAATCGCACATCCAAAAGGAGCAGATTTGAAGTAGTCAACCTTTTAAATAACCCGACTCTTAGGCCCCCACAACGATGATGGGGTCCAAAGTAGCGATCGGGGTCGAACCACAGGGACAAGGGTGGTCCTGCTAAGAATGCAGAATCAACACTCTACACTCTGATAAAAGAAGGGTAAGAACAAAGTTCCCAAGGGACCGACAGGTAAAGATTGGCAAAACAAAAGAAAACTATCTCCAACTAGAGTTTCAAGGAAGATTAAGGTTTTGGAAATTTTCAATTTTTAGGGGTTTTGAGTAATAGAATCAAAGGAGAAAACACTACTGCCTCGGTAGGGCACGAAAGAGGAAAGCTTCGACATAAAAAGAGGCAGCATAAAAAATCCAGTACCCCTTCTCTCAAAGAGGGTACCTCCAACTAAGCTCCAACACCCTCTCTCAAGAGTAGTGGACTCAGGTTGGAGTCGAAAGAATATTGAAGCAGCTCCAACCCTGGGTACTCTCGTACTCCCTGATCGGACCAAACACTAGAGTTACAACCCCTCTCTCGAGGGGGTTGTAATGGGAAACACGATTCAATAGCTAGTCAAAACATGATCCAAGCATACAGGCTAGAGTTCAGATGCTATAAAACAATCATCCAACAAAAGAGACCAAACTTAAAGCAGCAGGGGTTGAAACTCCTCTAATTCCATTAGCATAAGCATTGTATAAAAAGGTTTAGTTACATTGCATAAATAAAGAAAGTAAATGATTGAAAAAGGGAAGATAGGTATCGCCTCCTTGAATTAGGAGGGTGACACATAGCAGCAGACCCCTAAGGTGCCTCTAGCCCCATATCGGGCGGAAGCTCTGACCGACATGCTCGTGTCGGGCGGTACGCCGTGACGGGCAAGCATATCGGTCAAGGCACCCTCCCCCCATAAGGTCATGGCCAGGATACTACCCTCTCGGGGGACACACTATGATGGGTATTCCGTATCAGGATCGATATCATGTCCGGCAAGAGGCAACTTAGAGTATCGGGTTCTTGTATCGAGTGTGTAGGTGAGTCATCTCGGACATTGGTCCATCTAGGAGCCCAGCACATCGGGTGGCCTCCTTGGTCGATATCGGCTACTATGGCTACCGGGACAGATTCTAAGTGAACCACTCCTACCCCTCTCGGGTTGGGGAAGTGCTCACCTAGTACCGCCCGACACGCCTTTGGGACGTGACACTAGCTCTAGATGCTTTCCAAGACTAGCCTTCGTGGGATTCCGACCCATCCCATCAGAGTCCTATAGCTTCTATTTATAGGTAGTGGTTGGGAGAAGTTGTGGTTCTCCGGGTGCCACGTGTCCTCCATTGGCTCTATTAGTGCAGCTTCAGGGATGATTGACGTGCGTGTCACCCGGCACAGCGGGTGCCAGGTAGCAAGCGTGTCGGGTAGTCGTGATGGGTGGGCGCCTGCTGGTGGGTGGCTTGTATCGCATGACACACTTCATTAGGAGAGTAGCCGTGGAGGGTACAGCTCCCTATCAGGTAAGCGGCATATCGTCCATTGGAGTCTTCTGGCGCGGCACATTTGTGTCGCCTAGCATCTGTATCATGCTGCTACACGATGGGTAATGAGTGTGTCGGCCGACTGGTAGGAGGTTCGATGCAGGTGAAACACCGTTCATGGGTCGGGATGTGCCTTTTGCTGATTTTGAGTGGGAAAGCGAGGAAAAATCTGTAAATGATGATAAAAATGAGTTAAGAGTGTAGTGTGGCCTGTTTATCCAAAAACATGACAAAAAGGAGAGGAAAACAGTTTTAAAAGGGCAGTTTTGACAACGAAATATGGTCCATAAATACCACAAAAATGGATGTTATCAATCATTCTCTCGCTTATGATATTAAAACACTTAGGACACATTAAACATGTGACATATTGCAATGTAACCCCTAATCTTGGGTAGATTGCAATTTACACTAAGACTATCATATAATGCACAAATAGTTTGCAATTAAGCTCATTCTTGAAAATAAACTTCAAAAAGAGTCTTAATTACTTTTCAAAAGATTAGATCAAGCTTGTAAATAACTTACTTAAGAAAAACTTCTAGGGTTAAGCCATAACCCAGGTCACGGATGTTACAATTATAAACCCTAACAAGGATTTTTTCCCCAAAATCACAGATGTAGAAAAATAATTGTTATTCATGAATCATACCATCAAGTCTCCGCACAACATTTCATTGTTATGAAGATGCCATAGAACTTTGACCAGTACAAAGTCCTTCCACTTAGAGTCCTCATAGAATCTGTTATATAAGATACACACTCAACTGTCCTTTTCATTAACAATTGTAGTGTCAATTCTGTGTCAGGTAACACTTTCTAAGTCAAAGAAGTACTATACATATTTTAC
The DNA here is from genome assembly GCA_963693085.1 of Alisma plantago-aquatica. Classification (NCBI taxonomy): domain Eukaryota; kingdom Viridiplantae; phylum Streptophyta; class Magnoliopsida; order Alismatales; family Alismataceae; genus Alisma; species Alisma plantago-aquatica. The sequence goes on along the minus strand of OY856414.1, from coordinate 625,830,198 downwards.
TCAGGTGTTAAACCTCACAGATTTGTTACCATCTCAACTTACATCTTTTATGTAATAAGATTCTTGACTCTGGGGAGTTTACCATACCCCCTTACTTAGTTTAGCATTTCTTCTCCAAGGAAAGACTAGAGTTTCATTCTGTCACTCATTTGGGACTACCAGTCTTATCATATTTCTATTGTGCCATTCTAATCTGCTGACACAATATTAAACTTCCTTATGACTTATACCAACTATCCATTAGTTGTCTATTTCCTTATCATAAGGAGAGGCTACTTATCAAAGAAGAACTTATCTCAGAGGTATGTCTTGATGTCATGTATAAACTGCCTCGACAGATCTAGGTAGGGGTATCCTAAGGAATTATTTTTGGCTTGATAAGAGTTTTCCCAAAATGGTTCCACAATTGTTCCTTCAATTGATACATCCTTAATGATGTCATGTTTATGCAGAGCATAAACCCCTAACATATGATATCCATACTATAGTTATTTCAAAGATGGTCCTTCTAGGTAACCAAACATAATTCATCTTATCAGGAGTCATGTTCTTATTCTCTTATACCATTGAAAGTTCTAGGATACTAGGATTCCTTACCTTGGTATCCATTACATGTGTCAAAAACTTCTCATATCCTCATTATACCCATCTCTCTTGTTGTTAATACCAAAGCCAAACATATAAAAGGATCTTTATTTCATCTTGGGACATTACTTATCACTTATAACTTTAACTTGGAATAAAAAATCCAGGACTAACTAATACTTTTCTAAGTATCCATCAAAAGAATACTTCTATATCATGTGCATCAAGTGTCATAAGACTTACTTAATTATCATGTCCCTATAAGGAAAGAAAGTATGAAAACACATTCCTCTTATCACCCCATCATTACCTAGGGTTGTTTATCAAAGAGAAGAGATTATCATCTCCTCTGATTATTGGATGAACTTTCAACTATTCATGAGTCATTTACACTTATTTCATCCTAGGTTCCTTGCCATCAGCATAGGAATTATAAGGATGATTACATGTCATCACTCCTTTCTTTGTTATTGTCTAACATGTTCATGAACATTTTATGATTTTTCACATTTCTCATTTTCATATTATAGAAAATATCTTTACTATTCACACAGTCTTTATCGAGCAGGGATCATCTCCCTTGTTGCTTTTTCTTCTATCACGAGGATTATACTTTTTACCTCCTCATACACACAAATTGATCTGAGATCATCTCTGATTCCATTTTATTGCACTTAGGATCTGATAAAAATATTCATGTCATATTTCTAGTTTCGTTATGCTCACTAGATTGTCTCAAAATGACTACTTGATCAGAGTAATGAGAAAGATAACAATTTAAGAGTTCCATACTTACCTTGTTTTCAATAGTTGAATACATGGCTAGGGTATAAAAGTACTGAGATTAGGTAGTATGCACCTGGTTTAATATCATATACCTTACTTTTCATATCATCCAACTCATAGGACTTCGCATCCCTGGATTTTCTCCATGCATCACTTTACACCTCACCCTCTTTCACACATATAAAAGAAATTATAAAGCATTTTAAAGATTACTGTGCAAAATGTAAGTTCTCATCTTCCTTATGTCCTCATAGGACTTATCAAAGGAAGCTCAACAATAACTACTTTCTCATACTTAACAGATAAAATCATGAAATGATATATCAGAATGACACAATTTCATCTGAGAGTCTCAATTCATGAATTGATTATTGTCTCAGACTGATTCATTGCATAAAATCTTGTTGTTGCCTGATTCCAATGTCGTGCTCTATCATTTGGTGCATATGGATCTACTCGGGATGCCTATCCACGTCCTCATGTGCCACTTCTATATGGTCACTTTTGAGAGCCTTGTTGACTCTGCTTCGGTGGTTGGGTCATTCCCTTCCTTCTTCTCAGACAAGAGGGTCGAATATGCCCAACTTGTCCACAACCATAACATGTCCTATACACATCCCCTGGTCTTTTCAACCTTATTATCAATGTAGAATCTATATAAAGAGTTCTAACTAGTGGAACATTAGGTACCTTGCCCCTCCTTGGTAGCCACTACCCTAGTGCATTAAGTGTTTGTTGCATTGGTGACACCAAAAACTTCCCCTTTTTAGAACTACTAGGCATCTATTCCCGAGTTTGGACAGATCTTTTCTTAATTTCTACCTCATTTTCCTTTTCTGGACAATCCTTTATAAAATGTCCTGGTTGCCTAGACCTATAGAAAACTTTGTTTCTGTGTCATAACCTAATTTTGTCAACATTTTTCACTGCTCCATTATAACTATGTGGATCAGAAATCCTACTAGAACCCAAAATTTCGTCATTGGGAACTGGTAATCTAGGTTGTGTTGCTTGTATGTGATTCTCGATACGCCTCAATGTCATCATAACCAGTCCAGTGAGAGCATTAAAAGCAGGGTTCTTTATCATGGTTAGATCAACTTGGGGATTCTCAAGCAGTCATTCTTCTCTTTCCTGATCCCTTGTACCTTCTCTTGGTGCAACAACATTGCTTTTAGCAATGTGTTCCTTGTGTTCTCCTGACATCCTTAAGCTTTATTCTATCTTCTGCATAAGCAAAAGTCACTATAAGATATACTGGAGGACACTAGAACATACTCAACATCTTAGTCCTATGTCTCTGTAGACTCAACGAACCTTAAGCTCTGATACAAAAACTTTGTGACGACCCAAAAACAAATCAAGTCATCACCAGTAATAATTGCAGAATAAACATAAATAGTGGATTAACAAAAATCACTAAGAATTAAAACCATTTTTGCAAGGTGATCCAATACCAGGAAATTCTCACTAAGAGATCCAAAACTTATATATATCATGATTCACATTGTACATACACTATTTCATCTTATCTCGAGGACAACATATAACAGTTGCTCTATCAAAACCTATATTGAAGCAACATATAACCTTGAGATACACAAGTCAAAATCTCAGATTGTTCATAAAACCATTACGTATTACCTGTTGGATCAAAGATGGGTGATTAGATGCTCTAGAGGGGGGTGAATAGACCTGAAAGCACTTAAACAAAACTCATTAAACCTTAAAAAAATATGACAAGATTAGGTTGCTAAATAGGCAATTTGAGTGCAACTACATCATGCATAGCAAGGATAAGAGAGATTGAGCAAACCAATTAAACAAGCTATTTAGAGTGGTTCCACACTTCAAACTAGAAGTATGTCAGTCCACTTGCCTAGAGAGGTCAACCTCTAGGACTTCCAACAATTGCACTCTTATATTCACTAATAAGACATTCAATACATGACCAACAAAGGACTTACCTATCCAATACAAAGAGTCTTCAACCTTACCAAGGACTTACCCACTTTGCAAGAGTCTTCGGCCTTGTAGGAATTACCCACTCTTCTTGGATCTTCCGCCTTTGACTTCACCTTCACTCGGAGAAGCTCTCCACCAAGGTCTTACCCACTTGAGCTTGAGTCTTCTGCCTTCTCTAAGGGCTTACCCACTCTAGCTCCAAGTCTTTAGCCTTGATCTTCACCAAGGGACTTCTTCCCTTGTTCTTCTTCACCTCTCTTGGACAAGAGAGAGAACCTTCATCTTCAAGATAGGAAATGAGAGATGGGGAGGTGGTGGAAGTGAGAGCCTCACAAGATATACAAATAAGACTAGCTATCTTATAAATCTCCTACTCACTCTAATGGATGTAGCAAGTGATTAATCTTAGAGAGAGAGGAGGCTGTAGGAAGCACTCAACTATTTAATAGGGACCTCACAAAGAGTTTGCAATGAATGCTCAACCTTGGAATGAAGCCCAAGGGGTCCTATTTATAGCTGGGGATGCCTCTTAGCCTTTGGGAACACTTGTGAACGAAAACTAGCCATTTTGTGGCTTGCAACGGATCTATTTTCACTTGTTGCAAATGCACTTTTCCGTATAGTGCATTCGGTCGAGTTTCTATATGTGTAACTCGACCGATCAAGTAGCAGGAAGCCCGATATTGAAATGATCAGTCGAGTTTGTTCTGAGGAAACTCGACCGACCATTCCAACTGGAACTGGCCTACTACCCAATCGGTCGAGTTCTGTGATTGCACAACTCGACCGATGCAATCTTCATAAAATCGACCAAGGTTGATCAGTCGAGTTTCAGGGTGGGAAACTCCACCGAACAAGTGCCTGTAATTGATTTTCAAAGTTGCATTAAAAGTGCTCTAAAATTTGATCTAAGTGTTCCTGATATTTTTCTGAGCTTAATTTCAAGTCATACAATCATTACAAGTGATTTACAACATGATTCTAATGGATATACATCATATTACAAAAATGTGCACTTGTATGACTTTGACTTGTCTTTTCTCCAATTTGAGATGCGCAAGTTAGGGCAATTGGAGTGTGTCTATACCTAATCTGAAAACACTCAAGTAGAGACATTAGACACCAATATGTAGAATGGTTAGTCATCATCAAAATACGGGTTTAGTCAATTTAGACGTGAGTCAACATTGACCTAATTGACCTTGAGTCAACATTCTCCCCCTTTTTGAAGATGACAAACCATTCCATAAATGTATTGAAAGCATTTAAGTAAATTCATACCTTTGGAGAAACCTAGGGGTTTCAATGGAATTGAGTTCATATGCTCCCCCTCAATTGATGCTAGTGGAGTTCTCATACTCCCCCTCAATTGATGCTATTTCTCCTGCATGGTTAGCTTTCATAACATTTATAGAATAACATGTCTTCTACTCATATATGTTCTACACATATATGTCTTCTCCCCTTTACCTTCTCCCTTTACATGAACATACTTCTCTTCTTCATGTAAGACATGCCTTCTTCCTCTTTTTAAAAGAAGACATTACCTTTCTCCCCCTTTGTCATTTCAAAAAGGTGGGGGTTATGAAGAAAAAAGAAACATCACTTGTTAAAGAGAAAGGAGATAACACAAATATATAAGGAGAGTAGAAGAGCGCAAATAGGGTTTTGTCCAAGCATAGAAAGAAAAGCAAGTTAAAGCATATACTTGAACATCCCAAAAATGCAAGATAAAGTGCTGCAGAAAAACAATAAATCAAAATTTGACCCTCAAGATGATGAAATTTGACCAAAAACCATCAGAGCTCACGGCAAAGCAATGAGTCTTGCTCAGAAGGGTGTTTCTGCATAAAAAACACTATACTTGCAGCAAAAACTGAAATTGGAGCAAAACCTGCATAAAATCCAAAACTACTCCCATTTCTACATATAATGTAGCTCTATGTGCCCTGCATCACAATGTTATGCAAGCAACTCAAGATAGTAGATATGCAATTCAAGGAACAAGCTTGAGCATATATGAGACAAGATACAAGCATAGCATATAGATGAGCAAATATTCCAATTATAAACATGGTTAGAACTACATGTATATGAACTACTAGTAGATGATATCATAAGTTAGGACTACTAGTAGGATCTAGATCATATAAAGATATGCCAAAAGATACACAAGATAGAGCAAGCTATGATTAGATGAAGAGATATATCCAAACAAGGAGATATGCAAGTTTAGAAGCATGAAAGGATATAACTCGCTAGATATGCATCCTTACCATAAGATGATTACCCCTATGAACCTCAAGGTTGTATCAACACAAGATATACACCTAGATAGATGTAGCAAGTTAGAGCACAACGGAAGCAATTTTTAGACACAACCAAGAGATCCAAAGAGATCATCATCAAAACCTGCAAAACAACTCAAAGCAAGTAATTGAAAGATATATATATACCAATTTAGAGCAATTAGATAGATAGAGTTGTAAGCAAGATAGGCATTTAGAACATGGCAATATGCATATATAAAGATACCAAAAGAGAGTGCCAAAGAGTAAGGCTATTGGTTAAGAAAATCTAGTTGAGAGGGAAATTCTCATTCAATAAGCCAACTGTGTATTTTGTGCACAGTGTTATCGGTCGAGTTCTGTGCATGGACAACTCGACCGATGACAGCTGTTGGCAACACCTATTGGTGCCCATTGGTCGAGTTTCACTAGGGCAAACTCGACCGACAGAGCAGATGTCAAAAAGCACATATATTTCATAAAAACATATTTAAAGGCATGCTAAAAATACAAACCATATCCAAACATGTCTAAGCAAGTTAGTAATGCACTATAGAAGCATTAGAAATAGTTTTTGAGCAAGAGTGTGAAGAGAATCACAAAATGCCACTTTTAACTCAAAAACCATATGTATAGTGCACACTAACTTGACAAAAACAAGTTATGATAGGTTATAAGCAATAAAACAGTTACCTTTGTGCTTACCATTGCCTTTTCCACTTGATGTCACCCTCTACACATCTCACCTTTCTTCTTTCATGTGGATTGAGAAGTCAATTTGCAATTCAATAGCTCAAGTCAATCCATTTGCAATTACCTACAGGAAGAAAGATGAAATGGTCCCCAATCATGTTTTTGGGTCCGGAGGGGTTAGTTTAGCAACCCAAGTCCTATTGCTCTTGGGTGCTTTCCTAAAAGGACAACAAGTAGAATAATGACCAAATTCATTGCAATAGTTGTATGTGCCCATAGTCTTGGAACTAGAGGATTCTCCATGAAATATTGGAGGTCCTTTATCTTTGTTGTTCCCTTGACTACTATCATACCCTAAACCATGTCTACCAATTTGTTTAGTAGTATGGTGTAGGATGTCATTAAGACTCTTTTTACCAACTAAGAATCTTTGTAAAGAAGATCTCAAACTGTCATTATCATGCTTAAGAGAACCAATATTCGAAGACAATTGATTAATATTATCTCTAGCATGCAAAAGATCATTTTCTAAGCAAAGAGATTTAGTTGAAAGAGAATCTCTATCAATATGAAGAGCAGCAACATCATTCTCTCTATTTGTAGAACTAGAACAAGATTCATGCCCATTGATGTTAGCAAGCAAGGAGGCATTTTCTATTTCTAATTCATGCAAAACAAAATCATTGTCCTTGTTTTCAGATTTAAGAACATCAATGTCATGCATGAGAGAATCAATAATTAAAGTATTCTCTTCATTAGAACTAGACATGAGAGGTTGAGCTTCTAGAAATTTAATCTTATCAAGTAAACTAGCATTTTCAAGTTTAAGAGAGTCTACTTGGCTAAGAAAATCATTTTTATCAATAAGCAAGCAAGAATTAGCATATTCAAGATCATCTAGTTCTATATGCAAATTATCAAAAATTTTAGCAAGCTTTTTCTTTTTCTTTTTAGAAGTCTTATAAGAGGCACAAATGTCATGAATAATAGCAATTAAAGATTCTTTATCTAAAGAGTCTAGATTTACCTCACTTGAGTCTTCACTTGTTGATGCTATAAGGGCAAAATGGCATTCCCCTTCATCACTGATCTTGAGCTTGATCCTTCACATGAATCTTCACTTGAGCTTGAGTTGGAGGAGCCACTTGAGCTTGAGTGCCATTTCTCCTTCTTGTGAAGATGGGTCTTTTTGCCTTGTGGGCAATCTTTCCTTGTAGTGACCCTTCTTTCCACATGTGAAGCACCGGATGGAGGAGGACTTGCCTTTGTAAAGTCTACCCTTGGAGTACATGGCATCTTCTTCAACTTGAGAGAATGGAGAGGCTTGACCAACAATAGCCTTGATTTGAGCTTTGATTTCAGCCTTCTTCATTCTCTTGAGTTCTTTCTCCTCTTATCTTTCAAATTCATCCCTCTTGTCAAGTGTGGCTTCATGTGCTTGTATATTTCCAATGAGCTCTTCAATAGGAATATCCCTAAGAGACCTTGCTTCTTCAATGGAAGTCACCTTGGATTCCCACCTCTTGGGGAGAGTTCTAAGGATCTTTGAGTTGATCTCTCCACTATACATAGGATGTCCTAGAACAGCAAGACCATTCAAGATGGTGTTGAGCCTTGAGTACATGTTGGCTATGCTCTCCTCCTTTCCCATCTTGAAGTTCTCAAGCAACCCTTTGAGCATGTAGACTTTGCTTTCCTTCACTTGATCTGTCCCTTCATAAGTGATGCAAAGCTTTCTCCATACCTCATAGGCCGTCTCACAAGAGGAAATCCGATTGAACTCGGTGGGGGTCATGGAGGCATAAAGGATGTGCATGGCTATAGCATTCAAGGTTGCTTTCATCAAGGTGGCTTCATCCCATTCTTCAATGTTTGTCTTTGGTAGAATGTATGGGCTGTTCACCATTTGCCACATCTCGAGACTTGATCCTTGGATGAAGAATTGAAGTCTTCTTCTCCAATAGAGGAAGTTGCTCCCATCAAAGATAGGAAGGCTGGTCGAGAGTCTCCCTCCTAGGTAGTCACCCATCTTCTCCTACTTGTTGAAGTATGCTTGGAGAAGACCCGCTCTGATACCACTTGTTGGATCCTAGATGGGTGACTAGATGCTCTAAAGGGGGGTGAATAGAGCTGAAAGCACTTAAACAAAACTCATTAAACCTTTAAAAAATATGACAAGATTAGGTTGCTAAATAGGGAATTTGAGTGCAACTAAATCATGCATAGCAAGGATAAGAGAGATTGAGCAAACCAATTAAACAAGCTATTTAGAGTGGTTCCACACTTCAAACTAGAAGTATGTCAGTCCACTTGCCTAGAGAGGTCAACCTCTAGTTCTTCCAACAATTGCACTCTTATATTCACTAATAAGACATACAATACATGACCAACAAAGGACTTACCTATCCAATACAAAGAGTCTGCAACCTTACCAAGGACTTACCCACTTTGCAAGAGTCTTCGGCCTTGTAGGAATTACCCACTCTTCTTGGATCTTCTGCCTTTGACTTCACCTTCACTCGGAGAAGCTTTCCACCATGGTTTTACCCACTTGAGCTTGAGTCTTCTGCCTTCTCCAAGGGCTTACCCACTCTAGCTCCAAGTCTTTAGCCTTGATCTTCACCAAGGGACTCCTTCCCTTGTTCTTCTTCACCTCTCTTGGATAAGAGAGAGAACGTTCATCTTCAAGATAGGAAATGAGAGATGGGGAGGTGGTGGAAGTGAGAGCCTCACAAGATATACAAATAAGACTAGCTCTCTTACAAATCTCCTACTCACTCTAATGGATGTAGCAAGTGATTAAGCTTAGAGAGAGAGAGGAGGCTGTAGGAAGCACTCAACTATTTAATAGGGACCTCACAAAGAGTTTGCAATGAATGCTCAACCTTGGAATGAAGCCCAAGGGGTCCTATTTATAGCTGGGGATGCCTCTTAGCCTTTGGGAACACTTGTGAACGAAAACTAGCCGTTTTGTGGCTTACAATGGATCTATTTTCACTTGTTGCAACTGCACTTTTCCGTACAGTGCATTCGGTCGAGTTTCTATATGTGTAACTCGACCGATCAAGTAGCAGGCAGCCCGATATTGAAATGATCGGTCGAGTTTGTTCTGAGGAAACTCGACCGACCATTCCAACTGGAACTGGCCTACTACCCAATCGGTCGAGTTCTGTGACTGCACAACTCGACCGATGCAATCTTCAGAAAATCGACCAAGGTTGATTGGTCGAGTTTCAGGGTGGGAAACGCGACCGAACAAGTGCCTGTAATTGATTTTCAAAGTTGCATTAAAAGTGCTCTAAAATTCGATCTAAGTGTTCCTGATATTTTTCTAAGCTTAATTACAAGTCATACAATCAATACAAGTGATTTATAGCATGATTCTAATGGATATATATCATATTACAAAAATGTGCACTTGTATGACTTTGACTTGTCTTTTCTCCAATTTGAGATGCGCAAGTTAGGGCAATTGGAGTGTGTCTATACCTAATCTGAAAACACTCAAGTAGAGACATTAGACACCAATATGTGGAATGGTTAGTCATCATCAAAACACGGGTTTAGTCAATTTAGACGTGAGTCAACATTGACCTAATTGACCTTGAGTCAACATTCTCCCCCTTTTTGAAGATGACAAACCATTCCATAAATGTATTGAAAGCATTTAAGTAAATTAATACCTTTGGAGAAACCTAGGGGTTTCAATGGAATTGAGTTCATATGCTCCCCCTCAATTGATGCTAGTGGAGTTCTCATACTCCCCCTCAATTGATGCTATTTCTCCTGCATGGTTAGCTTTCATAACATTTATAGAATACCATGTCTTCTACTCATATATGTTCTACACATATATGTCTTCTCCCTTTTACCTTCTCCCTTTACATGAACATACTTCTCTTCTTCATGTAAGACATGCCTTCTTCCTCTTTTTAAAAGAAGACATTACCTTTCTCCCCCTTTGTCATTTCAAAAAGGTGGGGGTTATGAAGAAAAAAGAAACATCACTTGTTAAAGAGAAAGGAGATAACACAAATATATAAGGAGAGTAGAAGAGCGCAGATAGGGGCTTGTCCAAGCATAGAAAGAAAAGCAAGTTAAAGCATATACTTGAACATCCCAAAAATGCAAGATAAAGTGCTACAGAAAAACAATAAATCACAATTTTGACCCTCAAGATGATGGAATTTGACCAAAAACCATCGGAGCTCACAGCGAAGCAATGAGTCTTGCTCAGAAGGGTGTTTCTGCATAAAAAACACTATACTTGCAGCAAAAACTGAAATTGGAGCAAAACCTGCATAAAATCCAAAAATACTCCAATTTCTACATATAATGTAGCTCTATGTGCCCTGCATCACAATGTTATGCAAGCAACTCAAGATAGTAGATATGCAATTCAAAGAACAGGCTTGAGCATATATGAGACAAGATACAAGCATAGCATATAGATGAGCAAATATTCCAATTATAAACATGGTTACAACTACATGTATATGAACTACTAGTAGATGATATCATAAGTTAGGACTACTAGTAGGATCTAGATCATAGCAAGATATGCCAAAAGATACACAAGATAGAGCAAGCTATGATTAGATGAAGAGATATATCCAAACAAGGAGATATGCAAGTTTAGAATCATGAAAGGATATAACTCACTAGATATGCATCCTTACCATAAGATGATTACCCCTATGAACCTCAAGGTTGTATCAACACACGATATACACCTAGATAGATGTAGCAAGTTAGAGCACAACGGAAGCAATTTTTAGACACAACCAAGACATCCAAAGAGATCATCATCAAAACCTGCAAAACAACTCAAAGCAAGTAATTGCAAGATATATATATACCAATTTAGAGCAATTAGATAGATGGAGTTGTAAGCAAGATAGGCATTTAGAACATGGCAATATGCATATATAAAGATACCAAAAGAGAGTGCCAAAGAGTAAGGCTATTGGTTGAGAAAATCTAGTTGAGAGGGAAATTCTCATTTAATAAGCCAACTGTGTATTTTGTGCACAGTGTTATCGGTCGAGTTCTGTGCATGGACAACTCGACCGATGACAGCTGTTGGCAACACCTATTGGTGTCCATCGGTCGAGTTTCACTAGGGCAAACTCGACCGACAGAGCAGCTGTCAAAAAGCACATATATTTCATAAAAACATATTTAAAGGCATGCTAAAAATACAAACCATATCCAAACATGTATAAGCAAGTTAGTAATGCACTATAGAAGCATTAGAAACAGTTTTTGAGCAAGAGTGTGAAGAGAATCACAAAATGCCACTTTGAACTCAAAAACCATATGTATAGTGCACACTAACTTGACAAAAACAAGTTAGGATAGGTTATAAGCAATAAAACATTTACCTTTGTGCTTACCATTGCCTTTTCCACTTGTTGTCACCCTCTACACATCTCACCTATCTTCTTTCATGTGGATTGAGAAGTCAATTTGCAATTCAATAGCTCAAGTCAATCCATTTGCAATTACCTACAGGAAGAAAGATGAAATGGTCCCCAATCATGTTTTTGGGTCCGGAGGGGTTAGTTTAGCAACCCAAGTCCTATTGCTCTTGGGTGCTTTCCTAAAAGGACAACAAGTAGAATAATGACCAAATTCATTGCAATAGTTGCATGTGCCCAAAGTCTTAGAACTAGAGGATTCTCCATGAAATATTGGAGGTCCTTTATCTTTGTTGTTCCCTTGACTACTATCATACCCTAAACCATGTCTACCAATTTGTTTAGTAGTATGGTGTAGGATGTCATTAAGACTCTTTTTACCAACTAAGAATCTTTGCAAAGAAGATCTCAAACTGTCATTATCATGCTTAAGAGAAGCAATAGTCGAAGACAATTGATTAATATTATCTCTAGCATGCAAAAGATCATTTTCTAAGCAAAGAGATTTAGTTGAAAGAGAATCTCTATCAATATGAAGAGCAGCAACATCATTCTCTCTATTTGTAGAACTACAACAAGATTCATGCCCATTGATTTTAGCAAGCAAGGAGGCATTTTCTATTTCTAATTCATGCAAAACAAAATCTTTGTCCTTGTTTTCAGATTTAAGAACATCAATGTCATGCATGAGAGAATCAATAATTAAAGTATGCTCTTCATTAGAAATAGACATGAGAGGTTGAGCTTCTAGAAATTTAATCTTATCAAGTAAACTAGCATTTTCAAGTTTAAGAGAGTCTACTTGGCTAAGAAAATCATTTTTATCAATAAGCAAGCAAGAATTAGCATATTCAAGATCATCTAGTTCTATATGCAAATTATCAACAATTTTAGCAAGCTTTTTCTTTTTCTTTTTAGAAGACTTATAAGAGGCACAAATGTCATGAATAATAGCAATTAAAGATTCTTTATCTAAAGAGTCTAGATTTACCTCACTTGAGTCTTCACTTGTTGATGCTATAAGGGCAAAATGGCATTCCCCTTCATCACTAGAGCTTGAGCTTAATCCTTCACATGAATCTTCACTTGAGCTTGAGTTGGAGGAGCCACTTGAGCTTGAGTGCCATTTCTCCTTCTTGTGAAGATGGGTCTTTTTGCCTTGTGGGCAATCTTCCTTGTAGTGACCCTTCTTTCCACATGTGAAGCACCGGATGGAGGAGGACTTGCCTTTGTAGAGTCTACCCTTGGAGTACATGGCATCTTCTTCAACTTGAGAGAATGGAGAGGCTTGACCAACAATAGCCTTGACCAACAATAGCCTTGATTTGAGCTTTGATTTCAGCCTTCTTCATTCTCTTGAGTTCTTTCTCCTCTTGTCTTTCTAATTCCTCCCTCTTGTCAAGTGTGGCTTCATGTGCTTGTAGATTTCCAATGAGCTCTTCAATAGGAATATCCCTAAGAGACCTTGCTTCTTCAATGGAAGTCACCTTGGATTCCCACCTCTTGGGGAGAGTTCTAAGGATCTTTGAGTTGATCTCTCCACTATACATAGGATGTCCTAGAACAGCAAGACCATTCAAGATGGTGTTGAGCCTTGAGTACATGTTGGCTATGCTCTCCTCCTTTCCCATCTTGAAGTTCTCAAGTAACCCTTTGAGCATGTAGACTTTTCTTTCCTTCACTTGATCTGTCCCTTCATAAGTGATGCAAAGCTTTCTCCATACCTCATAGGCCGTCTCACAAGAGGAAATCCGATTGAACTCAGTGGGGGTCATGGAGGCATAAAGGATGGGCATGGCTCTAGCATTCAAGGTTGGTTTCATCCCATTCTTCAATGTTTGTCTTTGGTAGAATGTATGGGTTGTTCACCATTTGCCACATATCGAGACTTGATCCTTGGATGAAGAATTGAAGTCTTCTTCTCCAATAGAGGAAGTTGCTCCCATTAAAGAGAGGAAGGTTGGTCGAGAGTCTCCCTTCTAGGTAGTCACCCATCTTCTCCTACTTGTTGAAGTATGCTTGGAGAAGACCCGCTCTGATACCACTTGTTGGATCCTAGATGGGTGATTAGATGCTCTAGAGGGGGGGTGAATAGAGCTGAAAACACTTAAACAAAACTCATTAAACCTTCAAAAAATATGACAAGATTAGGTTGCTAAATAGGCGATTTGAGTGCAACTAAATCATGCATAGCAAGGATAAGAGAGATTGAGCAAACCAATTAAACAAACTATTTAGATTGGTTCCACACTTCAAACTAGAAGTATGTCAGTCCACTTGCCTAGAGAGATCAACCTCTAGGACTTCCAACAATTGCACTCTTATATTCACTAATGAGACATACAATACATGACCAACAAAGGACTACCTATCCAATACAAAGAGTCTTCAACCTTACCAAGGACTTACCCACGTTGCAAGAGTCTCCGGCCTTCTCCAAGGACTTACCCACTCTTGCACAAGTCTTCGGCCTTGTAGGAATTACCCACTCTTCTTGGATCTTCCGCCTTTGACTTCACCTTCACTCGGAGAAGCTTTCCACCAAGGTCTTACCCACTTGAGCTTGAGTCTTCTGCCTTCTCCAAGGGCTTACCCACTCTAGCTCCAAGTCTTTAGCCTTGATCTTCACCAAGGGACTCCTTCCCTTGTTCTTCTTCACCCCTCTTGGACAAGAGAGAGAACCTTCATCTTCAAGATAGGAAATGAGAGATGGGGAGGTGGTGGAAGTGAGAGCCTCACAAGATATACAAATAAGACTATCTCTCTTACAAATCTCCTACTCACTCTAATGGATGTAGCAAGTCATTAAGCTTAGAGAGAGAGAGGAGGTTGTAGGAAGCACTCAACTATTTAATAGGGACCTCACAAAGAGTTTGCAATGAATGCTCAACATTGGAATGAAGCCCAAGGGGTCCTATTTATAGCTGGGGATGCCTCTTAGCCTTTGGGAACACTTGTGAATGAAAACTAGCCGTTTTGTGGCTTGCAACAGATCTATTTTCACTTGTTGCAACTACACTTTTCCGTACAGTGCATTCGGTCGAGTTTCTATATGTGTAACTCAACCGATCAAGTAGAAGGCAGCCTGATATTGAAATGATCGGTCGAGTTTGTTCTGAGGAAACTCGACCGACCATTCCAACTAGAACTGGCCTACTACCCAATCGGTCGAGTTCTGTGAGTGCACAACTCGACCGATGCAATCTTTAGAAAATCGACCAAGGTTGATCGGTCGAGTTTCAGGGTGGGAATCTCGACCAAACAAGTGTCTGTAATTGATTTTCAAAGTTGCATTAAAAGTGCTCAAAAATTCGATCTAAGTGTTCCTGATATTTTTCTAAGCTTAATTACAAGTCATACAATCATTACAAGTGATTTACAACATGATTCTAATGGATATACATCATATTACAAAAATGTGCACTTATATGACTTTGACTTGTCTTTTCTCCAATTTGAGATGTGCAAGTTAGGGCAATTGGAGTGTGTCTATACCTAATCTGAAAAAACTCAAGTAGAGACATTAGACACCAATATGTGGAATGGTTAGTCATCATCAAAACAATGGTTTAGTCAATTTAGACATGATCAACATTGACCTAATTGACCTTGAGTCAACATTCTTCCCCTTTTTGAAGATGACAAACCATTCCATAAATGTATTGAAAGCATTTAAGTAAATTCATACCTTTGGAGAAACCTAGGGGTTTCAATGGAATTGAGTTCATATGCTCCCCCTCAATTGATGCTAGTGGAGTTCTCATACTCCCCCTCAATTGATGCTATTTCTCCTACTTGGTTAGCTTTCATAACATTTATAGAATACCATGTCTTCTACTCATATATGTTCTACACATATATGTCTTCTCCCTTTTACCTTCTCCCTTTACATGAACATACTTCTCTTCTTCATGTAAGACATGCCTTCTTCCTCTTTTTAAAAGAAGACATTACCTTTCTCCCCCTTTGTCATTTCAAAAAGGTGGGGGTTATGAAGAAAAAAGAAACATCACTTGTTAAAGAGAAAGGAGATAACACAAATATATAAGGAGAGTAGAAGAGTGCAGATAGGGCTTGTCCAAGCATAGAAAGAAAAGCAAGTTAAAGCATATATTTGAACATCCCAAAAATGTAAGATAAAGTGCTGCAGAAAAACAATAAATCACAATTTTGACCCTCAAGATGATGGAATTTGACCAAAAACCATCGGAGCTCACGGCAAAGCAATGTGTCTTGCTTAGAAGGGTGTTTCTGCATAAAAAACACTATACTTGCAGCAAAAACTGAAATTGTAGGAAAACCTGCATAAAATCCAAAAATACTCCAATTTCTACATATAATGTAGCTCTATGTGCCCTGCATCACAATGTTATGCAAGCAACTCAAGATAGTAGATATGCAATTCAAGGAACAGGCTTGAGTATATATGAGACAAGATACAAGCATAGCATATAGATGAGCAAATATTCCAATTATAAACATGGTTAGAACTACATGTATATGAACTACTAGTAGATGATATCATAAGTTAGGACTACTAGTAGGATCTAGATCATAGCAAGATATGCCAAAAGATACACAAGATAGAGCAAACTATGATTAGATGAAGAGATATATCCAAACAAGGAGATATGCAAGTTTAGAAGCATGAAAGGATATAACTCACTAGATATGCATCTGTGACAAAGTGGGTTTTCTGGCTTAATTTCGAGGACGAAATATCTTTTAAGGTGTGTAGGATGTGATGGAGTAGATTTTTGAAGTCCATAAATCTCCAATAACATATTAGAATCCAATTCTTGATTTATAATGAGAGTTCCAACTAATTTAGTAAAGCTGGAATGTTGATTGAGATTTATATAATGACTAAGAATTGTAAGGGTTATGGTAAGTTACAAATGTTAATTGGTGTAGATATGATGATCATAAACTCATACTTAGGATTTCACAAAGTTTTGAGGTTCCTAGAATAATTTATTTAGGCTTGGAAATGATTAAAGGATGTGCACTTTGATGTTTTGATTACAAAGTTTGGATCATTTAGAATAGGTCCTGAATTGTTGTTTTGTGACGCTGCCCTGGACAATGTGTAAACAGCTAGGAATCCCATTCTAATGCCATGGATCGGTCATGAGGACAGCGGATCTTGGCCCTTGATGTGGTCAGATGGTTAAGATATGTCTTCTTCATAACGGTTGCGATGAACAACAATTCCAAACTTCGTTGATTCCCACGTTGTGGTCGTGGCTTGACCAAGGACACGAAGTGGGTAGTTATTTTAGTCTTGATGAGACTTACATATGTATCCCTCTCTTTTCTTGATTCAAGAGCATACCAAGAGAACAATGACTCCATGCTCACCTTTTTCCCAAAACCGTCATAGATGGGGTGTAGGAGAATTAAGATGGAAGCTTAGAGGGAGATGAAGAAGGAACGACAAGGATGAGGCCTAGGAATTGGAAACGCAGTGCAAGACCTCAAAACACCGGTGGTAGGTCGACGCTCACGCATGCCATGACAGAAGCACAACCGGGCACAAATAATAGAGATGGACCTCATCGCTGGAGTTCCAAGCCACATCATTGCTTGCGCTGTGGACTCACATTACAGGAGCACAGAACTGAGGTGAAGGATCCGACCACCAAATTCTCCCCGAAGCATGGAACCATGGCAGCGCTGGAGATCGGGAGCAAGCAACAGGGAGAAACTGATGAGCAGAGTAGCGCCGGGTCCAAACTCATGACGACAGTTACAAAGGAGCCACGTAGAGCCCTAGCTCCAGCCGTCACCGGTGCTCCTTGAGAAGCCACGGCGGCCACGAGATAGGGCGGCGTCGAGAAGGAGAAGGAGGAGCTTCAAGCTACCCGCCGGAGCAGACCCAACCGAGACAACGACGGCTGTGCGTGGAAGAGAGCCCACACATGGGCGCAGCGTGTGAACGGAATGATCGCTGGAGACGAGTATCGGGGTGACGCTCTATGAAAATAGAGTTCCGTGGAGCTCACGAATGAGATCGACAGAATAACAAGATGGAGGAGGAGACCTTTATCGATCCATCATTCTGATGTAGAGACGGCGCTCGTGGCGGCAGTTACATAGGGGCTCTACGGAGCCCTAGCTCCATCTACCACCGGTGCTCCTTGAGCAGCCACGGCGGTGCTTGAGAGAGAGGCTGCAGGTGGCAGTGGTGTTACTGTGAGGAGCGGCGAACCAGCAAGCCAGGCGACAGTGGCGGTGGCTTGGGCGGTGGTGCAGACTCGACGCGAGAGTAGGAGGAGAGACTGGAGGCGGCGCTCATGCCCAGCGTGGGCGCATCGTTGCTCTTCACGAGATCGCAAAGAAGATGAAGCCGCATAGACGCTTGCGGCTAGTTGAATCGTGAGAAGAAAGGGAGGAAGTGGACCAGGTCCAGGGCATGAACCGGCCAGCCCATGTGAGACCAGCGCCTCCTCCGGGCCACGTGGCAGCGCCTGAGTGGCCAATAAAAGGTAAAATCTCAATAATACCTAGATCTTTGAAAATTCATAGTAATTAATGCGTTTCTCAGAAAAATACAAACAAGGTACCGTTACGTTCAGAAAAATGAGTAGAACACATTAGAATAATGATATCAGGCTTTTGATGCACTAGTAATAGTGATGTCATGTAAGATGTATCATTCTTATTTCATGAGTAATAAATATCAAACGATGTTATAAAATTATGATAACATGTCAATAAGTCTATAATAATGCTTATAGAGAGCCTGATGTCTGTAATCATGATGTTGATGCACGAAATCATGTTATTTGCATAATATGGCTAATTCAGGCTAATAACCCTAATTAAAATGCAATTAATGCATACATGCTCAATAAATGGTGAAATTTACAGAATAAGCTCATATCAGTATCTGAAACCTCAGAATTAAATATGAGATCATAATGACGAACAAAATCCATGTTATATGAAGATGAATATTAATACATGTTATAAAACCCTAATCTAGGTTAATGATGTAACTTAGGGTTAATATATATATGTGCACAAAATGACATGGAAGTTAATGATTCAGATAAGAACCATAATCTGGAACATGACATCAGTAAGATGATTCTAAGACAAGAAAGCAAGTAATGATGGGAATGACCTAATGAACTAAGTAAAGCCCTAATGAAAACGATTAGGGTTAACATGAGATGTACACTACTATAGAAACGGCCTTTGGCGTCGGTCGTTTAACCCCATTTGGCATCGGTTTCTGACTGACGCCTATGTGGGCGCTGCTAAAGGTTGAACACTTCGGCATTGGTTTTTTAACCGACACCTATTTATTCTATAGGCGTCGGTCGTTTAGTATATAACCAACGCCAAAAGTGTTTGCGCCACAGAAAATGGTGTCATCTAGGGCACTTTCTGCGTCGGTTTTTTACTAAACAACCGACGCCTATATGGAATATAGCGTCGGTCTTTTAGTAGATAACCGACACATAAAGTTCCCTAGATGACGCCATTTTCTGTGGCGCGAACACTTTTGGCGTCGGTTATATACCAAAAGACCGAAGCCTATAGATTAAATAGGCGTCGGTTTGATACGAATATCCGACGCCATTTCCAGGACTGCTTTGGCCACATCAGGCGTCGGTTTTTTTAAAACAACCGACGTGGTAGGTCTTTGCTGACGGTTTTCTATAAATAACCGACGCCTATTTCTATTTTTTTTTTCATATCAGTTTGCAGGCCTGCTGTGGCTGGTCAGCAGGATGAGAACCTGCAGTTCAGTTTTTTGAACTATAGGTTTACGACATCCATTGATATCAGCCTACAAACAGGCCGCAAATCTGCAAAAGTCACAAGGAAAATTTCACACAAGTACATACATTCAGACATCAATTCAATTCTCACATTCACACATATAAAAACATTCAAATACATGTATTAACATTCAAAAATATTCATTTACAAAGTATCATTCATTATCTCTATCAACATCCCAATTATATCTTACAGTTGCCACTGCTTGTATGGCTTTTGCCCATTCTTCTCTTACTTCATTTAATGCTTCCATCGTATATGGAGCATGTATATTTTTTAAGCGTTTACCTATAGTGTGGTCAGTTTTAAACACCTGCAAAGAGAATGATGTATATATATAAGTAATAATATAAAAATAAGATTGATATATTTCATACTAACTAATGAGACTATATATAATACCTCATGTATGCTATCGATGTCCAATGCGGCATGTTTGATAATCATCTGCATAAATCACATCACATAGTATGTGCATGCCCAGCCATTGTCTTGTGTAGCACACTATAAATTGAAACATACAAAATAATACAACTAAGCACAATTCACATCAATAATATATATATTCGAGTCAGGAACTTACTTGTACGTTCTGCAAATTTATTGGCTGGTTCTTTTTCCTTGGGACCGTTCCTCCAGCCTTTTTTAATGCATCTAAACCCCTACATGTTAATATAACACAATAAATTGCATAAGTAAATAGTAATGTAATAAAAGATGTTAACGGATATAAAAATGAAATATTTCTCACCAGAATAATGGCATTCTCATTACGTGTCCAATTTTAGTGTTCAATGTACTCCCCGCAGGATCTAGATAATAAACAGTGAATGTCCCGGGGACAATAAATAGTAACTCCCAATGTCTACCGCTAGAGGTAAGAAGTTAACAATTAATAACTCAAAATGCAAAATAAAAATGGAATTTTCTTAAGTCCAAATTATAAATAAAGTAAACTAACTTGACATTGAATGGAGCTATTATTATAGTCTTCTTTTGCTGACCAAAAAGTGTAAAAGCATCTATACAGTATTGTTGAACATTATCAGGGTCTTTAGCTACCAAACTAATCAATGATGGAATCAAAAATCCCACATGATCAAATGCAAATTGTTTGCAATGATCTTCGACTAAGTAGCTGCAAAACATATAGGCGTATGCATTAATATATAAGAAACCAGATCACCGGATCTTACACAAGGTATATGGATGTATAAACAAGATCTCACCTTATCCATGTCTCTATCATTGATGTACTCAGCCAATCATACATAAACAGCTCAATAATATCTTCTATAAATAAAGAGCTATCGTATGATTGACCTGCATAATCTACATCTAAAGAAACTATTATAGGGCAATGTATATTATGTGCCCGTAGCCAACATGCCATTCCCCTACAAGCAGGACCTAACGGGTATGTTAGGTCAGTTGGAACCCAAGTTGGTAATGCGGGAAGTGGAGGTGGAGGCCTAGGTGCTCCTGGTGTCTTCTTTTTAACCTGTATATATAATTTCAGATCAGTTGACATCATATATACACATTAACAGTCTAAATCAATGTAAATTTATCTTACAATTTCAGTCGTGTAGACGACATCTGCTTTGGGCCACAATATGACCTCGCCTTCTACCTCACCAAGTGTATCAATATCTGGGTGGGCATATGGCAATGCAACTTCCCTCCAATCGGGTAATACATGTAGCGGGCTCACACGAATGTAGCCCTGCGGCATTGGAGTCCCATGAAACGTTGCCCCAGGAAGGGAGTGGTAAGCCTGCGCCTCTGCAACAACATAGTCTTGCATTCTGAAGCGGCATGGCTTCAATGCCTACAAATTTACGTAAAGAATGTTATACATATATACATATAATCTTGAAAACATATCATCTTGAAAAGACTAGATACAATGTCATAAACAATACTTACAACAGACGTGCTAGGCGATGGGTCTCCAGGATTACTCGCAGTCTGTGCATCAGGAGAAGAGTGGGTCGCCATAGGCTGATTGGAAGCCTGAGATGCCTGCCACCGCAGCAATTCTTCCTTGACCTTCTCAGCAACTACATCGTTGACCTTCTTAGCAACTAAATCCTCAACTCTCTTATTCTCCTATACATGGATAAAAGAAACATTAGCTTCTTATTAATGAATTTCCTTTTGTAGTAACATTCTAAAAAAAGAATAGGTTACCTCTTCTTGAGAAAGTCCCGCTCTGGGTTTGCGCTGGGATGGCCCAAAGAATGCTTTGATGCCAACACCAGCGTCGGCACCTCTAACACGTCCAGGATGCTCTGGGTTACCCAGAGCAACTGTCAATTCATCCCTTGTGCCCTGAGGGATGAACGTGCCTTCTTTCCTCTGCTCGTGCAGCTCCCGCTAATCACCATAAACAGAATTTGGTAAGTTAACACCACAAATAATCAATATTCAAACGATTTCTCTAAGAGTTGTATTTTACCATTTTTGCAGCCGCCTCAGCAGTTACAGGCTTATTTATTTCACCCTTCTTGTTTTGCCTGCCAGCTATCCAGATATCATGGTGAGGCATGGGTGTGGCAGACTCCTGAGTAGGAGCAGACTCCTGAGTAGCAGCAGACTGCTGAGTAGCCGCAGACTCCACCTGTAGTCTTTGGCGAACGCTTGCATAGCCTTTTGGACCCATAGTGTGGTCATGCACATTCAGTGCACGCCTTGCTTTTTGTGCGTCACTGAGGGCCTAGTTAGTATGCACATTAATGATTTGGTTAGTAGCACTAAATGTTAATCTTGAATAGGTGAATACAATGTATATTAATTAAATTGGGAGTGATGCCTAATACCTTGAATTCTTCAGATTTTCTTGAAGCAACAAAATTGTCCCAATCTTCTTTGTCCAAGAAGTTCCATTGTTCAAGGGCTGACTTCTTCTTCTTATCACCCTCTTTTATGTATTCTCTGTTCAGATTTGTCCTATAATTCCTAAGCATCTTTCCAGCGCGTTGCATCACACTTTTACGATGCAGCTTCTCATCCAATGCAAACAGATTCTGTAAAATAGAAATGTTATTAACTAGTATCCAAAATAGAATTGCAAATAATACAATTTGTAATCTACAAAATAGAATTGCAAATAATAATAACTCACGCATAAATCCTTCCATATCAAGTCTTTTTTCCCTTGAGGAACTTTATTCCAATTATCATACTTAACACCACAATGGCTCCGAGTGGTACACCCAAGATAGTTTACAAAATTATTGCGGTTCACTCCAATTGCATTTCCTCAATTATCAAACTCCACCACCAATTTGGATCCACTACCACTTAGCGCTAATAACTTCTTCAACAGAATGATGCCCCTTTTCTTGTTAAGTGTTTGGTGTTGCGCATCAAATTGCTCCAGTGCTTCAGTGGGTACAGGTACATCATCAACCTAAAATTTGACAAAAATAAACACACTAAATTAGCCCAATATAGAAATATAGGATATATGACATAACTAGAAGATAATGAATTTTATAGAAATACAGGATATGTTTTTAGAACTTACATTGGTATCCTCGCCATGCTCGTCATGGACAACATGCTCATCATGGACTTCATGCTCATCATGGACATCATGCTCATCATGGTCAGCCATCTGAAAATGTCATTAAAAAGGCAAACATGTAGCATTTGTATTAACTAGAAAAAGGAAAACATTTAGCATTTGTATTAACTATAAAAAGGCAAACATTTAGCATTTGTATAAACATACATGTCTCTAAAATTGTGATCTTTTATCAATTAACAATCCTTCATTGTGATCTCCGCGCACATATAAGTCATCATTAGCTTCAATATTTTGTGGAGTTGGCAACCCAACTGAGAATGGACTAGAGTCATCATACTTATCATAGTACTCTTCTTCATCTATAGGATCTTCAATGAATTGTCTTTTACCATGAAGAACAACTGACGATTTATCATTCGCAGGATCATCGATATAGAATATTTGTTTCGCCTATGATGCCAATATGAATGGTTCACCCTTCTCGCCAATCTTTTCAAATTTCACCAAAGTGAAACCCAATTCATCCACTATAACTCCTTTGGTTTTATCAACCCAATTACATTTAAAGAGTGGAATTTTGAAATCTATGTAGTCAAACTCCCAAATGTCCTTAATGACACCGTAATATGACATTTTAGCTTCACGTGGACTCTTATCCTTTGCACTTGCAAAGTACATAGTCGACGCTTGAAGAGTGACCCCACTATTTTGGACGACACTCTTATCATCTTGGCACTTTGTGTAATATGTGAATCCATTAATGTCAAACCCTTCATAAGACATAACATTCGGTTTTGGTTTAAAGGCGAGGCATTTGATAGTTTCTGTAATATCATTTGGTGTTTGAGATAGTTGATGTAAGACTTTATCTTCAAACCACTTAGTAAAAGTCTTATTATGCTCTCTAGCAAGCCACATTGAACTTGCTCGAGGATGTTGTCTCTTTATGAAATTGGTATGTTCCTCGATATAAACACTCACTTCATCCATATTGTGTAAAATATACAAGTGAGCTTGTTCCAACTGCTCACGGCTGATTACTTTCACCCGTGATCCCAAAATTCCTTTGCCCTCATCAAAATTCTTGTCATTATCAGGAGTGTCATTACCACTGAGAAAGTCATTGCAAAAATCCATAACCTCTCTCGCCACATAACCTTCAATAATACTCCCTTCAGGCCGATAACGATTTCGAACATCACCTTTAAAAATGCTCATGTATCGTTCAAAGGGATACATCCAATGCAAGAAAACATGTCCTAACATTTTCACTTCCCTAGCCATGTGGACAACAAGATGTACCATGATATCAAAGAACGAAGGAGGGAAATACATCTCAAGCTGACATAGGGTAACAACCACTTCTCTTTGCAAATTATCGAGAGTATCAGGGTCAATAACTTTACTGCATAGACTGTTGAAAAAGAAACAAAGTCTGGTAATTGCAAACCTTACATGCTTCGGCAATATAGATCGAATTGCCATGGGTAATATTTGTTGCATTAGAGTGTGACAATCATGAGATTTAAGACCTATCAACTTCAGATCTTTCATTGATACCAATCTACGGATGTTGGATGAGTAACCATGTGGCACCTTAACATTTACCAAGCATTCACAAAAAGTTTTTTTCTCCTTTCTAGACAACGTGTAACAAGCGGGAGGTAAGTATGTTCTTTTACTACCCATTTCACATAATTCTGTTAATTCTGACCTTATTCCCATTTCACGTAGGTCCAGTCTGGAATTTATCCCATCTTTAGTCTTACCTGGTATATTTAACAGAGTACCAATGATGCTATCACAGACATTTTTCTCAACGTGCATTACATCGATACAATGCCTGACTATCAAAGAACTCCAATAAGGAAGATCCCAAAATATTGACTTCTTCTTGAATGAAGAATTGTCACTCCGGGTGGCCATACTACATTGTGATTTCTTACCAAATTCATTGACAATGTCTTTTACTCTTTCATAAACAACATCCCCTGGTATAGATTTAGGTGCACTCCGTTCATCATTCCATCCATTGAATGCTTTGCGCTTCCTACGATACAGATGGAATTTTGAAAGAAACCTTCGATGACCAAGATATAAAGTCTTTCCGCCATGTTTTAGTCTTATTGAATTAGTGTTTTCTTCACATATAGGACACGCTTTATCTCCTTTGACACTATATCCAGACAAATTCCCATATGCTGGAAAGTCATTAATAGTGCAAAACAACATAGCGTGCAAATGAAATGTCTCTCTTGCTGAAGCATCATAGGTCATCACACCTTCAGCCCAAAGTTTCTTTAAGTCATCAATCAAAGGTTCATGATAAACATCGATATCATTTCCGGGTTGTTTAGGGCCCGATATCAACAATGACAACATAACATACTTATTTTTCATACACATCCAGGGAGGAAGATTGTATATAACAAGCACTGGCCAAGTGCAATGTTGGCTGCTCAATGTCCCGTACGGATTCATCCCATCTGTACAAAGCCCAAGTCTTAGATTCCTATCTTCTTCACCAAATTTGGGGTACAATAGATCAATCTTCTTCCACTGTGGGGAATCAGACGCATGTCGCAGGATCCCATCATTATTTTTCTTAACATCTGCATGCCACCTCAAATTCTTTGCATCTTTCGGATTTGCAAACAAGCGTTGAAACCGTGATATTATAGATAGATACCACAACACCTTGGCAGGAGAACCAGTTTTGGACTCCCCCGAAGTCGTCAATTTATACCGTGACACACCACATTTTGGACAATCTTTCAAATCTACATAGTTCTTTTGAAATAATACAGAATCATTCGGGCATGCGTGTATCTTCTTGGCCTCCATTCCCATTGGGCACAACATTTTCTTTACCTGGTATGTTGAGATTGGCAGCTCGTTTCCTTCAGGAAGCATTTCTTTCAACAAAGTCAACAATGAAGTGAAGCTTTTGTCGCTCCATCTATTGTTAGCTTTCAACTTATACAATCTCAACACAGTGCTAAACTTCGTAAACTTAGCACAGCCTGTGTATAACGGTATCTCAGCATCATGCACAATGTTTCTAAAGATAGGAGGTGGATCGGTGTGCTCTACCCTACAACTATCCAGCATCACATCAACAATGTCTACTGGAACTGGTTCGTTCACATTTACATCATCGGAGGAAATTTCTTCTTCCACCCAAGCACTGCTATCGACATCTACTGGTTTCGATTTTGAAATCTCTCCATGCCAGTGCCATTCTGTACAGCCTTGTACAATCCCATTGCACATGACATGACTTTTGATTTCCTCACCAGTGTTGACTTTCAAGTTGTTACCACAATGCCTACATGGACAGTAGAACCTATCTGTAGGTTTTTTCCTATGTTCCTCGGCAAATCTAATAAACTGATCAAGACCAGATATAAACTTTGGGGTGCAACGATTACGAATGATAATCCATGATCTATCCATTCTATGATCAGAGAAAACAAGTATATATTAGGAAAAGATTAGGGTATACACTTACATCCTAAGTGTATCATGTGATAACCTCTAGAGGGGGGGTGAATAGAGTTTTATAGATAATTTTAACAATTAATTACTCAAGCAACCACAAAGAAAATATTGGACAAGGAGACACAAGGGTTTAGAGTGGTTCCTACCTTAGCAAATACTAAGGTAGTCAGTCCACTACCCGGTTGCTTACCCAACCGGGATTTGAAAAGAAATTTATTTTATTACCTCTCAAGGAATTACATAAAATACAATCTCTTTTCCCTAAACCCTTCAAGCAGCCTTCACCTAGAAGTAATCGCCCAACTCGAAGCAGCCTTCCCTTGAAGTAGATGCACCAACTCCCGTTGCACCAGCCTTCTGAAGTAGCTTCCCGTGCGATAGCCTTCTTGAAGTAGCTTGAAGTCCCCTTCTCCTCCGAGAAGTCAACCCTCTCCAATCTGCAGCCTCCAACCCTAGGAGTAGCAAGGAGAGTACAAAGAATAAATAGGAACAAGAAAGAAATAGAGAAATTACAACTTATCCTTTAAGCCCGAGGCTTGATATGCCTAGATCAAGCGTAAGATCTCCTAGCCAAGTATGTGAACTTGTAATTGCTGTGGGTAGGAGAATCTAGCCTATAGGACACGAGATTGAGCTAAGAAGAATGTAGGCCAATGATCACAGTGCTCAAATTTCTTGCAAAAGATTGCTCAAGTATGCTCAAGTGTATTCTCAAGTGTAACAAGTAAGTTCTAGTGTCCTATGGCTTGTCCTATTTATAGGAATGGCCTAAATATGCTTGAGGACGTTCTAGACAACTTCTAGGGGTTTCTAAGTGCTTAACTAGCCGTTAGGTACAAAGTTGTTGCTTTAACAACGGCTAATTAATTTATTCTGCATTTCCTGTCAGAGACCATCTCGGTCGAGGAATGGTCGACCGAGACACCTACTCGGTCGAAGTTTTGTCGACCGACAGGCTCTCTGGATTAACGTTCATTTGCAACTGCCAACTACTTTGTCTGTTGTGTCTAACGGCTACTTTGGATCTTTCTCGGTCGAGGAGTTTGTCGACCGAGAGTGTCTCGGTCGAGGAGTTTGTCGACCGAGAATGATCCTGTTTCAAGGTTTCAATTTAAACATTAATTGTATGTGTGAGTGTGCAAAGGTGATCCAAATTAAATGGGATGACATGTCTAACTATGGTGTTTGGCTAGGGAAAATCTAACGCTTGATTTACATGCAATTCTAAGTACTTGTACATTATATATTTGTACAAGTTTTACAACATTGATTACATTGCATGAAAATATAACTAAGCTCTTGGATTTTCCCTTGCTACTTTGTCATCCTGCTTAGTCCTGCACACTTAAGTAGCTAGTTAGATTAATAAGAATGAAATGTTTGTCATCATCGAAACAAAGGGATTTATCATAATATCCAATTTATCCAACAATCTCCCCCTTTTTGAAGATGACAAACATTTCCTAAATATGAAATAAGGAAATATAAAGCATGTGAGTTTCATACCTGAAAATTCTCCTTTTGTAGCTATTTATGTTTTTCAAGTGAGTGCTGGCCAGGATGTGATGAAACTCATTTGTATTTTTATATTCTTTCTCCCCCTTTGTCATTTCAAAAAGATATCCAAGTTGAATGTTTTATTTTTCTTCTCCCCCTTAAGATAATGCTCCCCCTTAATTAGATATCCTATTAGGAACATGGATTTTTATCTAATTTATCCACAATTTGTTTCTCAATCATTCGCAAAGGATGTTAAGCCTTGAAATGATATGAGATTCCCGTAAGCATATGATGAATGTATATTGATTTCTCATGTATCAAAGGATGTTAAGCCCTAGATTAAATGAGAATCCTCTAAGCTTAGAGTACATAAAAATGTTTCCATCAAAAAGCCCTATTTTGGGTAGAGAATACCTGTAAATACAAGATACCATTTTCAATAAATTCATAAATTTCTTGAAAATTTTCAGCTACACATGGTGATTACAATATTTTTGTAAGCTTCTTCAATCAAATGGTCAAAGTTTTGATGATCTCCCCCTTTTTCTTATGCTTTGCTCCCCCTTAGATAGATATCTCAAATGAAAGTTTGAATACTAAGCAAATATATAAAATGTCCAAGATTTAACAAAGATGTATGCAATTTATGTCAATCTGGAAAAAACAGAAACCCAGTCGGTCGACAATTGCTCGACCGACAATGTTCTCGGTCGACTAGTTGCTCGACCGAGAATGTTTCTGGAGGACTGTTTTGCATTTGGAAATTCAATTACAATTGTAATAGTTTCCTGTTTTAATTATTATTCCCTTCATTTGTTATGCTCTACAATAATGAACTTGTGATCCATATTTTGAAGATGTCTTATATGCCAAAAAAATAACCATGTGAATCAAATAAAAATGGCAAATTTCATTCAATAGCATGAAGAAGATTACAATCATATAGAATTTGACTAATCATTTTTATTACAACTAGTAAAACTCCAACACTTCACAGGAAAGATTTAAGAATTACATCGATGTCCGGATCTTTCCCAAGGAATGGCTCGGCTCCATAATATTTGACCAGAGTTTGCCAATCTAAAGCACCTGTCATAGCCAATGCATATGCTTCCAGAAATGTGGGAACTCGGTCAAATCGGAAGTGAGCAGCTATATCTTGCAATTGTATGGAGGAAAATTGAGTATGTGCAAGATCCATTGATGGTGGAGGTGGAGGTTGATAATAGTTGTATGAAGGGTTAAATGGGTTGAGCATGCCAGGATTTAAAGAATGCGGATATTCATCGGTTTCAGCCGGAGAAAGATTTTGCATTCTTTGATTTAGGTATGTCATGGCATGATGGGTATAGTTGAGTTGGTTACTGAGATGATATTGGGAGCCAACAAGATAAGTGAGAGTATTTTGGATGGGATCAATAGAAAGATTAGTAGGAGGAGGGGGTGGTGGTATATCTTGATGTGATGATTCTCCTTCTACTCTAGCCCTTTTATGACCAAAGTCAATCCCCATCTTCTCTACGATGTTCTTACTTATCTTTGGTGGTCTACGCTCCCATATGTATCCCATATCTTCAATGTTTAACTTAAGACAATGTTGAGTAATCTGGCATACAAAATCGGCATATGGTGGATTGCCAGAAAACTCAAGCATATTTTTAAGTATTATGCGAATGAAGTTGATGGGAATTTCTTTTATGATAGCATAAATTAGACACATACGGAAAATAGGAACTTCGGATTTATTGGCTCGTGGATGTATGTTGGTGGAAACAATGAGGTTTACTATCCTACATGTCGGTTTTAGGTTTATTGCATAATAGGTTCCCCTATCTTCATGACAAGTGGTATTGGCTTGATATATGACTCTTTTTATTTCACTAAGGTTAGTGGAATGGTCATCATGGGATAATAAATTTAGTGGATTGCCGGTTGTAAGGTCAAGGAAATCTTGATATTCATCTATATCAATTTCTAACATATCAAGAATATCCCCTTCGGTAAACTTAAAACTATGCCCATTGACCATGGTGTAGAAGATTGTGGTTTCATTTTCGGTATGGGATATAAGATTGGCATAGAATTCGTTGACTACCTTAATGGAATAGGAAGGAAAGGATGGATTGATGAAGTCCTTCAGCTTTTGTACTCCAAAGAGATGCTCTAGGTCGACTATGTTGATGAAGTCCATCACTTCGACCGGGCGTCGGGGAAGAGGAGCTTTAGAGGAAAGCCGAAAGTATCGATCTCCAGCATCTCCGTCGACGAAGGCGATATCGTTGATGATCGTCAATGGCGGAGTGGCTTCCCGAGCTTCTCTTCCTTTTCTTCCGACGACCTTCTTCTTTCCACGGACAGCTGAGGATGAAGCCATTTGTGTTTCTTGAGTGTGGAGAAGAAGCAAGAAAGATTTGAGGGTAAGAATGCTGAAGGATTGCACGAAATTGCACTAGAGATG
Source organism: Alisma plantago-aquatica (assembly GCA_963693085.1). Lineage (NCBI taxonomy): Eukaryota > Viridiplantae > Streptophyta > Magnoliopsida > Alismatales > Alismataceae > Alisma > Alisma plantago-aquatica. The sequence goes on along the minus strand of OY856414.1, from coordinate 625,799,673 downwards.
GACTATGGAAGCAAGGAAATGCAAGTGTGAGTAAGTGGCTCGTTTTTGCACTTATTTATAGAATTCCAGCGACCTGGTCGGTCGACGACTCGTCGACCGAGCGTCCGCAACGGTCGAGTTGCAGACGCGCCACTTAGTCCTCCAACGGTAAAGAAAACGGTCATAACGGTCGGGTTGCAACGGTCGTATCCAACGGCTATTTCTCGGTCGAGCACTCGTCGACCGACATTGTCTCGGTCGAGAACTCGTCGACCGACAGTTCGTCCGATACTGAGTCTGTTTAGGATTTTTCGGTCGAGTGAGATGGGCTGACCGAGTGGTTCTCGGTCGACGAAGTCGTCGACCGACAGATTTACTGAGTTCAATTTTTGACTGTATTTTAATGCAAATCATAGAACATTTTTGTAGAGCATATATATGTATATTCCAAGGGAGTAATAATATTTAAGGCTTCTAATTACTACAAATGATTTAAGTTTTGATTTAAAAATATGCTAAGATTAAGTTCAATAAAATAATGTCCAAATAAACAATTATCAAAGTTTATTTTAGGTCGCCCTTGATTACGACCATGGCGCCCCTTGGTCAAATTTTATTTTAACCAAGAGGCATATTCTGCAGGTTTCCAAAAAAAAAAATATTCATACGTGAAGAGTAAGTTCTGCAGATAGCTTACGAATATCAATATGAGGCTCATTAAAGTGTACAAATTATGAGAACTTAGTAAGGGCATCAAATATGATGAAGCATATTAAGTGATGCTTAGCACAATGAGTATTTTCAAAAGTTGATTTGAAACATTTTAATCATTGCAAGTATTTCTAAGAGATAAATTTGCAATAAGAGTATGATTAAATCAAGAATAATTTTCATACAGTAAAGAAAATTTACATCAGCTCTAAAAAAAACAGTGATATGCTCGGTCTACAATTGCTCGACCGACATTTTCTCGGTCGACAACTGCTCGACCGACCACGTTTCTGAAAACTGTTTCAGAAATCTATGCAATAAAGGTTGTATCTAATTCAATTATTTCGAAGATCAGTTTGAGATAAAACATATGGATATCAGAGTGATATCAAATTTATTATAAATTTGTTATCCCTATATGTTAAGTTGAGATAGACAAAAAAATGTGCAAATTTGAGACTTTGGTCATATCTCAACTTAGTCTAATCGAATCAATTTGGGGATTTTGGAACCCATACCATCTCAACATTCTTTTTCCTATATGGGCATGAGAAGGAGTAATGTCCAAGACGTGAACAATAGTGGCAACATATAGAATCAACCTCATATCTCTTTCTATGATTTTGGTCTAGGTTGTTCTTTGGTACAAAAGTATATTTGCCTCTATGTACATTCATGGATTGACTTGCTTGTGTCCTTCTCCAACTAGGTTGTTGATAGGATTTCTCCTTAGTCTTATAACCTAGTCCTCTTCTCCCTATTTGATGATAGGAATTTTCTAATATTCTATCAAGGATTCCATTGTTGCTTAACTTACTAACTTCTTGTTGCAACTTAACGATCTCATCCATTCTTTTCTTGATATCTAATTTTGCTTGGTCTAGATTGAATGATAACATATTTCTTTCTTTCACTATATTGTCATAATCTACATGGGTGCACAATATAGGTTGTTTTTTAATATCATTTATCTTTGCAAGCAATTCAGTCTTTTCTTGACATAGAAGATCATAGTTAGTCTCTAGAGTGAAAATTTTCACTTCACTATTACTTAGAGATGATTTCAAAGTACGATTTTCAGACATAATGCTATCTTTTTCAAATCCAAGAGTATTCAATTTAGCATATAAATCGTCATTTTCGGATGTAAGCTCAAGAAATCTAGCATTTAGATCATCATTTTCTTTATTTGATTTCTTTAATTTCTTTTTGCATTCAACATATTTATTATGTGTTTCTTCAATAATAGTAACTAACTCTTCTTTAGGTAAATCAAGCAAGCTTACCTCTTCTTCTTCTTCCTCACTTATTGTAGCAACGAAACATTCTTTATGTGTATCTTCTTTCTTTGACCTCCATGGACATCTAGACGTAGAGTGCTTTGTTCCTAAGCACCAATTGCAACTTGTCGCACATTGGTCCATGCTCCTTTTCTTGAGGTTGTAGTCACCTCCTCCCTCTATCTCTTCAAGACCTGGTTAGGGCTCCTTGAAGCCTGCTCTGATACCAATTGATAACCTCTAGAGGGGGGTGAATAGAGTTTTATAGATAATTTTAACAATTAATTACTCAAGCAACCACAAAGAAAATATTGGACAAGGAGACACAAGGGTTTAGAGTGGTTCCTACCTTAGCAAATACTAAGGTAGTCAGTCCACTACCCGGTTGCTTACCCAACCGGGATTTGAAAAGAAATTTATTTTATTACCTCTCAAGGAATTACATAAAATACAATCTCTTTTCCCTAAACCCTTCAAGCAGCCTTCACCTAGAAGTAATCGCCCAACTCGAAGCAGCCTTCCCTTGAAGTAGATGCACCAACTCCCGTTGCACCAGCCTTCTGAAGTAGCTTCCCGTGCGATAGCCTTCTTGAAGTAGCTTGAAGTCCCCTTCTCCTCCGAGAAGTCAACCCTCTCCAATCCGCAGCCTCCAACCCTAGGAGTAGCAAGGAGAGTACAAAGAATAAATAGGAACAAGAAAGAAATAGAGAAATTACAACTTATCCTTTAAGCCCGAGGCTTGATATGCCTAGATCAAGCATAAGATCTCCTAGCCAAGTATGTGAACTTGTAATTGCTGTGGGTAGGAGAATCTAGCCTATAGGACACGAGATTGAGCTAAGAAGAATGTAGGCCAATGATCACAGTGCTCAAATTTCTTGCAAAAGATTGCTCAAGTATGCTCAAGTGTATTCTCAAGTGTAACAAGTAAGTTCTAGTGTCCTATGGCTTGTCCTATTTATAGGAATGGCCTAAATATGCTTGAGGACGTTCTAGACAACTTCTAGGGGTTTCTAAGTGCTTAACTAGCCGTTAGGTACAAAGTTGTTGCTTTAACAACGACTAATTAATTTATTCTGCATTTCCTGTCAGAGACCATCTCGGTCGAGGAATGGTCGACCGAGACACCTACTCGGTCGAAGTTTTGTCGACCGACAGGCTCTCTGGATTAACGTTCATTTGCAACTGCCAACTACTTTGTCTGTTGTGTCTAACGGCTACTTTGGATCTTTCTCGGTCGAGGAGTTTGTCGACCGAGAGTGTCTCGGTCGAGGAGTTTGTCGACCGAGAATGATCCTGTTTCAAGGTTTCAATTTAAACATTAATTGTATGTGTGAGTGTGCAAAGGTGATCCAAATTAAATGGGATGACATGTCTAACTATGGTGTTTGTCTAGGGAAAATCTAACGCTTGATTTACATGCAATTCTAAGTACTTGTACATTATATATTTGTACAAGTTTTACAACATTGATTACATTGCATGAAAATATAACTAAGTAAGCTCTTGGATTTTCCCTTGCTACTTTGTCATCCTGCTTAGTCCTGCACACTTAAGTAGCTAGTTAGATTAATAAGAATGAAATGTTTGTCATCATCGAAAAAAAGGGATTTTTCATAATATCCAATTTATCCAACATCATGTGATGTCATTCTTATATATAATACATGTGTACCACCTATCCCATCCTTGAACACCTAATCTCACTTAGGATGTAAGTGTATAATGTGTATTGGGTTTTCGAGAAAATTTCAGCAGCATTTCCCCGCTGTTCTCTAAGTACATATGTACTTAGAGAACAAACGGGGAAATGCTGCCGAAATTTTCTCGAAAACCCAATACACATTATACACTTACATCCTAAGTGAGATTAGGTGTTCAAGAACAGTCCCAAACCGGGGACTATCCAAGATTTACTCCTAATGAGTCAATCTTGGACGGGTTTCTAGGCCAACAAACACATTTGATGTCATTCTTATATATAATAAATGTGTACCACCTATCCCATCCTTGAACACCTAATCTCACTAGTAAGTGTATAATGTGTATTGGGTTTTCAAGAAAATTTCGGCAGCATTTCCCCGCTGTTCTCTAAGTACATATGTACTTAGAGAACAAACGGGGAAATGCTACCGAAATTTTCTCGAAAACCCAATACACATTATACACTTACATCCTAAGTGAGATTAGGTGTTCAAGAACAGTCCCAAATCGGGGACTATCCAAGATTTACTCCTAATGAGTAAATCATGGACGGGTTTCTAGGCCAACAAATACATGTGTTGTCATTCTTATATATAATAAATGTCTATAAACTACAGGCAAAATGGTTAATCCTAATCAACAGAGCATTATTAAATAATAAATCAAGAAATCAATAGTTTCAAACAAAAGGTCTAGGAATCTTTACTAGACATTATATGTATCCCTAATCATCATATTTAACATACTACATTGTTATGAACATCCAGATTAGATTAAGATCATACTATGTTATAACCATTGGTTTAATAACCCTATTTCCGCATGTACATGTTTATCAACTTTAAAACCCTATAATTCATGAAATCATTCTAATTCAATTTAATATGTTGGGATCACATAATTATATAATGACATCAGAATATATAGAAGAATCATAATTAACATGATTAACAACATGCTCATCAAACTAGGGTTTTCTTGAATATCATCTAATATTTGTGTACTAGACATTATATGTATCCCTAATCATCATATTTAACATACTACATTATTATGAACATCCAAATTAGATTAACTCTAATCAAATACATTACATGCATTTTTATCACAACAATTTAATCGATGCAAAAAAAAAATAGAGTAGCTAGCAGCGGGAAGACCAACCTTGTCAGAGGGAAGAAGGTAGAGGCTCCGGTGGCTCTGGCTGGAGGAGTAGCTAGCAGCGACGGCGGTGGAGGAGCAGCTAGCAGCGAGGCTGGAGATGATGGTTGCGGCGGTGCGACGGCGGTGGAGGAGCACCAGGGGCGTGGCGTCACCTAATCTCAGGCATGGCGGTGCCTAATCTCAGGCGCTGGCGCTGGAGCAGCATGGGCGGCGGAGAAGGGAAGAAGGTGCAGGAGTGGCGGCGGAGAAGGGGGCGCCGGAGAAGAAATTGTCGGAGAAGGGGGCGCCAGAGAAGAAATCGCCGGAGAAGAAATCGGCGGCAGCAGAGAAGAAAAGGTAATCGGCTCGCAATGAAACAGAAGAAAGGGGAAGAGTCGGGCAATCGCGGGTAATAAAGTTCCCAAATAGCGTCGGTTGTTTCAAACAACTGACGCCTAAACCTCTTTAGCGCCGGTTGTTTGCAACAACCGACGTCCAATTGGACGATATTTTCATGAAATTGTTTGGCGGGAACCACCTTCAGTGTCGGTTATACAAGGATAACTGACGCTATAAGTGACACTTTGCGCGCAAATTTTCATCGTACATAGGCGTCGGTTTATACCTACATAACCGACGCTGAAAATGACACTATTTTTTTTGGTCAAAATTTGGATTTCGTGGGTGACTTTAAGCGTCAGTTTGTTATAAACAACCGACGCTGAATACAAAGCGGTACCTGTGTCTGGCTGGTCTTCGAATATAGACGTCGATTTGCTTAAACAACCGACGCCTAACATATAAGGCGTCGGTTTTCCTTAATAACCGACGCCCAGAAAAGTGACACTGAATGCTATTTTTGTAGTAGTGGTAGATGATGAGAATCTGATATTAGTGTGTGATCTTGTCTTGATCAGGTTTAACAAAGATATAGTTGACATCAGGAATATGTGTGTGATTAGGTTTCTCTTGATCAAGGTACACCATTACCTCTTACTTGGCTTATTATACAATATGCTTGTGATATATGTGTAGTAAAATACTTGGCATATGATATTGGTTGAAATGATTGTTCCTGTATGTTATGTTGCTTGAGATTTTCCATACTTATGGCTATGAACACATGAAACATAAAGTATCTGATCCATCATATGATAGCACTAAACTCTTTGGTAGTACAGTGCATTGACAAACATCAAAGCCCTAGGGGCAGATGTACGATTTATATGACAAGGCCTAAAGACATCAAAGCCCTAGGGGCAGATGTACGAGATATATGATGGAAACTAAGATTAAAATATGTGTTCTCTTTTATTAACGAATATCCTTGTGCAAGTATATGCTTTTCTTATATTCTTTTGTTACTGCCAAGTATATTAGTTTTATCTTATTGCCAAGATATGATGAGAGGTAAATAAAAGACACGTAGGCATACTCAGTACAATATTCATGAAATATTGTGCTGACGTGTACCGCATGTAATCTTTTGTATAGGTTATGGTTTTGCTCTTGAAGATCCAAGATGTTGAGAGTTGTGTAGCGAGCTGATGTATAGGTGGACCTGTTGTCTTAAGATCATGTTGTTTAGATGTAGTACATGTATATGTTTAATTTTGTTGCTCAATATGTAATATCAAATGTTGTAACAATTCATTATGTAATTATATGTTGAATGGTGAACATGTGTGTATGGTTTTATTATTGTTCATGTACATGTGCTACTGTTGTTTCCTTTTGACTCCCTTGATTTTCTTCTTCTTAGCCTAGTGTGTGTGTTTAAATTGGGATTCTTGCTGAGGTGAGGGTTTCAATTTGGACGTCACACATCAGATTAAGTTTTAGAAAATCCAGGGACGTCACAGGTGGTATCAGAGCATGAACAATAGCAAAGCCTGACATTTGCTCATTATGCAACTCAAAACTAAAGAACCTTGAACTTAATAATCTTTTAGGGTTAGATTAGTCGTCTTTCAGAGACTAGATCTGACCTAGCCTCTAGGTTAGGACCTAGATGTCCAAGAACTAGGTCTAGAGTGGTGCTTGTTGAGTAGCAAGTCCTGAGATGTCGTTCTTTCCTTGTAGTGCAGCGGTATGGGACATTGCACTATTTGGAAATGACGTGCATCAAGGGAAGAGAAACCCTAGACATATTGTGTACGTTGTCTAGAGTAGCTACACTAGTCTACACCATGTTCTCACCCCTTTCCTTAGTTTTCATGACACTGGACTCTCTACTATGTGTGGGACACTCGTTTCTGGATTTGGTTTTTGATTCCAATCGGATCAAACTGTGATAGTTTTCTCTGACGCTTGTTTTATCGGAGAAAAACTATATAATATTTTATTATGTATATGTATTAAAAAATGTGTCCCCACACTTGTAGGAGTAGGAGGTGTTCATGCAACCTAAGTGAAAGTGATGACATCAGTCTAGAAGAGAGTGTAGTTCTAGATTAGATGTCTAGAGCCTTGTTTGGTATATGTGATAGATGGAATAGATAGAATAAGTTTGATGATACGATCTAAGTCTTATATAGATGATATAAGATAGTTTGTGATGATCTATGTTTGTCTTTGAGGACTTAAGTTCATCTTAAGGATGTAAGATGAGTTATGATGATGCAAGAAAATAGGCTTTTATAAGATAAGATAAGCTAGGCTGAGATAAGGTTCTGAGTCAGCATGAGCCTCAAGCTCTTTTATGAAGGAGGACCTCTAGTGTTAGGACCAGTTTTGGGGTTAGCTCAAGAGAGAGCGAGACCCACAGGGAGAAGGTCAGAGAACCTAGACTCCAGGATATGAGAAATACAAGAAATATGTGAGATGATATGTCCTAAACTAGAATACTCCTGAGTGATTGAGTTGAGTCGCTCTATGTATGATTCCTATAGTTTTCTTGAACCCTAGATGTCCATGGGAAGACCAAACCCTAGAGTCAGAGAGAGGCTGGTTATATGAACATGTGAACATGAATACAAGTGCTTGCCATCTGGGTGAGGGAGAGAGCCCAAGACCCTGGAGGAGGTAGCTATGTTAGTTTCTGAGAAGCCTCGTGATCGGGTTGGTGGTTTCCCACATAGGAATCTAGTGGTGTATATAAGAGAGTTTTGGGTAAGATGTTTCATGGGTAGAAGACCTATGAAGAGTACGTCATAGAGTGTTTGGTTTGTGCTTATGTGGCTAGAGCTTGTAAGGCTATCTCTAGTGCCAATGAGGTAATCCGAGAACCCTAGACCGAGAGGAAAGATAAAGTATAATCATATGAGATACTCATAAGGTTGCGTTAGCTCAGAGAGACTGAGCATAGTGCTAGCCTCATGGTATGGGTTTGAAGAGCCTCATTTAGACAAGATAAAGTTTTGATATATGCTTAACAAGCCGCTCACATAAGTTTGTTTAGCACAACCAAGATGTAATAAATATAAAGATGTGATTTAATCTTGAGACATGATATGATGAAAACCTAGAGATGGCTTGATAGATATCAATGCATAAATGGTTAACCATGTACATGATAATGATGATAATTTGGTAGTGTTGGTTAATCTTGTGATGAATTCATTAATAAATGTCATAAATTTGTCATGAGCAATAAAACAAGATCATATGAATGAAACATGTTGCACAAGGTGTTAATCTTGGTGCTTAACAAAGATGGAAAATACAATCTAATAATTAGCACAACATAATGATTATGACATCTTGGTATGATCTAGAGGGATAAAGTGAGTTAATTATAGTTAACTCCCTCCTAAAAGGCATATGTTAATGATGAACATGTTCTAACAATGAGCTAAATAAAATGTCGATGACACCTTGATATAATGAGTTAATCTTTAGTTAACTCCTTTAGAACACATTAATATGATGATGGAACCCTAATGCACGGGTTAAGATAAGTATGCATCCCTGACATATGAGATATGTCATGACATAACCTAACCTTATAAACCCTTGTTTGAACCTTCTATGGAGTGTTTATGCACCCAAGATGGTTGTAAACCCCCTAATAGTGCTTTGGATACATGGTTTTAGGTAACCTTGGTGGATATGTTAGCCATACAATACTACCTACTTTTGGATGACAACAAGATAAGGTTTTCCCTGGAGGTATGAGTATGCTTTACTTTCGAGGATGAAAGTTCTTTTAAGATGTATATGATGTGACAAAGTGGGTTTTCTGGCTTAATTTCGAGGACGAAATATCTTTTAAGGTGTGTAGGATGTGATGGAGTAGATTTTTGAAGTCCATAAATCTCCAATAACATATTAGAATCCATATCTTGATTTATAATGAGAGTTCCAACTAATTTAGTAAAGCTGGAATGTTGATTGAGATTTATATAATGACTAAGAATTGTAAGGGTCATGGTAAGTTATAAATGTTAATTGGTGTAGATATGATGATGATAAACTCATACTTAGGATTTCACAAAGTTTTGAGGTTCCTAGAAGAATTTATTTAGGCTTGGAAATGATTAAATGATGTGCACTTTGATGTTTTGATTACAAAGTTCGGATCATTTAGAATAGGTCCTGAATTGTTGTTTTGTGACGCTGCCCTGGACAATGTGTAAACAGCTAGGCATCCCATTCTAATGCCATGGATCGGTCATGAGGACAGCGGATCTTGGCCCTTGATGTGGTCATACGGTTAAGATATGTCTTCTTCATAACGGTTGCGATGAACAACAATTCCAAACTTCGTTGATTCCCACGTTGTGGTCGTGGCTTGACCAAGGACATGAAGTGGGTAGTTCTTTTAGTCTTGATGAGACTTACATATGTATCCCTTGCTTTTCTTGTTTCAAGAGCATACCAAGAGAACGATGACTCCATGTTCACCTTTTTCCCAAAACCGTCATAGATGGGGTGTAGGAGAATTAAGATGGAAGCTTAGAGGGAGATGAAGAAGGAACGACAAGGATGAGGCCTAGGAATTGGAAACACAGTGCAAGACCACAAAACACCGGTGGTAGGTCGACGCTCACGCATGCCATGACAGAAGCACAACCGGGCACAAATAATAGAGATGGACCTCATCGCTGGAGTTCCAAGCCACGTCATTTCTTGCGTTGTGGACTCACATTACAGGAGCACAGAACTGAGGTGAAGGATCCGACCACCAGCTTCTCCCCGAAGCATGGAACCATGGCAACGCTGGAGATCGGTAGCAAGCAACAGGGAGAAACTAATGAGCAGAGTAGCGCCGGGTCCAAACTCATGATGACAGTTACAAAGGAGCCACGTAGAGCCCTAGCTCCAACCGTCACCAGTGCCCCTTGAGAAGCCACGGCGGCTACGAGACAGGGCGGCATCGAGAAGGAGAAGGAGGAGCTTCAAGCTACCCGCCGGAGCAGACCCAACCGCGACAGCGACGGCTGTGCGTGGAAGAGAGCGCACACATGGGCGCAGCGTGCGAACGGAATGATCCCTGGAGAAGAGTATCGGGGTGACGCTCTATGAAAATAGAGTTTCGTGGAGCTCACGAATGAGATCGACGAAATAACAGGATGGAGGAGGAGACCTTTATCGATCCATCATTCTGATGTAGAGACGGCGCTCATGGCGGCAGTTACATAGGGGCTCTACGGAGCCCTAGCTCCAGCTGCCACCGGTGCTCCTTGAGCCGCCACGGTGGTGCTTGAGAGAGAGGCTGCAGGCGGCAGCGGTGTTACTGTGAGGAGCGGCGAACCAGTAAGCCAGGCGACAGCGGCGGTGGCTTGGGCGGTGGTGCAGACTCGACGCGAGAGTAGGAGGAGAGACTGGAGGCGGCGCTCATGCCCAGCGTGGGCGCATCGTTGCTCTTCACGAGATCGCAAAGAAGATGAAGCCGCATAGACGCTTGCAGCTAGTTGAATCGTGAGAAGAAAGGGAGGAAGTGGACCGGGTCCAGGGCATGAACCGGCTAGCCCATGTGAGAGAAGTGCCTCCTCAGGGCCACGTGGCAGTGCCTGAGTGGCCAATAAAAGGTAAAATCTCAATAATACCTAGATCTTTGAAAATTCATAGTAATTAATGTGTTTCTCAGAAAAATACAAACAAGGTACTGTTACGTTCAGAAAAATGAGTAGAACACATAGAATAATGATATCAGGCTTTTGATGCACTAGTAACAGTGATGTCATGTAAGATGTATCATTCTTATTTCATGAGTAATAAATATCAAACGATGTTATAAAATTATGATAACATGTCAATAAGTCTATAATAACTCTTATAGAGAACCTGATGTCTGTAATCATGATGTTGATGCACGAAATCATGTAATTTGCATAATATGCCTAATTCGGGCTAATAACCCTAATTAAAATGCAATTAATGCATACATGCTCAATAAATGGTGAAATTTACAGAATAAGCTCATATCAGTATCTGAAACCTCAGAATTAAATATGAGATCATAATGACGAACAAAATCCATGTTATATGAAGATGAATATTAATACATGTTATAAAACCCTAATCTAGGTTAATGATGTAACTTAGGGTTAATATATATATGTGCACAAAATGACATGGAAGTTAATGATTCAGATAAGAACCATAATCTCGAACATGACATCAGTAAGACGATTCTAAGACAAGAAAGCAAGTAATGATGGGAATGACCTAATGAACTAAGTAAAGCCCTAATGAACATGATTAGGGTTAACATGAGATGTAGATGATGAGAATCTGATAGTAGTGTGTGATCTTGTCTTGATCAGGTTTAACAAAGATATAGTTGACATCAGGAATATGTGTGTGATTAGGTTTCTCTTGATCAAGTACGCCATTACCTCTTACTTGGCTTATTATACAATATGCTTGTGATATATGTGTAGTAAAATACTTGGCATATGATATTGGTTGAAATGATTGTTCCTGTATGTTATGTTGCTTGAGCTTTTCCATACTTATGGCTATGAACACATGAAACATAAAGTATATGATCCATCATATGATAGCACTAAACTCTTTGGTAGTACAGTGCATTGACAAACATCAAAGCCCTAGGGGCAGATGTACGATTTATATGACAAGGCCTAAAGACATCAAAGCCCTAGGGGTAGATGTACGATTTATATGACAAGGCCTAAAGACATCAAAGCCCTAGGGGCAGATGTACGAGATATATGATGGAAACTAAGCTTAAAATATGTGTTCTCTTTTATTAACGAATATCCTTGTGCAAGTATATGCTTTTCTTATATTCTTCTGTTACTGCCAAGTATATTAGTTTTATCTTATTGCCGAGATATGATGAGAGGTAAATAAAAGACACGTAGGCGTACTCAGTACAATATTCATGGAATATTGTGCTGACGTGTACCACATGTAATATTTTGTATAGGTTATGGTTTTGCTCTTGAAGATCCAGGATGTTGAGAGTTGTGTAGCGAGCTGATGTATAGGTGGACCTGTTGTCTTAAGATCATGTTGTTTAGATGTAGTACATGTATATGTTTAAGTTTGTTGCTCAATATGTAATATCAAATGTTGTAACAATTCATTATGTAATTATATGTTGAATGGTGAACATGTGTGTATGGTTTTATTATTGTTCATGTACATGTGCTACTGTTGTTTCCTTCTGACTCCCTCGATTTTCTTCTTCTTAGCCTATTATGTGTGTTTAAATTGGGATTCTTGCTGAGGTGAGGGTTTCAATTTGGACGTCACACATCAGATTACGTTTTAGAAAATCCGGGGACGTCACAGGTGGTATCAGAGCATGAACAATAGCAAAGCCTGACATTTGCTCATTATGCAACTCAAAACTAAAGAACCTTGAACTTAATAATCTTTTAGGGTTAGATTAGTCGTCTTTTAGAGACTAGATCTGACCTAGCCTCTAGGTTAGGACCTAGATGTCTGAGAACTAGGTCTAGACTGGTGCTTGTTGAGTAGCAAGTCCTGAGATGTCGTTCTTTCCTTGTAGTACAGCGGTATGGGACGTTGCACTATTTGGAAATGACGTGCATCAAGGGAAGAGAAACCCTAGACATATTGCGTACATTGTCTAGAGTAGCTACACTAGTCTACACCATGTTCTCACCCCTTTCCTTAGTTTTCATGACACTGGACTCTCTACTATGTGTGGGACACTCGTTTCTGGATTTGGTTTTTGATTCCAATCGGATCAAACCGTGATAGTTATCTCTGACGCTTGTTTTATCGGAGAACAACTATATAATATTTTATTATGTATATGTATTACAAAAATGTGTCCCCACACATGTACGAGTAGGAGGTGTTCATGCAACCTAAGTGAAAGTGATGACATCAGTCTAGAAGAGAGTGTAGTTCTAGATTAGATGTCTAGAGCCTTGTTTGGTATATGTGATAGATGGAATAGATAGAATAAGTTTGATGATACGATCTAAGTCTTATATAGATGATATAAGATAGTTTGTGATGATCTATGTTTGTCTTTGAGGAATTAAGTTCATCTTAAGGATGCAAGATGAGTTCTGATGATGCAAGAAAATAGGCTTTTATAAGATAAGATAAGCTAGGCTGAGACAAGGTTCTGAGTCAGCATGAGCCTCAAGCTCTTTTATGAAGGAGGACCTCTAGTGTTAGGACCAGTTTTGGGGTTAGCTCAAGAGAGAGTGAGACCCACAGGGAGAAGGTCAGAGAACCTAGACTCCAGGATATGAGAAATACAAGAAATATATGAGATGATATGTCCTAAACTAGAATACTCCTGAGTGATTGAGTTGAGTCGCTCTATGTATGATTCCTATAGTTTTCTTGAACCCTAGATGTCCATGGGAAGACCAAACCCTAGAGTCAGAGAGAGGATGGTTATATGAACATGTGAACATGAATACGAGTGCTTGCCATCTGGGTGAGGGAGAGAGCCCAAGACCTTGGAGGAGGTAGCTATGTTAGTTTCTGAGAAGCCTCGTGCTCGGGTTGGTGGTTTCCCACATAGGAATCTAGTGGTGTATATAAGAGAGTTTTGGGTAATATGTTTCATGGGTAGAAGACCTATGAAGAGTACGTCATAGAGTGTTTGGTTTGTGCTTATGTGGCTAGAGCTTCTAAGGCTATCTCTAGTGCCAATGAGGTAATCCGAGAACCCTAGACCAAGAGGAAAGATAAAGTATAATCATATGAGATACTCATATGGTTTAGTTAGCTCAGAGAGATTGAGCATAGTGCTAGCCTCATGGTATGGGTTTGAGGAGTGTCATTTAGACAAGATAAAGTTTTGATATATGCTTAACAAGCCGCTCACATAAGTTTGTTTAGCACAACCAAGATGTAATAAATATAAAGATGTGATTTAATCTTGAGACATGATATGATGAAAACCTAGAGATGGCTTGATAGATATCAATGCATAAATGGTTAACCATGTACATGATAATGACGATAATTTGGTAGTGTTGGTTAATCTTGTGATGAATTCATTAATAAATGTCATAATTTTTTCATGAGCAATAAAACAAGATCATATGAATGAAACATGTTGCACAAGGTGTTAATCTTGGTGCTTAACAAAGATGGAAAATACAATCTAATAATTAGCACAACATAATGATTATGACATCTTGGTATGATCTAGAGGGATAAAGTGAGTTAATTATAGTTAACTCCCTCCTAAAAGGCATATGTTAATGATGAACATGTTCTAACAATGAGCTAAATAAAATGTCGATGACACCTTGATATAATGAGTTAATCTTTAGTTAACTCCTTTAGAACACATTAATATGATGATGGAACCCTAATACACGGGTTAAGATAAAGATGCATCCTTGACATATGAGATATGTCATGACATAACCTAACCTTATAAACCCTTGTTTGAACCTTCTATGGAGTGTTTATGCACCCAAGATGGTTGTAAACCACCTAATAGTGCTTTGGATACATGGTTTTAGGTAACCTTGGTGGATATGTTACCCATAGAATACTACCTACGTGTGGATGACAACAAGATAAGATTTTCCCTGGAGGTATGAGTATGCTTTACTTTCGAGGACGAAAGTTCTTTTAAGATGTATATGATGTGACAAAGTGGGTTTTCTGGCTTAATTTCGAGGATGAAATATTTTTTAAGGTGTGTAGGATGTGATGGAGTAGATTTTTGAAGTCCATAAATCTCCAATAACATATTAGAATCCATATCTTGAGTTATAATGAGAGTTCCAAGTAATTTAGTAAAGTTGGAATGTTGATTGAGATTTATATAATGACTAAGAATTGTAAGGGTTATGGTAAGTTACAAATGTTAATTGGTGTAGATATGATGATGATAAACTCATACTTAGGATTTCACGAAGTTTTGAGGTTCCTAGAAGAATTTATTTAGACTTGGAAATTATTAAATGATGTGCACTTTGATGTTTTGATTACAAAGTTCGGATCATTTAGAATAGGTCCTGAATTGTTGTTTTGTGATGCTGCCCTGGACAATGTGTAAATAGCTAGGCATCCCATTCTAATTCCATGGATCGGTCATGAGGACAGCGGATCTTGGCCCTTGATGTGGTTGGACGGTTAAGATATGTCTTCTTCATAACGGTTGCGATGAACAACAATTCCAAACTTTGTTGATTCCCACGTTGTGGTCGTGGCTTGACCAAGGACACGAAGTGGGTAGTTCTTTTAGTCTTGATGAGACTTACATATGTATCCCTCATTTTTCTTGTTATAGAGCATACCAAGAGAACGATGACTGCATGTTCACCTTTTTCCCAAAACCGTCATTGCTGGGGTGTAGGAGAATTAAGATGGAAGCTTAGAGGGAGATGAAGAAGGAATGACAAGGATGAGGCCTAGGAATTGGAAACACAGCGCAAGACCTCAAAACACCGGTGGTAGGTCGACGCTCATGCATGCCATGACAAAAGAACAACCGGGCACAAATAATAGAGATGGACCTCATCGCTGGAGTTCCAAGCCACGTCATTGCTTGCACTGTGGACTCACATTACAGGAGGACAGAACTAAGGTGAAGGATCCGACCACCAGCTTCTCCCCGAAGCATGGAACCATGGCAGCGCTGGAGATCGGGAGAAAGCAACAGGGAGAAACTGATGAGCAGAGTAGCGCCGGGTCCAAACTCATGACGACAGTTACAAAGGAGCCACGTAGAGCCCTAGCTCCAGCCGTCACCGGTGCCCCTTGAGAAGCCACAGCGGCTACGAGACAGGGCGGTGTCGAGAAGGAGAAGGAGGAGCTTCAAGCTACCCGCCGGAGCAGACCCAACCACGACAGCGACGGCTGTGCATGGAAGAGAGCCCACACATGGTCACAGCGTGCGAACGGAATGATCGTTGGAGAGGAGTATCGGGGCGACGCTCTATGAAAATAGAGTTCCGTGGAGCTCATGAATGAGATCGACGGAATAACAGGATGGAGGAGGAGACCTTTATCGATCCAACATTCTGATGTAGAGACGGCGCTCGTGGTGGTAGTTACATAGGGGCTCTACGGAGCCCTAGCTCCAGCTGCCACCGGTGCTCCTGGAGCTGCCACAGCGGTGCTTGAGAGAGAGGTTGCAGGCGGCAGCCGTGTTACTGCGAGGAGCGGCGAACCAGCAAGCCAGGCGACAGTGGCGGTGGCTTGGGCGGAGGTGCAGACTCGATGCGAGAGCAGGAGGAGAGACTGGAGGCGGCGCTCATGCCCAGCGTGGGCGCATAGTTGCTCTTCACAAGATCGCAAAGAAGATGAAGCCGCATAGACGCTTGCGGCTAGTTGAATCGTGAGAAGAAAGGGAGGAAGTGGACCGGGTCCAGGGCATGAACCGGTCAGCCCATGTGAGACCAGTGCCTCCTCAGGGCCACGTGGCAGCGCTTGAGTGGCCAATAAAAGGTAAAATCTCAATAATACATAGATCTTTGAAAATGCATAGTAATTAATGCGTTTCTCAGAAAAATACAAACAAGGTACCATTATGTTTGGAAAAATGAGTAGAACACATTAGAATAATGATATCAGGCTTTTGATGCAGTAGTAACAGTGATGTCATGTAAGATGTATCATTCTTGTTTCATGAGTAATAAATATCAAACGATGTTATAAAATTATGATAACATGTCAATAAGTCTATAATAATGCTTATAGTGAATCTGATGTCTGTAATCATGATGTTGATGCACGAAATCATGTAATTTGCATAATATGGCTAATTCGGGCTAATAACCCTAATTAAAATGCAATTAATGCATACATGCTCAATAAATGGTGAAATTTACAGAATAAGCTCATATCAGTATCTGAAACGTCAGAAATAAATATGAGATCATAATGACGAACAAAATCCATGTTATATGAAGATGAATATTAATACATGTTATAAAACCCTAATATAGGTTAATGATGTAACTTAGGGTTAATATATATGTGCACAAAATGACATGGAAGTTAATGATTCAGATAAGAACCATAATCTAGAACATGACATCAGTAAGATGATTCTAAGACAAGAAAGCAAGTAATGATGGGAATGACCTAATCAACTAAGTAAAGCCCTAATGAACACTATTAGGGTTAACATGAGATGTAGATGACGAGAATCTGATAGTAGTGTGTGATCTTGTCTTGATCAGGTTTAACAAAGATATAGTTGACATCAGGAATATGTGTGTGATTAGGTTTCTCTTGATCAAGGTACGCCATTACCTCTTACTTGGCTTATTATACAATATGCTTGTGATATATGTGTAGTAAAATACTTGGCATATGATATTGGTTGAAATGATTGTTCATGTATGTTATGTTGCTTGAGCTTTTCCATTATATTGTTTAGATGTAGTACATGTATATGTTTAAGTTTGTTGCTCAATATGTAATATCAAATGTTGTAACAATTCATTACGTAATTATATGTTGAATTGTGAACATGTGTGTATGGTTTTATTATTGTTCATGTACATGTGCTACTGTTGTTTCCTTCTGACTCCCTCGATTTTCTTCTTCTTAGCCTAGTGTGTGTATTTAAATTCGGATTCTCACTGAGGTGAGGGTTTCAATTTGGACGTCACACATCAGATTAAGTTTTAGAAAATCCGGGGATGTCACAGCATCCTTACCATAAGATGATTACCCCTATGAACCTCAAGGTTGTATCAACACAAGATATACACCTAGATAGATGTAGCAAGTTAGAGCACAACGGAAGCAATTTTTAAACACAACCAAGAGATCCAAAGAGATCATCATCAAAACCTGCAAAACAACTCAAAGCAAGTAATTGCAAGATATATATATACCAATTTAGAGCAATTAGATAGATAGAGTTGTAAGCAAGATAGGCATTTAGAACATGGCAATATGCATATATAAAGATACCAAAAGAGAGTGCCAAAGAGTAAGGCTATTGGTTGAGAAAATCTAGTTAAGAGGGAAATTCTCATTCAATAAGCCAACTGTGTATTCTGTGCACAGTGTTATCGGTCGAGTTCTGTGCATGGACAACTCGACTGATGACAGATGTTGGCAACACCTATTGGTGCCCATCGGTCGAGTTTCACTAGGGCAAACTCGACCGACAGAGCAGCTGTCAAAAAGCACATATATTTCATAAAAACATATTTAAAGGCATGCTAAAAATACAAACCATATCCAAACATGTCTAAGCAAGTTAGTAATGCACTATAGAAGCATTAGAAATAGTTTTTGAGCAAGAATGTGAAGAGTATCACAAAATGCCACTTTTAACTCAAAAACCATATGTATAGTGCACACTAACTTGACAAAAACAAGTTAGGATAGGTTACAAGCAATAAAACATTTACCTTTGTGCTTACCATTGCCTTTTCCACTTATTGTCACCCTCTACACATCCCACCTTTCTTCTTTCATGTGGATTGAGAAGTCAATTTGCAATTCAATAGCTCAAGTCAATCCATTTGCAATTACCTACAGGAAGAAAGATGAAATGGTCCCCAATCATGTTTTCGGGTCCGGAGGGGTTAGTTTAGCAACCCAAGTCCTATTGCTCTTGGGTGCTTTCCTAAAAGCACAACAAGTAGAATAATGACCAAATTCATTGCAATAGTTGCATGTGCCCATAGTCTTGGAACTAGAGGATTCTCCATGAAATATTGGAGGTCCTTTATCTTTGTTGTTCCCTTGACTACTATCATACCCTAAACCATGTCTACCAATTTGTTTAGTAGTATGGTGTAGGATGTCATTAAGACTCTTTTTACCAACTAAGAATCTTTGAAAAGAAGATCTCAAACTGTCATTATCATGTTTAAGAGAAGCAATAGTTGAAGACAACTGATTAATATTATCTCTAGCATGCAAAAGATCATTTTCTAAGCAAAGAGATTTAGTTGAAAGAGAATATCTATCAATATGAAGAGCAGCAACATCATTCTCTCTATTTGTAGAACTCGAACAAGATTCATGCCCATTGATTTTAGCAAGCAAGGAGGCATTTTCTATTTCTAATTCATGCAAAACAAAATCTTTGTCCTTGTTTTCAGATTTAAGAACATCAATGTCATGCATGAGAGAATCAATAATTAAAGTATGCTCTTCATTAGAACTAGACATGAGAGGTTGAGCTTCTAGAAATTTAATCTTATCAAGTAAACTAGCATTTTCAAGTTTAAGAGAGTCTACTTGGCTAAGAAAATCATTTTTATCAATAAGCAAGCAAGAATTAGCATATTCAAGATCATCTAGTTCTATATGCAAATTATCAACAGTTTTCGCAAGCTTTTTCTTTTTCTTTTTAGAAGACTTATAAGAGGCACAAATGTCATGAATAATAGCAATTAAAGATTCTTTATCTAAAGAGTCTAGATTTACCTCACTTGAGTCTTCACTTGTTGATGCTATAAGGGCAAAATGGCATTCCCCTTCATCACTAGAGCTTGAGCTTGATCCTTCACATGAATCTTCACTTGAGCTTGAGTTGGAGGAGCCACTTGAGCTTGAGTGCCATTTCTCCTTCTTGTGAAGATGGGTCTTTTTGCCTTGTGGGCAAGCTGCCTTGTAGTGACCCTTCTTTCCACATGTGAAGCACCGGATGGAGGAGGACTTGCCTTTGTAGAGTCTACCCTTGGAGTACATGGCATCTTCTTCAACTTGAGAGAATCGAGAGGCTTGACCAACAATAGCCTTGATTTGAGCTTTGATTTCAGCCTTCTTCATTCTCTTGAGTTCTTTCTCCTCTTGTCTTTCTAATTCCTCCCTCTTGTCATGTGTGGCTTCATGTGCTTGTAGATTTCCAATGAGCTCTTCAATAGGAGTATCCCTAAGAGACCTTGCTTTTTCAATGGAAGTCACCTTGGATTCCCACCTCTTGGGGAGAGTTCTAAGGATCTTTGAGTTGATCTCTCCACTATACATAGAATGTCCTAGAACAACAAGACCATTAAGATGGTGTTGAGCCTTGAGTACATGTTGGCTATGCTCTCCTCCTTTCCCATCTTGAAGTTCTCAAGCAACCCTTTGAGCATGTAGACTTTGCTTTCCTTCACTTGATATGTCCCTTGATAAGTGATGCAAAGCTTTCTCCATACCTCATAGGCCGTCTCACAAGAGGAAATCCGATTGAACTCGGTGGGGGTCATGGAGGCATAAAGGATGTGCATGGCTCTAGCATTCAAGGTTGCTTTCATGAAGGTGGCTTCATCCCATTCTTCAATGTTTGTCTTTGGTAGAATGTATGGGCTGTTCACCATTTGCCACATCTCGAGACTTGATCCTTTGATGAAGAATTGAAGTCTTCTTCTCCAATTGAGGAAGTTGCTCCCATCAAAGATAGGAAGACTGGTCGAGAGTCTCCCTCCTAGGTAGTCACCCATCTTCTCCTACTTGTTTAAGTATGCTTGGAGAAGACCCGCTCTGATACCACTTGTTAGATCCTAGATGGGTGATTAGATGCTCTAGAGGGGGGGTGAATAGAGCAGAAAGCACTTAAACAAAACTCATTAAACCTTCAAAAAATATGACAAGATTAGGTTGCTAAATAGGCAATTTGAGTGCAACTAAATTATGCATAGCAAGGATAAGAGATATTGAGAAAGCCAATTAAACAAGCTATTTAGAGTGGTTCCACACTTCAAACTAGAAGTATGTCAGTCCACTTGCCTAGAGAGGTCACCCTCTAGGACTTCCAACAATTGCACTCTTATATTCACTAATAAGACATACAATACATGACCAACAAAGGACTTACCTATCCAATACAAAGAGTCTTCAACCTTACCAAGGACTTACCCACTTTGCAAGAGTCTTCGGCCTTCTCCAAGGACTTACCCACTCTTGCACAAGTCTTCGGCCTTGTAGGAATTACCGACTCTTCTTGGATCTTCCGCCTTTGACTTCACCTTCACTCGGAGAAGCTTTCCACCAAGGTCTTACCCACTTGAGCTTGAGTCTTCTGCCTTATCCAAGGGCTTACCCACTCTAGCTCCAAGTCTTTAGCCTTGATCTTCACCAAGGGACTCCTTCCCTTGTTCTTCTTCACCTCTCTTAGACAAGAGAGAGAACCTTCATCTTCAAGATAGGAAATGAGAGATGGGGAGGTGGTGGAAGTGAGAGCCTCATAAGATATACAAATAAGACTAGCTCTCTTACAAATCTCCTACTCACTCTAATGGATGTAGCAAGTGATTAAGCTTAGAGAGAGAGGAGGCTGTAGGAAGCACTCAACTATTTAATAGGGACCTCACAAAGAGTTTGCAATGAATGCTCAACCTTGGAATGAAGCCCAAGGGGTCCTATTTATAGCTGGGGATGCCTCTTAGCCTTTGGGAACACTTGTGAACGAAAACTAGTCGTTTTGTGGCTTGCAACGGATCTATTTTCACTTGTTGCAACTGCACTTTTCCGTACAGTGCATTCGGTCGAGTTTCTATATGTGTAACTCGACCGATCAAGTAGCAGGCAGCCCAATATTGAAATGATCGGTCGAGTTTGTTCTGAGGAAACTCGACTGACCATTCCAACTGGAACTGGCCTACTACCCAATCGGTCAAGTTCTGTGAGTGCACAACTTGACCGATGCAATCTTCAAAAAATCGACCAAGGTTGATCGGTCGAGTTTCAGGGTGGGAAACTCGACCGAACAAGTGCCTGTAATTGATTTTCAAAGTTGCATTAAAAGTGCTCTAAAATTCGATCTAAGTGTTCCTGATATTTTTCTAAGCTTAATTACAAGTCATACAATCATTACAAGTGATTTACAACATGATTCTAATGGATATACATCATATTACAAAAATGTGCACTTGTATGACTTTGACTTGTCTTTTCTCCAATTTGAGATGCGCAAGTTAGGGCAATTGGAGTGTGTCTATACCTAATCTGAAAACACTCAAGTAGAGACATTAGACACCAATATGTGGAATGGTTAGTCATCATCAAAACACGGGTTTAGTCAATTTAGACGTGAGTCAACATTGACCTAATTGACCTTGAGTCAACATTCTCCCCCTTTTTGAAGATGACAAACCATTCCATAAATGTATTGAAAGCATTTAAGTAAATTCATACCTTTGGAGAAACCTAGGGGTTTCAATGGAATTGAGTTCATATGCTCCCCCTCAATTGATGCTAGTGGAGTTCTCATACTCCCCCTCAATTGATGCTATTTCTCCTGCATGGTTAGCTTTCATAACATTTATAGAATACCATGTCTTCTACTCATATATGTTCTACACATATATGTCTTCTCCCCTTTACCTTCTCCCTTTACATGAACATACTTCTCTTCTTCATGTAAGACATGCCTTCTTCCTCTTTTTAAAAGAAGACATTACCTTTCTCCCCCTTTGTCATTTCAAAAAGGTGGGGGTTATGAAGAAAAAAGAAACATCACTTGTTAAAGAGAAAGGAGATAACACAAATATATAAGGAGAGTATAAGAGCGCAGATAGGGGCTTGTCCAAGCATAGAAAGAAAAGAAAGTTAAAGCATATACTTGAACATCCCAAAAATGCAAGATAAAGTGCTGCAGAAAAACAATAAATCACACTTTTGACCCTCAAGATGATGGAATTTGACCAAAAACCATCAGAGCTCACGGCAAAGCAATGAGTCTTGCTCAGAAGGGTGTTTCGCATAAAAAACACTATACTTGCAGCAAAAACTGAAATTGGAGCAAAACCTGCATAAAATCCAAAAATACTCCAATTTCTACATATAATGTAGCTCTATGTGCCCTGCATCACAATGTTATGCAAGCAACTCAAGATAGTAGATATGCAATTCAAGGAACAGGCTTGAGCATATATGAGACAAGATACAAGCATAGCATATAGATGAGCAAATATTCCAATTATAAACATGGTTAGAACTACATGTATATGAACTACTATTAGATGATATCATAAGTTAGGACTACTAGAAGGATCTAGATCATAGCAAGATATGCCAAAAGATACACAAGATAGAGCAAGCTATGATTAGATGAAGAAATATATCCAAACAAGGAGATATGCAAGTTTAGAAGCATGAAAGGATATAACTCACTAGATATGCATGCTTACCATAAGATGATTACCCCTATGAACCTCAAGGTTGTATCAACACAAGATATACACCTAGATAGATGTAGCAAGTTAGAGCACAACGGAAGCAATTTTTAGACACAACCAAGAGATCCAAAGAGATCATCATCAAAACCTGCAAAACAACTCAAAGCAAGTAATTGCAAGATATATATATACCAATTTAAAGCAATTAGATTGATAGAGTTGTAAGAAAGATAGGCATTTAGAACATGGCAATATGCATATATAAAGATACCAAAAGAGAGTGCCAAAGAGTAAGGCTATTGGTTGAGAAAATCTAGTTGAGAGGGAAATTCTCATTCAATAAGCTAACTGGGTATTCTGTGCACATTGTTATCGGTCGAGTTCTATAAATGGACAACTCGACCGATGACAGTTGTTGGCAACACCTATTGGTGCCCATCGGTCAAGTTTCACAAGGGCAAACTCGACCGACAGAGCAACTGTCAAAAAGCACATATATTTCATAAACACATATTTAATGGCATGCTAAAAATACAAACCATATCCAAACATGTCTAAGCAAGTTAGTAATGCACTATAGAAGCATTAGAAACAGTTTTTGAGCAAGAGTGTGAAGAGAATCACAAAATGCCACTTTTAACTCAAAAACCATATGTATAGTGCACACTAACTTGACAAAAACAAGTTAGGATAGGTTATAAACAATAAAACATTTACCTTTGTGCTTACCATTGCCTTTTCCACTTGTTGTCACCCTCTACACATCTCACCTTTCTTCTTTCATGTGGATTGAGAAGTCAATTTGCAATTCAATAGCTCAAGTCAATCCATTTGCAATTACCTACAGGAAGAAAGATGAAATGGTCCCCAATCATGTTTTTGGGTCCAGAGGGGTTAGTTTAGCAACCCAAGTCCTATTGCTCTTGGGTGCTTTCCTAAAAGGACAACAAGTAGAATAATGACCAAATTCATTGCAATAGTTGCATGTGCCCATAGTCTTGGAACTAGAGGATTCTCCATGAAATATTGGAGGTCCTTTATCTTTGTTGTTCCCTTGACTACTATCATACCCTAAACCATGTCTACCAATTTGTTTAGTAGTATGGTGTAGGATGTCATTAAGACTCTTTTTACCAACTAAGAATCTTTGCAAAGAAGATCTCAAACTGTCATTATCATGCTTAAGAGAAGCAATAGTCGAAGACAATTGATTAATATTATCTCTAGCATGCAAAAGATCATTTTCTAAGCAAAGAGATTTAGTTGAAAGAGAATCTCTATCAATATGAAGAGCAGCAACATCATTCTCTCTATTTGTAGAACTAGAACAAGATTCATGCCCATTGATTTTAGCAAGCAAGGAGGCATTTTCTATTTCTAATTCATGCAAAACAAAATCTTTGTCCTTGTTTTCAGATTTAAGAACATCAATGTGATGCATGAGAGAATCAATAATTAAAGTATGCTCTTCATTAGAACTAGACATGAGAGGTGGAGCTTCTAGAAATTTAATCTTATCAAGTAAACTAGCATTTTCAAGTTTAAGAGAGTCTACTTGGCTAAGAAAATCATTTTTATCAATAAGCAAGCAAGAATTAGCATATTGAAGATCATCTAGTTCTATATGCAAATTATAAACAATTTTAGCAAGCTTTTTCTTTTTCTTTTTAGAAGACTTATAAGAGGCACAAATGTCATGAATAATAGCAATTAAAGATTCTTTATCTAAAGAGTCTAGATTTACCTCACTTGAGTCTTCACTTGTTGATGCTATAAGGGCAAAATGGCATTCCCCTTCATCACTAGAGCTTGAGCTTGATCCTTCACATGAATCTTCACTTGAGCTTGAGTTGGAGGAGCCACTTGAGCTTGAGTGCCATTTCTCCTTCTTGTGAAGATGGGTCTTTTTGCCTTGTGGGCAATCTACCTTGTAGTGACCCTTCTTTCCACATGTGAAGCACCAGATGGAGGAGGACTTGCCTTTGTAGAGTCTACCCTTGGAGTACATGGCATCTTCTTCAACTTGAGAGAATGGAGAGGCTTGACCAACAATAGCCTTGATTTGAGCTTTGATTTCAGCCTTCTTCATTCTCTTGAGTTCTTTCTCCTCTTGTCTTTCTAATTCCTCCCTCTTGTCAAGTGTGGCTTCATGTGCTTGTAGATTTCCAATGAGCTCTTCAATAGGATTATCCCTAAGAGACCTTGCTTCTTCAATGGAAGTCACCTTGGATTCCCACCTCTTGGGGAGAGTTCTAAGGATCTTTGAGTTGATCTCTCCACTATACATAGGATGTCCTAGAACAGCAAGACCATTCAAGATGGTGTTGAGCCTTGAGTACATGTTGGTTATGCTCTCCTCCTTTCCCATCTTGAAGTTCTCAAGGAACCCTTTGAGCATGTATACTTTGCTTTCCTTCACTTGATCTGTCCCTTCATAAGTGATGCAAAGCTTTCTCCATACCTCATAGGCCATCTCACAAGAGGAAATCCGATTGAACTCGGTGGGGGTCATTGAGGCATAAAGGATGTGCATGGCTCTAGCATTCAAGGTTGCTTTCATCAAGGTGGCTTCATCCCATTCTTCAATGTTTGTCTTTGGTAGAATGTAGGGGCTGTTCACCATTTGCCACATCTCGAGACTTGATCTGTCGCGCCCCAATCTCACATTAACCGCAAACCACGAGATTAAGGCACGGCAGGTGGGATTAACTCATAAGACAACCACTCTTCACTTTCTTAGATATTTTAAAGAGATTAACAGAATAATCAAATTTATACTGTAAAATGAAACCAAGCAGACTGCGGAAGCATTTCTATTAAACTGATAAGAAATATAGCAAGTCTACAACATACTGCATTGTTCAACATTAAATAAAGCATAACAGTTAATTTACATCTTTGTACATATTCTTTCTCTCACTCACACCTTGCCCCGAAGATCGAGGGGAATGGACTAAGAGACCTCTAACTAGACTAACTACAAACCTTCTATCTACTAAACGTTGGGATGAAACGATCCTTCTGACTCCTGAAGCTGGTGCTGACCTGAAATTTTTTTGAGTAGAGGGGTGAGCCTACTCGCTCAGTGAATAACATTTCACTTAGCTATCAATAAACAACTCGTCAGGTTAATAACTGAAATAAAACAGATATACAGTTCAAGCAGAGCAGTTCTATTGGTATAGCAGTTGTACAGGTAATAATCACATATCTATGCATCATCAGATATTTCAATTGAATAGACAAAATTATAAATTTACTATGATCCTAAATGGTTACATATTTACGTTATTATGCCCCAAACATATGCAGTGCACTCTGCATATGAAGATCGGTAGCGAACTACGACCTCACCGTACAAGACTTAGCGACACACCCAGGAAATGCTAAGTCTGACTTCTCGTCCTGGTCTGCACAGGACTCTCAGGCTCTCAAGGCCTCACTGCACTAACTCTGAGTGCTCTGGACTCCTCCTCAACCTGTAGTGCACAGTGGAGGGTCTCTAAGTCTCCGATGCCTGGGCGTATCCCCAGAACTGACCGGGACTTCTCCGATGCCTGGGCGTATCCCCAGAACTGACCGGAACGTACTCTTAGATTTCTGATGCCTGGGCGTATCCCCAGAACTGACCGGAAACCTACCACTCAGACTACGTGTCACCGAGACAATCGGTGTTTGTTGGACACGAGTCTCCGATGCCTGGGCGTATCCCCAGAACTGATCGTTTCACCCGAAAGGTACAGACCGCGCAATGGGGTTCTACGGTGTTGGGGCACCTAAGTCTATTAACTGTTTATCAGATATACAGTTTAACAAAAATATCACATTACAACTGTAAAACACATAAATTCCTCTTTCACATCATTCTTATCTCACATTTCAAGTTCCAATGAACTTATCATACTATTACTGAAGCAATCAGGCAATTAAAATGAGTTAAATAATGATTTCTAAATGAATTGCCACTCACCACTTGAAACTCGGCCGATCCCTATGGAACTCGGCCGACCAACTGGAAACTCGGCCGATCCCCTGGGGAACTCGCCCGACCAGCTCACCGCTTGAAAAACCTACAAAGGAAACTCGGCCGATCAGGACCAAACTCGGCCGACCAAAACACTGTTCGTATATCTAATTCAGGAAACTCGGCCGATCCAGACTGAAACTCGGCCGATCCGGAAAACGCTGTACAAAAGCCCTAAATAAGAACTCGGCCGACCGAATTGGAAACTCGGCCGAACCGCGCGCAGGCAGAACATAAAAACGGCCTGCAGAAGTCGATTTCTCTCGAATCGATGGGCAAACTTCGAACAAACGGCACAAAACAATCACATACGACGTATACAACTATCCCGCACCTGAAGAGAAGAAGAGAACAAGCTGGGGCTGCTCCGTGCACCCCAATTCCTTGGCCATTTTCTCTACAAACGCAGCTCCAGCTGCGAAATCGATTTGAATCGATGAAGATGACGATCTACGGGAAGAAAGGACGACCTGCAACAACTAATTGGAGCAAAACGACGCTCCAAAGCTTCTCCCTTCTCGGCTCCTTCTCTCCTTCTCTCTCTTTCTCTCTTTCTCTCACGCAAGGAACAGAACGTTTCCTGCGTTCTGCGTTTCTGAGAAATGAAACGAGAAAAGGGAGAAAGGAAGGATAAGGAAGAAAACTTAGGGGCCAAATTGCAAATTTCGAAACTTTCGCAAAATTACAATCGGGTCCCTAGAAGCCCAAAAACTTGCAACTTTTGACTCGAAGGTCGGATTCGAACGATTTCTCTGGCAACATTTCAAGCGTAAGATTTTACACACCTTAGAAGCTAGAAAACACACTAAGCACATATCATGTCCATTTTAAGCATTATTAACAAAAACAGGCTTATAACTTAACACATCAGCTA
Organism: Alisma plantago-aquatica; assembly: GCA_963693085.1. NCBI lineage: Eukaryota > Viridiplantae > Streptophyta > Magnoliopsida > Alismatales > Alismataceae > Alisma > Alisma plantago-aquatica. The sequence continues at coordinate 625,771,515 of OY856414.1, read as the reverse complement.
AACACATGCTGAACAACTTACTTACAGGATAAGCTCGATGCGGGTCGTAACAATTCCTCTTACCCTTATAAGAATTTCGTCCTCGAAATTCCTAGAAGAGAAAAGGGAACTTGCCACACATTTCAGACTCTAGCTCCCACGTAGCTTCTTCAAGATTATGGTTTCTCCACACAATCTTCACTAGAGGAATGTCGCGGTTCTTAAGCTTTTTGATCCGGTGATCGACTATCTACATAGGTCCTTCAACATAGGACACATCTGTCCTAAGCTGCACCGGTTCTGAATCTAGAATCTTATCTGTACCAGGGTGGCACTTTTTCAGCATAGATACGTGGAAGACATCATGTAGATTTGCCAACTCAGACAGCAAATCCAACCTGTAAGCTACAGGTCCAATCCTCTCAACAATAGGATATGGACCCATATACCTAGGGGTCAACTTACCCCTCTTGCCAAACCTCAGCACTCCCTTCCACGGTGAAACTTTCAAGTAAACCTCGTCACCAACCTCGAACTCAAGAGGTCGACGTCGTCTTTCTGCATAACTTTTCTGTCTGTCCTGAGCAGCTTTTAACTGCTCCCTGATCACAGATATCTTCTCTGTAGTTACATCAACTAGCTCAGGTCCAAGAATTTCTTTCTCACCCACCTCGTACCAACAAACTGGCGATCTACACTTCCTGCCATAAAGAGCTTCATATGGAGCCATCCCAAGGCTAGAATGGTAACTATTATTATAAGCAAACTCTATTAGGCTTAAGTGTTCTTCCCAGTTGCCTCTAAACTGTAGCACGCATGCTCTCAGCATGTCTTCAAGGGTCTGGATGGTCCTCTCAGATTGACCATCCGTCTGTGGGTGAAACGCTGTATTGAACTTCAATCTTGTGCCCAACGCACGATGTAACTGATTCCAGAATCTAGATGTAAACTTTGGATCTCTGTCAGAAATAATAGAAACTGGAATCCCATGTAACCTGATTACCTCATCCACATAAACTTTAGCCAACTTTGGAACGTCAAAGGTTGACTTGATAGGAAGAAAGTGAGCAGACTTAGTTAATCTGTCCACAATCACCCATATCGAGTCCGAACCCTTAGGTGTTCTGGGTAATCCTACCACAAAGTCCATCGTGATGTGTTCCCATTTCCATTCTGGTATTGGAAGTGACTGCAAAGTACCAGCAGGTTTCTGATGTTCAGCCTTAACCTGCTGACACACCCCGCACCTAGCTACGTATTCAGCCACATCCTTCTTCATGCCCGACCACCAGTACAACTCTTTAAGGTTCCTGAACATCTTTGTATTACCTGGATGCATTGCATACATAGAAGTATGCGCTTCTTCAAGAATCTGTTCTTTTAACTCACTGTTTCCAGGCACACACAACCTATCACGAAGATACAACATGCCTTCATCAGAAAATCTGAACTCTGTTCTCTTACCCTCTGACATCTCTTGCATGATCTGCCATAACTCATCATCACTCTGCTGTAACTCTTTAATCTGATTATAAAAAGTAGGTCTGACTTGCATCTGTGCAATCAGCCCGCTCTGTCTTGTCACCTCCAAGTTCAAGTTCATCTTCCGCATATCTACAAGCAAGTCTCTCTTGAAACATGCCATAGAAAATGCATTGGCTGAAGAACTTGACTTTCTACTCAAGGCATCAGCTACAACATTCGCCTTACCAGGATGGTAATCGATTGTCACATCATAGTCTTTAATCAGCTCTAGCCATGTGCGCTGTCTCAAATTCAAGTCTTTCTGAGTGAAGATATATTTCAGGCTCTTATGATCGGTGAACACCTGACATGTCTCACCATACAGGTAGTGACGCCATGTCTTAAGAGCATGAACTATAGCAGCTAATTCCAGATCATGAGTAGGGTAGTTTTCTTCGTTCTTCTTAAGCTGTCTAGATGTGTAAGCCACAACTTTGCCTTCTTGCATCAGTACACAGCCTAAACCCCTTCTGGAAGCATCGCAGAACACTGTATAACCTTTATCTGCCTCGGGCAAAACCAACACTGGTGCTGAAGTCAACCTTTTCTTCAAAACCTGAAAACTTCTCTCACAGTTATCGGACCAAACAAACGGTACATCCTTCCTCGTCAAACGTGTCAAAGGTGATGCTAACGCACTGAAGTTCTGTATGAACCTTCTATAATATCCTGCCAAACCCAAGAAACTTCTGATCTCAGTAGGAGTCTTAGGCTGTTCCCACTGAAGTACCGAATCAACTTTCTTAGGATCCATACTAACTCCATCTCTCGAGATAACATGTCCAAGAAACGCTACCTCGGCCGACCAGAACTCGCACTTGCTAAATTTAGCAAACAACTGATGTTGTCTCAACAACTGCAACACTACTCTCAAGTGTTGCTCATGCTGTTCATCGTCTCTGGAATAGATCAGAATATCATCTATAAAGACTACAATAAACTGATCTAGAAAAGGTTTAAAAATCTGATTCATCATATCCATAAAGGCTGCTGGGGCATTGGTCAGCCCAAACGACATGACCAAGAACTCATAATGCCCATACCTGGTTCTGAAAGCTGTTTTAGGAATATCAGAAGCCTTTATCCTGAGCTGATGATATCCGGATCTCAAATCAATTTTAGAAAAGATCGTTGCTCCACGCAACTGATCAAACAGATCATCTATTCTCGGCAACGGATATTTATTCTTTATAGTGATCTTGTTCAGTTGTCGGTAATCTATACAGAGACGCATGGTTCCATCCTTTTTCTTAACAAACAGAACTGGAGCTCCCCACGGTGAAGAACTGGGTCTAATGAAACCCTTATCTAACAACTCCTGCAACTGTACCTTGAGTTCTTTCAACTCTGCAGGTGCCATTCTGTAGGTTGGCAGTGCTACTGGATGACTACCTGGATATACCTGAATCTCAAAATCAATGTCTCTGACAGGAGGTAGGCCTGGTAACTCCTCTGGGAAAACATCAGAGAACTCACGAACTACAGGTACATCATAAACACTGGTGGTGCTCTTCTCTGCTCTGGTGTCAACCACATGAGCAAGGAACGCTTCACATCCTTTCTGTAACATCTTATCAGCTACAGCAGCTGATATTATGCACGTAGGCAGAACTTTCCTGTCTCCAGTAAAGACACAAGAAAATTCTCCTAATTGAAAGGTAGCTTCCTTCTTCCAGCAATCGAGTTGCACTCGATATGTCTCAAGACAATCCATACCCAAGATGACTTGAAAAGTATTTACATCCAAGGGTATGAGATTAGCGGCAAAGGTGAAACCTCCAAAAGATAACAGGCATCCGGGACAGGACTCAGATAAAACCGTTGGTCCACCTAGTGGAACTCTCAATACTAACTCATCTGCCAACTCTTGAGTTAACAAATTAAGTTCTACAACTAAGGAACGTCGTATAAAAGAATGAGTAGCTCCCGGATCTATCAAGACTGAAACTGGTATACTATTAAACAAAAACATCTCTCCTGTAACAACTTGTGAAGAGATTATACCTTCCTGGGGTGTCAAAGAAAAGAAGCGTGCTGAAGCTCTCCCTCTGCCACGTTGTCCTCTCTGACCACTCCTGCCACTAGATACTCCACCTCCTCTAGAACCAGAAGCCATAGAAGAACTCGGTCCTTCAACTGGAGGCTGTCTCTGAACATCATAAAACTGAGACTGAGAAGCTTGTGATGCTGCTTGCCGAAGTTGAGGACAATCCCTTTTTGTATGTCCCATCTGTCCACAGTGGAAACATTCTATAGGGTTTGGACCCCAACATTGTCCAGAGTGCAACCTTCCACAAGTATTACATACCCGCTTTTCCTGTCTCTGTGGACCAGTCACTGACATTGACGATCCAGAAGATTGTCCACTATCGGCACTGCTCCATCTTCCTGGGTTGTATCCTCCTCTGCCTCTAGAAGTAGTGACATCTTCAGATCTCTGCCTGCCAAAACAACCAAAGCCACGCCCAAGCTTAGAGAAGAAACCTCTGCCTCCACCTCTATATCCACTACCGGACTGTCCTCTACTGAACTCTGTAGATCTTTTCTTGGACTCGGGCACCCTATCAGCATTCACAGACTCTTCAACCTGTCTGGCAGCCTCAACAAACTCGCCAAAGTTCTCTCTGTTCCTCCTACTAGTAGCAGAAACTGTATGCCGGATCTCTGGCCTTAGCCCTTCCTGGAACCTTCTGCACCTCTCTATGTTATCAGGAACAAGCTGTGGACAGAAATTAGCTAACCGTGTGAAAAGCGCTTCATACTCTGTAACTGTCATGTTTCCCTGCTTAATATTCTGCAACTGCCTGATTTTCTCATTGAGAAAGGTGGGTGGATAGAATTTGAGATGAAATTCCTCAGAGAAATCCTGCCAGGAAAGCTCTGTGCCTCTCCTCTTATCTTCCACACCACGCCACCACAGCTCTTTATCACCAGTCAGAAGATAAACTGCATGATTGATCTTCTTGTCTTCTGGAAGCTCCATCAGACGGAAGACCTTCTCAATCTGTCTAAACCATTCATCAGCTTCTGCGGGATCTGTGGTGCCACTGAACTCTGTGCCACCAAGCTTCTTCACAAGCTCATAAGATCGCATCAGATCTTTACTGCTGGTAGATGAAGATTCTCGCCTATCTGCCATATATCTCTCCTTGGTCTCCAAGAACATCCTGTACATCCAGGATGCTTCATCCACGTGGTCACCACCACCTGGACCCAAGTACCGCGGATCAGGGCCAACATGGCTCTCAGCTTGATCATCACGATCAAAACCTCTTCCTGCCATCTGCAATGATATAATAGAATATTTCCTATTAGAAAATTACAGATAGAAGAAAGACACTTAAACCTTAATCCTATTGGTCTCTTATCGTCCCCTGACCTTGAGTAACTAAGTACTCAAACCTAGGCTCTGACACCAAAAGTTGTCGCGCCCCAATCTCACATTAACCGCAAACCACGAGATTAAGGCACGGCAGGTGGGATTAACACATAAGACAACCACTCTTCACTTTCTTAGATATTTTAAAGAGATTAACAGAATAATCATATTTATACTGTAAAATGAAACCAAGCAGACTGCGGAAGCATTTCTATTAAACTGATAAGAAATATAGCAAGTCTACAGCATACTGCATTGTTCAACATTAAATAAAGCATAACAGTTAATTTACATCTTTGTACATATTCTTTCTCTCACTCACACCTTGCCCTGAAGATCGAGGGGAATGGACTAAGAGACCTCTAACTAGACTAACTACAAACCTTCTATCTACTAAACGTTGGGATGAAACGATCCTTCTGACTCCTGAAGCTGGTGCTGACCTGAAAATTTTTTGAGTAGAGGGGTGAGCCTACTCGCTCAGTGAATAACATTTCACTTAGCTATCAATAAACAACTCGTCAGGTTAATAACTGAAATAAAACAGATATACAGTTCAAGCAGAGCAGTTCTATTGGTATAGCAGTTGTACAGGTAATAATCACATATCTATGCATCATCAGATATTTCAATTGAATAGACAAAATTATAAATTTACTATGATCCTAAATGGTTACATATTTATGTTATTATGCCCCAAACATATGCAGTGCACTCTGCATATGAAGATCGATAGTGAACTACGACCTCACCGTACAAGACTTAGCGACACACCCAGGAAATGCTAAGTCTGACTTCTCGTCCTGGTCTGCACAGGACTCTCAGGATCTCAAGGCCTCACTGTACTAACTCTGAGTGCTCTGGACTCCTCCTCAACCTGTAGTGCACAGTGGAGGGTCTCTAAGTCTCTGATGCCTGGGCGTATCCCCATAACTGACCGGGACTTCTCCGATGCCTGGGCGTATCCCCATAACTGACCGAAACGTACTCTTGGATTTCCGATGCCTGGGCGTATCCCTAGAACTGACCGAAAACCTACCACTCAGACTACGTGTCACCGAGACAATCGGTGTTTGTTGGACACGAGTCTCCGATGCCTGGGCGTATCCACAGAACTGATTGTTTCACCCCAAAGGTACAGACCGCGCAATGGGGTTCTACGGTGTTGGGGCACCTAAGTCTATTAACTGTTTATCAGATATACAGTTTAACAAAAATATCACATTACAACTGTAAAACACATAAATTCCTCTTTCACATCATTCTTATCTCACATTTCAAGTTCCAATGAACTTATCATACTATTACTGAAGCAATCAGGCAATTAAAATGAGTTAAATAATGATTTCTAAATGAATTGCCACTCACCACTTGAAACTCGGCCGATCCCTATGGAACTCGGCCGACCAACTGGAAACTCGGCCGATCCCCTGGGGAACTCGCCCGACCAGCTCACCGCTTGAAAAACCTACAAAGGAAACTCGGCCGATCAGGACCAAACTCGGCCGACCAAAACACTGTTCGTATATCTAATTCAGGAAACTCGGCCGATCCAGACTGAAACTCGGCCGATCCGGAAAACGCTGTACAAAAGCCCTAAATAAGAACTCGGCCGACCGAATTGGAAACTCAGCCGAACCGCGCGCAGGCAGAACATAAAAACGGCCTGCAGAAGTCGATTTCTGTCGAATCGACGGGCAAACTTCGAACAAACGGCACAAAACAATCACATACGACGTATACAACTATCCCGCACCTGAAGAGAAGAAGAGAACAAGCTGGGGCTGCTCCGTGCACCCCAATTCCTTGGCCGTTTTCTCTACAAACGCAGCTCCAGCTGCGAAATCGATTTGAATCGATGAAGATGACGATCTACGGGAAGAAAGGACGACCTGCAACAACTAATTGGAGCAAAACGACGCTCCAAAGCTTCTCCCTTCTCGGCTCCTTCTCTCCTTCTCTCTCTTTCTCTCTTTCTCTCACGCAAGGAACAGAACGTTTCCTGCGTTCTGCGTTTCTGAGAAATGAAACGAGAAAAGGGAGAAAGGAAGGATAAGGAAGAAAACTTAGGGGCCAAATCGCAAATTTTGAAACTTTCGCAAAATTACAATCGGGTCCCTAGAAGCCCAAAAACTTGCAACTTTTGACTCGAAGGTCGGATTCGAACGATTTCTCTGGCAACGTTTCAAGCGTAATATTTTACACACCTTAGAAGCTAGAAAACACACTAAGCACATATCATGTCCATTTTAAGAATTATTAACAAAAACAGGCTTATAACTTAACACATCAGCTAAACACATGCTGAACAACTTACTTACAGGATAAGCTCGATGCGGGTCGTAACATGATCCTTGGATGAAGAATTGAAGTCTTCTTCTCCAATAGAGGAAGTTTCTCCCATCAAAGATAGGAAGGCTGGTCGAGAGTCTCCCTCCTAGGTAGTCACCCATCTTCTCCTACTTGTTGAAGTATGCTTGGAGAAGACCCGCTCTGATACCACTTGTTGGATCCTAGATGGGTGATTAGATGCTCTAGAGGGGGGTGAATAGAGCTGAAAGCACTTAAACAAAACTCATTAAACCTTCAAAAAATATGACAAGATTAGGTTGCTAAATAGGCAATTTGAGTGCAACTAAATCATGCATAGCAAGGATAAGAGAGATTGAGCAAACCAATTAAACAAGCTATTTAGAGTGGTTCCACACTTCAAAATAGAAGTATGTCAGTCCACTTGCCTAGAGAGGTCAACCTGTAGGACTTCCAACAATTACACTCTTATATTCACTAATAAGACATACAATACATGACCAACAAAGGACTTACCTATCCAATACAAAGAGTCTTCAACCTTACCAAGGACTTACCCACTTTGCAAAAGTCTTTGGCCTTCTCCAAGGACTTACCCACTCTTGCACAAGTTTTCGGCCTTGTAGGAATTACCCACTCTTCTTGGATCTTCCGCCTTTGACTTCACCTTCACTCGGAGAAGCTTTCCACCAAGGTCTTACCCACTTGAGCTTGAGTCTTCTGCCTTCTCCAAGGGCTTACCCACTCTAGCTCCAAGTCTTTAGCCTTGATCTTCACCAAGGGACTCCTTCCCTTGTTCTTGTTCACCTCTCTTGGACAAGAGAGAGAACCTTCATCTTCAAGATAGGAAATGAGAGATGGGGAGGTGGTGGAAGTGAGAGCCTCACAAGATATACAAATAAGACTAGCTCTCTTACAAATCTCCTACTCACTCTAATGGATGTAGCAAGTGATTAAGCTTAGAGAGAGAGAGGAGGCTGTAGGAAGCACTCAACTATTTAATAGGGACCTCACAAAGAGTTTGCAATGAATGCTCAACCTTGGAATGAAGCCCAAGGGGTCCTATTTATAGTTGGGGATGCCTCTTAGCCTTTGGAAACACTTGTGAACAAAAACTAGCTGTTTTGTGGCTTGCAACGGATCTATTTTCACTTGTTGCAACTGCACTTTTCCGTACAGTGCATTCGGTCGAGTTTCTATATGTGTAACTCGACCGATCAAGTAGCAGGCAGCCCAATATTGAAATGATCGGTCGAGTTTGTTCTGAGGAAACTTGACCGACCATTCCAACTGGAACTGGCCTACTACCCAATCGATCGAGTTCTGTGAGTGCACAACTCGACCAATGCAATCTTCAGAAAATTGACCAAGGTTGATCGGTCGAGTTTCAGGGTGGGAAACTCGACCGAACAAGTGCCTGTAATTGATTTTCAAAGTTGCATTAAAAGTGCTCTAAAATTTGATCTAAGTGTTCCTGATATTTTTCTAAGCTTAATTACAAGTCATACAATCATTACAAGTGATTTACAACATGATTCTAATGGATATTACAAAAATGTGCACTTGTATGACTTTGACTTGTCTTTTCTCCAATTTGAGATGCGCAAGTTAGGGCAATTGGAGTGTGTCTATACCTAATCTGAAAACACTCAAGTAGAGACATTAGACACCAATATGTGGAATGGTTAGTCATCATCAAAACACGGGTTTAGTCAATTTAGACATGAGTCAACATTGACCTAATTGACCTTGAGTCAACATTCTCCCCCTTTTTGAAGATGACAAACCATTCCATAAATGTATTGAAAGCATTTAAGTAAATTCATACCTTTGGAGAAACCTAGGGGTTTCAATGGAATTGAGTTCATATGCTCCCCCTCAATTGATTCTAGTGGAGTTCTCATACTCCCCCTCAATTGATGTTATTTCTCCTGCATGGTTAGCTTTCATAACATTTATAGAATACCATGTCTTCTACTCATATATGTTCTACACATATATGTCTTCTTCCCTTTACCTTCTCCCTTTACATGAACATACTTCTCTTCTTCATGTAAGACATGCCTTCTTCCTCTTTTTAAAAGAAGAAATTACCTTTCTCCCCCTTTGTCATTTCAAAAAGGTGGGGGTTATGAAGAAAAAAGAAACATCACTTGTTAAAGAGAAAGGAGATAACAAAAATATATAAGGAGAGTAGAAGAGCGCAGATAGGGGCTTGTCCAAGCATAGAAAGAAAAGCAAGTTAAAGCATATACTTGAACATCCCAAAAATGCAAGATAAAGTGCTGCAGAAAAACAATAAATCATAATTTTGACCCTCAAGATGATGGAATTTGACCAAAAACCATTGGAGCTCACAACAAAGCAATGAGTCTTGCTCAGAAGGGTGTTTCTACATAAAAAACACTATACTTGCAGCAAAAACTGAAATTGGAGCAAAACCTGCATAAAATCCAAAAATACTCCAATTTCTACATATAATGTAGCTCTATGTGCCCTGCATCACAATGTTATGCAAGCAACTCAAGATAGTAGATATACAATTCAAGGAATAGGGTTGAGCATATATGAGACAAGATACAAGCATAGCATATAGATGAGCAAATATTCCAATTGTAAACATGGTTAGAACTACATGTATATGAACTACTAGTAGATGATTTCATAAGTTAGGACTACTAGTAGGATCTAGATCATAGCAAGATATGCCAAATGATACACAAGAGAGAGCAAGCTATGATTAGATGAAGAGATATATCCAAACAAGGAGATATGCAAGTTTAGAAGCATGAAAGGATATAACTCACTAGATATGCATCCTTACCATAAGATGATTACCCCTATGAACCTCAAGGTTGTATCAACACAAGATATACACCTAGATAGATGTAGCAAGTTAGATCACAAAGGAAGCAATTTTTAGACAGAACCAAGAGATCCAAAGAGATCGTCATCAAAACCTGCAAAACAACTCAAAGCACGTAATTGCAAGATATATATATACCAATTTAGAGCAATTAGATAGATAGAGTTGTAAGCAAGATAGGCATTTAGAACATGGCAATATGCATATATAAAGATACCAAAAGAGAGTGCCAAAGAGTAAGGCTATCGGTTGAGAAAATCTAGTTGAGAGGGAAATTCTCATTCAATAAGCCAACTTTGTATTATGTGCACAGTGTTATCGGTCGAGTTCTGTGCATGGACAACTCGACCGATGACAGCTGTTGGCAACACCTATTGGTGCCCATCAGTCGAGTTTCACTAGGGCAAACTCGACCGACAGAGCAGCTGTCAAAAAGCACATATATTTCATAAAAACATATTTAAAGGCATGCTAAAAATACAAACCATATCCAAACATGTCTAAGCAAGTTAGTAATGCACTATAGAAGCATTAGAAACATTTTTTGAGCAAGAGTGTGAAGAGAATCACAAAATGCCACTTTTAACTCAAAAACCATATGTATAGTGCACACTAACTTGACAAAAACAAGTTAGGATAGGTTATAAGCAATAAAACATTTACCTTTGTGCTTACCATTGCCTTTTCCACTTGTTGTCACCCTCTACACATCTCACCTTTCTTCTTTCATGTGGATTGAGAAGTCAATTTGCAATTCAATAGCTCAATTCAATCCATTTGCGATTACCTACAGGAAGAAAGATGAAATGGTCCCCAATCATGTTTTTGGGTCCGGAGGGGTTAGTTTAGCAACCCAAGTCCTATTGCTTTTGGGTGCTTTCCTAAAAGGACAACAAGTAGAATAATGACGAAATTCATTGCAATAGTTGCATGTGCCCATATTCTTGGAACTAGAGGATTCTCCATGAAATATTGGAGGTCCTTTATCTTTGTTGTTCCCTTGACTACTATCATACCCTAAACCATGTCTACCAATTGGTTTAGTAGTATGGTGTAGGATGTCATTAAGACTCTTTTTACCAACTAAGAATCCTTGCAAAAAAGATCTCAAACTGTCATTATCATGCTTAAGAGAAGCAATAGTCGAAGACAATTGATTAATATTATCTCTAGCATGCAAAAGATCATTTTCTAAGCAAAGAGATTTAGTTGAAAGAGAATCTCTATCAATATGAAGAGCAGCAACATCATTCTCTCTATTTTTAGAACTAGAACAAGATTCATGCCCATTGATTTTAGCAAGCAAGGAGGCATTTTCTATTTCTAATTCATGCAAAACAAAATCTTTGTCCTTGTTTTCAGATTTAAGAACATCAATGTCATGCATGAGAGAATCAATAATTAAAGTATGCACTTCATTAGAACTAGACATGAGAGGTTGAGCTTCTAGAAATTTAATCTTATCAAGTAAACTAGCATTTTCAAGTTTAAGAGTGTCTACTTGGCTAAGAAAATCATTTTTATCAATAAGAAAGCAAGAATTAGCATATTCAAGATCATCTAGTTCTATATGCAAATTATCAACAATTTTAGCAAGCTTTTTCTTTTTATTTTTAGAATACGTATAAGAGGCACAAATGTCATGAATAATAGCAATTAAAGATTCTTTATCTAAAGAGTCTAGATTTACCTCACTTGAGTCTTCACTTGTTGATGCTATAAGGGCAAAATGTCATTCCCCTTCATCACTAGAGCTTGAGCTTGATCCTTCACATGAATCTTCACTTGAGCTTGATTTGGAGGAGCCACTTGAGCTTGAGTGCCATTTCTCCTTCTTGTGAAGATGGGTCTTTTTGCCTTGTGGGCAATCTTCCTTGTAGTGACCCTTCTTTCCACATGTGAAGCACCGGATGGAGGAGGACTTGTCTTTGTAGAGTCTACCCTTGGAGTACATGGCATCTTCTTCAACTTGAGAGAATGGAGAGGCTTGACCAACAATAGCCTTGATTTGAGCTTTGATTTCAGCCTTCTTCATTCTCTTGAGTTCTTTCCCCTCTTGTCTTTCTAATTCCTCCCTCTTGTCAAGTGTGGCTTCATGTGCTTGTAGATTTCCAATGAGCTCTTCAATAGGAATATCCCTAAGAGACCTTGCTTCTTCAATGGAAGTCACCTTGGATTCCCACCTCTTGGGGAGAGTTCTAAGGATCTTTGAGTTGATCTCTCCACTATACATAGGATGTCCTAGAATAGCAAGACCATTCAAGATGGTGTTGAGCCTCGAGTACATGTTGGCTATGCTCTCCTCCTTTCCCATCTTGAAGTTCTCAAGAAACCCTTTGAGCATGTGGACTTTGATTTCCTTAACTTGATTTGTGCCTTCATAAGTGATGCAAAGCTTTCTCCATACCTCATAGGTCGTCTCACAAGAGGAAATCCGATTGAACTCGGTGGGGGTCATGGAGGCATAAAGGATGTGCATGGCTCTAGCATTCAAGGTTGCTTTCATCAAGGTGGCTTCATCCCATTCTTCAATGTTTGTTTTTGGTAGAATGTATGGGTTGTTCACCATTTGCCACATCTCGAGACTTGATCCTTGGATGAAGAATTGAAGTCTTCTTCTCCAATAGAGGAAGTTGCTCCCATCAAAGATAGGAAGGCTAGTCGAGAGTCTCCCTCCTAGGTAGTCACCCATCTTCTCCTACTTGTTGAAGTATGCTTGGAGAAGACCCGCTCTTATACCACTTGTTGGATCCTAGATGGGTGATTAGATGCTCTAGAGGGGGGGGGGTGAATAGAGCTGAAAGCACTTAAACAAAACTCATTAAACCTTCAAAAAATATGACAAGATTAGGTTGCTAAATAGGCAATTTGAGTGCAACTAAATCATGCATAGCAAGGATAAGAGAGATTGAGCAAACCAATTAAACAAGCTATTTAGAGTGGTTCCACACTTCAAACTAGAAGTATGTCAGTCCACTTGCCTAGAGAGGTCAACCTCTAGGACTTCCAACAATTGAACTCTTATATTCACTAATAAGACATACAATACATGACCAACAAACGACTTACCTATCCAATACAAAGAGTCTTCAACCTTACCAAGGACTTACCCACTTTGCAAGAGTCTTCGGCCTTCTCCAAGGACTTATCCACTCTTGCACAAGTCTTCGGCCTTGTAGGAATTACCCACTCTTCTTGGATCTTCCGCCTTTGACTTCACCTTCACTCGGAGAAGCTTTCCACCAAGGTCTTACCCACTTGAGCTTGAGTCTTCTGCCTTCTCCAAGGGCTTACCCACTCTAGCTCCAAGTCTTTAGCCTTGATCTTCACCAAGGGACTCCTTCCCTTGTTCTTCTTCACCTCTCTTGGACAAGAGAGAGAACCTTCATCTTCAAGATAGGAAATGAGAGATGGGGAGGTGGTGGAAGTGAGAGCCTCACAAGATATACAAATAAGACTAGCTCTCTTACAAATCTCCTACTCACTCTAATGGATGTAGCAAGTGATTAAGCTTAGAGAGAGAGAGGAGGCTGTAGGAAGCACTCAACTATTTAATAGGGACCTCACAAAGAGTTTGCAATGAATGCTCAACCTTGGAATGAAGCCCAAGGGGTCCTATTTATAGCTGGGGATGCCTCTTAGCCTTTGGAAACACTTGTGTCTATACCTAATCTGAAAACACTCAAGTAGAGACATTAGACACCAATATGTGGAATGGTTAGTCATCATCAAAACACGGGTTTAGTCAATTTAGACGTGAGTCAACATTGACCTAATTGACCTTGAGTCAACATTCTCCCCCTTTTTGAAGATGACAAACCATTCCATAAATGTATTGAAAGCATTTAAGTAAATTCATACCTTTGGAATAACCTAGGGGTTTCAATGGAATTGAGTTCATATGCTCCCCCTCAATTGATGCTAGTGGAGTTCTCATACTCCCCCTCAATTGATGCTATTTCTCCTGCATGGTTAGCTTTCATAACATTTATAGAATACCATGTCTTCTACTCATATATGTTCTACACATATATGTATTCTCCCCTTTACCTTCTCCCTTTACATGAACATACTTCTCTTCTTCATGTAAGACATGCCTTCTTCCTCTTTTTAAAAGAAGACATTACCTTTCTCCCCCTTTGTCATTTCAAAAAGGTGGGGGTTATGAAGAAAAAAGAAATATCACTTGTTAAAGAGAAAGGAGATAACACAAATATATAAGGAGAGCTGAAGAGCGCAGATAGGGTCTTGTCCAAGAATAGAAAGAAAATCAAGTTAAAGCATATACTTGAACATCCCAAAAATGCAAGATAAAGTGCTGCAGAAAAACAATAAATCACAATTTTAACCCTCAAGATGATGGAATTTGACCAAAAACCATCGGAGCTCACGGCAAATCAATGAGTCTTGCTCAGAAGGGTGTTTCTACATAAAAAACACTATACTTGTAGCAAAAACTGAAATTGGAGCCAAACCTACATAAAATCCAAAAATACTCCAATTTCTACATATAATGTAGCTCTATGTGCCATGCATCACAATGTTATGCAAGCAACTCAAGATAGTAGATATGCAATTCAAGGAACAGGCTTGAGCATATATGAGACAAGATACAAGCATAGCATATAGATGAGCAAATATTCCAATTATAAACATGGTTAGAACTACATGTATATGAACTACTAGTAGATGATATCATAAGTTAGGACTACTAGTAGGATCTAGATCATAGAAAGATATGCCAAAAGATACACAAGATAGAGCAAGCTAGGATTAGATGAAGAGATATATCCAAACAAGGATATATGCAAGTTTAGAAGCATGAAAGGATATAACTCACTAGATATGCATCCTTACCATAAGATGATTACCCCTATGAACCTCAAGGTTGTATCAACACAAGATATACACCTAGATAGATGTAGCAAGTTAGAGCACAACGGAAGCAATTTTTAGACACAACCAAGAGATCATCATCAAAACCTGCAAAACAACTCAAAGCAAGTAATTGCAAGATATATATATACCAATTTAGAGAAATTAGATAGATAGAGTTGTAAGCAAGATAGGCATTTAGAACATGGCAATATGCATATATAAAGATACCAAAAGAGAGTGCCAAAGAGTAAGGCTATTGGTTGAGAAAATCTAGTTGAGAGGGAAATTCTCATTCAATAAGCCAACTGTGTATTATGTGCACAGTGTTATCGGTCGAGTTCTGTGCATGGACAACTCGACCGATGATAGCTGTTGGAAACACCTATTGGTGCCCATCGGTCTAGTTTCACTAGGGCAAACTCGACCGACAGCGCAGCTGTCAAAAAGCACATATATTTCAAAAAAATATATTTAAAGGCATGCTAAAAATACAAACCATATCCAAACATGTCTAAGAAAGTTAGTAACGCACTATAGAAGCATTAGAAACAGTTTTTGAGCATGAGTGTGAAGAGAATCACAAAATGCCACTTTTAACTCAAAAACCATATGTATAGTGAACACTAACTTGACAAAAACAAGTTAGGATAGGTTATAAGTAATAAAACATTTACCTTTTTTCTTACCATTGCCTTTTCCACTTGTTGTCACCCTCTACACATCTCGCCTTTCTTCTTTCATGTGGATTGAGAAGTCAATTTGCAATTCAATAGCTCAAGTCAATCCATTTGCAATTACCTACAGGAAGAAAGATGAAATGGTCCCCAATCATGTTTTTGGGTCCGGAGGGGTTAGTTTAGCAACCCAAGTCCTATTGCTCTTGGGTGCTTTCCTAAAAGGACAACAAGTAGAATAATGACCAAATTCATTGCAATAGTTTCATGTGCCCATAGTCTTGGAACTAGAGGATTCTCCATGAAATATTGGAGTTCCTTTATCTTTTTTGTTCCCTTGACTACTATCATACCCTAAACCATGTCTACCAATTTGTTTAGTAGTATGGTGTAGGATGTCATTAAGACTCTTTTTACCAACTAAGAATCTTTGCAAAGAAGATCTCAAACTGTCATTATCAAGCTTAAGAGAAGCAATAGTCGAAGACAATTGATTAATATTATCTCTAGCATGCAAAAGATCATTTTCTAAGCAAAGAGATTTAGTTGAAAGAGAATCTCTATCAATATGAAGAGCAGCAACATCATTCTCTCTATTTGTAGAACTAGAACAAGATTCATGCCCATTGATTTTAGCAAGCAAGGACGCATTTTCTATTTCTAATTCATGCAAAACAAAATCTTTGTCCTTGTTTTCAGATTTAAGAACATCAATGGCATGCATGAGAGAATCAATAATTAAAGTATGCTCTTCATTAGAACTAGACATGAGAGGTTGAGCTTCTCTAAATTTAATCTTATCAAGTAAACTAGCATTTTCAAGTTTAAGAGAGTCTTCTTGGCTAAGAAAATCATTTTTATCAATAAGCAAGCAAGAATTAGCATATTCAAGATCATCTAGTTCTATATGCAAATTATCAACAATTTTAGCAAGCTTTTTCTTTTTCTTTTTAGAAGACTTATAAGAGGCACAAATGTCATGAATAATAGCAATTAAAGATTCTTTATCTAAAGATTCTAGATTTACCTCACTTGAGTCTTCACTTGTTTATTCTATAAGGGCAAAATGGCATTCCCCTTCATCACTAGAGCTTGAGCTTGATCCTTCACATGAATCTTCACTTGAGCTTGAGTTGGAGGAGCCACTTGAGCTTGAGTGCCATTTCTCCTTCTTGTGAAGATGGGTCTTTTTGCCTTGTGGGCAATCTTCCTTGTAGTGACCCTTCTTTCCACATGTGAAGCACCGGATGGAGGAGGACTTGCCTTTGTAGAGTCTACCCTTGGAGTACATGGCATCTTCTTCAACTTGAGAGAATGGAGAGGCTTGACCAACAATAGCCTTGATTTGAGCTTTGATTTCAGCCTTCTTCATTCTCTTGAGTTCTTTCTCCTCTTGTCTTTCTAATTGCTCCCTCTTGTCACGTGTGGCTTCATTTGCTTGTAGATTTCCAATGAGCTCTTCAATAGGAATATCCCTAAGAGACCTTGCTTCTTCAATGGAAGTCACCTTGGATTCCCACCTCTTGGGGGAGAGTTCTAAGGATCTTTGAGTTGATCTCTCCACTATACATAGGATGTCCTAGAACAACAAGACCATTAAGATGGTGTTGAGCCTTGAGTACATGTTGGCTATGCTCTCCTCCTTTCCCATCTTGAAGTTCTCAAGCAACCCTTTGAGCATGTAGACTTTACTTTCCTTCACTTGATCTGTCCCTTCATAAGTGATGCAAAGCTTTCTCCATACCTCATAGGCCGTCTCACAAGAGGAAATCTGATTGAACTCGGTGGGGATCATGGAGGCATAAAGGATGTGCATGGCTCTAGCATTCAAGGTTGCTTTCATCAAGGTGGCTTCATCCCATTCTTCAATGTTTGTCTTTGGTAGAATGTATGGGTTGTTCACCATTTGCCACATCTCGAGACTTGATCCTTGGATGAAGAATTGAAGTCTTCTTCTCCAATAGAGGAAGTTGCTCCCATCAAAGATAGGAAGGCTGGTCGAGAGTCTCCCTCCTAGGTAGTCACCCATCTTCTCCTACTTGTTGAAGTATGCTTGGAGAAGACCCGCTCTGATACCACTTGTTGGATCCTAGATGGGTGATTAGATGTTCAAGAGGGGGGGGTGAATAGAGTTGAAAGCACTTAAACAAAACTCATTAAACCTTCAAAAAATATGACAAGATTAGGTTGATAAAAAGGCAATTTGAGTGCAATTAAATCATGCATAGCAAGGATAAGAGAGATTGAGCAAACCAATTAAACAAGCTATTTAGAGTGGTTCCACACTTCAAACTAGAAGTATGTCAGTCCACTTGCCTAGAGAGGTCAACCTCTAGGACTTCCAACAATTGCACTCTTATATTCACTAATAAGACATACAATACATGACCAACAAAGGACTTACCTATCCAATACAAAGAGTCTTCAACCTTACCAAGGACTTACCCACTTTGCAAGAGTCTTCGGCCTTCTCCAAGGACTTACCCACTTTGCAAGAGTCTTCGGCCTTCTCCAAGGACTTACCCACTCTTGCACAAGTCTTCGGCCTTGTAGGAATTACCCACTCTTCTTGGATCTTCCGCCTTTGACTTCACCTTCACTCGGAGAAGCTTTCCACCAAGGTCTTACCCACTTGAGCTTGAGTCTTCTGCCTTCTCCAAGGGCTTACCCACTCTAGCTCCAAGTCTTTAGCCTTGATCTTCACCAAGGGACTCCTTCCCTTGTTCTTCTTCACCTCTCTTGGACAAGAGAGAGAACCTTCATCTTCAAGATAGGAAATGAGAGATGGGGAGGTGGTGGAAGTGAGAGCCTCATAAGATATAAAAATAAGACTAGCTCTCTTACAAATCTCCTACTCACTCTAATGGATGTAGCAAGTGATTAAGCTTAGAGAGAGAGAGGAGGTTGTAGGAAGCACTCAACTATTTAATAGGGACCTCACAAAGAGTTTGCAATGAATGATCAACCTTGAAATGAAGCCCAAGGGGTCCTATTTATAGCTGGGGATGCCTCTTAGCCTTTGGGAACACTTGTGAATGAAAACTAGCCATTTTGTGGCTTGCAACGGATCTATTTTCACTTGTTGCAATTGCATTTTTCCGTACAGTGTATTCGGTCGAGTTTCTATATGTGTAACTCGACCGATCAAGTAGCAGGCAGCCCGATATTGAAATGATCGGTCGAGTTTGTTCTGAGGAAACTCAACCGACCATTCCAACTGGAACTGGTCTACTACCCAATCCGTCGAGTTCTGTGAGTGCACAACTCGACCGATGCAATCTTCAGAAAATCGACCAAGGTTGATCGGTAAAGTTTCATGGTGGGAAACTCGACCGAACAAGTGCCTGTAATTGATTTTGAAAGTTGCATTAAAAGTTCTCTAAAATTTGATCTAAGTGTTCCTGATATTTTTCTAAGCTTAATTACAAGTCATACAATCATTACAAGTGATTTACAACATGATTCTAATGGATATACATCATATTACAAAAATGTGCACTTGTATGACTTTGACTTGTCTTTTCTCCAATTTGAGATGCGTAAGTTAGGGCAATTGGAGTGTGTCTATACCTAATCTGAAAACACTCAAGTAGAGACATTAGACACCAATATGTGGAATGGTTAGTCATCATCAAAACACGGGTTTAGTCAATTTAGACGTGAGTCAACATTGACCTAATTGACCTTGAGTCAACATTCTCCCCCTTTTTGAAGATGACAAACCAATCCATAAATGTATTGAAAGGATTTAAGTAAATTCATAC
This sequence comes from Alisma plantago-aquatica, assembly GCA_963693085.1. Lineage (NCBI taxonomy): Eukaryota > Viridiplantae > Streptophyta > Magnoliopsida > Alismatales > Alismataceae > Alisma > Alisma plantago-aquatica. Next base: position 625,752,141 of record OY856414.1, on the reverse strand, counting down.
CTTTGGAGAAACCTAGGAGTTTCAATGGAATTGAGTTCATATGCTCCCCCTCAATTGATGCTAGTGGAGTTCTCATACTCCCCCTCAATTGATGCTATTTCTCCTGCATGGTTAGCTTTCATCACATTTATAGAATACCATGTCTTCTACTAATATATGTTCTACACATATATGTCTTCTCCCCTTTACCTTCTCCCTTTACATGAACATACTTCTCTTCTTCATGGAAGACATGCCTTCTTCCTCTTTTTAAAAGAAGACATTACCTTTCTCCCCCTTTGTCATTTCAAAAAGGTGGGGGTTATGATGAAAAAAGAAACATCACTTGTTAAAGAGAAAGGAGATAACACAAATATATAAGGAGAGTAGAAGAGCACAGATAGGGGCTTGTCCAAGCATAGAAAGAAAAGCAAGTTAAAGCATATACTTGAACATCCCAAAAATGCAAGATAAAGTGCTGCAGAAAAACAATAAATCACAATTTTGACCCTCAAGATGATGGAATTTGACCAAAAACCACCGGAGCTCACGGCAAAGCAATGAGTCTTGCTCAGAAGGGTGTTTCTGCATAAAAAACACTATACTTGCAGCAAAAACTGAAATTGGAGCAAAACCTGCATAAAATCCAAAAATACTCCAATTTCTACATATAATGTAGCTCTATGTGCCCTGCATCACAATGTTATGCAAGCAACTTAAGATAGTAGATATGCAATTCAAGGAACAGGCTTGAGCATATATGAGACAAGATACAAGCATAGCATATAGATGAGCAAATATTCCAATTATAAACATGGTTAGAACTACATGTATATGAACTACTAGTAGATGATATCATAAGTTAGGACTACTAGTAGGATCTAGATCATAGCAAGATATGCCAAAAGATACACAAGATAGAGCAAGCTATGATTAGATGAAGAGATATATCCAAACAAGGAGATATGCAAGTTTAGAAGCATGAAAGGATATAACTCACTAGATATGCATCCTTACCATAAGATGATTACCCCTATGAACCTCAAGGTTGTATCAACAAAAGATATACACCTAGATAGATGTAGCAAGTTAGATCACAACGGAAGCAATTTTTAGACACAACCAAGAGATCCAAAGAGATCATCATCAAAACTTGCAAAACAACTCAAAGCAAGTAATTGCAAGAAATATATATACCAATTTAGAGCAATTAGATAGATAGAGTTGTAAGCAAGATAGGCATTTAGAACATGGCAATATGCATATATAAAGATACCAAAAGAGAGTGCCAAAGAGTAAGGCTATTGGTTGAGAAAATCTAGTTGAGAGGGAAATTCTCATTCAATAAGCCAACTTTGTATTTTGTGCACAGTGTTATCGGTCGAGTTCTGTGCATGGACAACTCGACCGATGACAGCTGTTGGCAATACCTATTGGTGCCCATCGGTCAAGTTTCACTAGGGCAAACTCGACCGACAGAGCAGCTGTCAAAAAGCACATATATTTCATAAAAACATATTTAAAGGCATGCTAAAAATACAAACCATATCCAAACATGTCTAAGCAAGTTAGTAATGCACTATAGAAGCATTAGAAACATTTTTTGAGCAAGAGTGTGAAGAGAATCACAAAATGCCACTTTTAACTCAAAAACCATATGTATAGTGCACACTAACTTGACAGAAACAAGTTAGGATAGGTTATAAGCAATAAAACATTTACCTTTGTGCTTACCATTGCCTTTTCCACTTGTTGTCACCCTCTACACATCTCACCTTTCTTCTTTCATGTGGATTGAGAAGTCAATTTGCAATTCAATAGCTCAAGTCAATCCATTTGCAATTACCTACAGGAAGAAAGATGAAATGGTCCCCAATCATGTTTTTGGGTCCGGAGGGGTTAGTTTAGCAACCCAAGTCCTATTTCTCTTGGGTGCTTTCCTAAAAGGACAACAAGTAGAATAATGACCAAATTCATTGCAATAGTTGCATGTGCCCATAGTCTTGGAACTAGAGGATTCTCCATGAAATATTGGAGGTCCTTTATCTTTGTTGTTCCCTTGACTACTATCATACCCTAAACCATGTCTACCAATTTGTTTAGTAGTATGGTGTAGGATGTTATTAAGACTCTTTTTACCAACTAAGAATCTTTGCAAAGAAGATCTCAAACTGTCATTATCATGCTTAAGAGAAGCAATAGTCGAAGACAATTGATTAATATTATTTCTAGCATGCAAAAGATCATTTTCTAAGCAAAGAGATTTAGTTGAAAGAGAATCTCTATCAATATGAAGAGCATCAACATCATTCTCTCTATTTGTAGAACTAGAACAAGATTCATGCCCATTGATTTTAGCAAGCAAGGAGGCATTTTCTATTTCTAATTCATGGAAAACAAAATCTTTGTCCTTGTTTTCAAATTTAAGAACATCAATGTCATGCATGAGAGAATCAATAATTAAAGTATGCTCTTCATTAGAACTAGACATGAGATGTTGAGCTTCTAGAAATTTAATCTTATCAAGTAAACTAGCATTTTCAAGTTTAAGAGAGTCTACTTGGCTAAGAAAATCATTTTTATCAATAAGCAAGCAAGAATTAGCATATTCAAGATCATCTAGTTCTATATGCAAATTATCAACAATTTTAGCAAGCTTTTTCTTTTTCTTTTTAGAATACTTATAAGAGGCACAAATGTCATGAATAATAGCAATTAAAGATTCTTTATCTAAGGAGTCTATATTTACCTCACTTGAGTCTTCACTTGTTGATGCTATAAGGGAAAAATGGCATTCCCCTTCATCACTAGAGCTTGAGCTTGATCCTTCACATGAATCTTCACTTGAGCTTGAGTTGGAGGAGCCACTTGAGCTTGAGTGCCATTTCTCCTTCTTGTGAATATGGGTCTTTTTTCCTTGTGGGCAATCTTCCTTGTAGTGACCCTTCTTTCCACATGTGAAGCACCGGATGGAGGAGGACTTGCCTTTGTAGAGTCTACCCTTGGAGTACATGGCATCTTCTTCAACTTGAGAGAATGGAGAGGCTTGACCAACAATAGCCTTGATTTGAGCTTTGATTTCTGCCTTCTTCATTCTCTTGAGTTCTTTCTCCTCTTGTCTTTCTAATTCCTCCCTCTTGTCAAGTGTGGCTTCATGTGCTTGTATATTTCCAATGAGCTCTTCAATAGGAATATCCCTAAGAGACCTTGCTTCTTCAATGGAAGTCACCTTGGATTCCCACCTCTAGGGGAGAGTTCTAAGGAACTTTGAGTTGATCTCTCCACTATACATAGGATGTCCTAGAACAGCAAGACCATTCATGATGGTGTTGAGCCTTGAGTACATGTTGGCTATGCTCTCCTCCTTTCCCATCTTGAAGTTCTCAAGCAACCCTTTGTGCATGTAGACTTTGCTTTCCTTCACTTGATCTGTCCCTTCATAAGTGATGCAAAGCTTTCTCCATACCTCATAGGCCGTCTCACAAGAGGAAATCTGATTGAACTCGGTGAAGGTCATGGAGGCATAAAGGATGTGCATGGCTCTAGCATTCAAGGTTGCTTTCATCAAGGTGGCTTCATCCCATTCTTCAATGTTTGTCTTTGGTAGAATGTATGGGCTGTTCACCATTTGCCACATCTCGAGACTTGATCCTTGGATGAAGAATTGAAGTCTTCTTCTCCAATAGAGGAAGTTGCTCCCATCAAAGATAGGAAGGCTGGTCGAGAGTCTCCCTCCTAGGTAGTCACCCATCTTCTCCTACTTGTTGAAGTATGCTTGGAGAAGACCCGCTCTGATACCACTTGTTGGATCCTAGATGGGTGATTAGATGCTCTAGAGGGGGGGTGAATAGAGCTGAAAGCACTTAAACAAAACTCATTAAACCTTCAAAAAATATGACAAGGTTAGGTTGCTAAATAGGCAATTTGAGTGCAACTAAATCATGCATAGCAAGGATAAGAGAGATTGAGCAAACCAATTAAACAAGCTATTTAGAGTGGTTCCACACTTCAAACTAGAAGTATGTCAGTCCACTTGCCTAGAGAGGTCAACCTCTAGGACTTCCAACAATTGCACTCTTATATTCACTAATAAGACATACAATACATGACCAACAAAGGACTTACCTATCCAATACAAAGAGTCTTCAACCTTACCAAGGACTTACCCACTTTGCAAGAGTCTTCGGCCTTCTCCAAGGACTTACCCACTCTTGCACAAGTCTTCGGCCTTGTAGGAATTACCCACTCTTCTTGTATCTTCCGCCTTTGACTTCACCTTCACTCGGAGAAGCTTTCCACCAAGGTCTTACCCACTTGAGCTTGAGTCTTCTTCCTTCTCCAAGGGCTTACCCACTCTAGCTCCAAGTCTTTAGCCTTGATCTTCACCAAGGGACTCCTTCCCTTGTTCTTCTTCACCTCTCTTGGACAAGAGAGAGAACCTTCATCTTCAAGATAGGAAATGAGATATGGGGAGGTGGTGGAAGTGAGAGCCTCACAAGATATACAAATAAGACTAGCTCTCTTACAAGTCTCCTACTCACTCTAATGGATGTAGCAAGTGATTAAGCTTAGAGAGAGAGAGGAGGCTATAGGAAGCACTCACCTGTTTAATAGGGACCTCACAAAGAGTTTGCAATGAATGCTCAACCTTGGAATGAAGCCCAAGGGGTCCTATTTATAGCTGGGGATGCCTCTTAGCCTTTGGGAACACTTGTGAACGAAAAATAGCCATTTTTTGGCTTGCAACGGATCTATTTTCACTTGTTGCAACTGCACTTTTCTGTCCATTGCATTCGGTTGAGTTTCTATATGTGTAACTCGACCGATCAAGTAACAGGCAGCCCGATATTGAAATGATCGGTCGAGTTTGTTCTGAGGAAACTTGACCGACCATTCCAACTGGAACTGGCCTACTACCCAATCGATCGAGTTCTGTGAGTGCACAACTCGACCGATGCAATCTTCAGAAAATCGACCAAGGTTGATCGGTCGAGTTTCAGGGTGGGAAACTCGACCGAACAAGTGCCTCTAATTGATTTTCAAAGTTGCATTAAAAGTGCTCTAAAATTTGATCTAAGTGTTCCTGATATTTTTCTAAGCTTAATTACAAGTCATACAATCATTACAAGTGATTTACAACATGATTCTAATGGATATACATCATATTACAAAAATGTGCACTTGTATGACTTTGACTTGTCTTTTCTCCAATTTGAGATGCGCAAGTTAGGGAAATTAGAGTGTGTATATACCTAATCTGAAAACACTCAAGTAGAGACATTAGACACCAATGTGTGGAATGGTTAGTCATCATCAAAACACAGGTTTAGTCAATTTAGATGTGAGTCAACATTGACCTAATTGACCTTGAGTCAACATTCTCCCCCTTTTTGAAGATGACAAACCATTCCGTAAATGTATTGAAAGCATTTAAGTAAATTCATACCTTTGGAGAAACCTAGGGGTTTCAATGGAATTGAGTTCCTATGCTCCCCCTCAATTGATGCTAGTGGAGTTGTCATACTCCCCCTCAATTGATGCTATTTCTCCTGCATGGTTAGCTTTCATAACATTTATAGAATACCATGTCCTCTACTCATATATGTTCTACACATATATGTCTTCTCCCCTTTACCTTCTCCCTTTACATGAACATACTTCTCTTCTTCATGTAAGACATGCCTTCTTCCTCTTTTTAAAAGAAGACATTACCTTTCTCCCCATTTGTCATTTCAAAAAGGTGGGGGTTATGAAGAAAAAAGAAACATCACTTGTTAAAGAGAAAGGAGATAACACAAATATATAAGGAGAGTAGAAGAGCGCAGATAGGGGCTTGTCCAAGCATAGAAAGAAAAGCAAGTTAAAGCATATACTTGAACATCCCAAAAATGCAAGATAAAGTGTTGCAGAAAAACAATAAATCACAATTTTGACCCTCAAGATGATGGAATTTGACCAAAAACCATCGGAGCTCACGGCAAAGCAATGAGTCTTGCTCAGAAGGGTGTTTCTGCATAAAAAACACTATACTTGTAGCAAAAACTGAAATTGGAGCAAAACCTGCATAAAATCCAAAAATACTCCAATTTCTACATATAATGTAGCTCTATGTGCCCTGCATCACAATGTTATGCAAGCAACTCAAGATAGTAGATATGCAATTCAAGGAACATGCTTGAGCATATATGAGACAAGATACAAGCATAGCATATAGATGAGCAAATATTCCAATTATAAACATGGATAGAACTACATGTATATGAACTACTAGCAGATGATATCATAAGTTAGGACTACTAGTAGGATCTAGGTCATAGCAAGATATGCCAAAAGATACACAAGATAGAGCAAGCTATGATTAGATGAAGAGATACATCCAAACAAGGAGATATGCAAGTTTAGAAACATGAAAGGATATAACTCACTAGATATGCATCCTTACCATAAGATGATTACCCCTATGAACCTCAAGGTTGTATCAACACAAGATATACACCTAGATAGATGTAGCAAGTTAGAGCACAACGGAAGCAATATTTAGACACAACCAAGAGATCCAAAGAGATCATCATCAAAACATGCAAAACAACTCAAAGCAAGTAATTGCAAGATATATATATATACCAATTTAGTGCAATTAGATAGATAGAGTTGTAAGCAAGATAGGCATTTAGAACATTGCAACATGCATATATAAAGATACCAAAAGACAGTGCCAAAGAGTAAGGATATTGGTTGAGAAAATCTAGTTGAGAGGGAAATTCTCATTCAATAAGCCAACTGTGTATTCTGTGCACAATTTTATCGGTCGAGTTTGTGCTTGGACAACTTGACCGATGATAGCTGTTGGAAACACCTATTGGTGCCCATCGGTCGAGTTTTACTAGGGCAAACTCGACCGACAAAGCAGTTGTCAAAAAGCACATATATTTCATAAAAACATATTTAAAGGTATGCTAAAAATACAAACCATATCCAAACATGTCTAAGCAAGTTAATAATGCACTATAGAAGCATTAGAAATAGTTTTTGAGCAAGAGTGTGAAGAGAATCACAAAATGCCACTTTTAACTCAAAAACCATATGTATAGTGCACACTAACTTGACAAAAACAAGTTAGGATAGGTTATAAGAAATAAAACATTTACCTTTGTGCTTACCATTGCCTTTTCCACTTGTTGTCACCCTCTACACATCTCACCTTTCTTCTTTCATGTGGATTGAGAAGTCAATTTGCAATTCAATAGCTCAAGTCAATCCATTTGCAATTACCTACAGGAAGAAAGATGAAATGGTCCCCAATCATGTTTTTGGGTCCGGAGGGGTTAGTTTAGCAACCCAAGTCCTATTGCTCTTGGGTGCTTTCCTAAAAGGACAACAAGTATAATAATGACCAAATTCATTGCAATAGTTGCATGTGCCCATAGTCTTGTAACTAGAGGATTCTCCATGAAATATTGGAGGTCCTTTATCTTTTTTGTTCCCTTGACTACTATCATACCCTAAACCATGTCTACCAATTTGTTTAGTAGTATGGTGTAGGATTTCATTAAGACTCTTTTTACCAACTAAGAATCTTTGCAATGAAGATCTCAAACTGTCATGATCATGCTTAAAAGAAGCAATAGTCGAAGACAATTGATTAATATTATCTCTAGCATGCAAAAGATCATTTTCTAAGCAAAGAGATTTAGTTCAAAGAGAATCTCTATCAATATGAAGAGCAGCAACATCATTCTCTCTATTTGTAGAACTAGAACAAGATTCATGCCCATTGATTTTAGCAAGCAAGGACGCATTTTCTATTTCTAATTCATACAAAACAAAATCTTTGTCCTTGTTTTCAGATTTAAGAACATCAATGGCATGCATGAGAGAATCAATAATTAAAGTATGCTCTTCATTAGAACTAGACATGAGAGGTTGAGCTTCTAGAAATTTAATCTTATTAAGTAAACTAGCATTTTCAAGTTTAAGAGAGTCTACTTGGCTAAGAAAATCATTTTTATCAATAAGCAAGCAAGAATTAGCATATTGAAGATCATCTAGTTCTATATGCAAATTATCAACAATTTTAGCAATCTTTTTCTTTTTCTTTTTAGAATACTTATAAGAGGCACAAATGTCATGAATAATAGCAATTAAAGATTCTTTATCTAAAGAGTCTAGATTTACCTCACTTGAGTCTTCACTTGTTGATGCTATAAGGGCAAAATGGCATTCCCCTTCATCACTAGAGCTTGAGCTTGATCCTTCACATGAATCTTCACTTGAGCTTGAGTTGGAGGAGCCACTTGAGCTTGAGTGCCATTTCTCCTTCTTGTGAATATGGGTCTTTTTTCCTTGTGGGCAATCTTCCTTGTAGTGACCCTTCTTTCCACATGTGAAGCACCGGATGGAGGAGGACTTGCCTTTGTAGAGTCTACCCTTGGAGTACATGGCATCTTCTTCAACTTGAGAGAATGGAGAGGCTTGACCAACAATAGCCTTGATTTGAGCTTTGATTTTAGCCTTCTTCATTCTGTTGAGTTCTTTCCCCTCTTGTCTTTCTAATTCCTCCCTCTTGTCAAGTGTGGCTTCATGTGCTTATAGATTTCCAATGAGATCTTCAATAGGAATATCCCTATGAGACCTTGCTTCTTCAATGGAAGTCACCTTGGATTCCCACCTCTTGGGGAGAGTTCTAAGGATCTTTGAGTTGATCTCTCCACTATACATAGGATGTCCTAGAACAGCAAGACCATTCAAGATGGTGTTGAGCCTTGAGTACATGTTGGCTATGCTCTCCTCCTTTCCCATCTTGAAGTTCTCAAGCAACCCTTTGAGCATGTAGACTTTACTTTCCTTCACTTGATCTGTCCCTTCATAAGTGATGCAAAGCTTTCTCCATACCTCATATGCCGTCTCACAAGAGGAAATCCGATTGAACTCGGTGGGGGTCATGGAGGCATAAAGGATGTGCATGGCTCTAGCATTCAAGGTTTCTTTCATCAATTTGGCTTCATCCCATTCTTCAATGTTTGTCTTTGGTAGAATGTATGGGCTGTTCACCATTTGCCACATCTCGAGACTTGATCCTTGGATGAAGAATTGAATTCTTCTTCTCCAATAGAGGAAGTTGCTCCCATCAAAGATAGGAAGGCTGGTCGAGAGTCTCCCTCCTAGGTAGTCACCCATCTTCTCCTACTTGTTGAAGTATGCTTGGAGAAGACCCGTTCTGATACCACTTGTTTTATCCTAGATGGGTGATTAGATGCTCTAGAGGGGGGGTGAATAGAGCTGAAAGCACTTAAACAAAACTCATTAAACCTTCAAAAAATATGACAAGATTAGGTTGCTAAATAAGCAATTTGAGTGCAACTAAATCATACATAGCAAGGATAAGAGAGATTGAGCAAACCAATTAAACAAGCTATTTAGAGTGGTTCCACACTTCAAACTAGAAGTATGTCAGTCCACTTGCCTACAGAGGTCAACCTCTAGGACTTCCAACAATTGCACTCTTATATTCATTAATAAGACATACAATACATGACCAACAAAGGACTTACCTATCCAATACAAAGAGTCTTCAACCTTACCAAGGACTTACCCACTTTGCAAGAGTCTTCAGCCTTCTCCAAGGACTTACCCACTCTTGCACAAGTCTTCGGCCTTGTAGGAATTACCCGCTCTTCTTGGATCTTCCGCCTTTGACTTCACCTTCACTCGGAGAAGCTTTCCACCAAGGTCTTACCCACTTGAGCTTGAGTCTTCTGCCTTCTCCAAGGGCTTACCCACTCTAGCTCCAACTCTTTAGCCTTGATCTTCACCAAGGGACTCCTTCCCTTGTTCTTCTTCACCTCTCTTGGACAAGAGAGAGAACCTTCATCTTCAAGATAGGAAATGAGAGATGGGGAGATGGTGGAAGTGAGAGTTTCACAAGATATACAAATAAGACTAGCTCTCTTACAAATCTCCTACTCACTCTAATGGATGTAGCAAGTGATTAAGCTTAGAGAGAGAGAGGAGGTTGTAGGAAGCACTCAACTATTTAATAGGGACCTCTCAAAGAGTTTGCAATGAATGCTCAACCTTGGAATGAAGCCCAAGGGGTCCTATTTATAGCTGGGGATGCCTCTTAGCCTTTGGGAACACTTGTGAACGAAATCTAGCCGTTTTGTGGCTTGCAACGAATCTATTTTCACATGTTGCAACTGCACTTTTCCGTACAGTGCATTCGGTCGAGTTTCAATATGTGTAACTCGACCGATCAAGTAGCAGGCAGCCCGATATTGAAATGATCGGTCGAGTTTGTTCTGAGGAAACGCGACCGACCATTCCAACTGGAACTGGCCTACTACCCAATCGGTCGAGTTCTGTGAGTGCACAACTCGACCGATGCAATCTTTAGAAAATCGACCAAGGTTGATCGGTCGACTTTCAGGGTGGGAAACTCGACCGAACAAGTGCCTGTAATTGATTTTCAAAGTTGCATTAAAAGTGCTCTAAAATTCGATATAAGTGTTCCTGATATTTTTCTAAGCTTAATTACAAGTCATACAATCATTACAAGTGATTTACAACATGATTCTAATGGATATACATCATATTACAAAAATGTGCACTTGTATGACTTTGACTTGTCTTTTCTCCAATTTGAGATGCGCAAGTTAGGGCAATTGGAGTGTGTCTATACCTAATCTGAAAACACTCAAGTAGAGACATTAGACACCAATATGTGGAATGGTTAGTCATCATCAAAACACGGGTTTAGTCAATTTAGACGTGAGTCAACATTGGCCTAATTGACCTTGAGTCAACATTCTCCCCCTTTTTGAAGATGACAAACCATTCCATAAATGTATTGAAAGCATTTAAGTAAATTCATACCTTTGGAGAAACCTAGGGGTTTCAATGGAATTGAGTTCATATGCTCCCCCTCAATTGATGCTAGTGGAGTTCTCATACTCCCCCTCAATTGATGCTATTTCTCATGCATGGTTAGCTTTCATAACATTTATAGAATACCATGTCTTCTACTCATATATGTTGTACATATATATGTCTTCTCCCCTTTACCTTCTCCCTTTACATGAACATACTTCTCTTCTTCATGTAAGACATGCCTTCTTCCTCTTTTTAAAAGAAGAAATTACCTTTCTCCCCCTTTGTCATTTCAAAAAGGTGGGGGTTATGAAGAAAAAAGAAACATCACTTATTAAAGAGAAAGTAGATAACACAAATATATAAGGAGAGTAGAAGAGCGCAGATAGGGGCTTGTCCAAGCATAGAAAGAAAAGCAAGTTAAAGCATATACTTGAACATCCCAAAAATGCAAGATAAAGTGCTGCAGAAAAACAATAAATCACAATTTTGACCCTCAAGATGATGGAATTTGACCAAAAACCATCGGAACTCACGACAAAGCAATGAGTCTTGCTTAGAAGGGTGTTTCTGCATAAAAAACACTATACTTGCAGCAAAAACTGAAATTGGAGCAAAACCTGCATAAAATCCAAAAATACTCCAATTTCTACATATAATGTAGCTCTATGTGCCCTGCATCACAATGTTATGCAAGCAACTCAAGATAGTAGATATGCAATTCAAGGAACATGCTTGAGCATATATGAGACAAGATACAAGCATAGCATATAGATGAGAAAATATTCCAATTATAAACATGGTTAGAACTACATGTATATGAACTACTAGTAGATGATATCATAAGTTAGGACTACTAGTAGGATCTAGATCATAGCAAGATATGCCAAAAGATACACAAGATAAAGCAAGTTGTGATTAGATGAAGAGATATATCCAAACAAGGAGATATGCAAGTTTAGAAGCATGAAAGGATACAACTCACTAGATATGCATCCTTACCATAAGATGATTACCCCTATGAACCTCAAGGTTGTATCAACACAAGATATACACCTAGATAGATGTAGCAAGTTAGAGCACAACGGAAGCAATTTTTAGACACAACCAAGAGATCCAAAGAGATCATCATCAAAACCTACAAAACAACTCAAAGCAAGTAATTGCAAGATATATATACCAATTTAGAGCAATTAGATAGATAGAGTTGTAAGAAAGATAGGCATTTAGAACATGGCAATATGCATATATAAAGATACCAAAAGAGAGTGCCAAAGAGTAAGGCTATTGGTTGAGAAAATCTAGTTGAGAGGGAAATTCTCATTCAATAAGACAACTGTGTATTCTGTGCACAGTGTTATCGGTCGAGTTCTGTGCATGGACAACTCGACCGATGACAACTGTTGGCAACACCTATTGGTGCCCATCGGTCGAGTTTCACCAGGGCAAACTCGACCGACAGAGCAGCTGTCAAAAGGCACATATATTTCATAAAAACATATTTAAAGGCATGCTAAAAATACAAACCATATCCAAACATGTCTAAGCAAGTTAGTAATGCACTATAGAAGCATTAGAAATAGTTTTTGAGAAAGAGTGTGAAGAGAATCACAAAATGCCACTTTTAACTCAAAAACCATATGTATAGTGCACACTAACTTGACAAAAACAAGTTAGGATAGGTTATAAGCAATAAAACATTTACCTTTGTGCTTACCATTGCCTTTTCCACTTGTTGTCACCCTCTACACATCTCACCTTTCTTCTTTCATGTGGATTGAGAAGTCAATTTGCAATTCAATAGCTCAAGTCAATCCATTTGCAATTATCTACAGGAAGAAAGATGAAATGGTCCCCAATCATGTTTTTGGGTCCGGAGGGGTTAGTTTAGCAACCCAAGTCCTATTGCTCTTGGGTGCTTTCCTAAAAGGACAAGAAGTAGAATAATGACCAAATTCATTGCAATAGTTGCATGTGCCCATAGTCTTGGAACTAGAGGATTCTCCATGAAATATTGGAGGTCCTTTATCTTTGTTGTTCCCTTGAATACTATCATACCCTAAACCATGTCTACCAATTTGTTTAGTAGTATGGTGTAGGATGTCATTAAGACTCTTTTTACCAACTAAGAATCTTTGCAAAGAAGGTCTCAAACTGTCATTATCATGCTTAAGAGAAGCAATAGTCAAAGACAATTGATTAATATTATCTCTAGCGTGCAAAAGATCATTTTCTAAGCAAAGAGATTTAGTTGAAAGAGAATCTCTATCAATATGAAGAGCAGCAACATCATTCTCTCTATTTGTAGAACTAGAACAAGATTCATGCCCATTGATTTTAGCAAGCAAGGAGGCATTTTCTATTTCTAATTCATGCAAAACAAAATCTTTGTCCTTGTTTTCAGATTTAAGAACATCAATGTCATGCATGAGAGAATCAATAATTAAAGTATGCTCTTCATTAGAACTAGACATGAGAGGTTGAGCTTCTAGAAATCTAATCTTATCAAGTAAACTAGCATTTTCAAGTTTAAGAGAGTCTACTAGGCTAAGAAAATCATTTTTATCAATAAGCAAGCAAGAATTAGCATATTGAAGATCATCTAGTTCTATATGCAAATTATCAACAATTTTAGCAAGCTTTTTCTTTTTCTTTTTAGAAGACATATAAGAGACACAAATGTCATGAATAATATCAATTAAAGATTCTTTATCTAAAGAGTCTAGATTTACGTCACTTGAGTCTTCACTTGTTGATGCTATAAGGGCAAAATGGCATTCCCCTTCATCACTAGAGCTTGAGTTTGATCCTTCACATGAATCGTCACTTGAGCTTGAGTTGGAGGAGCCATTTGAGCTTGAGTGCCATTTCTCCTTCTTGTGAAGATGGGTCTTTTTGCCTTGTGGGCAATCTTCCTTGTAGTGACCCTTCTTTCCACATGTGAAGCACCGGATGGAGGAGGACTTGCCTTTGTAGAGTCTACCCTTGGAGTACATGGCATCTTCTTCAACTTGAGAGAATGGAGAGGCTTGACCAACAATAGCCTTGATTTGAGCTTTGATTTCAGCCTTCTTCATTCTCTTGAGTTCTTTCATCTCTTGTCTTTCTAATTCCTCCCTCCTGTCAAGTGTGGCTTCATGTGCTTGTAGATTTCCAATGAGCTCTTCAATAGGAATATCCCTAAGAGACCTTGCTTCTTCAATGGAAGTCACCTTGGATTCCCACCTCTTGGGGAGAGTTCTAAGGATCTTTGAGTTGATCTCTCCACTATACATAGGATGTCCTAGAACAGCAAGACCATTCAAGATGGTGTTGAGCCTTGAGTACATGTTGGCTATGCTCTCCTCCTTTCCCATCTTGAAGTTCTCAAGCAACCCTTTGAGCATGTATACTTTGCTTTCCTTCACTTGATATGTCCCTTCATAAGTGATGCAAAGCTTTCTCCATACCTCATAGGCCGTCTCACAAGAGGAAATATGATTGAACTCGGCGGGGGTCATGGAGGCATAAAGGATGTGCATGGGTCTAGCATTCAAGGTTGCTTTCATCAAGGTGGCTTCATCCCATTCTTCAATGTTTTTCTTTGGTAGAATGTATGGGCTGTTCACCATTTGCCACATCTCGAGACTTGATCCTTGGATGAAGAATTGAAGTCTTCTTCTCCAATAGAGGAAGTTGCTCCCATCAAAGATAGGAAGGCTAGTCGAGAGTCTCCCTCCTAGATAGTCACACATCTTCTCCTACTTGTTGAAGTATGCTTGGATAAGACCCGCTATGATACCACTTGTTGGATCCTAGATGGGTGATTAGATGCTCTAGAGGGGGGGTGAATAGAGCTGAAAGCACTTAAACAAAACTCATTAAACCTTCAAAAAATATGACAAGATTAGGTTGCTAAATAGGCAATTTGAGTGAAACTAAATCATGCATACCAAGGATAAGAGAGATTGAGGAAACCAATTAAACAAGCTATTTAGAGTGGTTCCACACTTCAAACTAGAAGTATGTCAGTCCACTTTCCTAGAGAGGTCAACCTCTAGGACTTCCAACAATTGCACTCTTATATTCACTAATAAGACATACAATACATGACCAACAAAGGACTTACCTATCCAATACAAAGAGTCTTCAACCTTACCGAGGACTTACCCACTTTGCAAGAGTCTTCGGCCTTCTCCAAGGACTTACCCACTCTTGCACAAGTCTTCGGCCTTGTAGGAATTACCCACTCTTCTTGGATCTTCCGCCTTTGACTTCACCTTCACTCGGAGAAGCTTTCCACCAAGGTCTTACCCACTTGAGCTTGAGTCTTCTGCCTTCTCCAAGGGCTTACCCACTCTAGCTCCAAGTCTTTAGCCTTGATCTTCACCAAGGGACTCCTTCCCTTGTTCTTCTTCACCTCTCTTGGACAAGAGAGAAAACCTTCATCTTCAAGATAGGAAATGAGAGATGGGGAGGTGGTGGAAGTGAGAGCCTCACAAGATATACAAATAAGACTAGCTCTCTTACAAATCTCCTACTCACTCTAATGGATGTAGCAAGTGATTAAGCTTAGAGAGAGAGAGGAGGCTGTAGGAAGCACTCAACTATTTAATAGGGACCTCACAAAGAGTTTGCAATGAATGCTCAACCTTGGAATGAAGCCCAAGGGGTCCTATTTATAGCTGGGGATGCCTCTTAGCCTTTGGGAACACTTGTGAATGAAAACTAGCCGTTTTGTGGCTTGCAATGGATCTATTTTCACTTGTTGCAACTGCACTTTTCCGTACAGTGCATTCGGTCGAGTTTCTATATGTGTAACTCGACCGATCAAGTAGCAGGCAGCCCGATATTGAAATGATCGGTCGAGTTTGTTCTGAGGAAACTCGACCGACCATTCCAACTAGAACTGGCCTACTACCCAATCGATCGAGTTCTGTGAGTGCACAACTCGACCGATGCAATCTTCAGAAAATCGACCAAGGTTGATCGGTCGAGTTTCAGGGTGGGAAACTCGACCGAACAAGTGCCTGTAATTGATTTTGAAAGTTGCATTAAAAGTGCTCTAAAATTCAATCTAAGTGTTCCTGATATTTTTCTAAGCTTAATTACAAGTCATACAATCATTACAAGTGATTTACAACATGATTCTAATGAATATACATCATATTACAAAAATGTGCACTTGTATGACTTTGACTTGTCTTTTCTCCAATTTGAGATGCGCAAGTTAGGGAAATTGGAGTGTGTCTATACCAAATCTGAAAACACTCAAGTAGAGACATTAGACACCAATATGTGGAATGGTTAGTCATCATCAAAACACGGGTTTAGTCAATTTAGACGTGAGTCAACATTGACCTAATTGACCTTGAGTCAACATTCTCCCCCTTTTTGAAGATGACAAACCATTCCATAAATGTATTGAAAGCATTTAAGTAAATTCATACCTTTGGAGAAACCTAGGGGTTTCAATGGAATTGAGTTCATATGCTCCCCCTCAATTGATGCTAGTGGAGTTCTCATACTCCCCCTCAATTGATGTTATTTCTCCTGCATGGTTAGCTTTCATAACATTTATAGAATACCATGTCTTCTACTCATATATGTTCTACACATATATGTCTTCTCCCCTTTACCTTCTCCCTTTACATGAACATACTTCTCTTCTTCATGTAAGACATGCCTTCTTCCTCTTTTTAAAAGAAGACATTACCTTTCTCCCCCTTTGTCATTTCAAAAAGATGGGGGTTATGAAGAAAAAAGAAACATCACTTGTTAAAGAGAAAGGAGATAACAAAAATATATAAGGAGAGTAGAAGAGCGCAGATAGGGGCTTGTCCAAACATAGAAAGAAAAGCAAGTTAAAGCATATACTTGAACATCCCAAAAATGCAAGATAAAGTGCTGCAGAAAAACAATAAATCACAATTTTGACCCTCAAGATGATGGAATTTAACCAAAAACCATCGGAGCTCACGGCAAAGCAATGAGTCTTGCTCAGAAGGGTGTTTCTGCATAAAAAACACTATACTTGCAGCAAAAACTGAAATTGGAGCAAAACCTGCATAAAATCCAAAAATACTCCAATTTCTACATATAATGTAGCTCTATGTGCCCTGCATCACAATGTTATGCAAGCAACTCAAGATAGTAGATATGCAATTCAAGGAACAGGCTTGAGCATATATGAGACAAGATACAAGCATAGCATATAGATGAGCAAATATTCCAATTATAAACATGGTTAGAACTACATGTATATGAACTACTAGTAGATGATATCATAAGTTAGGACTACTAGTAGGATCTAGATCATAGCAAGATTTGTCAAAAGATACACAAGATAGAGCAAGCTATGATTAGATGAAGATATATATCCAAACAAGGAGATATGCAAGTTTAGAAGCATGAAAGGATATAACTCACTAGATATGCATCCTTACCATAAGATGATTACCCCTATGAACCTCAAGGTTGTATCAACACAAGATATACACCTATATAGATGTAGCAAGTTAGAGCACAACGGAAGCAATTTTTAGACACAACCAAGAGATCCAAAGAGATCATCATCAAAACCTACAAAACAACTCAAAGCAAGTAATTGCAAGATATATATATACCAATTTAGAGCAATTAGATAGATAGAGTTGTAAGAAAGATAGGCATTTATAACATGGCAATATGCATATATAAAGATACCAAAAGGGAGTGCCAAATAGTAAGGCTATTGGTTGAGAAAATCTAGTTGAGAGGGAAATTCTCATTCAATAAGCCAACTGTGTATTCTGTGCACAGTGTTATCGGTCGAGTTCTGTGCATGGACAACTCGACCGATGACAGTTGTTGGCAACACCTATTGGTGCCCATCGGTCGAGTTTCACTAGGGCAAACTTGACCGACAGAGCAGTTTTCAAAAAGCACATATATTTCATAAAAACATATTTAAAGGCATGCTAAAAATACAAACCATATCCAAACATGTCTAAGCAAGTTAGTAATGCAATATAGAAGCGTTAGAAATATTTTTTGAGCAAGAGTGTGAAGAGAATCACAAAATGCCACTTTTAACTCAAAAACCATATGTATAGTGCACACTAACCTGACAAAAACAAGTTAGGATAGGTTATAAGCAATAAAACATTTACCTTTGTGCTTACCATTGCCTTTTCCACTTGTTGTCACCCTCTACACATCTCACCTTTCTTCTTTCATGTGGATTGAGAAGTCAATTTGCAATTCAATAGCTCAAGTCAATCCATTTGCAGTTACCTACAAGAAGAAAGATGAAATGGTCCCCAATCATGTTTTTGGGTCTGGAGGGGTTAGTTTAGCAACCCAAGTCCTATTGCTCTTGGGTGCTTTCCTAAAAGGACAACAAGTAGAATAATGACCAAATTCATTGCAATAGTTGCATGTGCCCATAGTCTTGGAACTAGAGGATTCTCCATGAAATATTGGAGGTCCTTTATCTTTGTTGTTCCCTTGACTACTATCATACCATAAACCATGTCTACCAATTTGTTTAGTAGTATGGTGTAGGATGTCATTAAGACTCTTTTTACCAACTAAGAATCTTTGCAAAGAAGATCTCAAACTGTCATTATCATGCTTAAGAGAAGCAATAGTCGAAGACAATTGATTAATATTATCTCTAGCATGCAAAAGATCATTTTCTAAGCAAAGAGATTTAGTTGAAAGAGAATCTCTATCAATATGAAGAGCAGCAACATCATTCTCTCTATTTGTAGAACGAGAACAAGATTCATGCCCATTGATTTTAGCAAGCAAGGAGGCATTTTCTATTTCTAATTCATGCAAAACAAAATCTTTGTCCTTGTTTTCAGATTTAAGAACATCAATGTCATGCATGAGAGAATCAATAATTAAAGTATGCTCTTCATTAGAACTAGACATGAGAGGTTGAGCTTCTAGAAATTTAATCTTATCAAGTAAACTAGCATTTTCAATTTTAAGAGAGTCTACTTGGCTAAGAAAATCATTTTTATCAATAAGAAAGCAAGAATTAGCATATTCAAGATCATCTAGTTCTATATGCAAATTATCAACAATTTTAGCAAGCTTTTTCTTTTTCTTTTTAGAAGACTTATAAGAGGCACAAATGTCATGAATAATAGCAATTAAAGATTCTTTATCTAAAGAGTCTAGATTTACCTCACTTGAGTCTTCACTTGTTGATGCTATAAGGGCAAAATGGCATTCCCCTTCATCACTAGAGCTTGAGCTTGATCCTTCACATGAATCTTCACTTGAGCTTGAGTTGGAGGAGCCACTTGAGCTTGAGTGCCATTTCTCCTTCTTGTGAAGATGGGTCTTTTTGCCTTGTGGGCAATCTTCCTTGTAGTGACCCTTCTTTCCACATGTGAAGCATCGGATGGAGGAGGACTTGCCTTTGTAGAGTCTACCCTTGGAGTACATGGCATCTTCTTCAACTTGAGAGAATGGAGAGGCTTGACCAACAATAGCCTTGATTTGAGCTTTGATTTCAGCCTTCTTCATTCTCTTAAGTTCTTTCTCCTCTTGTCTTTCTAATTCCTCCCTCTTGTCAAGTGTGGCTTCATGTGCTTGTAGATTTCCAATGAGCTCTTCAATAGGAATATCCCTAAGAGACATTGCTTCTTCAATGGAAGTCACCTTGGATTCCCACCTCTTGGGGAGAGTTCTAAGGATCTTTTAGTTGATCTCTCCACTATACATAGGATGTCCTAGAACAGCAAGACCATTCAAGATGGTGTTGAGCCTTGAGTACATGTTGGATATGCTCTCCTCCTTTCCCATCTTGAAGTTCTCAAGAAACCCTTTGAGCATGTAGACTTTGCTTTCCTTCACTTGATCTGTCCCTTCATAAGTGATGCAAAGCTTTCTCCATACCTCATAGGCCGTCTCACAAGAGGAAATCCGATTGAACTCGGTGGGGGTCATGGAGGCATAAAGGATGTGCATGGCTCTAGCATTCAAGGTTGCTTTCATCAAGGTGGCTTCATCCCATTCTTCAATGTTTGTCTTTGGTAGAATGTATGGGCTGTTCACCATTTGCCACATCTCGAGACTTGATCCTTGGATGAAGAATTGAAGTCTTCTTCTCCAATAGAGGAAGTTTCTCCCATCAAAGATAGGAAGGCTGGTCGAGAGTCTCCCTCCTAGGTAGTCACCCATCTTCTCCTACTTGTTGAAGTATGCTTGGAGAAGACCCACTCTGATACCACTTGTTGGATCCTAGATGGGTGATTAGATGCTCTAGAGGGGGGGTGAATAGAGCTGAAAGCACTTAAACAAAACTCATTAAACCTTCAAAAAATATGACAAGATTAGGTTGCTAAATAGGCAATTTGAGTGCAACTAAATCATGCATAGCAAGGATAAGAGAGATTGAGCAAACCAATTAAACAAGCTATTTAGAGTGGTTCCACACTTCAAACTAGAAGTATGTCAGTCCACTTGCCTAGAGAGGTCAACCTCTAGGACTTCCAACAATTGCACTCTTATATTCACTAATAAGACATACAATACATGACCAACAAAGGACTTACCTAACCAATACAGAGTCTTCAACCTTACCAAGGACTTACCCACTTTGCAAGAGTCTTCGGCCTTCTCCAAGGACTTACCCACTCTTGCACAAGTCTTCGGCCTTGTAGGAATTACCCACTCTTCTTGGATCTTCCGCCTTTGACTTCACCTTCACTTGGAGAAGCTTTCCACCAAGGTCTTACCCACATGAGCTTGAGTCTTCTACCTTCTCCAAGGACTTACCCACTCTAGCTACAAGTCTTTAGCCTTGATCTTCACCAAGGGACTCCTTCCCTTGTTCTTCTTCACCTCTCTTGGACAAGAGAGAGAACCTTCATCTTCAAGATAGGAAATGAGAGATGGGGAGGTGGTGGAAGTGAGAGCCTCACAAGATATACAAATAAGACTAGCTCTCTTACAAATCTCGTACTCACTCTAATGGATGTAGCAAGTGATTAAGCTTAGAGAGAGAGAGGAGGCTGTAGGAAGCACTCAACTATTTAATAGGGACCTCACAAAGAGTTTGCAATGAATGCTCAACCTTGGAATGAAGCCCAAGGGGTCCTATTTATAGCTGGGGATGCCTCTTAGCCTTTGGGAACACTTGTGAACGAAAACTAGCCGTTTTGTGGCTTGCAACGGATCTATTTTCACTTGTTGCAACTGCACTTTTCGGTACAGTGCATTCGGTCGAGTTTCTATATCTGTAACTCGACCGATCAAGTAGCAGGCAGCCCGATATTGAAATGATCGGTCGAGTTTGTTCTGAGGAAACTCGACTGACCATTCCAACTGGAACTGGCCTACTACCCAATCGGTCTAGTTCTGTGAGTGCACAACTCGACCGATGCAATCTTCAGAAAATCGACCAAGGTTGATCGGTCGAGTTTCAGGGTGGGAAACTCGACCGAACAAGTGCCTGTAATTGATTTTCAAAGTTGCATTAAAAGTGCTCTAAAATTCTATCTAAGTGTTCCTAATATTTTTCTAAGCTTAATTACAAGTCATACAATCATTACAAGTGATTTACAACATGATTCTAATGGATATACATCATATTACAAAAATGTGCACTTGTATGACTTTGACTTGTCTTTTCTCCAATTTGAGATGCGCAAGTTAGGGCAATTAGAGTGTGTCTATACCTAATCTGAAAACACTCAAGTAGAGACATTAGACACCAATGTGTGGAATGGTTAGTCATCATCAAAACACGGGTTTAGTCAATTTAGACGTGAGTCAACATTGACCTAATTGACCTTGAGTCAACATTCTCCCCCTTTTTGAAGATGACAAACCATTCCATAAATGTATTGAAAGCATTTAAGTAAATTCATACCTTTGGAGAAACCTAGGGGTTTCAATGGAATTGAGTTCAAATGCTCCCCCTCAATTGATGCTAGTGGAGTTCTCATACTCCCCCTCAATTGATGCTATTTCTCCTGCATGGTTAGCTTTCATAACATTTATAGAATACCATGTCTTCTACTCATATATGTTCTACACATATATGTCTTCTCCCCTTTACCTTCTCCCTTTACATGAACATACTTCTCTTCTTCATGTAAGACATGCCTTCTTCCTCTTTTTAAAAGAAGACATTACCTTTCTCCCCCTTTGTCATTTCAAAAAGGTGGGGGTTATGAAGAAAAAAGAAACATCACTTGTTAACGAGAAAGGAGATAACACAAATATATAAGGAGAGTAGAAGAGCGCAGATAGGGGCTTGTCCAAGCATAGAAAGAAAAGCAAGTTAAAGCATATACTTGAACATCCCAAAAAGGCACGATAAAGTGCTGCAGAAAAACAATAAATCACAATTTTGACCCTCAAGATGATGGAATTTGACCAAAAACCATCGGAGCTCACGGCAAAGCAATGAGTCTTGCTCAGAAGGGTGTTTCTGCATAAAAAACACTATACTTGCAGCAAAAACTGAAATTGGAGCAAAACCTGCATAAAATCCAAAAATACTCCAATTTCTACATATAATGTAGCTCTATGTGCCCTGCATCACAATGTTATGCAAGCAACTCAAGATAGTAGATATGCAATTCAAGGAACAGGCTTGAGCATATATGAGACAAGATACAAGCATAGTATATAGATGAGCAAATATTCCAATGGTTAGAACTACATGTATATGAACTACTAGTAGATGATATCATAAGTTAGGACTACTAGTAGGATCTAGATCATAGCAAGATATGCCAAAAGATACACAAGATAGAGCAAGCTATGATTAGATGAAGAGATATATCCAAACAAGGAGATATGCAAGTTTAGAAGCATGAAAGGATTTAAATCACTAGATATGCATCCTTACCATAAGATGATTACCCCTATGAACCTCAAGGTTGTATCAACACAAGATATACACCTAGATAGATGTAGCAAGTTAGAGCACAACAAAAGCAATTTTTAGACACAACCAAGAGATCCAAAGAGATCATCATCAAAACCTGCAAAACAACTCAAAGCAAGTAATTGCAAGATATATATATATACCAATTTAGAGCAATTAGATAGATAGAGTTGTAAGCAAGATAGGCACTTAGAAAATTGCAATATGCATATATAAAGATACCAAAAGAGAGTGCCAAAGAGTAAGGCTATTGGTTGAGAAAATCTAGTTGAGAGGGAAATTCTCATTCAATAAGCCAACTGTGTATTCTGTGCATAGTGTTATCCGTCGAGTTATGTGCATGGACAACTCAACCGATGACAGCTGTTGGCAACACCTATTGGTGCCCATCGGTTGAGTTTCACTAGGGCAAACTCGACCGACAAAGCAGCTGTAAAAAAGCACATATATTTCATAAAAACATATTTAAAGGCATGCTAAAAATACAAACCATATCCAAACATGTCTAAGCAAGTTAGTAATGCACTATAGAAGCGTTAGAAACAGTTTTTGAGCAAGAGTGTGAAGAGAATCACAAAATGCCACTTTTAACTCAAAAACCATATGTATAGTGCACACTAACTTGACAAAAACAAGTTAGGATAGGTTATAAGCAATAAAACATTACCTTTGTTCTTACCATTGCCTTTTCCACTTGTTGTCACCCTCTACACATCTCACCTTTCTTCTTTCATGTGGATTGAGAAGTCAATTTGCAATTCAATAGCTCAAGTCAATCCATTTGCAATTACCTACAGGAAGAAAGATGAAATGGTCCCCAATCATGTTTTTGGGTCCGGAGGGGTTAGTTTAGCAACCCAAGTCCTATTGCTCTTGGGTGCTTTCCTAAAAGGACAACAAGTAGAATAATGACCAAATTCATTGCAATAGTTGCATGTGCCCATAGTCTTGGAACTAGAGGATTCTCCATGAAATATTGGAGGTCCTTTATCTTTGTTGTTCCCTTGACTAATATCATACCCTAAACCATGTCTACCAATTTGTTTAGTAGTATGGTGTAGGATGTCATTAAGACTCTTTTTACCAACTAAGAATCTTTGCAAAGAAGATCTCAAACTGTCATTATCATGCTTAAGAGAAGCAATAGTCGAAGACAATTGATTAATATTATCTCTAGCATGCAAAAGATCAATTTCTAAGCAAAGAGATTTAGTTGAAAGAGAATCTCTATCAATATGAAGAGCAGCAACATCATTCTCTCTATTTGTAGAACTAGAACAAGATTCATGCCCATTGATTTTAGCAAGAAAGGAGGCATTTTCTATATCTAATTCATGCAAAACAAAATCTTTGTCCTTGTTTTCAGATTTAAGAACATCAATGTCATGCATGAGAGAATCAATAATTAAAGTATGCTCTTCATTAGAACTAGACATGAGAGGTTGAGCTTCTAGAAATTTAATCTTATCAAGTAAACTAGCATTTTCAAGTTTAAGAGAGTCTACTTGGCTAAGAAAATCATTTTTATCAATAAGCAAGCAAGAATTAGCATATTCAAGATCATCTAGTTCTATATGCAAATTATCAACAATTTTAGCAAGCTTTTTCTTTTTCTTTTTAGAAGACTTATAAGAGGCACAAATGTCATGAATAATAGCAATTAAAGATTCTTTATCTAAAGAGTCTAGATTTACCTCACTTGAGTCTTCACTTGTTGATGCTATAAGGGCAAAATGGCATTCCCCTTCATCACTAGAGCTTGAGCTTGATCCTTCACATGAATCTTCACTTGAGCTTGAGTTGGAGGATCCTCTTGAGCTTGAGTGCCATTTCTCCTTCTTGTGAAGATGGGTCTTTTTGCCTTGTGGGCAATCTTCCTTGTAGTGACCCTTCTTTCCACATGTGAAGCACCGGATGGAGGAGGACTTGCCTTTGTAGAGTCTACCCTTGGAGTACATGGCATCTTGTTCAACTTGAGAGAATGGAGAGGCTTTACCAACAATAGCCTTGATTTGAGCTTTGATTTCAGCCTTCTTCATTCTCTTGAGTTCTTTCTCCTCTTGTCTTTCTAATTCCTCCCTCTTGTCAAGTGTGGCTTCATGTGCTTGTAGATTTCCAATGAGCTCTTCAATAGGAATATCCCTAAGAGACCTTGCTTCTTCAATGGAAGTCACCTTGGATTCCCACCTCTTGGGGAGAGTTCTAAGGATCTTTGAGTTGATCTCTCCACTATACATAGGATGTCCTAGAACAGCAGGACCATTCAAGATGGTGTTGAGCCTTGAGTACATGTTGGCTATGCTCTCCTCCTTTCCCATCTTGAAGTTCTCAAGCAACCCTTTGAGCATGTAGACTTTGCTTTCCTTCACTTGATCTGTCCCTTCATAAGTGATGCAAAGCTTTCTCCATACCTCATAGGCCATCTCACAAGAGGAAATCCGATTGAACTCGGTGGGGGTCATGGAGGCATAAAGGATGTGCATGGCTCTAGCATTCAAGGTTGCTTTCATCAAGGTGGCTTCATCCCATTCTTCAATGTTTGTCTTTGGTAGAATGTATGGGTTGTTCACCATTTGCCACATCTCGAGACTTGATCCTTGGATGAAGAATTGAAGTCTTCTTCTCCAATAGAGGAAGTTGCTCCCATCAAAGATAGGAAGGCTGGTCGAGAGTCTCCCTCCTAGGTAGTCAGCCATCTTCTCCTACTTGTTGAAGTATGCTTGGAGAAGACCCGCTATGATACCACTTGTTGGATCCTAAATGGGTGATTAGATGCTCTAGAGGGGGGTGAATAGAGCTGAAAGCACTTAAACAAAACTCATTAAACCTTCCAAAAATATGACAAGATTAGGTTGCTAAATAGGCAATTTGAGTGCAACTAAATCATGCATAGCAAGGATAAGAGAGATTGAGCAAACCAATTAAACAAGCTATTTAGAGTGATTCCACACTTCAAACTAGAAGTATGTCAGTCCACTTGCCTAGAGAGGTCAACCTCTAGGACTTCTAACAATTGCACTCTTATATTCACTAATAAGACATACAATACATGACCAACAAAGGACTTACCTATCCAATACAAAGAGTCTTCAAACTTACCAAGGACTTCCCCACTTTGCAAGAGTCTTCGGCCTTCTCCAAGGACTTACCCACTCTTGCACAAGTCTTCGGCCTTGTAGGAATTACCCACTCTTCTTGGATCTTCCACCTTTGACTTCACCTTCACTCGGAGAAGCTTTCCACCAAGGTCTTACCCACTTGAGCTTGAGTCTTCTACCTTCTCCAAGGGCTTACCCACTCTAGCTCCAAGTCTTTAGCCTTGATCTTCACCAAGGGACTCCTTCCCTTGTTCTTCTTCACCTCTCTTGGACAAGAGAGAGAACCTTCATCTTCAAGATAGGAAATGAGAGATGGGGAGGTGGTGGAAGTGAGAGCCTCACAAGATATACAAATAAGACTAGCTCTCTTACAAATCTCCTACTCACTCTAATGGATGTAGCAAGCGATTAAGCTTAGAGAGAGAGAGGAGGCTGTAGGAAGCACTCAACTATTTAATAGGGACCTCACAAAGAGTTTGCAATGAATGCTCAACCTTGGAATGAAGCCCAAGGGGTCCTATTTATAGCTGGGGATGCCTCTTAGCCTTTGGGAACACTTGTGAACGAAAACTAGCCGTTTGTTTGGCTTGCAACGGATCTATTTTCACTTGTTGCAACTGCACTTTTCCGTATAGTGCATTCGGTCGAGTTTCTATATGTGTAACTCGACCGATCAAGTAGCAGGCAGCCCGATATTGAAATGATCGGTCGAGTTTGTTCTGAGGAAACTCGACCGACCATTCCAACTGTAACTGGCCTACTACCCAATCGATCGAGTTCTGTGAGTGCACAACTCGACCGATGCAATCTTCAGAAAATCGACCAAGGTTGATCGGTCGAGTTTCAGGGTGGGAAACTCAACCGAACAAGTGCCTGTAATTGATTGTAAAAGTTGCATTAAAAGTGCTCTAAAATTCGATCTAAGTGTTCCTGATATTTTTCTAAGCTTAATTACAAGTCATACAATCATTACAAGTGATTTACAACATGATTCTAATGGATATACATCATATTACAAAAATGTGCACTTGTATGACTTTGACTTGTCTTTTCTCCAATTTGAGATGCACAAGTTAGGGCAATTGGAGTGTGTCTATACCTAATCTGAAAACACTCAAGTAGAGACATTAGACACCAATATGTGGAATGGTTAGTCATCATCAAAACACGGGTTTAGTCAATTTAGATGTGAGTCAACATTGACCTAATTGACCTTGAGTAAACATTCTCCCCCTTTTTGAAGATGACAAACCATTCCATAAATGTATTGAAAGCATTTAAGTAAATTCATACCTTTGGAGAAACCTAGGGGTTTCAATGGAATTGAGTTCATATGCTCCCCCTCAATTGACGCTAGTGGAGTTCTCATACTCCCCCTCAATTGATGCTATTTCTCCTGCATGGTTAGCTTTCATAACATTTATAGAATAACATGTCTTCTACTCATATATGTTCTACACATATATGTCTTCTCCCCTTTACCTTCTCCCTTTACATGAACATACTTCTCTTCTTCATGTAAGACATGCCTTCTTCCTCTTTTTAAAAGAAGACATTACCTTTCTCCCCCTTTGTCATTTCAAAAAGGTGGGGGTTATGAAGAAAAAAGAAACATCACTTGTTAAAGAGAAAGGAGATAACACAAATATATAAGGAGAGTAGAAGAGCACATATAGGAGCTTGTCGAAGCATAGAAAGAAAAGCAAGTTAAAGCATATACTTGAACATCCCAAAAATGCAAGATAAAGTGCTGCAGAAAAACAATAAATCACAATTTTGAACCTCAAGATGATGGAATTTGACCAAAAACCATCGGAGCTCACGGCAAAGCAATGAGTCTTGCTCAGAAGGGTGTTTCTGCATAAAAAACACTATACTTGCAGCAAAAACTGAAATTGTAGCAAAACCTACATAAAATCCAAAAATACTCCAATTTCTACATATAATGTAGCTCTATGTGCCCTGCATCACAATGTTATGCAAGCAACTCAAGATAGTAGATATCAATTCAAGGAACAGGCTTGAGCATATATGAGACAAGATACAAGCATAGCATATAGATGAGCAAATATTCCAATTATAAATATGGTTAGAACTACATGTATATGAACTAATAGTAGATGATATCATAAGTTAGGACTACTAGTAGGATCTAGATCATAGCAAGATATGCCAAAAGATACACAAGATAGAGCAAGCTATGATTAGATGAAGAGATATATCCAAACAAGGAGATATGCAAGTTTAGAAGCATGAAAGGATATAACTCACTAGATATGCATCCTTACCATAAGATGATTACCCCTATGAACCTCAAGGTTGTATAAACACAAGATATACACCTAGATAGATGTAGCAAGTTAGAGCACAACGGAAGCAATTTTTAGACACAACCAAGAGATCCAAAGAGATCATCATCAAAACCTGCAAAACAACTCAAAGCAAGTAATTGCAAGATATATATATACCAATTTAGAGCAATTAGATAGATAGAGTTGTAAGCAAGATAGGCATTTAGAACATGGAAATATGCATATATAAAGATACCAAAAGAGAGTGCCAAAGAGTAAGGCTATTGGTTGAGAAAATCTAGTTGAGAGGGAAATTCTCATTCAATAAGCCAACTGTGTATTCTGTGCACAGTGTTATCGGTCGAGTTCTGTGCATGGACAACTCGACCGATGACAGCTGTTTGCAACACCTATTGGTGCCCATCGGTCGCGTTTCACTAGGGCAAACTCGACCGACAGAGCAGCTGTCAAAAAGCACATATATTTCATAAAAACATATTTAAAGGCATGCTAAAAATACAAACCATATCCAAACATGTCTAAGCAAGTTAGTAATGCACTATAGAAGCGTTAGAAACAGTTTTTGAGCAAGAGTGTGAAGAGAATCACAAAATGCCACTTTTAACTCAAAAACCATATGTATAGTGCACACTAACTTGACAAAAACAAGTTAGGATAGGTTATAAGCAATAAAACATTTACTTTTGTGCTTACCATTGCCTTTTCCACTTGTTGTCACCCTCTACACATCTCACCTTTCTTCTTTCATGTGGATTGAGAAGTCAATTTGCAATTTAATAGCTCAAGTCAATCCATTTGCAATTACCTACAGGAAGAAAGATGAAATGGTCCCCAATCATGTTTTTGGGTCCGGAGGGGTTAGTTTAGCAACCCAAGTCCTATTGCTCTTGGGTGCTTTCCTAAAAGGACAACAAGTAGAATAATGACCAAATTCATTGCAATAGTTGCATGTGCCCATAGTCTTGGAACTAGAGGATTCTCCATGAAATATTGGAGGTCCTTTATCTTTGTTGTTCCCTTGACTACTATCATACCCTAAACCATGTCTACCAATTTGTTTAGTAGTATGGTGTAGGATGTCATTAAGACTCTTTTTACCAACTAAGAATCTTTGCAAAGAAGATCTCAAACTGTCATTATCATGCTTAAGAGAAGCAATAGTCGAAGACAATTGATTAATATTATCTCTAGCATGCAAAAGATCATTTTCTAAGCAAAGAAATTTAGTTGAAAGAGAATCTCTATCAATATGAAGAGCAGCAACATCATTCTCTCTATTTTTAGAACTAGAACAAGATTCATGCCCATTGATTTTAGCAAGCAAGGAGGCATTTTCTATTTCTAATTCATGCAAAACAAAATCTTTGTCCTTGTTTTCAGATTTAAGAACATCAATGTCATGCATGAGAGAATCAATAATTAAAGTATGCTCTTCATTAGAACTAGACATGAGAGGTTGAGCTTCTAGAAATTTAATCTTATCAAGTAAACTAGCATTTTCAAGTTTAAGAGAGTCTACTTGGCTAAGAAAATCATTTTTATCAATAAGAAAGCAAGAATTAGCATATTCAAGATCATCTAGTTCTATATGCAAATTATCAACAATTTTAGAAAGCTTTTTCTTTTTCTTTTTAGAAGACTTATAAGAGGAACAAATGTCATGAATAATAGCAATTAAAGATTCTTTATCTAAAGAGTCTAGATTTACCTCACTTGAGTCTTCACTTGTTGATGCTATAAGGGCAAAATGGCATTCCCCTTCATCACTAGAGTTTGAGCTTGATCCTTCACATGAATCTTCACTTGAGCTTGAGTTGGAGGAGCCACTTGAGCTTGAGTGCCATTTCTCCTTCTTGTGAAGATGGGTCTTTTTGCCTTGTGGGCAATCTTCCTTGTAGTGACCCTTCTTTCCACATGTGAAGCACCGGATGGAGGAGGACTTGCCTTTGTAGAGTCTACCCTTGGAGTACATGGCATCTTCTTCAACTTGAGAGAATGGAGAGGCTTGACCAACAATAGCCTTGATTTGAGCTTTGATTTCAGCCTTCTTCATTCTCTTGAGTTCTTTCTCCTCTTGTCTTTCTAATCCTCCCTCTTGTCAAGTGTGGCTTCATGTGCTTGTAGATTTCCAATCAGCTCTTCAATAGGAATATCCCTAAGAGACCTTGCTTCTTCAATGGAAGTCACCTTGGATTCCCACCTCTTGGGGAGAGTTCTAAGGATCTTTGAGTTGATCTCTCCACTATACATAGGATGTCCTAGAACAGTAAGACCATTCAAGATGGTGTTGAGGCTTGAGTACATGTTGGCTATGCTCTCCTCCTTTCCCATCTTGAAGTTCTCAAGCAACCCTTTGAGCATTTAGACTTTGCTTTCCTTCACTTGATATGTCCCTTCATAAGTGATGCAAAGCTTTCTCCATACCTCATAGGCCGTCTCACAAGAGGAAATCCGATTGAACTCGGTGGGGGTCATGGAGGCATAAAGGATGTGCATGGCTCTAGCATTCAAGGTTGTTTTCATCAAGGTGGCTTCATCCCATTCTTCAATGTTTGTCTTTGGTAGAATGTATGGGCTGTTCACCATTTGCCACATCTCGAGACTTGATCCTTGGATGAAGAATTGAAGTCTTCTTATCTAATAGAGGAAGTTGCTCCCATCAAAGATAGGAAGGCTAGTCGAGAGTCTCCCTCCTAGGTAGTCACCCATCTTCTCCTACTTGTTGAAGTATGCTTGGAGAAGACCCGCTCTGATACCACTTGTTGGATCCTAGATGGGTGATTAGATTCTCTAGAGGGGGGGTGAATAGAGCTGAAAGCACTTAAACAAAACTCATTAAACCTTCAAAAAATATGACAAGATTAGGTTGCTAAATAGGCAATTTGAGTGCAACTAAATCATGCATAGCAAGGATAAGAGAGATTGAGCAAACCAATTAAACAAGCTATTTAGAGTGGTTCCACACTTCAAACTAGAAGTATGTCAGTCCGCTTGCCTAGAGAGGTCAACTTCTAGGACTTCCAACAATTGCACTCTTATACTCACTAATAAGACATACAATACATGACCAACAAAGGACTTACCTATCCAATACAAAGAGTCTTCAACCTTACCAAGGACTTACCCACTTTGCAAGAGTCTTCGGCTTTCTCCAAGGACTTACCCACTCTTGCACAAGTCTTCGGCCTTGTAGGAATTACCCACTCTTCTTGGATCTTCCGCCTTTGACTTCACCTTCACTCGGAGAAGCTTCCCACCAAGGTCTTACCCACTTGAGCTTGAGTCTTCTGCCTTCTCCAAGGGCTTACCCACTCTAGCTCCAAGTCTTTAGCCTTGATCTTCACCAAGGGACTCCTTCCCTTGTTCTTCTTCACCTCTCTTGGACAAGAGAGAGAACCTTCATCTTCAAGATAGGAAATGAGAGATGGGGAGGTGGTGGAAGTGAGAGCCTCACAAGATATACAAATAAGACTAGCTCTCATACAAATCTCCTACTCACTCTAATGGATGTAGCAAGTGATTAAGCTTAGAGAGAGAGAGGAAGCTATAGGAAGCACTCAACTATTTAATAGGGACCTCACAAAGAGTTTGCAATGAATGCTCAACCTTGGAATGAAGCCCAAGGGGTCCTATTTATAGCTGGGGATGCCTCTTAGCCTTTGGGAACACTTGTGAATGAAAACTAGCCATTTTGTGGCTTGCAACGGATCTATTTTCACTTGTTGCAACCGCACTTTTCCGTACAGTGCATTTGGTCGAGTTTCTATATGTGTAACTCGACCGATCAAGTAGCAGGCAGTCCGATATTGAAATGATCGGTCGAGTTTGTTCTGAGGAAACTCGACCGACCATTCCAACTGGAACTGGCCTACTACCCAATCGGTCGAGTTCTGTGAGTGCACAACTCGACCGATACAATCTTCAGAAAATTGACCAAGGTTTATCGGTCGAGTTTCAGGGTGGGAAACTCGACCGAACAAGTGCCTGTAATTGATTTTCAAAGTTGCATTAAAAGTGCTCTAAAATTCGATCTAAGTGTTCCTGATATTTTTCTAAGCTTAATTACAAGTCATACAATCATTACAAGTGATTTACAACATGATTCTAATGGATATACATCATTTTACAAAAATGTGCACTTGTATGACTTTGACTTGTCTTTTCTCCAATTTGAGATGCGCAAGTTAGGGCAATTGGAGTGTGTCTATACCTAATCTGAAAAACTCAAGTAGAGACATTAGACACCAATGTGTGGAATGGTTAGTCATCATCAAAACACGGGTTTAGTCAATTTAGACGTGAGTCAACATTGACCTAATTGACCTTGAGTCAACATTCTCCCCCTTTTTGAAGATGACAAACCATTCCATAAATGTATTGAAAGAATTTAAGTAAATTCATAGCATTGGAGAAACCTAGGGGTTTCAATGGAATTGAGTTCATATGCTCCCCCTCAATTGATGC
Organism: Alisma plantago-aquatica; assembly: GCA_963693085.1. Lineage (NCBI taxonomy): Eukaryota > Viridiplantae > Streptophyta > Magnoliopsida > Alismatales > Alismataceae > Alisma > Alisma plantago-aquatica. Next base: position 625,719,544 of record OY856414.1, on the reverse strand, counting down.
TAGTGGAGTTCTCATACTCCCCCTCAATTGATGCTATTTCTCCTGCATGGTTAGCTTTCATAACATTTATAGAATACCATGTCTTCTACTCATATATGTTCTACACATATATGTCTTCTCCCCTTTACCTTCTCCCTTTACATGAACATACTTCTCTTCTTCATGTAAGACGTGCCTTCTTCCTCTTTTTAAAAGAAGACATTACCTTTCTCCCCCTTTGTCATTTCAAAAAGGTGGGGGTTATGAAGAAAAAAGAAACATCACTTGTTAAAGAGAAAGGAGATAACACAAATATATAAGGAGAGTAGAAGAGCACAGATAGGGGCTTGTCCAAGCATAGAAAGAAAAGCAAGTTAAAGCATATACTTGAACATCCCAAAAATGCAAGATAAAGTGCTGAAGAAAAACAATAAATCACAATTTTGACCCTCAAGATGATGGAATTTGACCAAAACCATCGGAGCTCACGGCAAAGCAATGAGTCTTGCTCAGAAGGGTGTTTCTGCATAAAAAACACTATACTTGGAGCAAAAACTGAAATTGGAGCAAAACCTGCATAAAATCCAAAAATACTCCAATTTCTACATATAATGTAGCTCTATGTGCCCTGCATCACAATGTTATGCAAGCAACTCAAGATAGTAGATATGCAATTCAAGGAACAGGCTCGAGCATATATGAGACAAGATACAAGCACAGCATATAGATGAGAAAATATTCCAATTATAAACATGGTTAGAACTACATGTATATGAACTACTAGCAGATGATATCATAAGTTAGGACTACTAGTAGGTTCTAGATCATCGCAAGATATTCCAAAAGATACACAAGATAGAGCAACCTATGATTAGATGAATGATATTTCCAAACAAGGAGATATGCAAGTTTAGAAGCATGAAAGGATATAACTCACTAGATATGCATCCTTCACATAAGATGATTACCCCTATGAACCTCAAGGTTGTATCAACACAAGATATACACCTAGATAGATGTAGCAAGTTAGAGCACAACAGAAGCAATTTTTAGACACAACCAAGAGATCCAAAGAGATCATCATCAAAACCTGCAAAACAACTCAAAGCAAGTAATTGCAAGATATATATATACCAATTAAGAGCAATTAGATAGATAGAGTTGTAAGCAAGCTAGGCATTTAGAACATTGCAATATGCATATATAAAGATACCAAAAGAGAGTGCCAAAGAGTAAGGATATTGGTTGAGAAAATCTAGTTGAGAGGGAAATTCTCATTCAATAAGCCAACTGTGTATTCTGTGCACAATGTTATCGGTCGAGTTCTGTGCATGGACAACTCGACCGATGACAGCTGTTGGTAACACCTATTGGTGCCCATCGGTCGAGTTTCACTAGGGCAAACTCGACCGACAGAGCAGCTGTCAAAAAGCACATATATTTCATAAAAACATATTTAAAGGCATGCTAAAAATACAAACCATATCCAAACATGTCTAAGCAAGTTAGTAATACACTATAGAAGCTTTAGAAATAGTTTTTGAGCAAGAGTGTGAAGAGAATCACAAAATGCCACTTTTAACTCAAAAACCATATGTATAGTGCACACTAACTTGACAAAAACAAGTTAGGATAGGTTATAAGCAATAAAACATTTACCTTTGTGCTTACCATTGTCTTTTCCACTTGTTGTCACCCTCTACACATCTCACCTTTCTTCTTTCATGTGGATTGAGAAGTCAATTTGCAATTCAATAGCTCAAGTCAATCCATTTGCAATTACCTACAGGAAGAAAGATGAAATGGTCCCCAATCATGTTTTTGGGTCCGGAGGGGTTAGTTTAGCAACCCAAGTCCTATTGCTCTTGGGTGCTTTCCTAAAAGGACAACAAGTAGAATAATGACCAAATTCATTGCAATAGTTGCATGTGCCCATAGTCTTGGAACTAGAGGATTCTCCATGAAATATTGGAGGTCCTTTATCTTTGTTGTTCCCTTGACTACTATCATACCCTAAACCATGTCTACCAATTTGTTTAGTAGTATGGTGTAGGATGTCATTAAGACTCTTTTTACCAACTAAGAATCTTTGCAAAGAAGATCTCAAACTGTCATTATCATGCTTAAGAGAAGCAATAGTCGAAGACAATTGATTAATATTATCTCTAGTATGCAAAAGATCATTTTCTAAGCAAAGAGATTTAGTTGAAAGAGAATCTCTATCAATATGAAGAGCAACAACATCATTCTCTCTATTTGTAGAACTAGAACAAGATTCATGCCCATTGATTTTAGCAAGCAAGGAGGCATTTTCTATTTCTAATTCATGCAAAACAAAATCTTTGTCCTTGTTTTCAGATTTAAGAACATCAATGTCATGCATGAGAGAATCAATAATTAAAGTATACTCCTCATTAGAACTAGACATGAGAGGTTGAGCTTCTAGAGATTTAATCTTATCAAGTAAACTAGCATTTTCAAGTTTAAGAGAGTCTACTTGGCTAAGAAAATCATTTTTATCAATAAGCAAGCAAGAATTAGCATATTCAAGATCATCTAGTTCTATATGCAAATTATCAACAATTTGAGCAAGCTTTTTCTTTTTCTTTTTAGAAGACTTATAAGAGGCACAAATGTCATGAATAATAGCAATTAAAGATTCTTTATCTAAAGAATCTAGATTTACCTCACTTGAGTCTTCACTTGTTGATGCTATAAAGGCAAAATGACATTCCCCTTCATCACTAGAGCTTGAGCTTGATCCTTCACATGAATCTTCACTTGATCTTGAGTTGGAGGAGCCACTTGAGCTTGAGTGCCATTTCTCCTTCTTGTGAAGATGGGTCTTTTTTCCTTGTGGGCAATCTTCCTTGTAGTGACCCTTCTTTCCACATGTGAAGCACCGGATGGAGGAGGACTTGCCTTTGTAGAGTCTACCCTTGGAGTACATGGCATCTTCTTCAACTTGAGAGAATGGAGAAGCTTGACCAACAATAGCCTTGATTTGAGCTTTGATTTCAACCTTCTTCATTCTCTTGAGTTCTTTCTCCTCTCGTCTTTCTAATTCCTCCCTCTTGTCAAGTGTGGCTTCATGTGCTTGTAGATTTCCAATGAGCTCTTCAATAGGAATATCCCTAAGAGACCTTGCTTCTTCAATGGAAGTCACCTTGGATTCCCACCTCTTGGGGAGAGTTCTAAGGATCTTTGAGTTGATCTCTCCACTATACATAGAATGTCCTAGAACAGCAAGACCATTCAAGATGGTGTTGAGCCTTGAGTACATGTTGGCTATTCTCTCCTCCTTTCCCATCTTGAAGTTCTCAAGCAACCCTTTGAGCATGTAGACTTTGCTTTCCTTCACTTGATCTGTCCCTTCATAAGTGATGCAAAGCTTTATCAATACCTCATAGGCCGTCTCACAAGAGGAAATCCGATTGAACTCGGTGGGGGTCATGGAGGCATAAAGGATGTGCATGGCTCTAGCATTCAAGGTTGCTTTCGTCAAGGTGGCTTCATCCCATTCTTCAATGTTTGTCTTTGGTAGAATGTATGGGCTGTTCACCATTTGCCACATCTCGAGACTTGATCCTTGGATGAAGAATTGAAGTCTTCTTCTCCAATAGAGGAAGTTTCTCCCATCAAAGATAGGAAGGCTGGTCGAGAGCCTCCCTCCTAGGTAGTCACCCAACTTCTCCTACTTGTTGAAGTATGCTTGGAGAAGACCCGCTCTGATACCACTTGTTGGATCCTAGATGGGTGATTAAATGCTCTAGAGGGGGTGAATAGAGCTGAAAGCACTTAAACAAAACTCATTAAACCTTCAAAAATATGACAAGATTAGGTTGCTAAATAGGCAATTTGAGTGCAACTAAATCATGCATAGCAAGGATAAGAGAGATTGAGCAAACCAATTAAACAAGCTATTTAGAGTGGTTCCACACTTCAAACTAGAAGTATGTCAGTCAACTTGCCTAGAGAGGTCAACCTCTAGGACTTCCAACAATTGCACTCTTATATTCACTAATAAGAAATACAATACATGACCAACAAAGGACTTACCTATCCAATACAAAGAGTCTTCAACCTTACCAAGGACTTACCCACTTTGCAAGAGTCTTCGGCCTTCTCCAAGGACTTACCCACTCTTGCACAAGTCTTCGGCATTGTAGGAATTACCCACTCTTCTTGGATCTTCCACCTTTGACTTCACCTTCACTCGGAGAAGCTTTCCACCAAGGTCTTACCCACTTGAGCTTGAGTCTTCTGCCTTCTCCAAGGGCTTACCCACTCTACCTCCAAGTCTTTAGCCTTGATCTTCACCAAGGGACTCCTTCCTTTTTTCTTCTTTACCTATCTTGGACAAGAGAGAGAACCTTCATCTTCAAGATAGGAAATGAGAGATGGGGAGGTTGTGGAATTGAGAGCCTCACAAGATATACAAATAAGACTAGCTCTCTTACAAATCTCCTACTCACTCTAATGGATGTAGCAAGTGATTAAGCTTAGAGAGAGAGAGGAGGTTGTAGGAAGCACTCAACTATTTAATAGGGACCTCACAAAGAGTTTGCAATGAATGCTCAACCTTGGAATGAAGCCCAAGGGGTCCTATTTATAGCTGGGGATGCCTCTTAGCCTTTGGGAACACTTGTGAACGAAAACTAGCCATTTTGTGGCTTGTAATGGATCTATTTTCACTTGTTGCAACTGCACTTTTCCGTACAGTGCATTCGGTCGAGTTTCTATATGTGTAACTCGACCGATCAAGTAGCAGGCAACCCGATATTGAAATGATCGGTCGAGTTTGTTCTGAGGAAACTCGACCGACCATTCCAACTGGAACTGGCCTACTACCCAATCGGTCGAGTTCTGTGAGTGCACAACTCGACCAATGCAATCTTCAGAAAATCAACCAAGGTTGATCGGTCGAGTTTCAGGGTGGGAAACTCGACCGAACAAGTGCCTGTACTTGATTTTCAAAGTTGCATTAAAAGTGCTCTAAAATTCGATCTAAGTGTTCCAGATATTTTTCTAAGCTTAGTTACAAGTCATACAATCATTACAAGTGATTTACAACATGATTCTAATGGATATACATCATATTACAAAAATGTGAACTTGTATGACTTTGACTTGTCCTTTCTCCAATTTGAGATGCGCAAGTTAGGGCAATTGGAGTGTGTCTATACCTAATCTGAAAACACTCAAGTAGAGACATTAGACACCAATGTGTGGAATGGTTAGTCATCATCAAAACACGGGTTTAGTCAATTTAGACGTGAGTGAACATTGACCTAATTGACCTTGAGTCAACATTCTCCCCCTTTTTGAAGATGACAAACCATTCCATAAATGTATTGAAAGCATTTAAGTAAATTCATACCATTGGAGAAACCTAGGGGTTTCAATGGAATTGAGTTCATATGCTCCCCCTCAATTGATGCTAGTGGAGTTCTCATACTCCCCCTCAATTGATGATATTTCTCCTGCATGGTTAGCTTTCATAACATTTATAGAATACCATGTCTTCTACTCATATATGTTCTACACATATATGTCTTCTCCCCTTTACCTTCTCCCTTTACATGAACATACTTCTCTTCTTCATGTAAGACATGCCTCTTCCTCTTTTTAAAAGAAGACATTACCTTTCTCCCCCTTTGTCATTTCAAAAAGGTGGGGGTTATGAAGAAAAAGGAAACATCACTTGTTAAAGAGAAAGGAGATAACACAAATATATAAGGAGAGTAGAAGAGCACAGATAGGGGCTTGTCCAAGCATAGAAAGAAAAGCAAGTTAAAGCATATACTTGAACATCCCAAAAATGCAAGATAAAGTGCGGCAGAAAAACAATAAATCACAATTTTGACCCTCAAGATGATGGAATTTGACCAAAAACCATCGGAGCTCACGACAAAGCAATGAGTCTTGCTCAGAAGGGTGTTTCTGCATAAAAAACACTATACTTGCAGCAAAAACTGAAATTGGAGCAAAACCTGCATAAAATCCAAAAATACTCCAATTTCTACATATAATGTAGCTCTATGTGCCCTGCATCACAATGTTATGCAAGCAACTCAAGATAGTAGATATGCAATTCAAGGAACAGGCTTGAGCATATATGAGACAAGATACAAGCATAGCATATAGATGAGCAAATATTCCAATTATAAACACGGTTAGAACTACATGTATATGAACTACTAGCAGATGATATCATAAGTTAGGACTACTAGTAGGATCTAGATCATAGCAAGATATGCCAAAAGATACACAAGATAGAGCAAGCTATGATTAGATGAAGAGATATATCCAAACAAGGAGATATGCAAGTTTAGAAGCATGAAAGGATATAACTCACTAGATATGCATCCTTACCATAAGATGATTACCCCTATGAACCTCAAGGTTGTATCAACACAAGATATACACCTAGATAGATGTATCAAGTTAGAGCACAACGGAAGCAATTTTTAGACACAACCAAGAGATCCAAAGAGATCATCATCAAAACCTGCAAAACAACTCAAAGCAAGTAATTGCAAGATACATATATACAAATTTAGAGTAATTAGATAGATAGAGTTGTAAGCAAGATAGGCATTTAGAACATTGCAATATGCATATATAAAGATACCAAAAGAGAGTGCCTAAGAGTAAGGATATTGGTTGAGAAAATCTAGTTGAGAGGGAAATTCTCATTCAATAAGCCAACTGTGTATTCTGTGCACAGTGTTATCGGTCGAGTTCTGTGCATGGACAACTCGACCGATGACAGCTGTTGGCAACACCTATTGGTGCCCATCGGTCGAGTTTCACTAGGGCAAACTCGACCGACAGAGCAGCTATCAAAAACACATATATTTCATAAAAACATATTTAAAGGCATGCTAAAAATACAAACCATATCCAAACATGTCTAAGCAAGTTAGTAATGCACTATAGAAGCATTAGAAACAGTTTTTGAGCAAGAGTGTGAAGAGAATCACAAAATGCCACTTTTAACTCAAAAACCATATGTATAGTGCACACTAACTTGACAAAAACAAGTTAGGATAGGTTATAAGCAATAAAACATTTACCTTTGTGCTTACCATTGCCTTTTCCACTTGTTGTCACCCTCTACACATCTCACCTTTCTTCTTTCATGTGGATTGAGAAGTCAATTTGCAATTCAATAGCTCAAGTCAATCCATTTGCAATTACCTACAGGAAGAAAGATGAAATGGTCCCCAATCATGTTTTTGGGTCCGGAGGGGTTAGTTTAGCAACCCAAGTCCTATTGCTCTTGGGTGCTTTCCTAAAAGGACAACAAGTAGAATAATGACCAAATTCATTGCAATAGTTGCATGTGCCCATAGTCTTGGAACTAGAGGATTCTCCATGAAATATTGGAGGTCCTTTATCTTTGTTGTTCCCTTGACTACTATCATACCCTAAACCATGTCTACCAATTTGTTTAGTAGTATGGTGTAGGATGTCATTAAGACTCTTTTTACCAACTAAGAATCTTTGCAAAGAAGATCTCAAACTATCACTATCATGCTTAAGAGAAGCAATAGTCGAAGACAATTGATTAATATTATCTCTAGCATGCAAAAGATCATTTTCTAAGCAAAGAGATTTAGTTGAAAGAGAATCTCTATCAATATGAAGAGCAGCAACATCATTCTCTCTATTTGTAGAACTAGAACAAGATTCATGCCCATTGATTTTAGCAAGCAAGGAGGCATTTTCTATTTCTAATTCATGCAAAACAAAATCTTTGTCCTTGTTTTCAGATTTAAGAACATCAATGTCATGCATGAGAGAATCAATAATTAAAGTATGCTCTTCATTAGAACTAGACATGAGAGGTTGAGCTTCTAGAGATTTAATCTTATCAAGTAAACTAGCATTTTCAAGTTTAAGAGAGTCTACTTGGCTAAGAAAATCATTTTTATCAATAAGCAAGCAAGAATTAGCATATTCAAGATCATCTAGTTCTATATGCAAATTATCAACAATTTTAGCAAGCTTTTTCTTTTTCTTTTTAGAAGACTTATAAGAGGCACAAATGTCATGAATAATAGCAATTAAAGATTCTTTATCTAAAGAGTCTAGATTTACCTCACTTGAGTCTTCACTTGTTGATGCTATAAGGGCAAAATGGCATTCCCCTTCATCACTAGAGCTTGAGCTTGATCCTTCACATGAATCTTCACTTGAGCTTGAGTTGGAGGAGCCACTTGAGCTTGAGTGCCATTTCTCCTACTTGTGATGATGGGTCTTTTTTCCTTGTGGGCAATCTTCCTTGTAGTGACCCTTCTTTCCACATGTGAAGCACCGGATGGAGGAGGACTTGCCTTTGTAGAGTCTACCCTTGGAGTACATGGCATCTTCTTCAACTTGAGAGAATGGAGAGGCTTGACCAACAATAGCCTTGATTTGAGCTTTGATTTCAGCCTTCTTCATTCTCTTGAGTTCTTTCTCCTCTTGTCTTTCTAATTCCTCCCTCTTGTCAAGTGTGGCTTCATGTGTGCTTGTAGATTTCCAATGAGCTCTTCAATAGGAATATCCCTAAGAGACCTTGCTTCTTCAATGGAAGTCACCTTGGATTCCCACCTCTTGGGGAGAGTTCTAAGGATCTTTGAGTTGATCTCTCCACTATACATAGGATGTCCTAGAACAGCAAGACCATTCAAGATGGTGTTGAGCCTTGAGTACATGTTGGCTATTCTCTCCTCTTTTCCCATCTTGAAGTTCTCAAGCAACCCTTTGAGCATGTAGACTTTGCTTTCCTTCACTTGATCTGTCCCTTCATAAGTGATGCAAATCTTTCTCCATACCTCATAGGCCGTCTCACAAGAGGAAATCCGATTGAACTCGGTGGGGGTCATGGAGGCATAAAGGATGTGCATGGCTCTAGCATTCAAGGTTGCTTTCATCAAGGTGGCTTCATCCCATTCTTCAATGTTTGTCTTTGGTAGAATGTATGGGTTGTTCACCATTTGCCACATCTCGAGACTTGATCCTTGGATGAAGAATTGAAGTCTTCTTCTCCAATAGAGGAAGTTGCTCCCATCAAAGATAGGAATGCTGGTCGAGAGTCTCCCTCCTAGGTAGTCACCCATCTTCTCCTACTTGTTGAAGTATGCTTGGAGAAGACCCGCTCTGATACCACTTGTTGGATCCTAGATGGGTGATTAGATGCTCTAGAGGGGGGGTGAATAGAGCTGAAAGCACTTAAACAAAACTCATTAAACCTTCAAAAAATATGACAAGATTAGGTTGCTAAATAGGCAATTTGAGTGCAACTAAATCATGTATAGCAAGGATAGGAGATATTGAGCAAACCAATTAAACAAGCTATTTAGAGTGGTTCCACACTTCAAACTAGAAGTATGTCAGTCCACTTGCCTAGAGAGGTCAACCTCTAGGACTTCCAACAATTGCACTCTTATATTCACTAATAAGAAATACAATACATGACCAACAAAGGACTTACCTATCCAATACAAAGAGTCTTCAACCTTACCAAGGACTTACCCACTTTGCAAGAGTCTTCTGCCTTCTCCAAGGACTTACCCACTGTTGCACAAGTCTTCGGCCTTGTAGGAATTACCCACTCTTCTTGGATCTTCCGCCTTTGACTTCACCTTCACTCGGAGAAGCTTTCCACCAAGGTCTTACCCACTTGATCTTGAGTCTTCTACCTTCTCGAAGGGCTTACCCACTCTACCTCCAAGTCTTTAGCCTTGATCTTCACCAAGGGACTCCTTCCCTTGTTCTTCTTCACCTATCTTGGACAAGAGAGAGAACCTTCATCTTCAAGATAGGAAATGAGAGATGGGGTGGTGGTGGAAGTGAGAGCCTCACAAGATATACAAATAAGACTAGCTCTCTTACAAATCTCCTACTCACTCTAATGGTTGTAGCAAGTGATTAAGCTTAGAGAGAGAGAGGAGGTTGTAGGAAGCACTCAACTATTTAATAGGGACCTCACAAAGAGTTTGCAATGAATGCTCAACCTTGGAATGAAGCCCAAGGGGTCCTATTTATAGCTGGGGATGCCTCTTAGCCTTTGGGAACACTTGTGAACGAAAAGTAGCCATTTTTTGGCTTGCAATGGATCTATTTTCACTTGTTGCAACTGCACTTTTCCGTACAGTGCATTCGGTCGAGTTTCTATATGTGTAACTCGACCGATCAATTAGCAGGCAGCTCGATATTGAAATGATCGGTCGAGTTTGTTCTGAGGAAACTTGACCGACCATTCCAACTGGAACTGGCCTACTACCCAATCGGTCGAGTTCTGTGAGTGCACAACTCGACCAATGCAATCTTCAGAAAATCGACCAAGGTGGATCGGTCGAGTTTCAGGGTGGGAAACTCGACAGAACAAGTGCCTGTAATTGATTTTCAAAGTTGCATTAAAAGTGCTCTAAAATTCGATCTAAGTGTTCCTGATATTTTTCTAAGCTTAATTACAAATCATACAATCATTACAAGTGATTTACAACATGATTCTAATGGATATACATCATATTACAAAAATGTGCACTTGTATGACTTTGACTTGTCTTTTCTCCAATTTGAGATGCGCAAGTTAGGGCAATTGGAGTGTGTCTATACCTAGTCTGAAAACACTCAAGTAGAGACATTAGACACCAATGTGTGGAATGGTTAGTCATCATCAAAACACGGGTTTAGTCAATTTAGACGTGAGTCAACATTGACCTAATTGACCTTGAGTCAACATTCTCCCCCTTTTTGAAGATGACAAACCATTCCATATATGTATTGAAAGCATTTAAGTAAATTCATACCTTTGGAGAAACCTAGGGGTTTCAATGGAATTGAGTTCATATGCTCCCCCTCAATTGATGCTAGTGGAGTTCTCATACTCCCCCTCAATTGATGCTATTTCTCCTGCATGGTTAGCTTTCATAACATTTATAGAATACCATGTCTTCTACTCATATATGTTCTACACATATATGTCTTCTCCCCTTTACCTTCTCCCTTTACATGAACATACTTCTCTTCTTCATGCAAGACATGCCTTCTTCCTCTTTTTAAAAGAAGACATTACCTTTCTCCCCCTTTGTCATTTCAAAAAGGTGGGGGTTATGAAGAAAAAAGAAACATCACTTGTTAAAGAGAAAGGAGATAACACAAATATATAAGGAGAGTAGAAGAGAGCAGATAGGGGCTTGTCCAAGCATAGAAAGAAAAGCAAGTTAAAGCATATACTTGAACATCCCAAAAATGCAAGATAAAGTGATGCAGAAAAACAATAAATCACAATTTTGACCCTCAAGATGATGGAATTTGACCAAAAACCATCGGAGCTCATGGCACAGTGATGAGTCTTGCTCAGAAGGGTGTTTCTGCATAAAAAACACTATACTTGCAGCAAAAACTGAAATTGGAGCAAAACCTGCATAAAATCCAAAAATACTCCAATTTCTACATATAATGTAGCTCTATGTGCCCTGCATCACAATGTTATGCAAGCAACTCAAGATAGTAGATATGCAATTCAAGGAACAGGCTTGACCATATATGAGACAAGATACAAGCATAGCATATAGATGAGCAAATATTCCAATTATAAACATGGTTAGAACTACATGTATATGAACTACTAGCAGATGATATCATAAGTTAGGACTACTAGTAGGATCTAGATCATAGCAAGATATGCCAAAAGATACACAAGATAGAGCAAGCTATGATTAGATGAAGAGATATATCCAAACAAGGAGATATGCAAGTTTAGAAAAATGAAAGGATATAACTCACTAGATATGCATCCTTACCATAAGATGATTACCCCTATGAACCTCAAGGTTGTATCAACACAAGATATACACCTAGATAGATGTAGCAAGTTAGAGCACAACGGAAGCAATTTTTAGACACAACCAAGAGATCCAAAGAGATCATCATCAAAACCTGCAAAACAACTCAAAGCAAGTAATTGCAAGATATATATATACCAATTTAGAGCAATTAGATAGATAGAGTTGTAAGCAAGATAGGCATTTAGAACATGGCAATATGCATATATAAAGATACCAAAAGAGAGTGCCAAAGAGTAAGGCTATTGGTTGAGAAAATCTAGTTGAGAGGGAAATTCTCATTCAATAAGCGAACTGTGTGTTCTGTGCACAGTGTTATCGGTCGAGTTCTGTGCATGGACAACTCGACCGATGACAGATGTTGGAAACACCTATTGGTGCCCATCGGTCGGTTTTCACTAGGGCAAACTCGACCGACAGAGCAGCTATCAAAAAGCACATATATTTCATAAAAACATATTTAAAGGCATGCTAAAAATACAAACCATATCCAAACATGTCTAAGCAAGTTAGTAATGCACTATAGAAGCATTAGAAACAGTTTTTGAGCAAGAGTGTGAAGAGAATCACAAAATGCCACTTTTAACTCAAAAACCATATGTATAGTGCACACTAACTTGACAAAAACAAGTTAGGATAGGTTATAAGCAATAAAACATTTACCTTTGTGCTTACCATTGCCTTTTCCACTTGTTGTCACCCTCTACACATCTCACCTTTCTTCTTTCATGTGGATTGAGAAGTCAATTTGCAATTCAATAGCTCAAGTCAATCCTTTTACAATTACCTACAGGAAGAAAGATGAAATGGTCCCCAATCATGTTTTTGGGTCCGGAGGGGTTAGTTTAGCAACCCAAGTCCTATTGCTCTTGGGTGATTTCCTAAAAGGACAACAAGTAGAATAATGACCAAATTCATTGCAATAGTTTCATGTGCCCATAGTCTTGGAACTAGAGGATTCTCCATGAAATATTGGAGGTCCTTTATCTTTGTTGTTCCCTTGACTACTATCATACCCTAAACCATGTCTACCAATTTGTTTAGTAGTATGGTGTAGGATGTCATTAAGACTCTTTTTACCAACTAAGAATCTTTGCAAAGAAGATCTCAAACTATCATTATCATGCTTAAGAGAAGCAATAGTCGAAGACAATTGATTAATATTATCTCTAGCATGCAAAAGATCATTTTCTAAGCAAAGAGATTTCGTTGAAAGAGAATCTCTATCAATATGAAGAGAAACAACATCATTCTCTCTATTTGTAGAACTAGAACAAGATTCATGCCCATTGATTTTAGCAAGCAAGGAGGCATTTTCTATTTCTAATTCATGCAAAACAAAATCTTTGTCCTTGTTTTCAGATTTAAGAACATCAATGTCATGCATGAGAGAATCAATAATTAAAGTATGCTCTTCATTAGAACTAGACATGAGAGGTTGAGCTTCTAGAAATTTAATCTTATCAAGTAAACTAGCATTTTCAAGTTTAAGAGAGTCTACTTGGCTAAGAAAATCATTTTTATCAATAAGCAAGCAAGAATTAGCATATTCAAGATCATCTAGTTCTATATGCAAATTATCAACAATTTTAGCAAGCTTTTTCTTTTTCTTTTTAGAAGACTTATAAGAGGCACAAATGTCATGAATAATAGCAATTAAAGATTTTTTATCTAAAGAGTCTAGATTTACCTCACATGAGTCTTCACTTGTTGATGCTATAAGGGCAAAATGGCATTCCCCTTCATCACTAGAGCTTGAGCTTGATCCTTCACATGAATCTTCACTTGAGCTTGAGTTGGAGGAGCCACTTGAGCTTGAGTGTCATTTCTCCTTCTTGTGAAGATGGGTCTTTTTGCCTGGTGGGAAATCTTCCTTGCAGTGACCCTTCTTTCCACATGTGAAGCATCGGATGGAGGAGGACTTGCCTTTATAGAGTCTACCCTTGGAGTACATGGCATCTTCTTCAACTTGAGAGAATGGAGAGGCTTGACCAACAATAGCCTTGATTTGAGCTTTGATTTCAGCCTTCTTCATTCTCTTGAGTTCTTTCTCCTCTTGTCTTTCTAATTCCTCCCTCTTGTCAAGTGTGGCTTCATGTGCTTGTAGATTTCCAAACAGCTCTTCAATAGGAATATCCCTAAGAGACCTTGCTTCTTCAATGGAAGTCACCTTGGATTCCCACCTCTTGGGGCGAGTTCTAAGGATCTTTGAGTTGATCTCTCCACTATACATAGGATGTCCTAGAACAGCAAGACCATTCAAGATGGTGTTGAGCCTTGAGTACATGTTGGCTATGCTCTCCTCCTTTCCCATCTTGAAGTTCTCAAGCAACCCTTTGAGCATGTAGACTTTGCTTTCCTTCACTTGATCTGTCCCTTCATAAGTGATGCAAAGCTTTCTCCATACCTCATAGGCCGTCTCACAAGAGGAAATCCGATTGAACTTGGTGGGGGTCATGGAGGCATAAAGGATGTGCATGGCTCTAGCATTCAAGGTTGCTTTCATCAAGGTGGCTTCATCCCATTTTTCAATGTTTGTCTTTGGTAGAATGTATGGGCTGTTCACCATTTGCCACATCTCGAGACTTGATACTTGGATGAAGAATTGAAGTCTTCTTCTCCAATAGAGGAAGTTGCTCCCATCAAAGATAGGAAGGCTGGTCGAGAGTCTCCCTCCTAGGTAGTCACCCATCTTCTCCTACTTGTTGAAGTATGCTTGGAGAAGACCCGCTCTGATACCACTTGTTGGATCCTAGATGGGTGATTAGATGCTCTAGAGGGGGGGTGAATAGAGATGAGAGCACTTAAACAAAACTCATTAAACCTTCAAAAAATATGACAATATTAGGTTGCTAAATAGGCAATTTGAGTGCAACTAAATCATGCATAGCAAGGATAAGAGAGATTGAGAAAACCAATTAAACAAGCTATTTAGAGTGGTTCCACACTTCAAACTAGAAGTATGTCAGTCCACTTGCCTAGAGAGGTCAACTTCTAGGACTTCCAACAATTGCACTCTTATATTCACTAATAAGACATACAATACATGACCAACAAAGGACTTACCTATCCAATACAAAGAGTCTTCAACCTTACCAAGGACTTACCCACTTTGCAAGATTCTTCGACCTTCTCCAAGGACTTACCCACTCTTGCACAAGTCTTCGGCCTTGTATGAATTACCCACTCTTCTTGGATCTTCCGCCTTTGACTTCACCTTCACTCGGAGAAGTTTTCCACCAAGGTCTTACCCATTTGAGCTTGAGTCTTCTGCCTTCTCCAAGGGCTTACACACTCTAGCTCCAAGACTTTAGCCTTGATCTTCACTAAGGGACTCCTTCCCTTGTTCTTCTTCACCTCTCTTGGACAAGAGAGATAACCTTCATCTTCAATATAGGAAATGAGAGATGGGGAGGTGGTGGAAGTGAGAGCCTCACAAGATATACAAATAAGACTAGCTCTCTTACAAATCTCCTACTCACTCTAATGGATGTAGCAAGTGATTAAGCTTAGAGAGAGAGGAGGTTGTAGGAAGCACTCAACTATTTAATAGGGACCTCACAAAGAGTTTGCAATGAATGCTCAACCTTGGAATGAAGCCCAAGGGGTCCTATTTATAGCTGGGGATGCCTCTTAGCCTTGGGAAACACTTGTGAACAAAAACTAGCCGTTTTGTGGCTTGCAATGGATCTATTTTCACTTGTTGCAACTCCACAACGGCTAGAAACACTTTTCTGCACTTTTCCGTACAGTGCATTCGGTCGAGTTTCTATATGTGTAACTCGACCGATCAAGTAGCAGGCAGCCCGATATTGAAATGATCGGTCGAGTTTGTTCTGAGGAAACTCGACCAACCATTCCAACTGGAACTGGCCTACTACCCAATCGGTCGAGTTCTGTGAGTGCACAACTCGACAGATGCAATCTTCAGAAAATCGACCAAGGTTGATCGGTCGAGTTTCAGGGTGGGAAACTCGACCGAACAAGTGCCTGTAATTGATTTTCAAAGTTGCATTAAAAGTGCTCTAAAATTCGATCTAAGTGTTCCTTATATTTTTCTAAGCTTAATTACAAGTCATACAATCATTACAAGTGATTTACAACATGATTCTAATGGATATACATCATATTACAAAAATGTGCACTTGTATGACTTTGACTTGTCTTTTCTCCAATTTGAGATGCGCAAGTTAGGGCAATTGGAGTGTGTCTATACCTAATCTGAAAACACTCAAGTAGAGACATTAGACACCAATATGTGGAATGGTTAGTCATCATCAAAACACGGGTTTAGTCAATTTAGACGTGAGTCAACATTGACCTAATTGACCTTGAGTCAACATTACCTCCAAGGACCTGAGAATACAGAGACGACACATATGACTTCTATCTACAAGACACGATCGAAAGTACACTCAACTTGAGATGTTACTACTGTCCCAATTGTTGTTCTCCCACTGTAGTAAGGTCTCTACCTCCTTGCGCATGTCCACCTAAAAATTGTGGATCCCACGGGGTGAGACAATTGTCCCAGTGAGAGATATAACTCTCCGCCGACAATATTATTATCAAAGTATAAGCAATATAAAATTGAAAAGATGTTGTTTTCTATTAATAAGTAGGATTAATCACTGTTATAAGTAGAACATAGTAATCATTTCTATTAAAATAATGCATCTATCTTTGGTAGAGCAATAAATCATCAATTCACTATACAAGGGAATATAAAGAAATATGAAGAACATCTATTCAACTAAGATGTATAAGAAGAGTGTACATCAACCAATGTCTTTCCATATTTTATCCTTAAGAAAATATGCTACACGACTGATTACATATTACAGTTACACTTATGACCTAAGTAGATGAAGTATATTGTGCATGCTCCAACTGACAACTAGTAAGTCAAAGTAGGTACCATACAAGGTGAATGGCAGATTCGGATGTCAAGACCTCACCTGTCTCAGTCAATATGAGACCAATTAGATTTAGCAGGACATCTCGTGTCAGGTACTAGCAGGACATCTTGTGTCATCTATAAATAGCATGTCGGGGTATAGCGACATCTTCGCTATAGAGTTACTGTCATAGCATGTACTCTTTTCAGGAGAAGACCACTTAGCTTTCCCGGATTATAATATGAGGATAAGGAAGATTAAACATCAACTCTCCATTAGGTCGTTTGGATATACTTCATCCTTCACCCCCACATATTCAAAAATATGCTCTCCGAGTTAAACTCATTTCACCATCAACAATTTCTAACACTGAATGGATCTATGGTTAGGGCACTACATGATGAGATTTAACTTGATTAATTAGGTACATTACAATATTCTTTTAGCATCAACCAAGTTTCCAGCATGAATTATAGGAGATGATATAAAGAAAGGTGTATTACTTTTAAGATCTTTGGAACACTTTGAATGTATAACACTCGAGACTCAGTCTCTTATCACAATACTGGGAATTATCATCCCCTCACATCATCATCATCATGATTACTGGATCTGGGTATTCAAACCCTTAGATCATCACTGAGCATTGTTACCTCTGTAATAGGTAACTATTACATGTAGGTCCTTAGACCAAGGTATTCATCACACTTGTTGAATAAGTGTTTCACATAGCTCACATGGTTCATTAAACATCTTGTCACCTCTTACTAGGCAACAACAATATTTTAAGATATCAGACTGTATAATCATTATTCTTGTTATACATATATTTAACATGACTCACAAAGCTCATATAGATTGGTATCATATAAAATAGCATAGCTCATACCTGGATATGCTCGTCATCTGATGATTCTTGAAGGGATTATACTTCATTGGTAAAAACTCTAACAGTATATGACATTACTATGCAATTCAAGAGAAACACATCCTTCCCATTATTAGGGTTAGGATTTCCCATTCTAACTGAATAGGTTTTTAATTCATATCATCACTAGGTGAAATACTTCCTTCCCAATATTAGGGTTAGGATTTCTCAATCTAATCGATGAGGTTTTCAAGTGCATACCATCACCCTTCATTTAAGATTTACCTTTAATAATCACTTAGAGTTTCAAAGTCAAATTACAAAAGGTTAACCCTAATACATACTCCTTTCATACCATGAGTATCATTATGTACTCATTATATGAGTATCATTCGAATCTTAGATTCTCTTTCATCCCTACTAGGATATTGAGAGCACTTAGTTACAACTATCCAACTGCATTTGTACCATAATTTTACATCATATGTTACTTAGTCAAATATATTGGATTGGAAATATTCCTACCATATCAGGCATAATAGAGTGTATGCTTCCATATTAGTTTTAAGATACACCATACCACCATATTGTGTATCTATTCTCGGGCATCATGGTATACTCATATGACCATATCGAGTTTTAGGGTGTATCCCCTATTCCATATCGTGTACCCATGTCAGGTTGGCTATCACTTAGTTCTTTGCACCTCAAGTCATTCTCATATAGTGTATGAGCTATATGCTTGATTTTATATAGGATATAATGGTATTCTTGATATCATATCATGCACTAGATGTATATCATATTGGGCATATGATGTTTTCCTCATCATGTATCATTTAAGTAGTATATACAAGGTACCATATCAGTTTCCCATCTTGGGTTGCCATATCAGTTTCCCATCTTAGGTTTCCACATCGGTTTCACATCATAGGTTGCCATATCAGTTTCCCATCTTGGGTTGCCATATCGGTTTCCCATCTTGGGTTGCCATATCAGTTTCCCATCTTGGTATCATATCGAGTTACCTATGTTAGATAACCCCTAAGCTCATAAGCTTTTATACTTTCAAGGATCAATTCTATCATTATTGTTGAGCGAGAGGCACTCTGCTAGGTTTATGAGAGGCGGCACACATGGCGGCCGTGGAGGCCGGGGGGGGACGTGGAAGTTTCGGCGGATCAAGGCCGCCGGAGGCAAACGAGGGAGTCGAAGGCTCTGTGTACATAGACATGGAAGGACTGGAGGGAGGCGGAGGAGATACAATGCAAACTGGAACAGCACTGACGAAGGAAGGAGACACCATCGCGGAGACTGCGACGCAGGGTGTCCAGACGCAGAAAGTGTTGGCGTGTCAAGGAGAGGCGACTGGAATCGTTACGTCGGAGGGAGGGACGCCGGAAGTGGAGGTGCTTTCTGACAACCCGATATTCATAGCAGAGAAGGCCAACAAAAGACAGGCGCAATAGGAAATCTTGAAGAAACTGGGTATAACGTTAAACTTCTGCAATAGAGGCACCGTACCAGGGAAAGGAAACACGCCACCTACAGGATGAACGGAAAGCTCCACCATGCTGCCAGGACATGCGGACTTTCCTGTACTGCAGTCCAAGATGATGGGACAATCCCTACTGGGGTCAGAACTAAGGAAGACAGTAACGTACAAGGATGTCATGGGGGATGGGGATGTGGTCCATAGGCTTCCTTTCTTGGGGTTTGATGACCCAAACATCAAGCTTGATAAGAAAGACATCACCATGAGTATGGTGGACGGCACACCGAAGTTCGAGATCACAGGAGATAGATATGAGGAACTGGCCAAACCATGGACGTTCACGGTGGTTGTGAAGGTGATCACGAGGAATATAGGTTTCTTAACCCTGCAGGATAGAATCCGGGCGATGTGGAAGCCTGTTGGCGCGTTCTGCCTCATTGATTTGGAAGACAACTACTTCATAGTGCAGATAACCAGGGAGGATGATTATCTTACAACATTGACAGGCGGCCCTTGGCTGGTGATGGGGTCGTACCTCAGTGTCCAGCCATGGGACAGGTCCTTTCCACCATCCGAGGCGAATCCAAAGTACATGGTGGTATGGATACGCATACCACGGCTGTCGATATTCTTGTATCACTCTCATTTTCTGGAGGAAGTCGGAGATGCGATCGGTACTACAATCAGGGTCGACACCAATACAGACCAGAAGAGAAGGGGGAAATTTGCCCGCATTGCGGTGAGGTTAGACATAAACAAGCCACTGGTTCCTGAGATCATCATCCAAGGAGAGACGTATAGGGTGGAGTATGAGAACTTGACGAGCATATGTATGTTCTGTGGAAGGATTGGACATGGAGATGACACCTGTGTGGAAAAGAAGAGGGCCATTGAAGCCCAGGCGAAGGCAGGTAAACAGAAGGAAGGGGAGGAGTTCACGCTGCATCCTATGGGGAAATTCATGGAGAACCTATACGCGAAGGCATTTGTTCAGAGACTGAGGAAGGACGATCGAAATGAAAAGAAGGGCGGCGTCCCAACACATAACAAATACGGCAACCTCGATGCCCCAGAGGAAAGCAATGTAGGTACGGCTATGGTGGAGGCTGCTGGTCCAAAGCCGGGATTCGAATGGAGGCAGTGGAAAGCAGCGAACAAGAAGAAGAGGCCAGTGGAGGAGCAGCGCCCCCCACAGACACAGGAATGGCGACCCAAAGGGGACGCGTCGGCTTCAATGAAGAAAACACAGAATCACCAAGCCGTAATGATCGAAGGGGAGGATATGGTAGTAATACCAGTAGATGCAGAGGGAGACCAGGAGGGCCTGCATTTTAGAATTGGAGGATCGTCAAACCCGAAGGCCATGGAGCTGTCTCCAACCAAATCAATAAGATTCGGGGCATCATCAGGAGTCCATCTCAGAAATAGGAAGATTTTGAACTCAAAAGACTTAACTAAGAACGGCCCAAGGAAGAAAATGAGGCGCCGCGGTCCTGAAGAGGATACTCCACTGGGCAGTGCTGACCCGAGCTCCTCCGACATGGTTACCCAATGATCTTAGCCGCATGGAATGTCCAGGGTATCTGCGGAGGAGATACCCAAAACACCATTAGAGACATAGCTCAGTTGTACAGAATAGATATGCTATCCGTTCTGGAGACAAGGACCAGTGGCCTCAAAGCGGACAAGATTGTCCGATCGCTGGGTTTTGATCAGTCGTATAGAGTTGAAGCTACGGGTTTCTCGGGAGGCATCTGAGTGTTGTGGAGAGGTAGAATAGGAGATGTGGAAATTATTGCGAGCCACAAACAATTCATACATTTTCGTGTGAACAAGGAGTACAGGGTGACCTTCATATATGCAAGCACAAAGCAAACGAGGAGGAGATTACTATGGAGTCATCTTCACACTTTGGCCACTGCGTCCGATTCACCATGGTTGGTGTTGGGCGATTTCAACGCAGTCTTGAGTGCGGATGAGAAAGTTGGTGGGGAACCTATTATACTGAGTAGCTGCAGGGAGTTCGCAAAGGGTCTACGGAATGCTGCGCTTGAAGATCTGGGTGTGTCGGGTCCCAAAATGATGTTCAGAAGGGGATGGCTTACAGAGAGATTGGACAGAGCGGTCGCTAATCAGGCTTGGATTGATGCATATCCGGCCACGACTGTCACCAATTTACCTCGCTTAAACTTTGATCATGCGCCGGTGTTAGTAACAACTCGGAGAAGACAACAGCATACAAGTCACAGACCGATGACGTGTGTCCGGTGGAATACTAGGGCCTCTTTTCCGGAGTTTCTACAGAAGAACTGGAATAACACGCTTCCTTTCCACGAAGCAATCAACATCCTGATGGAGAAATCGGTGCGTTGGGATAAGGAGGAGAGGACGAAGGCTACGTTCAAGAAGCATGAGCTCTTATCCGAGATTGGGCACTTGCAGGAGTCCGATATCCTTGCTCTGCAGGGATGTGATGATAGTAGATTGGGCGAGTTGCAGGTGGAGTACAATGAGATGATTCAAGCAGAAGCAGAGGAGTGGAGACAAAAGGCACGCTGCGACTGGATGAGGAAGGGAGATGCAAACACCAAGTATTTTCAGGCGCTAGTTAAAGCTAAAAGGCAGAGGAATCTAATTACCAAGCTCAGGAACAACCAAGGAGTTTGGGTGGAGGAGGACGAGTTGAAGGTTACGGTGAGGGAGTACTTCTTTGATCTATTCATGGGAGGGACAAGAAGAAGGACCCTTAACGCTGTGATGGAGTATGTGGGGCGTTTTCCTAAGTTGGGGGAGATAGATAGGGAAAAGATAGGATGGGTACCCTGTAAGGAGGAAGTGAGGGAAGTGCTGTTGAAGATGAATCCCATTAAGGCGCCGGGGCCTGATGGAGTAGATGCGGGTTTTCTACAAAGGAATTGGGATCGCTTGGGCGATTCAATTTCACTAATGATATCTCAATGTTTTACAGGTGCTCCGATCAATGACGAGATGGTGAATTCAACACTTATCTTGATTCCCAAAACAAAGACGCCGGAGAGCTGTAATAACCTGCGCCCTATTGCTCTTAACAACGTTGGGTTGAAGCTCCTATCAAAAATCATCGTGGAAAGAATCAAACCTTTCCTTCCAGACTGGATTGCACCGGCACAGAGCAGCTTCGTGCGGGGAAGACGTATCGCCGACAACATCATTCTAGTGCAAGAACTCATCCATTCGATGAAGATCAGAACAGGGAAGACTACAGCAATGGCAATGAAGGTGGATCTTTCGAAGGCGTACGACAGAATGGATTGGGGATTCATCCATGACACGCTAAAGAGGACGTCCATACCCCAACATCTAACGAAGGTGATCATGAATATCATTACGGCAGGGAATATCTCCATAGCTTGGAATGGCTCTACCTTAGCACCGTTCAAAGCATCTAGAGGGGTGAGGCAAAGGGACCCCTTGTCCCCTTACATATTTGTTCTTTGCCTCGATAGACTAAGTCAGGACATTGCAATGCAGGAACTACAAGGTACTTGGATCCCGTTACAAGCTACAAGACACGGGATTGGTATCTCACATGTTTGCTTTGCCGACAATCTAATATTGTTTGGTGAAGCTTCCATGAAGCAGGCGAAGATCATGATGAAGGTTATGAGAAGATCTGAACGAGCCTCTGGACAGATCTTGGCGAAGGAGAAATCTTCCATATTCTATTCAAAGAAAACAATGCCCCAAGTTAGAAGGGTGGTGACCAGGATCACCGGAATAAAGTAGACTTTGGATCTATGGAAGCATCTGGGTGTGCCTATTATCCATGAACGAACTTCTAAAGCTATGTACCTAGACCTAATCAACAAAATTGAAACAAGGATCTCATCGTGGGTCAATACTTCATTGTCATTCGCCGGGAGGATTACTTTGGCTAAATCCATCCTAAACACCATCCCTATATACACCATGCAGTCCACAAACCTTCCTATCGCGGTCTGTGATAACATTGATCAGGTGATTAGGAACTTTATCTGGAAGGGAGCTACGGGGCAGAAGGGCATACATGTCGTAGCTTGGGACAAGATATGTGCTAGCAGGTATGAAGGAAGACTTGATATCAAGTCTGCAAGATTACAGAATGAGGCGTTGCTTCAAAAAACCTGTTGGGACTACATGTCACAACGTCAGATTCCATGGAAGACTATTATGAAGGATAAGTACCATCATAGGACGAACCAGGGGGTTGCGAGAGCGTCACAGTTATGGAGAGTGATCATTAAACTTAAAAAAAAGCTAGTTCCTGTCGTCGGTAAGGCAGTGGCGTCGGGCAAAAATACTTCTGTCTGGTTCGACAAGTGGGTGGGAGGATCACCACCGTTGCTCAGGGACTCACTCCAAGTGCTAGAAGAACTAAGAGGACTCACAGTTAATTCCATGGTAAATATGAACGGAGGTTGGGATGTTGATTTCCTAAATCTCTGGTTTGAAAAGGATTCCATAAGCCAGATACTGGAACTGCCGCCGCCGGACCCAACAGCAGGAGAGGATGATATTATCTATCTGCATGACAAAGAGGGACAATTCTCCGTCAAATGAGCTTATTGACTTTTGCAGAGGTAGCATACTAGGAGCTCGCCAGGAAGGTGGAAGCATCTGTTGTAGCTCAAGGTGCCCCACAGAGTCAAAACAACATTGTGGCTTACACAACATGGCAGTCTCATGACAAATGAAAAACGAGCTATGCGAGGTTTCACTGAAGATGCATGGTGCCCACGGTGCCGCAAGGCTACTGAGTCTACGTTGCATGCGCTTGTTGAATGCTTTGAGGTCCGTGAGGTGAGGGAGCACATTAAGCACACCACGGGGCTATCTCTGAGCCATGAACGAACGATGGAGAATTGGCTCAAGGCAAACCTACGGAAAAGGAGAGAACAACAAGACTGGAACATATGGATTGCGATGGCCGTTTGGAAGCTATGGGGATTTCGTTGCAGCGTTACCTTCCAGGAGCCTAGTCCCAATGCAATTGGTATGTTCAGAAGTATACAACAGGAGGTCACTTTGTGTAAGATGGTGTTTGTGGCAGAAGCAGGACGAGAAGGAGGCCGGAACAAAAGAGCTTGGACAGCTCCATCGAGGAATCAGTTCAAAATCAATGTTGATGTTGCCGTAAATAGGAAAAAGAAGGATATGGCTATCGGGTTCGTTGTCAGAGACCATGAAGGTAGATGGACAATGGGAGGCTATGACAAGGGTGCTACATTGGATATCTTGGAAGCTGAGCTGAGAGCTATCGAGTTGGGTATACAGGAATGTCGACTGTAGTTCAAGACAATGCTGTTAGAATCAGACAGTGCCACTGCGGTGAAGATGCTGAACAAAACAATGGCCATACCAGCGAAGTACAGGTCGAGGTGTCATCGCATCAGTAGGTTATGTAGGGAGTTAGAGGTTATCGTTTTTACATATAACAATCGCATTTGTAATAATGTGGCAGATTCTGCAGCCAAGTGGTGTATGAAGCAGAAGTCTGTTAGTAGTAGGTGGCCTCAATGCCCCAGTTTCCTCACTGATATAGTTAGAGAGGAAGCTACATTGAGCCACAGGGCTTGTAAGGAGTTGCGGGTACTTGGTCTGGGGGAACAGGATGAATAAGATTATCCCCGGGGTTTTCCAAAAAAAAAAAGGATCAATTCTATCATTATAGT
Source organism: Alisma plantago-aquatica (assembly GCA_963693085.1). Classification (NCBI taxonomy): domain Eukaryota; kingdom Viridiplantae; phylum Streptophyta; class Magnoliopsida; order Alismatales; family Alismataceae; genus Alisma; species Alisma plantago-aquatica. The sequence continues at coordinate 625,694,771 of OY856414.1, read as the reverse complement.
TACACGACAAGCTAGATACCTAGTTGCTCTTCAACCCATCACAATATATTAGGGGTATTTTAGGTTTCAAAGGTAATTCATCTCAGGTTCCCTTTCTTTATCTAGGGTTTTAACCATATCGGGTAAAGTGTGACATATCGTTCATGAGGTAGGGATTTGACCTCATATTGTTCACAAAGTAGAAGCAGGTTCTATCCCTATCATCCATGAAGTACCAACCATATCGTCCATGTGGTATTACTCACCACTATATCGGGTTACCCATTATCTTGGTTTTCATATCACCATCTAAGGTTTTCAACCCTTATCGGGTTAGGATATAAACCTAACATCATATCGTGCATAAAGTAAATATATGACCCCATATCATGATCAAGGGGTGTATATGTATTACTCATATTTCCCATGAGATATACACTTCTCACTATAATGTTTTTGAGGTGGGTTCACAGTAACATATCAGATTACTTATCCTCTAGGGTTTTGCTATATCGGTTTAGAGTCCATGCTTGGTTTCCTATCATGCATAGGGTGCATGACTTGATATCATCTTGTTTAGATAGTGTTTACTTAACAAAATATCATGTATGAGGTATGTGCTTCATCATCATATCGGGAAAGAGGTACCTACTCATTACCATATCGAGTTAATGGTGTATTTACTTTTTTGTATCGGGTTAGAGGTACTTCAACCCATATCGGGTTGGACCTTGATGATGTCATCATCGTCAACCTCTTGATTATTGTTCTTACTATTCTAGATCATGGACAATAGTCCTAAGATACTTTTCAAGCTCAAAGATACATCAATTAACCAAAGGAATTCGAAATTGAAAGTAGATCATCAAGTTCAACAATATTGAAGGTGAATAATAACATAGTTGGGTTCACATTATATAACCATCCTTATGAACAACTTCAAAGCTCCAAGCTCCAAATCTTCACATTCCTCACATTGAAGATGAGCTTATCCAAGGTCCAAGGATCGTTTACAACTCATCCATATACAATAAATCATGATAGTTAAGAACTTGGTGAAGACGAAAAGAGAAGAATATCTATAATCCAAAATCATACTTCAACCAAGGTTGAAGATGACCAATGCCTTATATTAAGCTTGGTGCTCGAGCTTCCCTTTCTCCTTGAGCTACTTTGCCTGATATCTAAGATGGTATGCATGATATATCCAAGAAAGGGAGTTGTGGGGTTTGTAAACTTCCATTAGTAGGTGAAATGTGATGTATATATACTTGAGGTTCATGAAAGAGGTTGTATAAGTGGTGTCTTCACCATATGCCACTAGGTGACACGTGGCCATGCATGGTTGACACATGTCCATGCATGCACACATATATATCTTGATATTAAAAAGTCTTGAGGATAACCTAGAGATGATATTTCGGCCATTCCTTATCTTATTGGATAAGATATATCATCTTTATCTCATAAACAAAGCAAACTGATACACTTTTTGCAAGGAGCATATAACCCGTCATGGATTTCCACCCTGAGGTGATTAGGTCGTCATGGCCTTTTCCAAGAGTCCACAAACCTATAGGAGACTCCCTATATGGCCCCTTGTCTGATAGGGACTCCCATTCTAAGTCTACAACTCGATCTAGCTCATATAAAGATTTCAACTATACAACTTCCATAGTCTTTTCATCACTAAGAGTGCCATCACTCAAAGATGTTTCAATCATGGAGTCTCCTTCTTTATCTCTCTAAATGATACATAGAGGCATTAGGGACTCACTAAAGGTGGTAATTTTCATATCAACCCTATATTTTGGGTAAATTACAATTTGCACAAAAATTGGTACACAAAGCACTATCATTGTTCAAACAAGCTTAATACTGGGATTTAGGCTTTCCACAAGCCACTACTTAGCATCATTCTCTATCTTATGATATTAAAACACTTAGGAAACATTCAACATGTGACATATTGTAATGTAACCCCTCATCTTGGGTAAGTTGCGCTTTACACTTAGATTATCATATAATGCACAAATAGTTTGCAATTAAGCTCATTCTTGAAAATAAACTTCACAAAGAGTCTTAATTACTTTTTAAAAGATTAGAGAAAGTTTGTAAATAACTTGCTTAAGAAAAACTTCTAGGGTTAAGAAATAACCCAGGTCAGGGATGTTACAGCGAGGGTGACAGTCTGATAGAGGTTTTTCATTCTGATATGTCTTCTCTTGATTTTATCTGATAATCATAAGAAGGATTGTTGTTGTTGACTTCCCTTTAGTTTTCCTATGGGAACATGGGGAAGAAATGATGAGGACTAGAATTTTTATTATGTCCAGTATTCTTTTAAATGCATTATAATTGCTTTTGTCCATATAAAAGAGACAGAGATGTAAATGAGATGCCTAGAAAAATCTAGGGATATTAAGTCGTGTGACTTGGTTGATATGAAAAGTAAGGTATATACTACAAAAAAGGTGCATACTACCTAATCTCAGTACCTATATACCCTGACTAGGTATTCAACTATTGAAGAAGTTTCTATCTTTCTGATTACTCTGATCAAGTAATCATTTTAAGACAATCTAAAGAGCATAATGAAATTGAAAATATGGCACATATGTTTCTATCACATCCTAAGTGAAATAAAATGGAATCTGAGATTATCTCAGATCAACCTGTGAGTATGAGAAAGTACAAAGTACAATTCTCATGATAAAGTGAAAGGGAACAAGGAAGATGATCCCTATTCAAATAAAGAATATGTGAAGGATAATGATATCTTCCATAGTGAGAAAATGAGAAATGTGATAAAATCATAAAATGTTCATGAACATGTTAAATAATAACAAAGAAAGGATTGATGACATGTAATCATCCTTATAATTCCTATGCTAATGGCAAGGAACCTAGGATGAAACAAGAGAAAATGACTCATGAACAGTTGAAAGTTCATGCAATAATCAGAGGAGATGATAAATCTCTTCTCTTTGATAAACAACCCTAGGTGATGATGGGGTGATAAGAGGAATATGTTTCTTTTTGTTCTTTCCTTTCACAGACATGGCAATCAAGTGAGACTTATGACACTTGATGTGCATGAGTTAGAAGTGTTCTTTTGATGAATACTTAGAAAAGTATTAGTTTGTCTTGGACTTTGGTTCCAAGATAAAGACATGTGCAATAAGTAATGTCCCAAGATGAAAGAAAGATCCTTTTATATGTTGGATTTAGTAATAAAAATAGAGAGATGAAAATGATGAGTATGTGATGTGTTTTTGGCACACATAATGAATACCAAGATATAGAATCCTAGTATCCAAGAACTTTCAATGGTATGAGAAAATGAGAACATGACTCATGATAAGATGATTAATGTTTCGTTACCTAGAAGGGCCAACTTTGAGAATAGTCTAGTTACATACTATATTATGGATATCATATGTTAGGGGTTTATGCTCTGCATAAACATGACATCGATAAGGATGTACTAATTCAAGGAACAATTGTAGAATCTTTTTTGGGAAAAGCTTATCAAGCCAAAAATAATTCCTTAGAATATCCCTATCTAGATCTGTTGAGGCAGCTTATACATAACATCTAGAGATACCTCTGAGATAGTTCTTCTTTAATAAGTAGCCTCTACTTATGACAAGAAAATAAACAACTAATGGCATAGCTGGTACAAGTCATAAGAAAGTTTAAGTGTTGTGTCAACAGATTAGAGTGGCACAACAGATGTATGATAAGACTTGTAGTCCCAACTGTTTTGTTTTAGGGGGGGCAGAGATGGCAGAGGAAACAAAAAAATTTCTCCCAAAACCCAGAACCCAAAGAGATCTCATCAACATCTATACAATAGTAAGGATAGTTTGTAGCGGCATACCTTGTCTCGAGGCTTGCTCGGTTATGTAACCTCGCGGCGAGCGCGGTCTTCACCTATGGTCTTGTATGGTGTCTGTGTAGTTCCTGGTCGCACCTGGATTGACGCATTGGCGGCTATCCTCCGATCGGCAAAAATCTCCCACCTCTGTAATAGTCTACATAGACCACCAGGAACTCCATTCGTCCTATCCTATAGGATACTGGAAGGAGTCGTCCCCTTTTATCGGCGTACTAGTCACCGACGTGCTATCCCACCACCAGTTGTCATCCTGTAGTTGTCTTTCCCTCACTATGCTTCCCTAGTCGGGTAGCACCTGCTCGGTCTCTCTTGGTTAATAACCAGAGAGGATAACTTTGCATAGCAACTGGTTTTTTCTGAGATTTTCTCTCTGAGAAGCCCCCACTACCCCTCTATATATAGGAGGGGTTAGGGTCAAGGTTCCCATCCCCGGTCAATGCGGGATTAAAGTGGGAGTAGAAGGGTCTAGAATTTACATGGATTGATATACCGCGGCAGGTGAACCGGTCATTTCACAAATGAACCGATCATTTGGGGACTGAACCGATCGGTTCATCTCATGAATTGGTCGTTTGGGGAGCTGAACCAATTAGTTCATTCATGAATTGGTCGTTTCACTTCCCAGGACAGTTCCCAATTGACTTTCCTCTTTTTGTTTCCAATTAATCCAAAGATCAATACTTGTCTCAATCGAATAGTACAAGTGAAATGAAAATATTTTCTCACCAACCTAACTTTCCCAAAATGGCTCGTTTGGTCCAGCTGAATGGATCGATTCAACACTTGAACCGATCGTCTCACTTGACCCTGAGCTGATTGGTTCAACATTTTGAACCGGTCGATTGGTAGTCTAGGTTGTGCAAAAATTTGTCAATGCAGTTCTTAATCAATCTGGCATCCAAATCAGTTATTCCAACACTTGAACTTGGTGATTCAAAGTCAAGTCAATTAGTTGAATGTTTAATTGAACTACTAAACACATTTAGTAAACAATCTAAACATCAGTCATGGATAAACTCCTCTTCCAGGTTAAATCCTATGTGTGTGACCCTACATGCCCATTTCACATTGGCAGTGAAAGTCCATAACACTTATGACCTTACAAGCAAAGAGCGGCGCCTAGTCACACATCAATGGTACCCTAGTGAAAAGGAAAGTTGGAGAACAAATTTCAATCCTACAATCTGTGACTGGTGTTACAGTGAATGTATAATTCCTTTGTCTTTGATATCCTGAATGAACTCAAGGCATGGAACAATCATCCTTTCAACATTCATTCACTTCCTTGATCTCAGAGCAGACTGGATGAGATATGTGTGACATCAATATCACATATTGATTCACACATGCATGTGCATGCCTTTCTCTATCCTACTCATCAAGTTTTAAGGTGGAATTTTGAAATTGGAGGGGAACTGAGGGATTTTTGTCACTTGCCTTATTTTTGATTTGTTGCTCTTGTTGTAACTCAATCAATTTGGGGACATTGTTGCATTTAAATGGTTTTTGTGCTTTAATTGTGGAGTTCCTTGCTTCATTGACTCTTTGGAGACTTGGGGAAAGCTAGATTTGCTTTCAATTGCTCATCTGGATCCTCCAAGTGTGCATGAGTCTAGAGGTAATCCCTCCTCCATTTGTAGCCTCTAAAGTACCTAAAAACACATAAGGAATGTCCTAATTGCATTTTATAATAATAGCAATTATTGGGGAAAACCATGCATAAGGAAATGTCTAGATTTGAATAAGTACAAAAATTACACAAGATGGAGATACAAACTAGGGATCCATGATACACCATTTCCTTGAAGCTGATGTGTGGTCAATGTTCAACAAATATAGGAATGATTTAATGTTTTAGGTAATGACCTCAAACAAAACTTACATGAGAATGATTTATAAATACATGAAGTGTGATAATGATTTTTTGACTTACTCATAATCTATGTAAGACTCAAAAGGAAACATAGGCCAAAGATGTGCTTGACCACTTACTTCCCTTTGGCGACTATGTTATATAGTGGAAAAAATATGTCTAGGCTGAACTCAAGAGAAGGATAGAGTTAGGGGAGTCTCATGTTACAATTGTTGACATCTACTTGCAACCCAATAATGTAAAATTAATAAGTGCCCACGAAATCCTTGTCTCTAGTGAAGCCCATCCTCCTAAACTAAAAAGTAGCTGATAGAATGTTAGATATTTTACTATTTCACATTTCTAATATTTGATTATAATTTGCACTTGTAACATGATTCTGATATTCCTCCTTTCATATGTATGGATAGAGCTATATCAACAATGTCAATAAGGGACCATCCATCACGACACCATATAGTTGAGCTTTGATGTGTACCCAAGACCCATAACCAATTTATGTGGCTAGACACTCCATGGGAACACCTAGTCTTTCAATATTTGTGACCTAGTTTGGACACACTCTTATATAAACCCGCAAGGCCTCAGGAGTAGTATAGGAACGGAAAATTTGGGTCGAACCTAGGGAGATCAGGGGAATTAGAACTAAGTTCATGTTAGATATGTTCCTAATGTAGAGATTAGGGTTTTCTAGAGTTTGATGTTGGATTCGAGTTAATCTAAGATAAATAAGCAATTGAAAGAGGCAACCAATTAAGACTAATTAGCTACATAAAGGAAACAATTACATTATAGAAATCAAGAAGAGGCAAACACTAAGAATTTCACTAACAGGAGCAATGCTAATGAAATCTAGAGTACAACTAACTAAATAAGGAAAAAGGAAACACTAGAGTGGCAATTATGCAAAAAGGGAAATTATTGAGATACACTAGCAACTAATTAACAAGGACTAACACAAGTAATCAAAAACATGCACTAACTATTCTAGCAAGGATTAGATATCATAAGTAAGACAATTGACAAGGCAAAAAAAGAAAGAATCCAACTAAGTTCACACTATCTAAGCAAATGAGTGATTTGGGTTTTAAGAAATTAGTGAGGAATGTCAGACATGTGGGGTTAATGTGAGGATAAACTAGGTTGGGGCTGAATAACATGCAAAAATCATTCATTTATTCAAGTTGGGGAATCCTCTTAAACCCTAAGATTGGAACCATACAACTTTATCATCTATGGAATGGTCCATCTCGACCCTTGTGTTTTCTTTGAGCGAAGATACCTCAAGGTCCCTTTACTATAAACCAAACAAGCAAGCCAAGTGTTTGTGAATTTCCCAAAACAACTAGTTTGTCATTGATGGAATGGAGTGTTCATCAGGGAACTAGTCCCTATCACCCTCCATCCATCTTTACAAGGATCAATTGACTAAGGTTAAGTGATGTTCACTAAGAACTATCAAGTCTAGGTTTCTAGGGGTGAGCTTCTTAGGACAATTAAGGGCCATGGATAGTAATGAAGGATGGGGATGAGTGAATCACAACTCATGCCATCTCCCATGTATCCTCTAGGTAAAACAAAGTCAATTGCACTAAGATTCTCACATTTAGCTACTTTCGTCTCAGACCTAGGGGTAAAGAAGTGTGTTGATATGTATGAAGAGGGGTAGATATCTAGGGATCCACTAGTTGAACCTAGGAAAAGAATCACAAATTACCCACATATCACCAATTTCCCCTACTACCTAGATTCTATCAAGCATCATTCACATTGAAAAATATGGGAAACAAGATATAAGTAGAATATAACCATTTACAAATGATAATGTTTACAAAAGTTGTCCCTCCAAAATGGCACCAAAGACATATTTTTACACACCAAGTAGCCAACAAAGGGGGCTTAGCTAGTCATGCTCAAAGAAAATTCAAAATAAAGGTGAGAATAAAAATCCATGGATATTGATGAAGGACCTCTAGCATTCAACTTCATCTACTCCAAGATTCCCTCATTCTACAAGGGTAAGAAATGGAATTGAAAATGGAAATGGAATGGTCAAAAACATATAATACTATGTTTTTTAGTAGAGGAATTGGAACAGAAGTGGAAAGTGGGTGGGAGATAGTAGGTGGCGAAATGAATACTTGGGAGTGCTAACCTTGTAGTCCTTGGAACCACCAATGCTTATATAGGGGATTGGGATAGGGGATTGGGAAACATAGGGTTAAGTGGGGGTAATATGATAAAATGATAGTATGGAAGTAGTAGGGTTTGATATGTAGAATAACCATTCTAAGGAAAGTGGGAATGGCCATGGTGGTGGAGAATGTTTGTGTTATGAGGGTTGTTGGGTGCGACCGTTTTGGCTGGAATGAACGTGTCAAGGTGAATCTAGGAGTTGCTTCAGTTGCTACCTGAGCATGTGATTTTGATGTTGATGGCATGACCTTTATATTATACCATGACTGTGCTGGGGGTTTTCTATAGAACTTTGGCTTTGACTTTGATCGTCCTTGATGTTCTTTGCCATGTCTTGATCTTTGGCCATTTGGGGTAGGTTAGGGCACACACCTCTAGGGCTCACTTTGGGTTCTTGTAGGGGTGAAGGAATCCTAGGATCCTCATCCTTCTATCAATTCCATACAAAGTATGTGTAGAGTACCTAAACTTATGCAAAGAATATTCATAAGTGCATTTGACTATAAAACCAATTATTGGGTGAAAACACACATAGTGAAACATCCAGATGTCAATTATGGGCAAAAGACACAAGATGGACACCCAATTAAGGGCTTCATCACCATTCCAAGATGAAAGCATACTTTTCCTTAACTATGGTTCAACTCATATCTTATGCCATTTAGTTCAACTAGAAATGATGAAAGCACTCACCAACATGAAATATGATAATTTGATATACCTCAACCTTGTCTAGATACATGCATTTCATTTTTATCTTCTTTTCATTCATGGATTGACTACAAACAAAGCACAAAGCATACAAACTTCCCATATGGGGCATCATAATTCATGCAAATGACATGGCATTTCACAAGTCTCTACGAAAATCATGTCATTTTGTAAGATTTAGTCTAATCTTGTTAGGTGTGTTGGGTAGTTATGCTAGGGTTTATTTTACCTACCCATAACATGCATAGAAAGGGAAGAAAGGGTTGTGGAAAGGAGTTGGGGTGATATTACATAGAGCACCCATCTTTTCTTTTATAGAGATTCTAGTAAATAGATCAATATACAATTTCTATTTCTTTTTCTTTGCCCCATATGTAGCGAGGGAATATGGTGGTCGGAAGAAATGTGGAGTGCATATATGGTCACTTCCAATGTTTTGAGGTGTCAAGTATCTTTTGTGTGTTGTTAGACATCTTTTAATGAGGTACAAAGGTAATCGGTAATGGAAGAAATAACGAGTCAAATAGGGGTTGTGGATTTTCACAAAAGAGGTTCCTACATTCAAATTAGTCCCACAAACTACAAAATCATAGGCAAATCATAATGAAATGATCAATTGCATTGACCACATTCTTTTTCATATATCATGGAAAACATTAATCATCTAATGGTTGAGCTGATTGCTTCTCACCATTCACTCCAATTAGATATTGATGACACACATGTATATAATCAAGCATGCAAGTATATAAATCAAACTAATATATAAAATGATGTGGGCCAGACTCATCAAAGGGCTAGCAGTTCAATTTCAATCCATCAAGGTAGAGATTAAGTTAGATTTTTGTTTGGGAAAAATGATCAAATTTGGGCAAAATGGTGCCAAATGCCCATATTCACATCAAGATCTACACTACTAAGAAAAAATAACTTAAATATAAATCCTGACTGAAAACAAACATGAAGTTACTAAAATCAACATGCAATGAAAATGTAATGTATAGAATAGAATGAAATTTTTTTTTTAAATATGCAAAAATACAAAGAAAAAAAAATAAATTGTGTGTATGCAAAACACAATTATCATAATATGGTGAGGTAGGTAGAACATGAGTGAAAACGATAAAAGAGCGTTCATATCCCCTACCACCCAAGCTTTTGAATCATGCTATCCCCAACATGAAATAATACCTCAGGAGTGATAGGATGTTGTCATTGCTGTGGTGGTGGTGGATTTGGTTTTCCTCCCTAGAGTGGAGGGTACTAGTAGAAGTTACCCCAGTAATATTCATGTAAGTTTGGATATGTTGCTATGTACCCCTACATTGCTCCTCTAAAGTCCTCTCCCCATTGAGGTTTACTTTGCACACGTGTGTTAGTAGTGTACATGTGGTTGATCTGACGATGCATATTTTGTTGATCTAACCACATATACTACTGAGTATACTCAATCCCCTCCAATTGTACACAGATAGTAGACATGTCATAGGCATTTGTCAGAGGTGTATATGCATCATCTTCATCCTCTCTTCTTATCATGCTACAAGGTTGATGTAGATGCTCTAACACATTGGTCTCCCTTATCCCTTAGGAAAATCCACTGGTGGTTCCCTATAGCCCTCTCTAGGGTGTTCACTTTACCAAATTGAAACCTTCCCTATGAAATCATCTATTGGCCCTACATCAGCAACCAAAACATTGATATGATAGGACACTTCTATGGTGATGCCAGTGTACGGGGGTTGATATCATAAATAATTTTTTCATTAACAAGAGAGATCATGTGGCACCAAGCAATATAATTCAATCCATATATTTGGTCATGTAAGACTTTTTTAGTCCCTATAAATCACAACCTAGGGCCAATGGTAGTCATTATCCCTCCCATTATGAATGGATTTTTGTTGTTAAAGGGGATTGTATCCAAGTGGTCAATTATCACTGCCCCTAAGTTAACATAATCACCATTTGCCATCATGGCCATCACAAATAGGTGTTTCTAAGAGCATCATCCTTGATTATCATAGTGTCTAATAATAGTATCAGATAGGGACTTTTCAAATACCTTATGACGTGGTTATGCAATACTCTTGTCTTAGAATTTCCCGATGCAAAGATTGCTTGCCCAGTTAACTGCTTCCAAGCACCTGAATATTGTACCTTCCATTCTTATCAATTTTCCCATTATCATTCTTTTGCACAATCTCACGAGTTGAAACAAAGATTTTTTTGAGGTGGGAAGCCTTAAAACCATGTGTAAAGTCGTCAAGTTTGAATCTTATGGAATCCTCACTTTGATACTTATCCTTCTTCAAAGAACCAAAATACTCATCTGCTTTCTCCTTGTAGGTTTCTTGAGCCTTAGTTAGAACTTGAACCACATGGAATCATGAATCCCTTAAAGTAATAGTGGACTCCTAGGGCTTGCATGGTGGACAAGAATTCATACTTATTTGGGGTCACACAAGTCCCGGAGAAGAGGAGAGAAAAGAACGGAGCCCAGAGCCACGCCCCAGACGTTTCCAGAGCTGCAGATGGACAATTTCACTACAAGAAGGCTGCAAAACGTGTGTCTTGCACTGAGGATCATCCAGATCTTCTCCGTTTCAGGGGTTACACCATACTTGCATTCATTTCTCCATGTTTCCGTCTTTCATCTCCATGTGTACTATTGAGTTGAACATGCGGGGCTAATCCCCATTATCCTTAGGACCGGGAGTAGCCCGAGGAATCACTGTATGTCAATGTTACATTGATTATCATAATTTGTCTCACTTTCCCTTGATATGTTATTGTGTTTCCATTGTAATTTACAATGCTTGTTCACCATAGTCGATTTATAATACTGTTAATTACTTCTGACAGAGAATTAGTGGTTGAAAAGGCACGATTAACACATTAATCAATAAATTCCTTAGACAAGGTAATGTACGATTAATGGTGGATACTCAGAGAAATAATTAAAGTATCTAGATCTAGTATAGAAGTTACTACTTGCATGGAACTAACTTAGAACTAGGTAGTGAATTGTATCGCGGAAGCGAGCAGTTCTGACTACGGGCCATAATTAGGGAAAGTGAATGAATTATGTTAATTGTGTTGCATGCAGTGAGACTCTGCGGTGAAACCACAATCCTAAGGATTACCATTTAATTTGATTAAACTAAACATCTAATCATCGTTCATTTTTTTCTTTTTACTTTATTTTCTTTTTAAAACCAAACAATCAACTTTTCCAATTAGTCTAGCTGATCGCGACCAGTTAATAGCAGTCTACTGAAATTTCCATTTCCCTGAGTTCAACTCGGGCCTCACAAGGCATATATTACATTGATACATGCACTTGCGTTATACACACGACTTTAGCGTGTCAAGTTTTTGGCTTCGTTGTCGGGGAGACGATAAATTTTGGCACTACGAGTGCTGCGAGCGGCCACTCTAGGCAACTTTTTCTTTTTATTTGCAATTTTAATTATTGAGATTAATTTTCTATCTTTCAGATTCTTTATTCATCTAGTACATTACTTACTCGATTTTACACATTTTAGGTACTAGTGCATGGTGAAGACGCGTAGTATGGACTATGCACAATCGACACCTGAGGTTCCATCTTTGAGATTTGAAGACGAGCAGATAAATACACCACCCAAAGACATTGAAGAAGAACTTGAGACTTTCATAATGGCTGAGAAATAGACTATATGGGAAAAGATTAAGGCTTCTTCTTCTTCTTCTTCATAGAAGGGGCCAATAAAGAAACATGCTATCAACATACCTAGTTACAAGATTGACCCAGGGCTGATCCAGTTGGTCAAGTCACAAGCTTTCCATGGGCTAAAGAATGAAGACACAGTTGCCCACATCAGCACCTTTGTGGAATACTGTGATATGGTGAAAGTGGATAGATTTCCACAGGAGGAAATTTATCTAAAATTGTTTCCATCTTCTCTAGCAGGAAACACAAGGGAATGGCTCTAAAACCTAGATGATGAGTATGTGGAATCATGGGATATGATGATTGAAGTTTTCTTTGAATAATATTTCCCACCTGAGAAGACAAATTGTGACGTCCCCGGATTTTCTAAAACTTAATCTGATGTGTGACGTCCAAATTGAAACCCACACCTCAGCGAGAATCCCAATTTAAACATCCCACATAAGGCTAAGAAGAAGAAAATCAGAGGAAGTCAAAAGGAAACATAGTAGCACATGCACATGAACAATAAACAAACCACAACACATGTTCACCATTCAACATATAATTACAACATGAATTGTTACAACATTTGATATTACATATTGAACAACAAACTTCTACATATACATGTACTACTACTAAACTACAAGATCTTAAGACAACAGGTCCACCTGTACATCAGCTCGCCATACAACTCCCAACTATCCTGGATCTTCAAGAGCATAACCACAACCTAAACAAAAGATTACATGCGGTACACGTCAGCACAATATTTCATGAATATTGTACTGAGTACGCCTACGAGTCTTTTATATACCTCTCATCATATCTTGGCAATAAGATAAAACTAATACTTGGCAGTAACAGAAGAATATAAGAAAAGCGTATACTTGCACAAAGATATTCATTAATAAAAGAGAACACATATTTTAAGCTTATTTTCCATTATATCTCAAGGCCTTTATGATCACTGCCAAAGAGTTAGATCATTTGTACAAGGTGACCACTACCAAAGAGTTAGGTCAGACCACTACCAAAGAGTTAGATCAGACCACTACCAAAGAGTTAGGTCATATGTACAATGTGACCACTACCAAAGAGTTAGATCACTTCCAAGCACACTACCAAAGAGTTAGTGCTTTCATATAATGGATCAAATATCTTATGTTTCACGTGTTCATAGCAATAAGTATGGAAAATCATGCAACATATCGTACCAGAACAATCATTTCAACCAATATCATATGCCAAGTATTTTACTACACGTATAACACAAGCATATTGTATAATAAGCCAAGTAAGAGGTAATGGCATACCTTGATCAAGAACAAACCTAATCATCAGATGTCCCTCATGTCAACTATATCTTTGAAGACAAGACCATATACTATCATAAGGTTCTTATCATCTTGCATATCATCTTAACACTAGTCGTGCTCATATTAGGGTTTCACTTAGTTCATTAGGATATTCTTATAATTACTTGTATTATCTTCTTGTAATTACGTTACTAATATTATATTCCAGATTAGGATACATAATATGAATATCATGTTCTGTATTATTCTTTATACATATTAAACCTAGGTTACATGTATTGTACAAATTAGGATTTCATCTCATATATTAAGGGTCATCTTCATATAACATTAGTTCCAAGCATCTAATTGATATTCGAGTTACATATTAGCCTCACATTACTGATATGAAGGTATTTTGTAATTACCATGATTTATTGAGCATGCATGTATTTATTGCATTTTATTTAGGGTTATTAGCCCTAATTAGCCATATTAAGCAAATTACATGATTTCGTACATCACCATGGTCATATCTGACATCATATGTGTTATAAATGTTATTATGGAGTTACTGACATTTTTTCATAATTTTAGGCCACTGTTTGATATTTATTATCCATCAAATGAGCATTTCACAACTAACAAGATATCTCTAATATTAGTGCAACTAAAGACTGATATTACAATTTCATATTGTTCTACACATTTTTTTGAGAATTTCGGTATATAATTTGTATTTTTCGGACATCGGAGCTATTTTCTATGATTTATGTAAGATCTGAGCATATATGAGGATTTTACCGTTTGCAGCCAATCGGGGACTGCCACGTGGCTCCCAGGGTTGGCATTTCTTTGCTTGGGACCGGCCGGTTCCCTCTCCTGGCTCGCACTGGGTCGGCTGGTTCTCATCTTATGAACCTGGTTCAAATGGGTTTGGCCAAAACACCTTCTTCCCTCAGTTCCTGTCTTGCGATTGTGTGCGTCGTCTGCTGGAACAGCGGGCGCCTCCAGAGTCCCGAGCGGGACTCCCATCTTCGGCGAGGCACCGCCACCATTGGATCCCCCTCCTTGCAGCCGCTGTCATGGCTCGTTTCTTCTTCATGATCCCTACTGAGTTCCTTGTCTACGGAAGATCCAGCCTAGGGATTGAGATCACAGAGTCCATCCTTCTCTGCGATCACGATCTCTTAGTATGTGGGACTGAAATTCATGCCCGCTGGCGTGATCTCTGCATCTTCTCTGAGCTCGAAGAACTCGCCCCCTCAGCCTCGCGTCGCTATGTCCCCCACTTCTTCTCGCATCACACGAACTTCACAGACTCTACTCCTCCACGAAGCGCCACTACACGCAGGAAGGGCGGCAGGGAACCCTGCGCTCCTCGAGCCTCCTCGCCATCAGGAAAAACCACGGTGGTCTTTGTTGGTGTCTCCTCCGGAGAGAACTAGGCACCATTCTCCTCTGCCTCGAGGACAGGGAACACTAGAAAAGGGTTCATAAGAAGCCGTCGTCGTTGATCTGTTGTGCTCTCTGAGTAGTGACGGCCGGCCTCCTCCTCCTCGTCCCTACTGTATTCTCCCTAATCTACTATTCTCATGCTCTCCCTACGACTGACGATGGAGAGGTGGGTCAAAAGGGAACTCCTCCCATTCCAAAACCAACTACCTGGTTTGAAGTCTTCCTCACACCCACGATCCGTGAGATGGTGGAGGCAGTCATGGCCTCATATGCCCCCCACATTTCTCAAAGCCACCCCATCGTGGAAGGCCATCGACATGGTCAAGAGGCAACTGCCATGAAGGTGAAAACTTAAAAACCATTCGATCCAGCATATCCAAGGGTAGAGAAAACCCCACGCAGTCAATCCATGGCTTCTAATCTTAACTGAACTGCTTGGGTGCAACTAATGGGTCCACGAGAAATAGAAAGGCCACGTGCCCATCCAAAAACCAAAAGGGGTGTGACACTTATTAAAACCAACTTAGGTCTATAAATCCTCAAAAATGTCTATTATTTCTCAAATTGCAAACCTTCATAACTCCTTCTAGGAATATCTAAATGTCACCCAATTTTAACGATTGCTTCCTCACCACTCAAACTATCTTCTACTCAAATTTAGTGCCAAAACTCAACGGTTATACCATTCAATTAAATTCCTCAAAAGACATGAAAAGAGAGATCTTAATCATTATATAAATCTCCATCAACATTCCAACTTTACTAACATACTTGGAACTCTCATTATAACTCATGATATGGATTCTAATATGTTATTAGAGATTTATGGATTTCAAAAATCCACTCCATCACATCCTACACACCTTAAAATATATTCCGTCCTCGGAATTAATCTAGAAAAACCACTTTGTCACATCATATACATCTTAAAAGAACTTTCGTCCTCGAAAGTAAACCATACTTGTACTTCCACGGGAAACCTTATCTTATCGTCATACACATGTAGGCACTGTCATATATGTAACATTTTCGTAAAGGTTACCTAGAACCATGTATCCCAAGCACTATTAGGAGGTTTCAAAAGCATCAAGGGTGAAACCTCACTCCATAAAAGGCTCAAACAAGGGTTTAGAAGCTTAGGTTATGTCATTACATATCTCATATGTTGGATTTACTTCCTTATATTTAGCCATGCATTAGGGTTCCCACATCATATTACCAGGTTCTAAATGAGTTAACTAAGATTAACTCATACATTAAGGTGTCATCCACATGTGATTTAGCTCATTGTAAGAATATGTTCATCATCAACATATGCCTTTTAGGAGGGAGTTAACTAAAGTTAACCCACTTTCTCCATCTAGATCATATCAGGGTATCATAATCATTATGTTGTGCTAGCTATCAAACCATAACTTTCCATATTTGTTAAGCACTAAGATTAACATCTCATGTAACACGTTTCATTCATATGATATTATTTCATTGTTCATACTAGATTGCAACATTTATTTAGGTTTTCATCGCAAGATTAACCAACTATATCACATTATCATCATTATTCATGTATGTGGTTAACCATTTATGCATTGATATCTATTAAACCATCTCTAGGTTTCCATCATATCATATCCATATCCCACGTCTCGAGATTAGATCACATTCTTACATATATTATATTATGGTTGTGCTAAACAAACTTATGTCAGTGGCTTATTAAACATATATCAAAACTTTATCTAGTCCAATCAAGTTTCCCCTGAACCATATCATGAGGGTAGCGTCATGCTCAGTCTCTCTGAGCTAACTCAACTCTATGAGTATCTCATATGCATATACTTTATCTTTCCTCTCGTTCTAGGGTTCTCAGATTACCTCATTGACACTAGTGATCAACTTCACAAGCTTTAGCCACATAAGCACAAACCAAAGCATGTTATGACATACTCTTCATAGGTTCTAACCATTTAACATCATACCCAAAGCTCTCTTATATACACCACTAGATTCCTATGTGGGAAACCATCAACCCGAGCATGAGGCTTCTCAAAAACTAACATAGCTACCTCCTCCAGGGTCTTGGGCTCTCTCCCTCACCCAGATGGTAGGCACTCATATATATGTTCACATATGCACATATAGACAGCCTCTCCTTGTCTCTAGGTTTGGTCCTCCCAAGGACATCTAGGGTTCAACAAAACTATAGGAATCATACATAAAGCAACTCAATTCAATCACTCAGGAATAGTCTAGTTTAGGACATCATATCACATATCTCGGAATTCTCATATCTTGGAGTTTAGGTTCTCTAACCTTCTCCCATTGGGTCTCACTCTCTCTGGAGTTAACCCCGAAACTGGTCCTAACACTAGAGGTCCTCCTTCGTAAAAGAGCTTGAGGCTCATGCTGACTCACAACCTGTCTTAACTTAGCATATCTTATCTCATAAAAGCCTATTTACTTGCACCATCAACACTTATCTCAAAACCTCAAACCTAACTCATGTCGTCAAAGACAAACATAAATCAGCATATTCATCTTATATCATCTATGTAAGACTTACATCAAAGCTTATTTCATCTATTCCATCTATCATATATATCAAAAAGGCTCTAGACATCTAATCTAGAACTACTCTCTCTTCTAGACTGATGTCATTCACTTTCACTTAGGTTACATGACCACCTCCTACTCGTACATGTGTGGGGACACATTTTTGTAATACATATACATAATAAAATATTATATAGTTTTTCTCCGATAAAACAAGCGTCATAGAAAACTATCGAGGTTCGATCCGTTTGGAATCAATAACCAAATCCTGAAAACGAGTGTCCCACACATAGTAGAGAGTCCAGTGTCATGAAAACTAATGAAAAGAGTGAGAACATGGTGTAGACTAGCGTAGCTACTCTAGACAACGAGCTCCATATGTCTAGGGTTTCTCTTCCCTTGATGCACGTCATTTCCAAATAGTGCAATGTCCCATACCGCTGCACTACAAGGAAAGAATGACATCTAAGGACTTGCTACTCAACAAGCACCAGTCTAGACCTAGTTCTCGGACATCTAGGTGCTAACCTAGAGGCTAGGTCAGATCTAGTCTCTAAAAGATGACTAATCTAACCCTAAAGATTATTAAGTTCAAGGTTCTTTAGTTTTGAGTTGCATAACGAGCAAATGTCAGGCTTTACTATTGTTCATGCTTTGATACCACCTGTGACGTCCCCGGATTTTCTAAAACTTAATCTGATGTGTGATGTCCAAATTGAAACCCTCACCTCAGCGAGAATCCCAATTTAAACATCCCACATAAGGATAAGAAGAAGAAAATCATAGGAAGTCAAAAGGAAACACAGTAGCACATGCACATGAACAATAAACAAACCACAACACATGTTCACCATTCAACATATAATTACAACATGAATTGTTACAACATTTGATATTACATATTGAACAACAAACTTCTACATATACATGTACTACTACTAAACTATGAAAACTACTAGAGTGGGGGTGAATAGAGTTTTATAGATAATTTAATAATTATTGAACTCAAACAACCACAATGAAAATATTGGACAAGGAGACACAAGGTTTAGAGTGGTTCCAACTATAGCAAATACTATAGCCGTCAATCCACTACCCGGTTGCTTACCCAACCGGGATTTGAAAAGAAATTTATTTTATTACCTCTTCAAGGAATTTACATAAAATACAATCTGTTTTCCTAAACCCTTCAAGCAGCCTTCACCTAGAAGTAATCGCCAACCTTGAAGCAGCCTTCCCTTGAAGTAGATGCACCAACTCCCGTTGCACCAGCCTTTTGAAGTAGCTTCCCTTGCGATAGCCTTCTTGAAGTAGCTTGAAGTCCCCTTCTCCACCTGAGAAGTCAACCCTCTCCAATCCGCAGCCTCCAACCCTAGGAGTAGTAAGGAGAGTACAAAAGATAAACAGGAACAAGAAAGGAAAAGGAAATTACAACTTATCCTTTAAGCCCAAGGCTTGATATGCCTAGATCAAGCGTAAGATCTCCTAGCCAAGTATGTGAACTTGTGATTGCTGTGGGTAGGAGAATCTAGCCTATAGGACACGTGATTGAGCTAAGGAGAATGTAGGCCAATGATCACAGTGCTCAAATTGCTTGCAAAAGATTGCTCAAGTGTGCTCAAGTGTATTCTCAAGTGTAACAAGTGAATTCTAGTGTCCTATAGCTTGTCCTATTTATAGGAATGGCCTAAGTATGCTTAAGGACGTTCTAGACAACTTCTAGGGGTTTCTAAGTGCTTAACTAGCCGTTAGGTACAAAGTTGTTGCTTTAACAACGGCTAATTAATTTATTCTGCAGTTGCTGTCAGAGACCATCTCGGTCGACAAATGGTCGACCGAGACACCTACTCGGTCGAAGTTTTGTCGACCGACAGGCTCTCTGGAACAAGTGATTTGCAACGTCTTTCTTTAACTACCAACTAACTTGTCTGTTGTGTCTAACGGCTACTTTGGATCTTTCTCGGTCGAGAAGATGGTCGACTGAGAGTGTCTCGGTCGAGGAGTTTGTCGACCGAGAATGATCCTGTTTCAAGGTTTCAATTTAAGCATTAATTATATGTGTGAGTGTGAAAAGGTGATCCTAATAAAATGGGATGACATGTCTAACTATGGTGTTTGGCTAGGGAAAATCTAACGCTTGATTTACATGCAATTCTAAGTACTTGTACATTATATATTTGTACAAGTTTTACAACATTGATTATATTGCATGAAAATATAACTAAGTAAGCTCTTGGATTTTCCCTTGCTACTTTGTCATCCTGCACACTCAAGTAGCTCGTTAAATTAATAAGAATGAAATGTTTGTCATAATCAAAACGAAGGGATTTTTAGATGTCCATTTAGCCAACAATCTCCCCCTTTTTGAAGATGACAAACATTTCCAAAATAAATATAAAACATATGAATTTCATACCTTTAGATTGCCTTATGTATCTTTTCCTCTTGTTTATAAAATGTGTGCTTATTATTCCCAATGAATTATGGAACATGAAATCCAGTTCATTTGGGAATGTAGCAACTTTCAATGTAAAGCCAAGAGTATATTTATGAAACTCATTGATTGAGTTTTTCATAAATACTAAGTTATAGTGTTATATATCTCTCCCCCTTTGTCATTTCAAAAAGATAACCGTTTTAATAAAAACTCCCCCTTAATTAGATAACTGTTTTGATAAAAACTCCCCCTTAATTAGATATTCCGTCAAATCGAATGAAAAAGATGTCCATTGAAAAGCCAAAATGAAACAAGTAAACGGATTCGTTTTAAGAACCGCAGATATCAAAGAAAACATCTTCCAACGGAGTAATAAGCAATTGCTTCCTAATGTTGTTGAATTGATCTAGTGGAAGAGGTTTTGTAAAAATATCAGCCAATTGATTTTCGGTATCAACATGATGAAGGGAAACATGATTCTTTGAGATGTGATCCCTTAAGAAGTGATGACGGATTTCAATGTGTTTTGCCCTGCTGTGTAAAATAGGATTGTGTGCTAAGTTTATGGCACTCGTGTTGTCACAAAAAATAGGTGTAGATGAAAGATTAAAACCATAATCGCTTAATACCTGTTGCATATAAAGCACTTGAGCACAACAAGACCCGGCTGCCATATATTCAGCTTCAGTTGTAGATAGGGCAACCGTATT
This sequence comes from Alisma plantago-aquatica, assembly GCA_963693085.1. Taxonomy (NCBI): domain Eukaryota; kingdom Viridiplantae; phylum Streptophyta; class Magnoliopsida; order Alismatales; family Alismataceae; genus Alisma; species Alisma plantago-aquatica. Next base: position 625,673,958 of record OY856414.1, on the reverse strand, counting down.
TTGTTTCTTGCTAAACCATGATACTAAGGCTCTCCCTAATAAGAAACATCCACCACTAGTACTTTTGCGATCAAGTCGACAACCAGCATAATCCGCATCAGTATATGCTTTAAAATCCAGGGATTGTCCTTTTGGATACCATAAACCAAGACAAGTAGTACCAGCTAGATATCGAAGAATTCTTTTAACCGCTAGAAAATGAGATTGCATAGGTTGGGATTGAAATCGAGCACAAAGACCAATGGAAAACATAATGTCCGGTCGAGAAGCAGTTAAGTATAGCAAACTACCAATCATGGCTCTATATAAGGAATCATCAATAGGTTCCCCATTTTCATCCTTATCAATTTTGATAGAGGTAGCCATAGGAGTAGTAGCATGTTTGCATTGATCCATCCCAAAACGTTTTAAAAGTTCTTTAGTATATTTTTCTTGGCTTATGAAAATTCCTGCAGGTGTTTGCTTAATTTGAAAACCAAGAAAGAATGTTAGTTCACCCATGAGACTCATTTCAAATTCTTTTTGCATAATGTCACTGAATTGTGTGCATAATGAATCATTAGAAGCTCCAAAAATAATGTCATCAACATAAATTTGCACAACTAGGAAATCAGATGCATATGTTTTGAAAAATAAAGTAGAATCTGAATTTCCAATAGAAAAACCATTATCAAAAAGATATGTCTTGAGCCGTTCATACCAATTCCTAGGTGCCTGTTTTAGACCATAAAGTGCCTTTTTAAGTTTATAAACATGGTCTCCTTTTTCTGGTATTTCAAAGCCAGGTGGTTGAGCAACATAAACTTCTTCTTGTATGATGCCATTTAGAAATGCACTTTTGACATCCATTTGATATAGCTTAATGTTTTTATGGGCAGCAATAGCTAGTAACATCCTAATAGCTTCAAGTCTAGCTACGGGTGCATATGTTTCATCAAAATCTATTCCTTCTTGTTGATTATATCCTTGTGCTACTAACCGAGCTTTATTCCTTATTACTTCTCCTGCCTCATTGAGCTTGTTCCCAAATACCCATTTAGTTCCTATGATAGTTTTATCTTGTGGTTTAGGAACTAAATCCCATACATCATTTTTAGTGAATTGATTTAACTCCTCTTGCATGGCTATTATCCAGTAATCATCCTTAAGAGCTTCGGATATCTTCTTAGGTTCAATGATAGAAACAAAAGCCATGTTTGCAACATCTTTGAAGGATGACCGAGTTTTGACTTTATCATTTGGATCTCCAATAATTAGTTCTTGGGGATGATCCTTGATAAGCCTAGGTGTAGGTTGTGTTTCAACTTGGGGATCGGATATAGGAATTTTCTCACTATCATTGGAAATGGTTATATTTTCGAATTGATTAGTGAGATCAATGATATCTAGATTTTCAGATTTCGATTCTTCATGAAAAGAAACATGAATGGATTCCTCAACTTTTCTAGAGATAGTGTTATATACTCTAAAGGCTTTGCTAGAAGTGGAATATCCCAAGAAGAATGCTTTGTGTGATTTAGAATCAAACTTGTCTCTATCATCTTTGGTATTTAAAATGTAACATGTGGAGCCAAAAGTATGAAAATAGTCAACTCTAGGTTTCTTAGAGTGTAATATTTCATATGGAGTTTTCTTCAAATGAGAGTGAACCGTTACTCTATTAAGCACATAACAAGCAGTGTTTACAGCTTCAGCCCAAAAGGTTTTAGGTGTGTTGTGTTCAAGCATCATGGTCCTAGCCATTTCCTGTAGAGATCGATTTTTCCGTTCAACTATACCATTTTGTTGTGGGGTACGTGGAGCAGAAAAATTATGAGTATACCCTTGAGATGTACAAAAGGTCTCAAATGTATGATTCTCAAATTCGCCACCATGATCACTTCTAATGGTACATATTTTATGTTGTAAAAGATTTTCAATCTTGGAACAAAATTGCATAAAGACATGAATAGTATCATCTTTAGTTGCAATAAAATGTACCCATGTATATCTACTATAATCATCAACAATAACAAAACAGTATCGTTTACCACCAATAGATTGTGTCCTCATTGGTCCAAATAAGTCCATATGAATTAATTCTAAGGATCTACTGGTGCTAAGTACATGTTTTGATTTAAAAGATGTTTTGGTTTGCTTTCCCATTGTGCAGGGTTCACAGTTTTCAACTTGATCAAAAGACAAAGTAGGTAATCCACAAACAAGATCATATTTCACTAACTTTTTAATAGCATGTGAACTAGCATGTCCTAGCTTTTTATGCCATAGTTGTAAGGTATTTTCATTTGCAAGCAAGCATTTACCTACTACTGATTTCATAGAGTTTGGTTTAAGGATATAAAGATTTACAACTCTATTTCCTTCATAAACGACATTTGTAGTGTTTTCTATCAATAGTTTGCAGCAAGTTTTGTTAAATAACACATCATAACCACTATCACATAGTTGACTTACACTTATTAGATTATGATGCAATCCATCAACAAGTAGAACATTTTTAATTTCGAGATTTGTTCCAACATTACCTATTCCAACGATTTTTCCCTTACCATTGTCTCCAAAGGTGACCGTTCCACTTTTCTTTTCTTCAAAAGTTTGAAATGCGTCCTTGTTCCCAGTCATGTGTTTGGAACAGCCACTGTCAACTACCCATTCCTGCATTAGAATGTAGATTTTGGTACCCATGTGATGGTCCGATATGGTTAGAAACCTTTTAAGTGCTTATATATATAAAAGTTCTGATACAGAAAACCAGTCAGTCGACAATTGTTCGACCGATATTTGTCTCGGTCGACAATTTGTCGATCGAGCAGGTTACTGTATCACAAGCAAAAACATAGAAAATTTCTCGGTTGACCAATTTTCGACCGAAATAGGTGCTGTAAAATTTTTATTTGTTAAAGACATCCAGTCGGTCGACAATACTTCGACCGACCCAGAGCTCGGTCGACAATACTTCGACCGACATAATTTCTGTTTCAGCAATGCAGAAAAATAATAACAATAAGCATATCACCTTTTGTTGAGATAAGACAATATAAATAGCAAAATTAAGCATTTGGTCATATCTCAACTACATTCCATTCTTCTAAGTTTGGGGTTTTGGGATCCAAACTAAGTCGGACTCCTTAGTCTTGTAGGGGCATGAAAAACAATAATGTCCAAGACGTAAGCAGAAATGACAAGTAATAGAGTCAATTTCATTTCTCTTTCTAGTCATTGTGTTCTTGGGTACAAACATAGTTTGGGTCTTTTTGGGTTGGTTTTTCTTTGGAACATATCCCAAACCTTTTCTTCCATTGAAAACATTACCAACTTTCAATATGTTATCAAGAATATCTTTTCTTCTTAACTTATAAAGTTCTCTTTGCAACGTAGCAATGTCATTCATCTTCTTATGTATATCTTTTCTTGCTTGGTCTAAATCAGAAAACAATGAATCCTTTTCTTTTACAATATTATCATAGTCCGAATGGTTGCACAAGATAGGTTGAGTTTGATAATCTTGTAGTTTAGCTAGCAAATCAGTCTTTTCTTTTGATAGAAGATCAACATTGGTTTCCAAATTGAGTAGCTTTCTAGTGCAATCATCTAAAGATGTTTTTAAAGATACATTTTCAAGATCAATGTTATTCTTTTCATAAGAAAGTTCATCTAATTTGGCAATGAGCTCATTGTTTGATTTTATAGCCTGCTTTAGTTTCTTCTTGGCATCAACATACTTATCATGAGTTTCTTGTAAACTAGTAACTAACTCTTCTTTAGAAAGATCAACTAGGCTTACCTCTTGAGAGTCTTCATTTTCTTCTCTTGCCATTAGACATTCCACCTCTTCTCCGCTTTCACTGTCACTTGACTCATCCCAGGCAGCTTTATAGGCTTTTTCTCCTTTCTTCTTATGTGAGCTTTTCTTTCCCTTCTTTGCTTTGGGGCATTCATTTTTGAAATGCCCTTTCTTCCCACATTCAAAGCACCTGGGAGTTAAGGAACTAGAAATTTTGTTAGATTTAAACCTTTTGTACTTCTTACCGTTGACGATTAAGGCTTCTTCTTCTTCTTCACTTGACTCCTCACTTTCTTGTGTGACAACTTTTGAGGCTTTGAGAGCCACATCCTTCTTATTCCCACTTTGGTGTTCACGTTCTCTTCTTTCTTCCTCTTCTAGATCTGCTTCATGAGCTTCTAAATTACCAATGAGTTGTTCCATTTTGAGGCGAGTGAGGTCGTTTGCCTCTGCAATGGCTATCACCTTTGGCTTGTATTTTGGAGGAAGTGATCGAAGAATTTTTGATACTTGATCTTCCTCAAGAACAGGTTTTCCTAAGGCACTCAAACCATTAACAATAGTAGAGAATTTTGAATACATTTCACTAATAGTTTCATTAGGATCCATACGAAAATGTTCAAGCTTTGTTTTAAGCAGGCTAATTTTGGAATTTTTAACTTGGGCTGTACCCTCATAAGTGATAGACAATCTATGCCAAATATCATACGATGTATCACAATTTGAAATTCTATTAAATTCTCCTACAGAAATAGAACAATATAAAATGCTTACGGCTTTTGCGTTCATTTGGGCCTGTTTTACCGTGTTTGCATCCCATTCCGCAAAGTCATTTTGAGGGAATTGATAAGGAGTAGATACCATTCTCCATAGATCCCAGTTGACGCCTTGGAAGTAAAACTGCATCCTTCTCTTCCAGTATTGGTAGTTTGTTCCATCGAACGCCGGTGGCCTAGCAACAAGAGTCCCTTCAATGTTGAGGTTGTTGAGCATTCCATCACCCATTTCTTCAAGACCTTGTTAGGGTTCCTTGAAGCCTCGCTCTGATACCAAATGAAAACTACTAGAGGGGGGGGGGTGAATAGAGTTTTATAGATAATTTAATAATTATTGAACTCAAACAACCACAATGAAAATATTGGACAAGGAGACACAAGGTTTAGAGTGGTTCCAACTATAGCAAATACTATAGCCGTCAATCCACTACCCGGTTGCTTACCCAACCGGGATTTGAAAAGAAATTTATTTTATTACCTCTTCAAGGAATTTACATAAAATACAATCTCTTTTCCTAAACCCTTCAAGCAGCCTTCACCTAGAAGTAATCGCCAACCTTGAAGCAGCCTTCCCTTGAAGTAGATGCACCAACTCCCGTTGCACCAGCCTTCTGAAGTAGCTTCCCTTGCGATAGCCTTCTTGAAGTAGCTTGAAGTCCCCTTCTCCACCTGAGAAGTCAACCCTCTCCAATCCGCAGCCTCCAACCCTAGGAGTAGCAAGGAGAGTACAAAAGATAAACAGGAACAAGAAAGGAAAAGGAAATTACAACTTATCCTTTAAGCCCAAGGCTTGATATGCCTAGATCAAGCGTAAGATCTCCTAGCCAAGTATGTGAACTTGTGATTGCTGTGGGTAGGAGAATCTATCCTATAGGATACGAGATTGAGCTAAGGAGAATGTAGGCCAATGATCACAGTGCTCAAATTGCTTGCAAAAGATTGCTCAAGTACGCTCAAGTGTATTCTCAAGTGTAACAAGTGAATTCTAGTGTCCTATAGCTTGTCCTATTTATAGGAATGGCCTAAGTATGCTTAAGGACGTTCTAGACAACTTCTAGGGGTTTCTAAGTGCTTAACTAGCCGTTAGGTACAAAGTTGTTGCTTTAACAACGGCTAATTAATTTATTCTGCAGTTGCTGTCAGAGACCATCTCGGTCGACAAATGGTCGACCGAGACACCTACTCGGTCGAAGTTTTGTCGACCGACAGGCTCTCTGGAACAAGTGATTTGCAACGTCTTTCTTCAACTACCAACTAACTTGTCTGTTGTGTCTAAGGGCTACTTTGGATCTTTCTCGGTCGAGAAGATGGTCGACCGAGAGTGTCTCGGTCGAGGAGTTTGTCGACCGAGAATGATCCTGTTTCAAGGTTTCAATTTAAGCATTAATTATATGTGTGAGTGTGCAAAGATGATCCTAATAAAATGGGATGACATGTCTAACTATGGTGTTTGGCTAGGGAAAATCTAACGCTTGATTTACATGCAATTCTAAGTACTTGTACATTATATATTTGTACAAGTTTTACAACATTGATTATATTGCATGAAAATATAACTAAGTAAGCTCTTGGATTTTCCCTTGCTACTTTGTCATCCTGCACACTCAAGTAGCTCGTTAAATTAATAAGAATGAAATGTTTGTCATAATCAAAATGAAGGGATTTTTAGAATTGTCATAAACAAACTAGATGATCTTAAGACAACAGGTCCACATGTACATCAGCTCGCCATACAACTCCCAACTATCCTGGATCTTCAAGAGCATAACCACAACCTAAACAAAAGATTACATGCGGTACACATCAGCACAATATTTCATGAATATTGTACTGAGTACGCCTATGTGTCTTTTATATACCTCTCATCATATCTTGCCAATAAGATAAAACTAATACTTGGCAGTAACAGAAGAATATAAGAAAAGCTTATACTTGCACAAAGATATTCATTAACAAAAGAGAACACATATTTTAAGCTTTTTTTCCATTATATCTCAAGGCCTTTATGATCACTGCCAAAGAGTTAGATCATTTGTACAAGGTGACCACTACCAAAGAGTTAGGTCAGACCACTACCAAAGAGTTAGGTCAGACCACTACCAAAGAGCTAGGTCATATGTACAATGTGACCACTACCAAAGAGTTAGGTCACTTCCAAGCACACTACCAAAGAGTTAGTGCTTTCATATAATGGATCAGATATCTTATGTTTCATGTGTTCATAGTAATAAGTATGGAAAATAATGCAACATATCGTACCATAACAATCATTTCAACCAATATCATATGCCAAGTATTTTACTACACGTATAACACAAGCATATTGTATAATAAGCCAAGTAAGAGGTAATGGCGTACTTTGATCAAGAACAAACCTAATCATCAGATGTCCCTCATGTCAACTATATCTTTCGTTAAACCTGATCAAGACGACCATATACTATCATCAGGTTCTTATCATCTTGCATATCATCTTAACCCTAGTCGTGCTCATATTAGGGTTTCACTTAGTTCATTAGGATATTCTCATAATTACTTGTATTATCTTCTTGTAATTATGTTACTAATATTATATTCCAGATTAGGATACATAATATGAATATCATGTTCTGTATCATTCTTTATACATATTAAACCTAGGTTACATGTATTGTACAAATTAGGATTTCATCTCATATATTAAGGGTCATCTTCATATAACATTAGTTCCAAGCATCTAACTGATATTCGAGTTACATATTAGCCTCACATTACTGATATGAAGGTATTTTGTAATTACCATGATTTATTGAGCATGCATGTATTTATTGCATTATATTTAGGGTTATTAGCCCTAATTAGCCATATTAAGCAAATTACATGATTTCGTACATCACCATGGTCATATCTGACATCACATGCGTTACAAATGTTATTATGGAGTTACTGACATTTTTTCATAATTTTAGGCCACTGTTTGATATTTATTATCCATCAAATGAGCATTTCACAACTAACAAGATATCTCTGATATTAGTGCAACTAAAGACTGATATTACAATTTCATATTGTTCTACACACTGTTTTGAGAATTTCGGTATATAATTTGTATTTTTCGGACATCGGAGCTATTTTCTATGATTTATCTAAGATCTGAGCATATACGCGGATTTTACCTTTTGCATCCAATCGGGGACTGCCACGTGGCTCCCAGGGTTGGCGTTTCTTTGCTTGGGACCGGCCGGTTCCCTCTCCTGGCTCGCACTGGGCCAGCTGGTTCTCATCTTATGAACCCGGTTCAAATGGGTTTGGCCAAAACGCCTTCTTCCCTCAGTTCTCCTTGCAGCCGCTGTCATGGCTCGTTTCTTCTTTGTGATCCCTACTGAGTTCCTTGTCTACGGATGATCCAACCTAGGGATTGAGATCACGGAGTCCATCCTTCTCTGCGATCATGATCTCTGAGTCTGTGGGACTAAAATTCATGGCCGCTGGCATGATCTCTGCATCTTCTCTGAGCTCGAGGAACTCGCCCCCTCAGCCTCGCGTCGCTATGTCCCCCACTTCTTCTCGCATCACGCAAACTTCAGAGACTCTACTCCTCCACGAAGCGCCACCGCACACAGGAAGGGCGGCAGGGAACCCTACGCTCCTCGAGCCTCCTCGCCATCAGGAAAAACCATGGTGGTCTTCGTTGGTGTCTCCTCCGGAGAGAACTAGGCACCATTCTCCTCTGCCTCGAGGACAGGGAACACCAGAAAAGGGTTCATAAGAAGCCGCCGTCGTTGATCTGTTGTGCTCTCTGAGTAGTGACGTCCGGCCTCCTCCTTCTCGTCCCTACTGCATTCTCCCTAATCTACTATTCTCATGCTCTCCCTACGACTGACGATGGAGAGGTGGGTCAAAAGGGAACTCCTCCCATTCCAAAACCAACTACCTAGTTTGAAGTCTTCCTCACACCCACGATCCATGAGATGGTGGAGGCAGTCATGGCCTCGTCTGCCCCCCACATTTCTCAAAGCCACCCCATCGTGGAAGGCCATCGGCATGGTCAAGAGGCAACTGCCATGAAGGTGAAAACTTAAAAACCATTCGATCCAGCATATCCAAGGGTAGAGAAAACCCCACGCAGTCAATCCGTGGCTTCTAATCTTTACTGAACTGCTTGGGTGCAACTACTGGGTCCACGAGAAATAGAAAGGCCACGCGCCCATCCAAAAACCAAAAGGGGTGTGACACTTATTAAAACCAACTTAGGTCTATAAATCCTCAAAAATGTCTATTATTTCTCAAATTGCAAACCTTCATAACTCCTTCTAGGAATATCCAAATGTCACCAAATTTTAATGATTGCTTCCTCACCACTCAAACTATCTTCTACTCAAATTTAGAGCCAAAACTCAACGGTTATACCATTCAATTAAATTCCTCAAAAGACATGAAAAGAGAGATCTTAATCATTATATAAATCTCCATCAACATTCCAACTTTACTGACATACTTGGAACTCTCATTATAACTCACGATATGGATTCTAATATGTTATTAGAGATTTATGGATTTCAAAAATCCACTCCATCACATCCTACACACCTTAAAAGATATTCCGTCCTCGGAATTAATCCAGAAAAACCACTTTGTCACACAAATGATCTTGTGAGGGGGATTCATAATTTCAAACAGTAGGCAGGTGAACAATATTCAGAGACATGGGAACGTTTCAACATCATGCTGCGGAAATGCTCACATCATGGGATGGATTTAGAAACTCGTGAAAATATCTTCTATTTTCCCCTTAATGAACACGACATGAGTAATTGGGACTCAGTAGGGACATGTTTCTTCCTGAATAATAAAGGCTCAAAGTGTAGAGAAATTTTAAAGAACATGGCTAAGAAGCAATCCTGGGGTGAAAGAGATGCACTAGAGTAGGTAAAAATCACAGGGGAATCCAAGGCAATTAAAGAATTAAATGAGAAGATGGACCTGATAGAAAAGAGACTCCTAGAAAAAGATGATGAAGGATATGATGATGAGGAACATGCTAAGTTCATTCGTCAACAATAGGGCTACAAGAATAATGATTATTCATGGAGAAAGTACAAGAAATTCTCTTGGAAGGATCCAAATAACTTTTTGCAGGATCCGGGTCAGAAGCCACAATCTAGTGCAAAAGATAAGAGTAATGAGTTTCTCAACCAGGTGATAAAGCAAAACCAAGAGCTAATGAGCACTTTCGGTAAACAAATTAAATCTCAAGGAGAATTTATGAACCAATTTGGCCAGACTTTATAGAGTCATGGGGCACAGATGAGGACGCTTGAGACATCTATTGCAAAGATGGCAACCGAAATTGCAAGTTTGAAGAGGCCAACATTATAGGGTTTTCCGGGGAATACTGATGTTCTAGGAGGAAATCACCAAGCCAAAGCAATTTTGTTGAGGAGTGGAAAGAAAATTTTAAACCCCAAGGCTGATGAACCAAGTGCACCACAGCCTGAAGCCATAGGTAAGGCCACAAAGGATGTTGTAGTCACATAGACAGTGGAGGATGAAGTAGAGAAGGCCAAAGAGGAGCCCATTGTACAGAAAGAGATTGAGAAGAGGATGTCTTATGTGCCACCACATCAGAGGGCACAGACCATCCCGATTCCTTATCTAAATAGTCTGAAAGCAAAGAAGGTGGATGCATAGTTCAAGAAGTTCCTGGATGGATTTAAAAAACTTTCGGTCAACATTCCTTTTCTAGAGGCCATTGAGTAGATACCCTCCTATGGTAAGTTCTTGAAGCATATAATTACCAAGAAGAGGAAGGTTCCTGACACAGAGGTGGTAGTGCTTAAGGAGCAGGTCAGCGCCTTTATTTTGGGAAAATTGCCACCAAAGAAACAAGATACGTGTTGTTTCAATATTTCATGCTACATTGGAAAGGTGAAATTTGGCGGAGCACTATGTGACTCGGGTGCGAGCATCAATTTGATGCCTCTCTCCACTTTCAAGAAACTTGGTCTTAAAGAATCCCAGAGGAGCAACATGACTATCCAACTTTCAAATAATTCCATTCTAAGGCCTTATGGGATTTGTGAGGATGTTATGGTCAAAGTGGACATATTTCTATTTTCGACAGATTTCGTGGTGATGGGAATGCAAGATGAATAAGGAAATGAGTTGCTTCTAGGTATACCCTTCCAAGCTACAACTGACATGATTCTAGAAATGGGTAGAGGTCGGTTGACCATGGGCATAGCAGATGACATATTTGAAATAAAGATGCCAGCTGGCTCACAATCATCACAGGAGCAAGGATAGTGTAGTAAAATTAGACACTTTCATCAAAACATTTCCATTTGTCTAGGGAAACCATTTTTTGATATGGCTCATGTCATGAAAAAGTTAGATAAGGGAACACTCGCTGTGGACATCATGGAACAAACAATGGTGGTTTCTCTTGTTAAAGTTGTGGGTTACCCCAATGATGAAGAAGAGGAAGTCCCACTATCTACTGAGGATGATGCTATAATAGACTCCATGTTTGACTCATACCCACAATTACCTCTTGAAGCTTGCTTGTTCAACATCATGGATGATTGGATGAGAAGCACATCATTGCAAGAATATGTGAAGATGCTTCGAGTGCTTCCTTGCTACTATGCCAAGAACTATGAAGAACTATGACCGCTTCCACCACCGCTTCAATCTTCTTTGGTCATCCCACTGGATTTAGAGCTAAATCCATTGCCCCTCACTTGAAATACGCATTCTTAGCGGTTGATGCAAAGCTACCGGTGATCATTTCAGTATATCTGAGTGCCGCTGAGGAAGAGAAATTGATGATTGTGTTGAAGAACCACCGTGGTGTATTCGGGTGGTCGGTTTCTGACATCAAGGGGATCACCCCTACTCTCTACCAACACAAGATGTGGCTCATTGAAGGAGCCAAACATGTTATTCAGCCGCAACGTCGCCTCAACCCTTTCATGAGGGAGGTTGTCAAGATGGAGGTGATCAAGCTTCTCTCTGTGGGCATCATCTATGCTATTTTAGCTAGTTGAAGGAGACAAACATGTGATTCAGCTGCAACGTCGCCTCAACCCCTTCAGGAGGGAGGTTTTCAAGACGGAGGTGATCAAGCTTCTCTCTGCGGGCATCATCTATGCTATTTTAGACTCTACATGGGTGAGCCCAACACAGGTAGTCCCTAAAAAGTGGGGAATTACGGTAACTCAAAATCTTTCAAACGAGCCTGTCACCACCCGATTGGTAACTGGGTGGCGTGTTTGCATTAATTACCGTCATTTAAATTCTGCCACTTTGAAAGATCTTTTTCCCCTACCATTCATTGATCAGAGTTTAGAGTGGCTGGCTAGCCGCTCTCACTTTTGCATTTTAGACAGCTATTCCGGCTATAACCAGATTTCCATAGACTATAAGGACCAAGAGAAGTCTACCTTCACCTACCCTTATGGAACTTTCGCAAATCGTCGTATGTCATTTGGTTTGTGCAACACACCGATCACTTTTTAGCGCTATAGGCTTACTATCTTTTTGGATATGGTAGAGTGTTGTCTTGAGGTTTTTATGGACGAATTTTCCATCTACGATGCATCTTTTGATGAGTGCTTATATAATATAGACAAGGTGCTACAAAGATCTGAAGACACACTTTTAGTCCTCAATTGGGAAAAATGTCATATGATGGTTAGCAAAGGCATAGTGCTTGGACACAAGGTGTCTAGAAAGGGATTGGAGGTAGATCCAGTGAAGATTGAGGATATTTCCAAACTACCCCCACCAAACTCAGTGAAAGGGGTGAGGAGCTTTCTTGGTCATGTGGGGTTTTATCGCCGGTTTATTAAGGATTTTTATAAAATCGCTAAGCCATTATCGGAATTGCTTGAGAAGGATGTGGTTTTTGATTTCAATGACAAATGTATGCATGCCTTCGAGGTCCTCAAGAAAAAGTTGATTTTTGCGCCATTGTTCAAATGCCAGATTGGAGTAAGTCCTTTCAGCTTATGTGTGATGCATCAGAATTCTCCGTGGGTCCGTTCTTGGGCAGTGCCTTGAGAACAAGACCACAATTATGTTCTATGCTTCTAAGACTTTGAATGATGCCCAACTTAATTACACCACCATAGAAAAAGTATTGCTTGTTGTGGTTTTTGCATTCGAAAAATTTAGACAATATTTAGTGGGGTCTAAAGTTGTGGTATGGACGGACCATGCCGCCATAAAGTACTTAATGGAAAAGAAAGATGCCAAGCCTAGACTCATTAGGTGGATCCTACTCTTACAAGAATTTTACATTGAGATTAAGGACAAGGCGGGCATTGAGAATGTGGTTGCGGACAACTTTTCTCATTTAGAGCGGGTAGATGAGATAGATACTAACATACCCATTACCGAGACCTTCCCAGATGAGCAAATCCTTTCTATTCAATCTAAGGACCCATGGTTTTTGCATATCGTGAATTATCTTGCATGCAAACAACTCCCGGATGACTGGACTTACCAAGCGAAAAAGAGGTTTTTCCATTCTTTGAGATATTATTTTTGGGATGACCCTATTCTTTTGAGACAGTGCATGGATGGAATTTTACATAGGTGTGTACCCGAGAGCGAATATGATAGTGTGCTCAGTCATTGTCATACATTGCCCATCGGCAGTCATCATGCGAGCATGAGGACATCGGCTAAGGTATTAGAGAGTGGCCTTTATAGGACCACACTTTTCTGAGATGCCTATGATTATGTGAGGAGGTGTGACTCATGTCAAAGGGTAGATAACATCTTAAAATGACAAGAAATGCCCCTCAATGTGTTTCAAGAAGTTGAGGTATTTGATGTGTGGGGCATTGATTTCATGGGACCCTTTGTGTCCTCCAATTCTAATTTATATATCTTGCTTGTTGTTGATTATGTGTCGAAGTGGGTAGAGTCAATACCACAAGGACTAACGACACTGTGGTAGTGTGCAAGTTTGTGAAAGAGAATATCTTTTGTAGGTTTGGTGTGCCACGAATGATCATAAGTGATGGAGGCACCCACTTCACGAACAAGAAATTCACTGCATTATTGAGTAAATATGGGGTCAAGCATAATGTAGGTACCCCAGACCACCCACAAACTCAAGGCCAAGTGGAGGTGTCCAATAAAAAAATCAAGAAGATCTTAGAATGCACGGTGGCCTCTTCCAGGAGAAATTGGAATCCACTACTACCGGGTGCACTATGGGCATATAGGATTGTGATTAAGACACCAATAGGCACCACGCCTTTTAGGTTGGCTTACGGGAGGGCTTGTCACTTGCCGGTGGAGTTAGAGCACAAGGCACACTGGGCATTAAGGAAGTTAAACATGAACATTGATGATGTAGGGAGAAAGTGGATGCTAGAGCTCAATGACTTGGATGAGCTAAGGATGAATGCATATGAGAACTCAAGGATCTACAAGGAGTGGACAAAGCAAATACATGATCATCACATTCAATTGCGAGTTTTCAAGAAGGGTGATAGTGTGCTATTGTTCAATTCGAGACTGAAGTTGCATCCCGGGAAATTGAAATCCTAGTGGAGTGGACCCTTTGTGGTTGAGGAGGTGCGACCCCCTGGTGCTATCATGGTGCGAGATGGTACGAGAACATTCTTGGTGAATGGTCAAAGGTTGAAGCACAACTATGGGGAAGATTACGCAAGGAAAGTACATGATATCAAACTCATGGCACTAAAAGAGGAATGAGGAGCATGATTGTGTCTATCCCAAGACATTAAATGAGGCACTTGTTGGAAGGCAAACCCAACCTTGGTAGATTAAATGGTTATATCTTTAAATTTTTCATATTCCTAGGTAGTTTTCATTAATTTAGCACTTAGTCTCTAAAAATGATACCCTGATATGTTTGTTGAGTGTGCAGACTGGGAAACGGTTGATACCATCGATGACTAGGTCAATGGTATCAAATTTGGAACAACTAAAATTTCTACCGAAACTTCATCCTGTCGATAATATCGATGGCCTCGTCGATGGTATCAAAACGGGAACATGCAGAAAGATGGTCGAGTGTCGATGGTATTGACAAGTCGTCGATGGTCGTGAGATGTTTGAAGATTTTTAGACTAGTTTTTCTCAGTAAAGTCGATACGATCGACACCGTGGTCGATGGTATCGACACACTATTAGAAAGAGCACCGCCAAACCCTCGCGAGGATCATAGGAATTCACATGCGTCGATACTATCGACACACTATTAGAAAGAGCACCGCCAAACCCTCGCGAGGATCATAGGAATTCACATGCGTCGATACTATCGACACCCAATCGATGGTATCGATAGACACATCAACGATCTGTACATTTCCATCAACAGTGTACATCGACGATCTAAGGGAACCGTCGATGGTATCAACACCCCGTCGCTACCATCGACACGTAGACGATCCGAGCCCCCACATCAAGCCATCAACAATCGTCGATTGCATCGAGCCGTAGATTTCAATAGCCGTCGATACTATCGACGCGCCAATAATAGAGGCGGCCAACCCTTATAAAAAGGGAGGCAATTCTTCAATCTAAAATCACATCCTCAATGCATATCCTCCACAACCGAGCCCAAGCATCTCTGAGCGCCCAGGAGCAACCGAGATCACCAGTGAAGATCTTCCTCACGCACCTTCTTTGGCTCCACAGATCTCCATATTCTCTGAGTGCCTCGATCATCTTCTTTGAGATCCATTCACCTCTTTCACTCACTCATTGCCCATGAAAAAATGGTGAGATCTGGAGCTTCATCATCCAGGGCTGCCCCACCTGCCCTATCTGCTCTATCAGAAAGATTAGTCCCTTGCCCGAGATTAGTCCACCCATCCCCAAAGGTTAAAAAGGTGTATGAGGAGCTATGGAAGCACTCCATCGAGCCGACCTAGTATGTACACTGGTAGTTGATCAAGGATCTGGGTTTTGAGGCCAATATGGCCTATGTGTTGTAGGGACAATTGGGCGAGTCACCGAGGCTGTGTCGTGACCACACTGACAGGTATCCATTCTTCAGCGGGTGGCCCACTTATAAGGAGATCATCATTGAGTTCATGGAATCTTTGGACATTTATGTCATTCCCAATGAATTAGTACCGGGGTACACAAAGTGGAAAGAGGGATGCGTTTCTTTCCGCCTCTACACGGACTATACGATGACCCTTCGTGAGTTCAATGCAATTTATGGGTGGGCCCATAACAACCTCCACCATCCAGCGCACAATGCAAATTACGATGCCATGATTGCAAAGCTAGTTACTGTATCGGTGGGGTAGTCGATCAGCTGGCACAATGCCTCCATAGCTGATTTTGAGCATCCATTTGTCAAGATCTTGCATCAAATTCTCTCCAACACCTTCTTTGCAAGATCAAAGCTATCTCAAAGGAAATTTCAGGAGACAGACATGTTCTTCCTCTAGTCTGCTGGAGAGGACACCCATCAATTTTGGAGCCTTCTTCCTCATGCGTGTAATTGCGGTTAAGAAGAATATATCTCATAGGGCTCCCATTTATTTTGGGGGTCTAATTACGCTGATTGCAATGTACCTGGGCCTGGATTTGTCTGGGCTACCCAAGCTGGAGTGCAAGAACCCGCTCAATTTGAGCCATCTTGTGAATGCAGGCCTCGTTGAAGCCCATCATGGCACCGTCTATGCCACCTGTCACATAGCAGGAGTCTTTTAGAGGAGGGAATTTCCAGACCCTACTTTCAACATCAGGCCTGGCTAAAGCTATAGGTGGCCTATCATTGATGTTGATGAGGATGAGGAAGAACAAGATAAAGAAGTAGAAGTTCAAGCTGGCGACGATGATGAAGAAGAGGAGGAGGAAGCGACCATTCCTCTTTGATGACGAGTTGCTCTGTGAAAGCATCCATGACACTATGGAGCCTCCTCTTCTGCCCAGCCACCGCCACCACAGCCCTCTCAAGGTGGAGAGGATGTCTATTCAATGCAGGGAATGTATACACTGCTGCGGGATATTCAACAGACGCAACACCAGCATACCACACCTTTTGCAGGAATTCAAGAAACAACAAATTGGGTGTTCGCGAATCAACAAGCAATCTACGAGAATGAGCGCCTCATCTTCGCCAACCAAGAAACCATCCACAACAGGTTGCATAGGATGCAGATGCAGCAACATCCGTTTTACGACCACTACAGGAGCCATGACTTTTTTGGAGGATACCCACAGGCACCACTGATGCCCCCATCTGATATGTCATTCCAGGGGCATTATCCTTCTTGGGATCCTAGCGGCCACCAGTACCTACCACACAAACCACCAGATCAATAAAGGGGTATCACTATTCCACCTCTTAAGTTTGGATTTTGCCTATGAGGCCATAGTCGAGTTCAAGCTTGGGGGGGTGCTGGAACAACATCTATCTAGTTTTTTTTTGCTCTTTTATTTGTTTTGCAATTTTCATCTTTCTTTATCTTAGTTTTCCCAATTGTTAGATTTACTATTTTCTAGGATCCACTATCTATCTAGTGTAATCAGTGGAGTCTAATTTAATTGCATGTTACCTCATTTTCACACGGGGCTTTGTGAGAAAATGATTTTTAATGAAAAATCCTTAAGAAATTGTAAGTTTGTCTTGTGAGAACTTTAGGACATTGCTTGTGAAACTCATTGGTTAGGTCAACTTAAAAACATATGAACATGATTGTGTATCTGTATGGTTCATGTTAAGAGGATTGATATGGATGTTGAGCCTAAACCAACCAAATGATAACATGACTTTAATTTGAAGTGAGAGAGAGAAACCCCTTGATTATTTGGTACACAAGTAAGTATGGAGGGACATATAATTTTATCTGAAGGTTCTGTCAATTAGTCTTATGATCTGATCCACTACAATTTCATTCACTCTCCACCATAAGAACTGGGAGCACATTACTGTCTTTCACTCTTTGATTGCATCCCACATAGATAGGTCATGTATTATAGTTATTTTTGCATGTTTTGCATAAAAATGGAAATAGAAAGATATAGAGTAGTTATACATGCACATTATCCTTAAGTGCATGTCATTTAGTTGCATAATTGTCATAATGAAGTGCATTCACATCTTTTGAGCATATAGTTGTACATCATGTGTTGTACGTTCTTCTGAAAAATTAAAGGTGTTGAACTTGAGCCATACCCTCCGAATAGAATGCATCAAGTGTGTCAATTAGAAAAAGAAGGAAGCCAAATAAATAATCCATTTCCATTTATAAAAATGATGCCCTTGATAAAAAATAAAAAAAGAGAAAAAAAAAGTATGAATAAGAGGGAGAAAGGAACATGTTCTCACCCGCATATTAAGAAGAACAAGCACATGGTGTAGTTTTGTTAGATATTCCATCTCACTTTGTTACGGAATGATAGTGCATGCATCATTTCACAGAAAAAATGTAGCATTAAGGCACTATCATTTGCATTTATATCATGATAGATCATTCATTTTTGTTTTTGCATGATCGACTATACAGTACTTCCTTTTCTTCCATAGCCACCCATTCCATCCACCCATTGCTCTAAGTGGTAGGCCACCCATGATATTCTCCTCATTCATGTATATCAGGAGATTTGCTTCCATTTAGATGGTAGTTAGGAAATGAGAAATGTAGATAGGAGATCACAAGA
The DNA here is from genome assembly GCA_963693085.1 of Alisma plantago-aquatica. Lineage (NCBI taxonomy): Eukaryota > Viridiplantae > Streptophyta > Magnoliopsida > Alismatales > Alismataceae > Alisma > Alisma plantago-aquatica. The sequence goes on along the minus strand of OY856414.1, from coordinate 625,655,754 downwards.
TGCACCAAGCCTGAACATAAAGATTCTATTATGTTAACTCCCTTATTTGATGGTGTTTGTTGATCTTGGGGTAGACATTTCTTATGAAGGATTATTGTTACCTGAAGGGTAGTTATCGTTCCATGGTTGGTAAGGGTCGGTATGTGAATTATAGGCGGGAATCATATTGAGATATCAATTTTGTGATTATGTTCTTTAGTTGACCCTCTCAATCAGATTTTAAAGTTTTGTTGCTCGAGGGCGAGCAAGACTCAAGCTTAGGGGAGTTTGATGCAGTTTTGTGTGGTTATGTGTCATTTTATGACTATAATAGCATGATTCATTTCCTTTAGCCTATAATCATTGTATGCATCAAATTTATATTATTTTATCTTATGTTGTATGAATTATCAAATTTCTCAGATTTGATTTGTGTTTTTCTCTAAGTTTCATGTACTTTACATTCCAGGACCCGTCGATGCTATCAACATGGCAACAATGACCACGCCAGAGGAAAAGCATCCAGGTCGATACCATCGAACACACTGGTTGATAGTATTGAGATGCCAATAGGCATATTCTAGAAATTGAAGAAATCGTCGGTATCCTAGGGGGTCGATACCGTTGACACCCCGTCGATGGTATCGACACTGTCGGATTAGGAAATTATTCAGAATGATTATGATCGAACAACTGTGATCTTTTGGCAGTCGTAAGTGGTACCTATACCTAGGAAAAGGTGGCCCAAAGCTAGTTATCACGTTCTATTCCATTGCATGAGTCCCAGAGAAGAGGAGAGTGAAGAATGGAGCCTAGAGCTATGCCCCAGATGTTTCCAGAGCCACAGACGGACGATTTCACTGTTGGAAGGATACAAAATGTACGTCTTGCACCGAGGATCATCTGGATCTTCTCCATTTCATGGGTTACACCATATTTTCATTCGTTTCTCCATGTTTCCCTCTTCCTTCTCCATGTGTACTGCTGAGTTGAACATGCATGACTAATCGTCATTATCCTTAGGACTCGGAGTAACCCGGGGAATCGCTGTATGACAATGTTACATTGATTATCATAATTTGTCTCACTTTCCCTTGATATGTTATCGTGTTTACATTGCAACTTACTATGATTGATCACCATAGTCGATTTATAATACTGTTAATTACTTCTGACAGAGAATTAGTGGTTGAAAAGGCATGATTAACACATTAATCAATAAATTCCTTAGACAAGGTAATGTACAATTAATGGTGGATACTCAGAGAAATAATTAAAGCACCTAGATCTAGGGTATAAGTTACTACTGGCATGGAACTGACCTACAACTAGGTAGTGAATTGTATCACAGAATCGAGCAGTTCTGACTACAGGCCATAATTAGGGAAAGAGAATGAATTATGTTAATTGTGTAGATTTGCATGTAGTGAGACTCCATGGTGAAACTGCAATCCTAAGGATTACCATTTAATTTGTTTAAACTAAACATTCAATCATCTTTCATTTTTTTTTATTTTTACTTTATTTTCTTTTTAAAACCAAACAGTCAACTTTTTCAATCGGTCTAGCTGATCGCGACCAGTTAGTAGTAGTCTACTAAAATTTCCATTTCCTTGAGTTCGACTCGGGCCTCACAAGGCCTATATTACATTGATACATGCACTTGCATTATATGCACGGCTTTAGCGTGTCAGAAGGATAGGATAGCATGACCATGGTGGGTAGCACAGTCGTGGTGGGTCGTTGGTGGCACGGGTGTTCTTGGCCACATGACCATTTTGAAAGAATTGAACTATTTACCCACTTTTATACTCAAATCTGCTGAAACTAATGCACCACGACCGTTATATGTAGAACAGCCGTGCTGGGTCCATCTTAGCACGGCTGTGGCAGCTAGCATGGCCGTTCTGGGGCATTTTCTCTTCAAACGACTGTTCTGCAGATTTTTGGATAGAAGTGCACTGTTCTATTTTTAATTATTTATTGGTAACTCCAAATGATCTGAAATTTTAACTGAAGTTTTATACTCAATTAAAAACAACATGTAAAATTTTCATAATTTTTGGAGAAGGTTTGATCTCTGTAATACATGAATTACAGTAACTTTTTTATGACAGAAAAATCTACTGAAATAAGAGAAAGTATAGTGAGGGGTCTGTTGGCTAAATTGGACATCATGATGAATCCCTTTGTTTTGATAATGTCAAAGATTTCATTCTTGTTGATCTAACGTGCTACTTGAGTGTTACAGGAATAAGGTGGATGACAAAGCATCAGGGAAATCTATATGCTTAATGTTTATATTTTCATAAAATGTAATCAATTTGTAAAAAACTTGTACAAACATATAATGTACAAGTACTTAGACTTCATGTAAATCAAGTGTTAGATCTTTCCTAGCTAAACATCAAACTTAGGTAGGTCATCTCCTTCAATAGTGTCATATATGCACACTCATACACACACTTAATGTCTTTATTGGAAACATTGAAACATGATCAATCTCGGTCGACAAAATCCTCGACTGAGACACTCTCGGTCGACAAACTTCTCGACCGAGAAAGACCCAAGTAGCCATTAGACACAACTGACAAGGTAGTTGGTAGTTGAAGATAAACGTTGTAAACTCTTGATCCAGAGAGCCTATCGGTCGACAAAATCTCGACCGAGTAGGTATCTCGGTCGACAATCCCTCGACCGAGATGGACTCTGACAGCAACTGCAGAATTAATTAACTAGCTATTGCTAATGCAACTAACTTGTACCTAATGGCTAGTTAAGCACTTAGAACCCCCTAGAAAGTGTCTAGAATGTCCTTAAGCACTTGTAGGACATTCCTATAAATAGGACATGCCTTAGGACACCTAAACTTACTGATTACACACTTGAGCAATCTTTGATCATATACTTGCATTGAGCAACCTGTTTGTTAGCAATTGAGCACATTTGCAATTGGCTACTTTTCTCTTTGCTCAAATTTCGTGTCCTATAGGCTAGTATCTCCTATCCACAACAATCATACTTCCACATACATTGATTAGGAGATCTATACGCTTGATATAGGCAAATCAAGCCTTGTGCTTCAAAGGATAAGTTGTAATTTCCATTTTCCTTTCTTGTTCACTTTCATTGCTTGTACTCTCCTTGCTACTCCTAGGTTGGAGGCTGCGGATTGGAGAGGGTCGTGATCTTCTTGGTAAAGAAGGAGACTTTGAACTACTTCAAGAAGGTTGGTGCAACGGGAGGTTACTTCAAAGAGGAAGGCTACTTCAAGGGGGAGCTTGGAGTTACTTCAAGAAGGCTACCTCGAGTTGGTGCATCTACTTCAAGTGAAGGCTGTTCAAAGGGGTGTATGAAAGTATTATATTTTGTGTAATTCCTTGAGAAGGTAATAAAATTAATACTTTCAAAATCCCGGTTGGGTAAGCAATCGAGTAGTGGACTGACAACCTTAGTATTTTCTAAGGTTGGAACCACTCTAAACCCTTTGTCTCCTTCTTGGTTTCTCATTTGTGGTTGTTTGAGTTAAATAATTGTTAAATTAATTTAAAACCCTATTCACCCCCCTCTAGTGGTTTTTCAATTGGTATCAGAGCAGGCTTCAAGGAACCCTAACTAGGTCTTGAAGAATGGAGGGTGGTGGTTCTTACAACCGCAAGAAAAGGAGCAACATGGACCAACCTACAACAAGTTGTAATTGGTTCTTAGGAACAAGCCACACAACATCTAGCTGCCCATGGAGATCAAAGAAGGAAGATGAGCACAAAGATTGCCTTATTGCTACAACAAGTGAAGAAGAAGAAGAGGTAAGGCTTTTCGATTTGCCTAAAGAAGATTTAATTGCTAGTTTTCAAGAAACGCATGGAAAATATATTGAGTGCAAGAAGAAATTAAAGAAATAAAATAAAGAAAATAATGAGTTACATGGTAAAGTTCTTGCTCTTACATCCGAAAATGAAGATCTTAAAAAGATTATTGAATATCATAATCTTAAGATAAAATCAATAGAGGCGGATTGTAATCTTCTTTCTCTAGAAAAGATTAATTTGCAAACTCAAGTAAACGATCTTCAAAAACAACCCGTCTTGTGCACACATCTAGATTATGATATTATCGTGAAAGAAAAAGATTCATTTTCATCTTATCTAGAACAAGCAAAGCTAGATATCAAGAAGAGAATGGAGGAGATTGCTAAGCTACAAAAAGAAGTTAGTAGTCTAAGTAACAATGGCATTCTTGATAAAATCTTAAATGATTCTTACCATCAAATTGGAAGGAGAGGACTAGGTTACAAGCCTAAAAGAAAATCTTATCAAAAACCTAGTTGGGGAAGAACACAAGTGCCAAAGAGTCAATCTATGTATGTACCTAAAGGCACAAATACATATGTACCCAAGAACAACCTAGAACAAAATTATAGAAAGAGATATGAGGTTGATTCTATATGTTGTCATTACTGTTTGCACCTTGGTCACTATTCTTTTTCATGTGCTTATAAGAAAAAGGATGTCGAGTTAGTTTGGGTTCCAAAAGCCCAAACTAAATGAATAAAATTAAGTTGAGATATGACCAAGGACCCTAGTTGCATATTTCTATGTCTATCTCAACTTAACATAATAGGTTAACAAATTAATTCAAGTATCTAAGACGTCTAACTTGAAAATATACAATTCTTTTAAATCTGCAAAGACAAATTTATCTTTATTAAAGTTCTCAAATCATAAAGACTTAAAATATAACTAGTTGAGATTTGATCTAAATATTACTTTGATATTCATATACTCTATCTCAACCAAGCTAAATTTTCAAATTGCATAATAGAATTGTAAATGAACTTTGTTTACTAGAAAGAAATTACTGAAAACAGTTCTGAAACAGTACAGAACATTTCTCGGTCGAGAAATTGTCGACCGAGAGAACCGTCAGTCGAGAAACTGTCGACCGAGCAGGTTACTGATTTCCAGTCTGCAATAAATTTGTTGAATATGTTTTCAATTGATCAAATTGCTATTTATTTGTTATTAATAACTGTTTTTACATGAAAAACAAAGAATAAATTCTAGAAACCATCCTTGAAACAAAATATATTAATCTTTTGCATCATGAGTTAAGATATTCCTAAACATATTACAAAAATGCTATACGAAGACTGATCATGAACAAAACTTATTTATTGTTTGAAAAAGTTTCTTAGTCATGATCAGTTATAAAAGTCTTTCTTAAAATTGAAAACTTATATGAGATTATTTTGGTCAAGGAAAATTACTTCTTTTATGGTCTATTATAAGTATTCCTTGAACTATCTACATAGAAACCATGTGTTGAATTTCATGCTTCTATTATTACATCATGGATATGCTTTCATTATTTCATCATTCAGCTCTCTACATATAAAGATGATGCTATGTTGCATAAAAATAAAACTATATGGCACAAATAGATAATGATTATTGTGTGCATGGATTATATTATCTCATGTAATACATGAATGATTCTTGATGATACATAGGCAAGCAAATTGATTCGTTGTTGATATGTTGCTTAGCACAAGAACTTCAATGCTTGCAAGAGCAAAATGTCATGACACATAAGATACAAAATTCTCAATTGGTATCTTTAAGAACTTGAGATATTATTCTTGATTTCAAGGATATATGTATATTTTCTTGAAAAATCTTATGTTGAATCTGAGTACAAGAAGAAATAGAACTTGATATTCATGTACCCATAGCAAAGATTAGGGGACATCATTCATAATAGACATCACTCAAAGTTCCTCAAATTGCTATTTATTTAATCTACCTACAGAAATTATACTTCACAAATGAATGATCAAATATGAAATCTGCAACATTTGCCTCTTGGTTGAAATTAAAATTGACCAAGGGGCGCTATGGTCATAGTCAAGGTCGACCTAAAATAAGCTTGACACAATATTTACTTGGATATTATTCTATATATAAACATTGTGATAAAAAGACAAAATTATAACCCCAAAAGTTGTCCAAATATTGGTAATAATAATCATAATATTATTCCCTCAAAAAACATATATATGCTCTACAAATTTAGTCTATCACTTGCTTTAAAAATCAGCTTAAAATTCCATTCATAGTAAGTTTGTCGGTCGACGAATTCTTTGACCGAAAACATCTCGGTCAGCTATCTCTTTCGACCGATAAACTTCAAAGTAAGAACTACACGGGCAAAACTCAGAAACACTTCCGATCGACAATTGTTCGACCGAGACAGTGTCATTCGACAAATGCTCGACCGAGGGCTGACCGTTGGAATCTGACCGTTCGAATATGACCATTGTCGGTCGACCGTTGGGCGACCGAGAAGCGCGCCTTGGATATGACCGTTGCGGTCATCGGTCGACAAATTGTCGACCGAAGCGGCTACTGGATTGCTATAAAAAGGACCAAAAACGGTTCATTCCATCACACTTTCACATTCTCATTTCTCTAGCTTCTCTCTAGTGCATTTTTGTGCAACTCTTTAGCTTCTCTACCTCCAAGACTTTCTTGCTTCTTCGCCATCTCAAAGCAAAGAAATGGCTTCATCATCTGCGCGTGGTAAGAAGCAAGTTGCTGGCAGGAAAGGAAGGACGGCCTCCCCACCATTGACGATCATCAACGACATCCCCTTCATTGACGTAGCTGCTGGTGATCGCTACCTCAGGCTCTCCTCCAAAACTCCTCTTCCATGACGGCCGGTTGACGTCATGGACTTCTACAACATCGTCGACCTGGAGGATCTCTTCGAGGTGCAAAATTTGAAAGATTTTCTGAATCCTTCCTTCCCTTTCTATTCTTCCAAGGTGGTAAATGAGTTCTATGCAAACAGAGCCCCCCACATTTCTCAAAGCCACCCCATCGTGGAAGGCCATCGGCATGGTCAAGAGGCAACTGCCATGAAGGTGAAAACTTAAAAACCATTCGATCCAGCATATCCAAGGGTAGAGAAAACCCCACGCAGTCAATCTGTGGCTTCTAATCTTTACTGAACTGCTTGGGTGCAACTACTGGGTCCACGAGAAATAGAAAGGCCACGCGCCCATCCAAAAACCAAAAGGGGTGTGACACTTATTAAAACCAACTTAGGTCTATAAATCCTCAAAAATGTCTATTATTTCTCAAATTGCAAACCTTCATAACTCCTTCTAGGAATATCCAAATGTCACCAAATTTTAATGATTGCTTCCTCACCACTCAAACTATCTTCTACTCAAATTTAGAGCCAAAACTCAACGGTTATACCATTCAATTAAATTCCTCAAAAGACATGAAAAGAGAGATCTTAATCATTATATAAATCTCCATCAACATTCCAACTTTACTGACATACTTGGAACTCTCATTATAACTCACGATATGGATTCTAATATGTTATTAGAGATTTATGGATTTCAAAAATCCACTCCATCACATCCTACACATTCCAAAGGGAACTCCTCCCATTCCAAAACCAACTACCTAGTTTGAAGTCTTCCTCACACCCACGATCCATGAGATGGTGGAGGTAGTCATGGCCTCGTCTGCCCCCCACATTTCTCAAAGCCACCCCATCGTGGAAGGCCATCGGCATGGTCAAGAGGCAACTGCCATGAAGGTGAAAACTTAAAAACCATTCGATCCAGCATATCCAAGGGTAGAGAAAACCCCACGCAGTCAATACGTGGCTTCTAATCTTTACTGAACTGCTTGGGTGAAACTACTGGGTCCCCGAGAAATAGAAAGGCCACGCGCCCATCCAAAAACCAAAAGGGGTGTGACACTTATTAAAACCAACTTAGGTCTATAAATCCTCAAAAATGTCTATTATTTCTCAAATTGCAAACCTTCATAACTCCTTCTAGGAATATCTAAATGTCACCAAATTTTAACGATTGCTTCCTCACTACTCAAACTATCTTCTACTCAAATTTAGTGCCAAAACTCAACGGCTATACCATTCAATTAAATTCCTCAAAAGACATGAAAAGAGAGATCTTAATCATTATATAAATCTCCATCAACATTCCAACTTTACTAACATACTTGGAACTCTCATTATAACTCACGATATGGATTCTAATATGTTATTAGAGATTTATGGATTTCAAAAATCCACTCCATCACATCCTACACACCTTAAAAGATATTTCATCCTCAGAATTAATCCAGAAAAACCACTTTGTCACATCATATACATCTTAAAAGAACTTTCGTCCTCAAAAGTAAACCATACTTGTACTTGCAGGGGAAACCTTATCTTATCGTCATCCACATGTAGGCATTGTCCTATGTGTAACATTTCCATAAAGGTTACCTAGAACCATGTATCCCAAGCACTATTAGGAGGTTTCAAAAGCATCAAGGGTGAAACCTCACTCCATAAAAGGCTCAAACAAGGGTTTAGAAGCTTAGGTTATGTCATTACATATCTCATATGTTGGATTTACTTCCTTATATTTAGCCATGCATTAGGGTTCCCACATCATATTACCAGGTTCTAAATGAGTTAACTAAGATTAACTCATACATTAAGGTGTCATCCACATGTTATTGAGCTCATTGTAAGAATATGTTCATCATCAACATATGCCTTTTAGGAGGGAGTTAACTAAAGTTAACCCACTTTATCCATCTAGATCATATCAGGGTATCATAATCATTATGTTGTGCTAGCTGTCAAACCATAATTTTCCATCTTTGTTAAGCACTAAGATTAACATATCATGTAACACGTTTCATTCATATGATATTATTTCATTGTTCATACTAAATTGCAACATTTATTCAGGTTTTCATCGCAAGATTAACCAACTATATCAAATTATCATCATTATTCATGTATGTGGTTAACCATTTATGCATTGATATCTATTAAACCATCTCTAGGTTTCCATCATATCATATACATATCCCACGTCTCGAGATTAGATCACATTCTTACATATATTATATTATGGTTGTGCTAAACAAACTTATGTCAGTGGCTTATTAAACATATATCAAAACTTTATCTAGTCCAATCGAGTTTCCCCTGAACCATATCATGAGGGTAGCGTCATGCTTAGTCTGTCTGAGCTAACTCAACTCTATGAGTATCTAATATCCATATACTTTATCTTTCCTCTCGGTCTAGGGTTCTCGGATTACCTCATTGGCACTAGTGATCGGCTTCACAAGCTTTAGCCACATAAGCACAAACCAAAGCATGTTATGACATACTCTTCATAGGTTCTAACCATTTAACATCATACCCAAAGCTCTCTTATATACACCACTAGATTCCTATGTGGGAAACCATCAACCCGAGCATGAGGCTTCTCAAAAACTAACATAGCTACCTCCTCCAGGGTCTTGGGCTCTCTCCCTCACCCAGATGGTAGGCACTCATATATATGTTCACATATGCACATATAGCCAGCCTCTCCTTGTCTCTAGGTTTGGTCCTCCCAAGGACATCTAGGGTTCAACAAAACTATAGGAATCATACATAAAGCAACTCAACTCAATCACTCAGGAATAGTCTAGTTTAGAACATATCATATCACATATCTCAGAATTCTCATATCTTGGAGTTTAGGTTCTCTAACCTTCTCCCATTAGGTATCACTCTCTCTGGAGTTAACCCCGAAACTGGTCCTAACACTAGAGGTCCTCCTTCGTAAAAGAGCTTGAGGCTCATGCTGACTCACAACCTGTCTTAACTTAGCATATCTTATCTCATAAAAGCCTATTTACTTGCACCATCAACACTTATCTCAAAACCTCAAACCTAACTCATGTCCTCAAAGACAAACATAAATCAGCATATTCATCTTATATCATCTATGTAAGACTTACATCAAAGCTTATTTCATCTATTCCATCTAGCATATATATCAAAAAGGCTCTAGACATCTAATCTAGAACTACCTTCTCTTCTAGACTGATGTCATTCACTTTCACTTAGGTTACATGACCACCTCCTACTCGTACATGTGTGGGGACACATTTTTGTAATACATATACATAATAAAATATTATATAGTTTTTCTCCGATAAAACAAGCGTCATAGAAAACTATCGAGGTTCGATCTGTTTGGAATCAATAACCAAGTCCTGAAAACGAGTGTCCCACACATAATAGAGAGTCCAGTGTCATGAAAACTAATGAAAAGAGTGAGAACATGGTGTAGACTAGCGTAGCTACTCTAGACAACGAGCGCCATATGTCTAGGGTTTCTCTTCCCTTGATGCACGTCATTTCCAAATAGTGCAACGTCCCATACCGCTGCACTACAAGGAAAGAATGACATCTAAGGACTTGCTACTCAACAAGCACCAGTCTAGACCTAGTTCTCAGACATCTAGGTGCTAACCTAGAGGCTAGGTCAGATTTAGTCTCTAAAAGACGACTAATCTAACCCTAAAGATTATTAAGTTCAAGATTCTTTAGTTTTGAGTTGCATAATGAGCAAATGTCAGGCTTTACTATTGTTCATGCTCTGATACCACCTATGATGTCCCCGGATTTTCTAAAACTTAATCTGATGTGTGATGTCCAAATTGAAACCCTCACCTCAGAGAGAATCCCAATTTAAACATCCCACATAAGGCTAAGAAGAAGAAAATCAGAGGAAGTCAAAAGGAAACACAGTAGCACATGCACATGAACAATAAACAAACCACAACACATGTTCACCATTCAACATATAATTACAACATGAATTGTTACAACATTTGATATTACATATTGAACAGCAAACTTCTACATATACATGTACTACTACTAAACTACAGGATCTTAAGACAACAGGTCCACCTGTACATCAGCTCGCCATACAACTCCCAACTATCCTGGATCTTCAAGAGCATAACCACAACCTAAACAAAAGATTACATGCGGTACACGTCAGCACAATATTTCATGAATATTGTACTGAGTACGCCTACGTGTCTTTTAAATACCTCTCATCATATCTTGGCAATAAGATAAAACTAATACTTGGCAGTAACAGAAGAATATAAGAAAAGCTTATACTTGCACAAAGATATTCATTAACAAAAGAGAACACATATTTTAAGCTTATTTTCCATTATATCTCAAGGCCTTTATGATCACTGCCAAAGAGTTAGATCATTTGTACAAGGTGACCACTACCAAAGAGTTAGGTCAGACCACTACCAAAGAGTTAGGTCAGACCACTACCAAAGAGTTAGGTCATATGTACAATGTGACCACTACCAAAGAGTTAGGTCACTTCCAAGCACACTACCAAAGAGTTAGTGCTTTCATATAATGGATCAGATATCTTATGTTTCATGTGTTCATAGCAATAAGTATGGAAAATCATGCAACATATCGTACCAGAACAATCATTTCAACCAATATCATATGCCAAGTATTTTACTACATGTATAACACAAGCATATTGTATAATAAGCCAAGTAAGAGGTAATGGCGTACCTTGATCAAGAACAAACCTAATCATCAGATGTCCCTCATGTCAACTATATCTTTGGTTAAACCTGATCAAGACAAGACCATATACTATCATTAGGTTCTTATCATCTTGCATATCATCTTAACCCTAGTCGTGCTCATATTAGGGTTTCACTTAGTTCATTAGGATATTCTCATAATTACTTGTATTATCTTCTTGTAATTATGTTACTAATATTATATTCTAGATTAGGATACATAATCTGAATATCATGTTCTGTATCATTCTTTATACATATTAAACCTAGGTTACATGTATTGTACAAATTAGGATTTCATCTCATATATTAAGGGTCATCTTCATATAACATTAGTTCCAAGCATCGAACTGATATTCGAGTTACATATTAGCCTCACATTACTGATATGAAGGTATTTTGTAATTACCATGATTTATTGAGCATGCATGTATTTATTGCATTTTATTTAGGGTTATTAGCCCTAATTAGCCATATTAAGCAAATTACATGATTTCGTACATCACCATGGACATATCGGACATCACATGCATTACAAATGTTATTATGGAGTTACTGACATTTTTTCATAATTTTAGGCCACTGTTTGATATTTATTATCCATCAAATGAGCATTTCACAACTAACAAGATATCTCTGATATTAGTGCAACTAAAGATTGATATTACAATTTCATATTGTTCTACACATTTTTTTGAGAATTTCGGTATATAATTTGTATTTTTCGGACATCGAACCTATTTTCTATGATTTATCTAAGATCTGAGCATATACGAGGATTTTACCTTTTGCAGCCAATCGGGGACTGCCACGTGGCTCCCAGGGTTGGCGTTTCTTTGCTTGGGACCAGTCGGTTCCCTCTCCTGGCTCGCACTGGGCCGGATGGTTCTCATCTTATGAACCCGGTTCAAATGGGTTTGGCCAAAATGCCTTCTTCCCTCAGTTCCTGTCTCGCGATTGTGTGCGTCGTCTGCTGGAACAGCGAGTGCCGCCAGAGTCCCGAGCGGGACTCCCATCTTCGGAGAGGCACCGCCGCCATTGGATCCCCCTCCTTGCAGCCGCTGTCATGGCTCGTTTCTTCTTCGTGATCCCTACTGAGTTCCTTGTCTACAGAAGATCCAACCTAGGGATCGAGATCACGGAGTCCATCCGTCTCTGCGATCATGATCTCTGAGTCTGTGGGACTGAAATTCATGGCCGCTGGCGTGATCTCTGCATCTTCTCTGAGCTCGAGGAACTCGCCCCCTTAGCCTCGCGTCGCTATGTCCCCCACTTCTTCTCGCATCATGCAAACTTCACAGACTCTACTCCTCCAAGAAGCGCCACCGCACACAGGAAGGGCGGCAGGGAACCATGCGCTCCTCGAGCTTCCTCGCCATCAGGAAAAACCATGGTGGTCTTCGTTGTTGTCTCCTCCGGAGAGAACTAGGCACCATTCTCCTCTGCCTCGAGGACAGGGAACACCAGAAAAGGGTTCATAAGAAGCCGCCGTCGTTGATCTGTTGTGCTCTTTGAGTAGTGACGTCCGGCCTCCTCCTCGTCCCTACTGCATTCTCCCTAATCTACTATTCTCATGCTCTCCCTACGACTGACGATGGAGAGGTGGGTCAAAAGGGAACTCCTCCCATTCCAAAACCAACTACCTGGTTTGAAGTCTTCCTCACACCCACGATCCGTGAGATGGTGGAGGCATTCATGGCCTCGTCTGCCCCCCACATTTCTCAAAGCCACCCCATCGTGGAAGGCCATCGGCATGGTCAAGAGGCAACTGCCATGAAGGTGAAAACTTAAAAACCATTCGATCTAGCATATCCAAGGGTAGAGAAAACCCCACGCAGTCAATCCGTGGCTTCTAATCTTTATTGAACTGCTTGGGTGCAACTACTGGGTCCACGAGAAATAGAAAGGCCACGCGCCCATCCAAAAACCAAAAGGGGTGTGACACTTATTAAAACCAACTTAGGTCTATAAATCCTCAAAAATGTCTATTATTTCTCAAATTGCAAACCTTCATAACTCCTTCTAGGAATATCTAAATGTCACCAAATTTTAACGATTGCTTCCTCACCACTCAAACTATCTTCTACTCAAATTTAGTGCCAAAACTCAATAGTTATACCATTCAATTCAATTCCTCAAAAGACATGAAAAGAGAGATCTTAATCATTATATAAATCTCCATCAACATTCCAACTTTACTAACATACTTGGAACTCTCATTATAACTCACGATATGGATTCTAATATGTTATTAGAGATTTATGGATTTCAAAAATCCACTCCATCACATCCTACACACCTTAAAAGATATTCCGTCCTCGGAATTAATCCAGAAAAACCACTTTGTCACACAAATGATCTTGTGAGGGGGATTCATAATTTCAAACAGTAGGCAGGTGAACAATATTCAGAGACATGGGAACGTTTCAACATCATGCTGCGGAAATGCTCACATCATGGGATGGATTTAGAAACTTGTGAAAATATCTTCTATTTTCCCCTTAATGAACACGACATGGGTAATTTGGACTCAGTAGGGACATGTTTCTTCCTGAATAATAAAGGCTCAAAGTGTAGAGAAATTTTAAAGAACATGGCTAAGAAGCAATCCTGGGGTGAAAGAGATGCACCAGAGTAGGTAAAAATCATAGGGGAATCCAAGGCAATTAAAGAAATAAATGAGAAGATGGACCTGATAGCAAAGAGACTCCTAGAAAAAGATGATGAAGGATCTGATGATGAGGAACATGCTAAGTTCATTCATCAACAATAGGGCTACAAGAATAATGATTATTCATGGAGAAAGTACAAGAAATTCTCTTGGAAGGATCCAAATAACTTTTTGCAGGATCCGGATCAGAAGCCACAATCTAGTGCAGAAGATAAGAGTATTGAGTTGCTCAACCAGGTGATAAAGCAAAACCAAGAGCTAATGAGCACTTTCGGTAAACAAATTAAATCTCAAGGAGAATTTATGAACCAATTTGGCCAGACTTTATAGAGTCATGGGGCACAGATGAGGACGCTTGAGACATCTATTGCAAAGATGGCAACCGAAATTGCAAGTTTGAAGAGGCCAACATTGTAGGGTTTTCCGGGGAATATTGATGTTCTAGGAGGAAATCACCAAGCCAAAGCAATTTTGTTGAGGAGTGGAAAGAAAATTTTAAACCCCAAGGCTGATGAACCAAGCGCACCACAGCCAGAAGCCATAGGTAAGGCCACAAAGGATGTTGTAGTCACATAGACAGTGGAGGATGAAGCAGAGAAGGCCAAAGAGGAGCCCATTGTAGAGAAAGAGACTGAGAAGAGGATGTCTTATGTGCCACCACATCAGAGGGCACAGACCATCCCGATTCCTTATCTAAATAGTCTGAAAGCAAAGAAGGTGGATTCATAGTTCAAGAAGTTCTTGGATGGATTTAGGAAACTTTCGGTCAACATTCCTTTGCTAGAGGCCATTGAGTAGATACCCTCCTATGGTAAGTTCTTGAAGGATATAATTACCAAGAAGAGGAAGGTTCCTGACACAGAGGTGGTAGTGCTTAAGGAGCAGGTCAGCGCCTTTATTCTGGGAAAATTTCCACCAAAGAAACAAGATACGTGTTGTTTCAATATTTCATGCTACATTGGAAAGGTGAAATTTGGCGAAGCACTATGTGACTCGGGTGCGAGCATCAATTTGATGCCTCTCTCCACTTTCAAGAAACTTGGTCTTAAAGAATCCCAGAGGAGCAACATGACTATCCAACTTTCAAATAATTCTGTTGTAAGGCCTTATGGGATTTGTGAGGATGTTATGGTCAAAGTGGACATATTTCTATTTTCGACAGATTTTGTGGTGATGGGAATGCAAGATGAATAAGGAAATGAGTTGCTTCTAGGTATACCCTTCCAAGATACAACTGACATGATTCTAGAAATGGGTAGAGGTCGGTTGACCATGGGCATAGCAGATGACATATTTGAAATAAAGATGCCAGCTGGCTCACAATCATCACAGGAGCAAGGATAGTGTAGTAAAATTAGACACTTTGATCACAACATTTCCATTTGTCTAGGGAAGTTGTTTCTTGATATGGCTCATGTCATGACAAAGTTAGATAAGGGAACACTCGTTGTGGACATCATGGAACAAACAATGGTGGTTTCTCTTGTTAAAGTTGTGGGTTACCCCAATGATGAAGAAGAGGAAGTCCCACTATCTACTGAGGATGATGCTATAATAGTCTCCATGTTTGACTCATACCCACAATTACCTCTTGAAGCTTGCTTGTTCAACATCATGGATGATTGGATTTGAAGCACATCATTGCAAGAATATGTGAAGATTCTTCGAGTGCTTCCTTGCTACTATGCCAAGAACTATGAAGAACTAGGACCGCTTCCACCACCGCTTCAATCTTCTTTGGTCAGCCCACTGGATTTAGAGCTAAAGCCATTGCCCCTCACTTGAAATACACATTCTTAGCGGTTGATGCAAAGCTACCGGTGATCATTTCAGTATATCTGAGTGTCGCTGAGGAAGAGAAATTGATGATTGTGTTGAAGAACCACCGTGGTGTATTCGGGTGGTCGATTTCTGACATCAAGGGGATCACCCCTACTCTCTACCAACACAAGATCCAGCTCATTGAAGGAGCCAAACATGTTATTCAGCCGCAACGTCGCCTCAACCCCTTCATGAGGGAGGTTGTCAAGATGGAGGTGATCAAGCTTCTCTCTGCGGGCATCATCTATGCTATTTTAGCTTGTTGAAGGAGCCAAACATGTGATTCAGCCGCAACGCCACCTCAACCCCTTCATGAGGGAGGTTGTCAAGATGGAGGTGATCAAGCTTCTCTCTGTGGGCATCATCTATGCTATTTTAGACTCTACATGGGTGAGCCCAACACATGTAGTCCCTAAAAAGTGGGGAATTACGGTAACTCAAAATCTTTCGAACGAGCCTGTCACCACCTGATTGGTAACTGGGTGGCGTGTTTGCATTGATTACCGTCGTTTAAATTCTGCCACTTTGAAAGATCTTTTTCCCCTACCATTCATTGATCAGAGTTTAGAGTGGCTGGCTAGCCGCTCTCACTTTTGCATTTTATACAGCTATTCCGGCTATAACCAGATTTCCATAGACTATAAGGACCAAGATAAGTCTACCTTCACATGCCCTTATGGAACTTTCGCATATCATCATATGTCATTCAGTTTGTGCAACACACCGACCACTTTTTAGCGCTATAGGCTTACTATCTTTTTGGATATGGTAGAGTGTTGTCTTGAGGTTTTTATGGACGAATTTTCCATCTACGATGCATCTTTTGATGAGTGCTTATATAATATAGACAAGTGGCTACAAAGATCTGAGGACACACTTTTAGTCCTCAATTGGGAAAAATGTCATACGATGGTTAGCAAAGGCATAGTGCTTGGACACAAGGTGTCTAGAAAGGGACTGGAGGTAGATCCAGTGAAGATTGAGGTTATTTCCCAACTACCCCCAGCAAACTCAGTGAAAGGGGTGAGGAGCTTTCTTGGTCATGTGGGGTTTTATCGCCGGTTTATTAAGGATTTTTCTAAAATCGCTAAGCCATTATCGGAATTGCTTGAGAAGGATGCGGTTTTTGATTTCAATGACAAATGTATGCATGCCTTCGAGGTCCTCAAGAAAAAGTTGATTTCTACGTCGTTGTTCAAATGGCAGATTAGAGTAAGCCCTTTGAACTTATGTGTGATGCATCAGATTTCTCCGTGGGTCCGTTCTTGGGCAGTGCCTTGAGAACAAGCCCACAATTATGTTCTATGCTTCTAAGACTTTGAATGATGCCCAACTTAATTACACCACCATAGAAAAAGTATTTCTTGTTGTGGTTTTTGCATTTGAAAAATTTAGACAATATTTAGTGGGGTCTAAAGTTGTGGTATGGACGGACCATGCCGCCATAAAGTACTTAATGGAAAAGAAAGATGCCAAGCCTAGACTCATTAGGTGGATCCTACTCTTACAAGAATTTTACATTGAGATTAAGGACAAGGCGGGCATTGAGAATGTGGTTGCAGACAACTTTTCTCATTTAGAGCGGGTAGATGAGATAGATACTAACATACCCATTATCGAGACCTTCCCAGATGAGCAAATCCTTTCTATTCAATCTAAGGACCCATGATGTTTGCATATCGTGAATTATCTTGCATGCAAAGAACTCCCGGATGACTGGACTTACCAAGAGAAAAAGAGGTTTTTCCATTCTTTGAGATATTATTTTTGGGATGACCCTATTCTTTTGAGACAGTGCATGGATGGAATTTTACATAGGTTTGTACCCGAGAGAGAATATGATAGTGTGCTCAGTCATTGTCCTACATTGCCCATCGGCAGTCATCATGCGAGCACGAGGACATCGGCTAAGGTATTAGAGAGTGGCCTTTATAGGACCACACTTTTCCGAGATGCCTATGATTATGTGAGGAGGTGTGACTCATGTCAAAGGGTAGATAACATCTTAAAACGACAAGAAATGCCCCTCAATGTGTTTCAAGAAGTTGAGGTATTTGATGTGTGGGGCATTGATTTCGTGGGACCCTTTATGTCCTCCAATTCTAATTTATATATCTTGCTTGTTGTTGATTATGTGTCGAAGTGGGTAGAGTCAATACCACAAGGACTAACGACGTTGTGGTAGTGTGCAAGTTTGTGAAAGAGAATATCTTTTGTAGGTTTGGTGTGCCACGAATGATCATAAGTGATGGAGGCACCCACTTCACGAATAAGAAATTCACTGCATTATTGAGTAAATATGGGGTCAAGCATAATGTAGGTACCCCAGACCACCCACAAATGCAAGGCCAAGTGGAGGTGTCCAATAAAAAAATCAAGAAGATCTTAGAATGCTCGATGGCCTCTTCCAGGAGAAATTGGAGTCCACTACTACCGGGTGCACTATGGGCATATAGGATTGTGATTAAGACACCAATAGGCACCACGCCTTTCAGGTTGGCTTACGGGAGGGCTTGTCACTTGCCAGTGGAGTTAGAGCACAAGGCACACTGGGCATTAAGGAAGTTAAACATGAACATTGATGATGCAGGGAGAAAGTGGATGTTAGAGCTCAATGACTTGGATGAGATAAGGATGAATGCATATGAGAACTTGAGGATCTACAAGGAGTGGACAAAGCAAATACACGATCACCACATTCAATTGCGAGTTTTCAAGAAGGGTGATAGTGTGCTATTGTTCAATTCGAGACTGAAGTTGCATCCCGGGAAATTGAAATCCTGGTGGAGTGGACCCTTTGTGGTTGAGGAGGTGCGACCCCCTGGTGCTATCATGGTGCGAGATGGTATGAGAACATTCTTGGTGAATGGTCAAAGGTTGAAGCACTACTATGGGGAAGATTACGCAAGGAAAGTGCATGATATCAAACTCATGGCACTAAAAGAGGAATGAGGAGCATGATTGTGTCTATCCCAAGACATTAAATGAGGTGCTTGTTGGAAGGCAAACCCAACCTTGGTAGATTAAATGGTTATATCTTTAAATTTTTCATATTCCTAGGTAGTTTTCATTAATTTAGCACTTAATCTCTAAAAATGATACCCTGATATGTTTTTTGAGTGTGAAGACTGGGAAACGGTTGATACCGTCGATGACTAGGTCAATGGTATCAAATTTGGAACAACTAAAATTTCTACCGAAACTTCATCCTGTCGATAATATCGATGGCCTCGTCGATGGTATCAAAATGGGAACATGCAGAAAGATGGTCGAGCGTCGATGGTATCGACAAGTCGTCGATGGTCGTGAGATGTTTGAAGATTTTTAGACTGGTTTTTCTCAGTAAAGTCGATACTATCGACACCCTGGTCGATGGTATCGACACACTATTAGAAAGAGCACCGCCAAACCCTCGTGAGGATCATAGGAATTCATAGGCGTTGATACTATCGACACCCAATCGATGGTATCGATAGACACATCAACGATCTGTACATTTCCATCAACAATTTACATCGACGATCTAAGGGAACTGTCGATGGTATCAACACCCCGTCGCTACCATCGACACGTAGACGATCCGAGCCCCCACATCAAGCCATCAACAATCGTCGATTGCAGTGAGCCGTAGATTTCAATAGCCGTCGATACTATCGACGCGCCAATAATAGAGGCGGCCAACCCTTATAAAAAGGGAGGAAATTCTTCAATCTAAAATCACATCCTCAATGCATATCCTCCACAACCAAGCCCAAGCATCTCTGAGCGCCCGGGAGCAACCGATATCACCAGCGAAGATCTTCCTCACGCACCTTCTTTGGCTCCACGGATCTCCATATTCTCTGAGTGCCTCGATCATCTTCTTTGAGCTCCATTCACCTCTTTCACTCACTCGTTACCCATGCAAAAATGGTGAGATCTGGAGCTTCATCATCCAGGGCTGCCCCACCTGCCCTATCTGCTCCGTCGGAAAGATTAGTCCCTTGCCCGAGACTAGTCCACCCATCCCCAAAGGTTAAAAAGATGTACGAGGAGCTATGGAAGCACTCCATCAAGCCAACCTAGTATGTACACCGGTAGTTGATCAAGGATATGGGTTTTGAGGCCAATATGGCCTATGTGCTGCAGGGACAATTGGGCGAGTCACCGAGGTTGTGTCGTGACCACACTGACAGGTATCCATTCTTCAGCGGGTGGCCCACTTATAAGGAGATCATCATTGAGTTCATGGAATCTTTGGACATTTGTGTCATTCCCAATGAATTAGTACCGGCGTACACAAAGTGGAAAGAGGGATGCGTTTCTTTCCACCTCTACAAGGACTATACGATGACCCTTCGTGAGTTCAACACAATTTATGGGTGGGCCCATAACAACCTCCACCATCCAGCACACAATGCAAATTACGATGCCATGATTGCAAAGCTAGTTACTGTATCGGTGGGGTAGTCGATCAGCTGGCACAATGCCTCCATAGCTGATTTTGAGCATCCATTTGTCAAGATCTTGCATCAAATTCTCTCCAACACCTTCTTTGCAAGATCAAAGCTATCTCAAAGCAAATTTCAGGAGACAGACATGTTCTTCCTCTAGTCTGCTGGAGAGGACACCCATCAATTTTGGATCCTTCTTCCTCATGCGTGTAATTGCGGTTAAGAAGAATATATCTCATAGGGCTCCCATTTATTTTGGGGGTCTAATTACGCTGATTGCAATGTACCTGGGCCTAGATTTGTCTGGGCTACCCAAGCTGGAGTGCAAGAACCCGCTCAATTTGAGCCATCTTGTGAATGCAGGCCTCGTTAAAGCCCATCATGGCACCGTCTATGCCACCTGTCACATAGCAGGAGTCTTTTAGAGGAGGGAATTGTCAGACCCTACTTTCAACATCAGGTCTGGCTAAAGCTACAGGTGGCCTATCATTGATGTTGATGAGGATGAGGAAGAACAAGATAAATAAGTAGAAGTTCAAGCTGGCGACGATGATGAAGAAGAGGAGGAGGAAGCGACCACTCCTCTTTGACGACGAGTTGCTCTGTGAAAGCATCCATGACACTATGGAGCCTCCTCTTCGGCCCAGCCACCGCCACCACAGCCCTCTCAAGGTGGAGAGGATGTCTATTCAATGTAGGGAATGTACACACTACTGCGGGATATTCAACAGACGCAACACCAGCATACCACACCTTTTGCAGGAATTCAAGAAACAACAAATTGGGTGTTTGCGAATCAACAAGCAATCTACGATAATGAGCGCCTCATCTTCGCCAACCAAAAAACCATCCACAACAGGTTGCATAGGATGCAGATGCAACAACATCCATTTTACGACCACTACAGGAGCCATGACTTTTTTGGAGGATACCCACAGGCACCACTGATGCCCCCATCTGATATGTCATTCCAGGGGCATTATCCTTCTTGGGATCCTAGCGGCCACCAGTACCTACCACACAAACCACCGGATCAATAAAGGGGTGTCACTGTTCCACCTCTTAAGTTTGGATTTTGCCTATGAGGCTATAGTCGAGTTCAAGCTTAGGGGGGTGCTGGAACAACATCTATCTAGTTTTTTTTTGCTCTTTTATTTGTTTTGCAATTTTCATCTTTCTTTATCTTAGTTTTCTCAATTGTTAGATTTACTATTTTCTAGGATCCACTATCTATCTAGTGTAATTAGTGGAGTCTAATTTAATTGCATGTCACCTCATTTTCACACGGGGCTTTGTGAGAAAATGATTTTTAATGAAAAATCCTTAAGAAATTGTAAGTTTGTCTTGTGAGAAATTTAGGACATTGCTTGTGAAACTCATTGGGTAGGTCAACTTTAAAACATATGAACATGATTGTGTATCTGTATGGTTCATGTTAAGAGTAGGATTGATATGGATGTTGAGCCTAAACCAACCAAATGATAACGTGACTTTAATTTGAAGTGAGAGAGAGAGAAACCCCTTGATTATTTGGTACACAAGTAAGTAAGGAGGGACATATAATTTTATCTGAAGGTTCTGTCAATTAGTCTTATGATCTGATCCATTACAATTTCATTCACTCTCCACCATAAGAACTGGGAGCACATTACTGTCTTTCACTCTTTGATTGCATCCCACATAGATAGGTCATGTATTATAGTTATTTTTGCATGTTTTGCATAAAAATGGAAATAGAAAGATATAGAGTAGTTGTACATGCACATTATCCTTAAGTGCATGTCATTTAGTTGCATAATTGTCATAATGAAGTGCATTCACATCTTTTGAGCATATAGTTGTACATCATGTGTTGTACGTTCTTCTGAAAAATTAAAGGTGTTGAACTTGAGCCATACCCTCCGAATAGAATGCATCAAGTGTGTCAATTAGAAAAAGAAGGAAGCCAAATAAATAATCCATTTCCATTTATAAAAATGAGGCCCTTGATAAAAAATAAAAAAAGAGAAAAAAAGTATGAATAAGAGGGAGAAAGGAACATGTTCTCACCCGCATATTAAGAAGAACAAGCACATGGTGTAGTTT
The DNA here is from genome assembly GCA_963693085.1 of Alisma plantago-aquatica. Taxonomy (NCBI): domain Eukaryota; kingdom Viridiplantae; phylum Streptophyta; class Magnoliopsida; order Alismatales; family Alismataceae; genus Alisma; species Alisma plantago-aquatica. Next base: position 625,633,309 of record OY856414.1, on the reverse strand, counting down.
TTTTAGATATTCCATCTCACTTTGTTACGGAATGATAGTGCATGCATCATTTCACAGAAAAAATGTAGCATTAAGGCACTATCATTTGCATTTATATCATGATAGATCATTCATTTTTGTTTTTGCATGATCGACTATACAGTGCTTCCTTTTCTTCCATAGCCACCCATTCCATCAACCCGTTGCTCTAAGTGGTAGGCCACCCATGATATTCTCCTCATTCATGTATATCAGGAGATTTGCTTCCATTTAGATGGTAGTTAGGAAATGAGAAATGTAGATAGGAGATCACAAGATGCACCAAGCCTGAACATAAAGATTCTATTATGTTAACTCCCTTATTTGATGGTGTTTGTTGATCTTGGGGTAGACATTTCTTATGAAGGATTATTGTTACCTGAAGGGTAGTTATCGTTCCATGGTTGGTAAGGGTCGGTATGTGAATTATAGGTGGGAATCATATTGAGATATCAATTTTGTGATTATGTTCTTTAGTTGACCCTCTCAATCAGATTTTAAAGTTTTGTTGCTCGAGGGCGAGCAAGACTCAAGCTTAGGGGAGTTTGATGCAGTTTTGTGTGGTTATGTGTCATTTTATGACTATAATAGCATGATTCATTTCCTTTAGCCTATAATCATTGTATGCATCAAATTTATATTATTTTATCTTATGTTGTATGAATTATCAAATTTCTCAGATTTGATTTGTGTTTTTCTCTTGGTTTCATGTACTTTACATTCCAGGACCTGTCGATGCTATCAACATGGCAACAATGACCAGGCCAGAGGAAAAGCATCCAGGTCGATACCATCGAACACACTGGTTGATAGTATTGAGATGCCAATAGGCATATTCTAGAAATTGAAGAAATCGTCGGTATCCTAGGGGGTCGATACCGTTGACACCCCGTCGATGGTATCGACACTGTCGGATTAGGAAAACATTCAGAATGATTATGATCGAACAACTGTGATCTTTTGGCAGTCGTAAGTGGTACCTATACATAGGAAAAGGTGGCCCAAAGCTAGTTATCACGTTCTATTCCATTGCATGAGTCCCAGAGAAGAGGAGAGTGAAGAATGGAGCCTAGAGCTATGCCCCAGATGTTTCCAGAGCCACAGACGGATGATTTCACTGTTGGAAGGCTACAAAATGTACGTCTTGCACCGAGGATCATCTGGATCTTCTCCATTTCATGGGTTACACCATATTTTCATTCATTTCTCCATGTTTCCCTCTTTCTTCTCCATGTGTACTGCTGAGTTGAACATGCATGACTAATCGTCATTATCCTTAGGACTCGGAGTAACCCGGGGAATCGATGTATGACAATGTTACATTGATTATCATAATTTGTCTCACTTTCCCTTGATATGTTATCGTGTTTACATTGCAACTTACTATGCTTGATCACCATAGTCGATTTATAATACTTTTAATTACTTCTGACAGAGAATTAGTGGTTGAAAAGGCATGATTAACACATTAATCAATAAATTCCTTAGACAAGGTAATGTACAATTAATGGTGGATACTCAGAGAAATAATTAAAGCACCTAGATCTAGGGTATAAGTTACTACTGGCATGGAACTAACCTACAACTAGGTAGTGAATTGTATCACAGAAGCGAGCAGTTCTGACTACATGCCATAATTAGGGAAAGAGAATGAATTATGTTAATTGTGTAGATTTGCATGTAGTGAGACTCCACGGTGAAACTGCAATCCTAAGGATTACCATTTAATTTGTTTAAACTAAACATTCAATCATCTTTCATTTTTGTTTTATTTTTACTTTATTTTCTTTTTAAAACCAAACAATCAACTTTTTCAATCGGTCTAGCTGATCGCCACCAGTTAGTAGTAGTCTACTAAAATTTCCATTTCCTTGAGTTCGACTCGGGCCTCACAAGGCCTATATTACATTGATACATGCACTTGCATTATATGCACGGCTTTAGCGTGTCAGAAGGATAGGATAGCACGACCATGGTGGGTAGCACAGTCGTTGTGGGTCGTTGGTGGCACGGGCGTTCTTGGCCACACGACCATTTTGAAAGAATTGAACTATTTACCCACTTTTATACTCAAATCTGCTGAAACTAATTCACCACGACCGTGATATGTAGCACGGCCGTGCTGGGTCCATCTTAGCACGGCTGTGGCAGCTAGCATGGCCGTTCTGGGGCATTTTCTCTTCAAACGACTGTTATGCAGATTTTTGGATAGAAGTGCCTATTTTTAATTATTTATTGGTAACTCCAAATGATCTGAAATTTTAACTGAAGTTTTATACTCAATTAAAAACAACATGTAAAATTTTCATAATTTTTGGAGAAGGTTTGATCTCTGAAATACACGAATTACAGTAACTTTTTTATGACAGAAAAATCTACTGAAATAAGAGAAAGTATAGTGAGGGGTCTGTTGGCTAAATTGGACATCATGATGAATCCCTTTGTTTTGATAATGTCAAAGATTTCATTCTTGTTGATCTAACGTTCTACTTGAGTGTTGCAGGAATATGGTGGATGACAAAGCATCAGGGAAATCTATATGCTTAATGTTTATATTTTCATAAAATGTAATCAATTTGTAAAAAATGTTTACAAACATATAATGTACAAGTACTTAGACTTCATGTAAATCAAGCGTTAGATCTTTCCTAGCTAAACATCAAACTTAGGTAGGTCATCTCCTTCAATAGTGTCATATATGCACACTCATACACACACTTAATGTCTTTATTTGAAACATTGAAACATGATCAATCTCGGTCGACAAAATCCTCGACTGAGACACTCTCGGTCGACAAACTTCTCGACCGAGAAAGACCCAAGTAGCCGTTAGACACAACTGACAAGGTAGTTGGTAGTTGGAGATAAACGTTGTAAACTCTTAATCCAGAGAGCCTGTCGGTCGACAAAATCTTGACCGAGTAGGTATCTCGGTCGACAATCCCTCGATCGAGATGGACTCTGACAGCAACTGCAGAATTAATTAACTAGCTATTGCTAATGCAACTAACTTGTACCTAATGGCTAGTTAAGCACTTAGAACCCCCTAGAAAGTGTCTAGAATGTCCTTAAGCACTTGTAGGACATTCCTATAAATAGGACATGCCTTAGGACACCTAAACTTACTGATTACACACTTGAGCAATCTTTGAGCATATACTTGCATTGAGCAACCTGTTTGTTAGAAATTGAGCACATTTGCAATTGGCTACTTTTCTCTTGGCTCAAATTTCGTGTCCTATAGGCTAGTATCTCCTATCCACAACAATCATACTTCCACATACATTGATTAGGAGATCTGTACGCTTGATATAGGAAAATCAAGCCTTGTGCTTCAAAGGATAAGTTGTAATTTCCATTTTCCTTTCTTGTTCACTTTCATTGCTTGTACTCTCCTTGCTACTCCTAGGTTGGAGGCTGCGGATTGGAGAGGGTCGTGATCTTCTTGGTGAAGAAGGAGACTTTGAACTACTTCAAGAAGGCTGGTGCAACGGGATGATACTTCAAAGAGGAAGGCTACTTCAAGGGGGAGCTTGGAGTTACTTCAAGAAGGCTACCTTGAGTTGGTGCATCTACTTCAAGTGAAGGCTGTTTAAAGGGGTGTATGAAAGTATTGTATTTTGTGTAATTCCTTGAGAAGGTAATAAGATTAATACTTTCAAAATCCCGGTTGGGTAAGCAATCGAGTAGTGGACTGACAACCTTAGTATTTGCTAAGGTTGGAACCACTCTAACCCTTTGTCTCCTTCTTGGTTTCTCATTTGTGGTTGTTTGAGTTAAATAATTGTTAAATTAATTTAAAACCCTATTCACCCCCCCCTCTAGTGGTTTTTCAATTGGTATCAGAGCAGGCTTCAAGGAACCCTAACCAAGTCTTGAAGAATGGAGGGTGGTGGTGCTTACAACCGCAAGAAAAGGAGCAGCATGGACCAACCTACAACAAGTTGTAATTGGTGCTTAGGAGCAAGCCACACAACATCTAGCTGCCCATGGAGATCAAATAAGCAAGATGAGCACAAAGATTGCCTTATTGCTAAAACAAGTGAAGAAGAAGAAGAGGTAAGTCTTTTCGATTTGCCTAAAGAAGATTTAATTGCTAGTTTTCAAGAAACGCATGGAAAATATATTGAGTGCAAGAAGAAATTAAAGAAATCAAATAAAGAAAATAATGAGTTACATAGTAAAGTTCATGCTCTTACATCCGAAAATGAAGATCTTAAAAAGATTATTGAAGATCATAATCTTAAGATAAAATCAATAGAGGCGAATTGTAATCTTCTTTCTCTAGAAAAGATTAATTTGCAAACTCAAGTAAACAATCTTCAAAAACAACCCGTCTTGTGCACACATCTAGATTATGATACTATCGTGAAAGAAAGAGATTCATTATCATCTCATCTAGAACAAGCAAAGCTAGATATCAAGAAGAGAATGGAGGAGATTGCTAAGCTACAAAAAGAAGTTAGTAGTCTAAGTAACAATGGCATTCTTGATAAAATCTTAAATGATTCTTACCATCAAATTGGAAAGAGGACTAGGTTACAATCCTAAAAGAAAATCTTATCAAAAACCTAGTTGGGGAAGAACACAAGTGCCAAAGAGTCAATCTATGTATGTACCTAAAGGCACAAATACATATGTACCCAAGAACAACCTAGAACAAAATTATAGAAAGAGATATGAGGTTGATTCTATATGTTGTCATTACTGTATGCACCTTGGTCACTATTCTTTTTCATGTCCTTATAAGAAAAAGGATGTCGAGTTAGTTTGGGTTCCAAAAGCCCAAACTAAATGAATAAAATTAAGTTGAGAAATGACCAAGGACCCTAGTTGCATATTTCTATGTCTATCTCAACTTAACATAATAGGTTAACAAATTAATTCAAGTATCTAAGACTTCTAACTTGAAAATATACAATTCTTTTAAATCTGCAAAGACAAATTTGTCTTTAATAAAGTTCTCAAATCATAAAGACTTAGAATATAACTAGTTGAGATTTGATCTAAATATTACTTTGATATTCATATACTCTATCTCAACCAAGCTAAATTTTCAAATTGCATAATAGAATTGTAAATGAACTTTGTTTACTAGAAAGCAATTACTGAAAACAGTTCTGAAACAGTACAGAACATTTCTCGGTCGAGAAATTGTCGACCGAGAGAACCGTCGGTCGAGAAATTGTCGACCGAGCAGGTTACTGATTTCCAGTCTGCAATAAATCTGCTGAATATGTTTTCAATTGATCAAATTGCTATTTATTTGTTATTAATAATTGTTTTTACATGCAAAACAAAGAATAAATTCTGGAAACCATCCTTGAAACAAAATATATTAATCTTTTGCATCATGAGTTAAGATATTCCTAAACATATTACAAAAATGCTATAAGAAGACTGATCATGAACAAAACTTATTTATTGTTTGAAATAGTTTCTTAGGCATGATAAGTTATAAAAGTCTTTCTTAAAATTGAAAACTTATATGAGATTATTTTGGTCAAGGAAAATTACTTCTTTTATGGTCTATTATAAGTATTCCTTGAACTATCTACATAGAAACCATGTGTTGAATTTCATGCTTCTATTATTACATCATGGATATGCTTTCATTATTTCATCATTCAGCTCTCTACATATAAAGATGATGCTATGTTGCATAAAAATAAAACTCTATGGCACAAATAGATAATGATTATTGTGTGCATGGATTATATTATCTCATGTAATACATGAATGATTCTTGATGATACATATGCAAGCAAAATGATTCGTTGTTGATATGTTGCTTAGCACAAGAACTTCAATGCTTGCAAGAGCAAAATGTCATGACACATAAGATACAAAATTCTCAATTGGTATCTTTAAGAACTTGAGATATTATTCTTGATTTCAAGGATATATGTATATTTTCTTGAAAAATCGTATGATTAATCTGAGTACAAGAAGAAATAGAACTTGATATTCATGTACCCATAGCAAAGATCAGGGGACATCATTCATATGAGACATCACTCAAAGTGCCTCAAATTGCTATTTATTTAATCTACCTACAGAAATTATACTTCACAAATGAATGATCAAATATGAAATCTGCAACATTTGCCTCTTGGTTGAAATTAAAATTGACCAAGGGGCACTATGGTCGTAGTCAAGGTCGACCTAAAATAAGCTTGACACAGTATTTACTTGGATATTATTCTCTATATAAACATTGTGATAAAAAGACAAAATTATAACCCCAAAAGTTTTCCAAATATTGGTAATAATAATCACAATATTATTCCCTCAGAAAACATATATATGCTCTACAAATTTAGTCTATCACTTGCTTTAAAAATCAGCTTAAAATTCCATTCATAGTAAGTTTGTCGGTCGACGAATTCTTCGACCGAAAACATCTCGGTCAGCTATCTCTTTCGATCGATAAACTTCAAAGTAAGAACTACACGGGCAAAACTCAGAAACACTTCCGATCGATAATAGTTCGACCGAGACAGTGTCAGTCGACAAATGCTCGACTGAGGGTTGACCGTTGGAATCTGACCGTTTGAATATGACCGTTTCCGGTCGACCGTTGGGCGACCGAGAGGCGCGCCTTGGATATGACCGTTGCGGTCATCGGTCGACAAATTGTCGACCGAAGCGGCTACTGGATTGCTATAAAAAGGACCAAAAATGGGTCATTCCATCACACTTTCACATTCTCATTTCTCTAGCTTCTCTCTAGTGCATTTTTGTGCTACTCTTTAGCTTCTCTACCTCCAAGACTTTCTTGCTTCTTCTCCATCTCAAAGCAAAGAAATGGCTTCATCATCTGCGCGTGGTAAGAAGCAAGTTGCTGACAGGAAAGGAAGGACGGATGACATGTATTTTACTACGCGCTAAAAACGCAAGTATACGTGTCGAAGTAATACAGGCCTTTGTGAGGCCCGAGTCGAACACAGGGATACTCGGAATTGTTGGTGACTCCTACTAACTAGTCGCGATCAACTAAGCCGATTAACAATTTGAGAGTTGTTGTTAAAACTAAAAGAAAAATAAAAACAAAACAAAAGAAGCAATCGATTAAATGTTGGTTCAATCAATTCAAAAGGTATCTTTAGGATTGCGGTTTCACCGCGGGTTTTCATTGTATTAAATTTTATATAATGCCTCAATTTTATCTCTCTATCCGGGTAGTGGCCTGAAAACAGAATTGCCCACTGTCGTGGTGCAATTCACTACCTAGGTCTAGGTTGGTTCCACCGTCGTAGTAACCTATACCCTAAACTCGGTGCATTATGAACGGTCTCTCAGTATCCACCATTAATTTTACACCACCTTGGTCAAGGGATTTATCGATTAATGTATATTTCATCTCTTTTCAGCCGTTAATTCTTCTTTCAAAGTGATTAAGGGCATTAGGTTATTATTATGGTGATCAAGCATAACAATATATGGAGAAAACGAAACTATACCATGGATTTAAGAGATAAAATATGAATTACTATTATAAAATTGTCATAAAATGAATCCCCGGGCTACTCCCGGTCCTAAAGACAAAGGGGATTAGCCCCGCATGGTCATCTCAATGAAAGACAGAGGAGTAGAGAAGAAAAACATGGGAAACATGGAGAAAACTCGTGTAACCCCTAATACAAAGGTGTTCCTGGAGATCCTCCTCGAGAAACGTACGTTTTGCAGTCTTCCGGTAGCAAAATCGCCCGTCGGAGGTGCCCGGATCGCTCAGTTGACGGCCTTCGTCTCTCGTCTCCTATCTCCCTATCTCCTTCTTGGATGTTGTGCAACACCATGTCCTCTCCCCCTCGGGCCGTCCGTGCTCTTCTTAGGTCATAGGACCACTTTACGGCTCCGAAAAAGCTCAACCGTCGGATTAAAACGCTCCGTTTTAGTGCTGAAAATCGCCAGATCCCGACGCTGTCGATAGTATCGACCCCAAGGTCGATGGTATCGACCATGGGACAGGTTATTCCTTCCAAGATCGCGTTTTGGGGTTGCTTTTTGATGAAATGCCGATACTATCGACCTGGGGGTCGATAGTATCGACTCCGGACAATGCAAAAGTGCCTGAAAAAGTGTCGAAACATGTGTATAAGTCCGGGGATTATATAAAATCATATAAATATGATAAAAGAAGTATAATTTGATGCAAAAAGAGTTTAATGGCCAACTATAGTGAATTATGCAAATATAATCAAGAAAATGACAAATACATGCATAAAACAGATATAAAATAAGCCTATAAAAGTGACTCAAAACCCATGCATCAAACTCCCCTAAGCTTAAACCTTGCTCATCCTCGAGCAACAAAACTTTGGATTTGGTTGAGATAAGTCAGCAACAGGACATAAATACATGAAATGAATCTACATCATCCCCACTTTCTTTCCACAAACCGGCCCTCATTGACCACTGAACACTAACTGCCATCCAGGCGACCAAAGACCTATGTAAAAGATGTCTATCCCCCAATCAGTGAAACACTATCAATTAAAGCAGTTAATATGATAAACTCATCAGGTCCATACTTGATGCATCTTGTGATCTCCTATCTACGTTGCTCATTTCCTAACTACCATCTAAATGGAAGCAGATCTCCTGATATTAATGAATGAGGAGAATATCATGGGTGGCCTACCGATTAGAGCAACGGGTGGATGGGATAGGTGGTTGTGGAAGAGATGGAAGCACATAATAGTCAATCATGCAATACAAAAAATAATGACCTATCATGATGCAAAATGCAAGTGAAAATGTCCTAATGTTACATTTTTGGTGGAATGATGCATGCACTATCATTCCGTCTCAAGGTGAGATGGAATATCTAAGAAAACTACACCATGTGCTTATTCTTCTTAGTATGTAAGTGAGAACATGTTCCTTTCTCCCTCTCATTCCTACTTACTTCTCAATTCTTTTTTTTTTCTTTTTTTTTCTTCTCTTTTTTTCAATTTTTTTTCAATTTTTTTAAAGCCCTTATTTTCATAGATGACAATGAATTATATGTCGGGCTCACTTCTTGTTACATACTTGTGCATCTGAAGCATTCTATTTGGAGGGTATGGAACAAGTTCATCACCTTTAATGTTTTCAGAGTAACATAAGATACATGGTGTAAAATATGCTCAAAAGATGTAAATGCAACTACATAATGACAGTTATGCAACTACTATGACATGCACCTAAGGATAATGTGCATGTATAACTACTCTATCTTTTTTTTTTCATTCTCATGCAAAAAATGTGAAAATAGTTGTAATACAAGACCTATCTACATGGTATGCAATCAAAGAGTGAAAGACAGTAATGTGCTCCCATTTCTTATGGTGGAGTGTGAATGAAATTGCGGTGGATCAGATCACAAGACTAATTGACAGAACCTTTCGAAAATATCATATGTCCCTCTCTAAAGACTTGTGTACAGGGTAACTGAAGGATTTCTCTCTTAAACTTTAGTCTAAGGTCACGTTAGCGTTTGGTCGTTTTGGGCTCAAACATCCTTGTCAATCACTTTTCCTTGGACAATAAAGATGGTCATTCATGTCCCTGTGTCCTGAAGCTGACTCACCCAAGCACTTCCTCAGTTATGCCACTCAATTACTCACAAGAATAAGCTCAAAAAGTTTTCAATATGCTCATATTTTCATGTGCCCACAACCCAAGAGTAAAACTCCCAATTGAAACCATGCATTTATTGCTCCACAGATTACACTAGATAGATGTGGATCCTACAAAAGCGGTAAACCTAGAAATAAAAACAACTAATATCTCAAAAGTAAAATCAACATGAATAAGTAAGTAAAAACTAAGATAGAGGGTTGTTCCAACACCCCCCCAAGCATGAATATGACTATGGCCTCATAGTCAACATTCTCACTTAAGAGGTGGAACAACGGTACCATTCGCTTTGAAGTGTGGTGAAGAAGGATGGTCAGATGCTCAAGTAGACCAAGTGATGCTTGCTATCTCCCTCGTTTTTGTGGCCCATTTTTGTGTCTTAGTGGTTCTAATACGTGACTTGCTTCATCCATCTTTCCTCTGCAAAAAACGGTTCGAAAAAAATCTCATTTCGATACCTTTTACGGCCTGTTTTATGTAGCTGTCCTGCAGGTGTCGATACCATCGACCAAGGTCGATGGTATCGACCCAGACTTAGCGATTTTGTTGAATTGACGCATCTAAAAGCCTGGGAACTCAAAAGTGTCGATACTATCGACCCTAGGGTCGATGGTATCGACTTTACTGGCACCAATTTTTTTGTAAATCTTCAGGAATCTCGATACTATCGACCCTAGGGTCGATGGTATCGACTTTTCTTCAGCGTTTACTTCTCCAAACTCGATACTATCGACATGGGTGTCGATAGTATCGACCTTAACATTATGCACACTTCAAAACACGAGTTAGGGTACCATTTTTACAAAAATTATCAAAACCTAAGCAAAAACTAAGTACATAAACATAAAAGAACATAACCAAACATAAAATTGAACCTAAAGTTGGGTTGCCTCCCAATAAGCGCCCTTGTTTAATGTCCTAGGCTTGACATAAAGATACCTTTAACCTGGGTTGTCAAGAGATGTCTCCAATGAGTCATGTGGCAATTTGAATTGAACTCGATCATGTCCAATCCCCAAGGTCAATGTACCTCTCCCAATGGCAGCGATGACATCAGCCGTAGCTTGGAATGGCCTTCCCAATAGCATCTCGAAACTTTGGAGCTGTGGCATGTCCATGACAACAAAATCTACTGGGAAGATGAACTTGTCTACCTTGATGAGTACATCCTCGCACACTCCATATGGCCTTACAATGGACCCATCCGCCAACTCAATCGTTGCCGCCGATTTCTTTATCTCCTTCAACCCAAGCTTTTGAAATGTGGACAGAGGCATAAGATTAATGCTCGCACCCGAATCACACTGTGCTTGTGGAAAATGTTGGTCACCTATTGAACATGGGATATAAAAACTCCCCGGGTCTTTCTTCTTCTCTGGTAAGCTCCCAAGAATGATTGAGCTCACCATTTCATTCATCCTGCATACATCAGTATCTTTGATCCGCCTCTTTTTGTTGATTATATCTTTAATGAACTTCCCATAGATGAGAACCTTCTCAATCATTTCCACCAGCGGAATGTTGATATGCAGCTTGCGGAATATTTCCAAGAATTTCCTATAGTGCCGGTGCTCCTTCTTCGGCTTCGGATTGTCCCGACTTGACACATCTGCCGCATTGACACGCTTGTGAGGAGGCACATATGAGCTTTTCGGGGCCAACTCCCCTAAGCTTGCTTCAATTACTCCCTCTGGCGTGGGCTTTATCAGAACATCATCAACATTAATCATGTGCTGTGACTCCTCCCCTGCAATAGATGCATCAGCACCTTGACAGACAGTCTTACTTTGCTCTTCTCGCCTAAGCGTAGGCGCAACTATCATGTGCTCGTGGCGGGATTTTCTGAAGAGAGTGTTTCTGCCCGGCAGTCTATAATAAGTACGAGGATACGGTATCACCGGTGTTGCTTCCGTATCAAACTTCATTTTACTTTGATCTTCTGCTTCTGACACTTGAGATTCCTGCTCATTGCTTACCACAGACATGTACTTCACTTGATGGTGTGCTTGGGCCACATTTGCACTCTCGGCCGGTTTCTGCTGGTTGGCGTGCTTGATGGCCGCCACTTCACTTGAAATCTGAGCCACGGTGGTTTCTAATGCCCGCATCTGTGCTCCATGGCTTTGTAGCGTCTGCCCAAATTTGGTTAGAATATCACCTTGAGATTACAATTGTTTACCAAACATAGCCATCATCTCCTGATTCTGCTGCACCATTTGACTCCGTAATTCGGTGTTCTTATCTTCAGCTCTAGGTTGTGGCTTCACCTCCGGATCCTGCAGAAAATTGTTAGGATCCTTCCAGGAGAACTTTTTGTCCTTCCTCCACGCATAGTCATTATTTCTGTAGCCCTGTTGTTGCATGTACTTTACTTGGGCTTCCTCATCCTCAGATGCATCTTCCTTAGATAGAAGCTTCTTAGCTAGAAGATCTAACTTATCGTTCAGCTCCTTAATTACTTTGGATTCACCTACAACTCTGACCTGCTCCACAGCGCCTCTTTCACCCCATGACTGTTTCCTAGCCATGTTCTTTAATATCTCCCAACATCTGGTGTCTGTATTGTTCAGAAAGAATCCTGACCCAGCTGAATCCAGATTACTCCTATCGTGCTCGGAGAGAGCAAAATAAAAGATCTTCACCTGCGTCTGTTTTTCCAACCCATGATGTGGGCACCTCCTCAGCATAACCTAAAATCTCTCCCAGGTCTCAGAATATGTCTCACCAGCCTGTTGGGTAAAGTTATGAATCTTCCGGATCATGTCGTTAGTCTTCTCAGGAGGGAAGAACCTCTCAAAGAAAACCTCCACCATATGGTTCCAGGACTCCACGAACTCATCATCTAAATTATGTAACCACTCTCGTACCGCTCCTGCCAATGAACTCGGGAAAAGCTTGAGATACCGTGCATCCTGTGGAAACCTATCAATTTTTACCATGTCACAGTTCTCAACAAACTGGCTGATGTGAGCGATGGGATCCTCATTCTTAAGCCCATGAAAAGCATTCGACTTCACCAGATTTATCAATGCCGGATCAATCGTATATGTAGGTATGTTGATTTCCTGCTTCTTTATAGGCCCTTTTGAAGCTGATGAGGAAGAATCCTTGATCTTGTCCCATATAGTCTGTGGCTCGGCCATCTCTTCTTGTTCAAGTTCAGAATCTACCTCTTCTGGTTACTCTTGCTCGTGATAATCCTCGTCCTCAGGTCCCGGCAACGGAACCTCGGGTGTGCGACCTGCGTAGTCAGTACTACGTGTCTGCACCATGCACAGTACCTGAAATGAGAAAATTCGAGTTCAATACAGTGCTATGACGAGTATAAACAATTAAAGCACAATGTAAAAATATTTGAAATTGAATGAAAAATAAAATAAATAAAAAAAATTTGTGGCCTAGAGTGGCCGTGTGTAGCACTCGAAGTGCCAACAATTCGCCGTATCCCCGGCAACGGCGCCAAAAACTTGACGTGTATTTTACTACGCGCTAAAAACACAAGTATACGTGTCGAAGTAATACAGGCCTTTGTGAGGCCCGAGTCGAACACAGGGATACTCGGAATTGTTGGTGACTCCTACTAACTAATCGCGATCAACTAAGCCGATTAACAAGTTGAGAGTTGTTGTTAAAACTAAAAGAAAAATAAAAACAAAACAAAAGAAGCAATCGATTAAATGTTGGTTTAATCAATTCAAAAGGTATCTTTAGGATTGCGGTTTCACCGCGGGTTTTCATTGTATTAAATTTTATATAATGCCTCAATTTTATGTCTGTATCCGGGTAGTGGCCTGAAAACAGAATTGCCCACTGTCGTGGTGCAATTCACTACCTAGGTCTAGGTCAGTTACACCGTCGTAGTAACCTATACCCTAAACTTGGTGCATTATGAACGATCTCTCAGTATCCACCATTAATTTTACACCTCCTTGGTCAAGGGATTTATCGATTAATGTAGATTTTGTCTCTTTTCAGCCGTTAATTCTTCTTTCAAAGTGATTAAGGGCATTAGGTTATTATTATGGTGATCAAGCATAACAATATATGGAGAAAACGAAACTATACCACGGATTTAAGAGATAAAATATGAATTACTATTATAAAATTGTCATACAATGAATCCCCGGGCTACTCCCGGTCCTAAAGACAAAGGGGATTAGCCCCGCATGGTCATCTCAATGAAAGACAGAGGAGTAGAGAACAAAAACATGGGAAACATGGAAAAAACTCGTGTAACCCCTGATACAAAGGTGTTCCTGGAGATCCTCCTCGAGAAACGTGCATTTTGCAGTCTTCCGGCAGCAAAATCGCCCGTCGAAGGTGCCCGGATCGCTCGGTTGACGGCCTTCATCTCTCGTCTCCTATCTCCCTCTCTCCTTCTTGGATGTTGTGCAACACCATGTCCTCTCCCCCTCGGGCCGTCCATGCTCTTCTTAGGTCATAGGACCACTTTACGGCTCCGAAAAAGCTCAACCGTCGGATTAAAACGCTCCGTTTTAGTGCTGAAAATCGCCAGATCCCGACGATGTCGATAGTATCGACCCCAAGGTCGATGGTATCGACCATGGGACAGGTTATTCCTTCCAAGATCGCATTTTGGGGTTGCTTTTTGATGAAATGTCGATACTATCGATCTGGGGGTCGATAGTATCGACTCTGGACAATGCAAAAGTGCCTGAAAAAGTGTCGAAACATGTGTATAAGTCCGGGGATTATATAAAATCATATAAATATGATAAAAGAAGTATAATTTGATGCAAAAAGAGTTTAAGGGCCTACTATAGTGAATTATGCAAATATAATCAAGAAAATGACAAATACATGCATAAAACAGATATAAAATAAGCCTATAAAAAGTGACTCAAAACCCATGCATCAATGGCCTCCCCACCATTGACGATCATCAACGACATCCCCTTCATTGACGCAGCTACTGGTGATCGCTACCTCAGGCTCTCCTCCAAAACTCCTCTTCCACGACGGTCAGTTGACGTCATGGACTTCTACAACATCGTCCACCTGGAGGATCTCTTCGAGGTGCAAAATTTGAAAGATTTTCTGAATCCTTCCTTCCCTTTCTATTCTTCCAAGGTGGTAAATGAGTTCTATGCAAACTTAACCTCCCATCCCAAAAATAACTCCTTCTCCTCTATGGTCAATGGGTATAGCTTTCACTTTACTGAGGAGGTTATCCTTGACATTCTCAACATAGACTTAGAAGAATACCAATACACTCTTGACCTTACCACTAGAAATCCACTCAATAAACTTTCCCAAAATGTCAATACAGTCAATCTTAGTGACATTAAATGAGTCATTTTTCAATCCAACACAACTTGTCACGAAGATAGGGGTACCTACTATGCCATTAACCTCAAACCTACAGCTAGGATTATCAATCTTATTGTTTCCACAAACATACATCCTAGAGCAAACAAGTCTGAAGTCCCTACCTTTCGCATGTATCTAATCTATGCCATTATTAAACGCATTCCCATAAATTTTATCCACATCATCATTAAGAATATGCTTGTGTTTTCTGGCAATCCTCCTTATGCTGATTTTGTATGCCAAATCACTCAACACTTTCTTAAGAAAAATATGGAGGATCTAGGATACACATGGGAAAGAAAACCACAAAAAATAAGCAAAAACACAGTAGAAAAGATGGGAATTGATTTTGGTCACAATAGGGCTAGGACGGAAGGGGAGACATCTACTCACGACATACCTCCACCACCTCCTTCTACCAACCTACCCTATGATCCCATCCAAAACACCCTAACCTACATTGCTGGATCTCAATATCATCTAAGTAGACAATTAGACTATAGCCACCATGCCATGACCTACTTAAACCAAAGGATGCAAACCCTCTCTCCAAATCAACCAGATGAATATCCTTATTCTCTAAATCCCGGCATGATCAACCCATATAACCCTTCCTACAACTACTACCAAACTCCACCTCCACCATCTCCTGATCTCACACATACTCAGTTTTCTCAAATGCAACTACAAGACATTGCTGCTCATTTCTGCTTTGATCGTGTTCCTACTTTCTTGGAAGCATATGCCTTAACCAAGACAGGTGCTTTGGAGTGGCAAACTCTAGTCAAGTATTATGGAGTTGAGCCATTTCTTGGAAAATACCCCGATATTGATGTAATACTTAGGTCTTTCCAGTGATATTATGAGTATCCGATGTAATAGTTGTAATGACATGGTTATCTTTGCAATGATTGTAATGAAATGGTTATCTTTACATGATTGTAATGAATTGGTTATCTTTGCCTGATTATAATGGATATTTTTTTTAAAAGCATATGAGTCATCTTGTAAAATGTTATGGCATCATTTGAACATGGCTTATAAGACTATTATAGTAGAGCATACAAAGTAAGAGGAGTAATATATATGCAATGAATCACAAAGGATGATTTTTTTTTCAAATACTTGAAATTTAAAATTGTGGCAAAATTGACCATCTATTGGAGTGCATTACCTCCTTGATTATAATTAGGTTATCTATTTAAGGGGGAGCAATGCATAAGGAAGAAATATACATATTTCATGATACACATCCTGTTCTTAATGGAATTTTCTAACAAAATCAGGGCCTAACATCCCACGCATTTGGTTAGAAATACTTTTCATATAATCTAAGCTTAAAAGGATTCTCATATCACCTTCAAGGCTTAACATCCTTTGCAAGTGATTGAGAAATTACTTATGACTAAAAGACACAAATATTCATCCAGGATATCTTTTTGAAATGACAAAGGGGGAGAAAGAATATAAAGTCCAAAATAAAAAAAATGAGTTTCATAACATCTCGTCCAGCACTCACTTGCACAACAAGAATTGCTACAAAGGTAATCTTCAGGTATGAAACTCACATGTTTTTTATTTCCTTATTTTTTAGGAAATGTTTGTCATCTTCAAAAAGGGGGAGATTGTTGGCTAAATTGGACATCATGATGAATCCCTTTGTTTTGATAATGACAAACAGTTCATTCTTGTTGATCTAATGTGCTACTTGAGTGTTGCAGGAATAAGGTGGATGACAAAGCATCAGGGAAATCTATATGCTTAATGTTTATATTTTCATAAAATGTAATCAATTTGTAAAAAACTTGTACAAACATATAATGTACAAGTACTTAGACTTCATGTAAATCAAGCGTTCGATCTTCCCTAGCTAAACATCAAACTTAGGTAGGTCATCTCCTTCAATAGTGTCATATATGCACACTCATACACACACTTAATGTCTTTATTTGAAACATTGAAATAGGGTCAATCTCGGTCGACAAAATCCTCGACCGAGACACTCTCGGTCGACAAACTTCTCGACCGAGAAAGACCCAAGTAGTCGTTAGACACAACTGACAAGGTAGTTGGCAGTTGGAGATAAACGTTGTAAACTCTTGATATAGAGAGCCTGTCGGTCGACAAAATCTCGACCGAGTAGGTATCTCGGTCGACAATCCCTCGACCGAGATGGACTCTGACAGCAACTGCAGAATTAATTAACTAGCTATTGCTAATGCAACTAACTTGTACCTAACGGCTAGTTAAGCACTTACAACCCCCTAGAAAGTGTCTAGAACGTCCTTAAGCACTTGTAGGGCATTCCTATAAATAGTACATGCCTTAGGACACCTAAACTTACTGATTACACACTTGAGCAATCTATGAGCATACACTTGCATTGAGCAACCTGTTTGTTAGCAATTGAGCATATTTGCAATTTGCTACTTTTCTCTTGGCTCAAATTTCATGTCCTATAGGATAGTATCTCCTATCCACACCAATCATACTTCCACATACATTGATTAGGAGATCTATACGCTTGATATAGGCAAATCAAGCCTTGTGCTTCAAAGGATAAGTTGTAATTTCCATTTTCCTTTCTTGTTCACTTTCATTGCTTGTACTCTCCTTGCTACTCCTAGGTTGGAGGCTGCAGATTGGAGAGGGTCGTGATCTTCTTGGTGAAGAAGGAGACTTTGAACTACTTCAAGAAGGCTGGTGCAACGGGAGGTTACTTCAAAGAGGAAGGCTCCTTCAAGGGGGAGCTTGGAGTTACTTCAAGAAGGCTACCTCGAGTTGGTGCATCTACTTCAAGTGAAGGTTGTTCAAAGGGGTGTATGAAAGTATTGTATTTTGTGTAATTCCTTGAGAAGGTAATAAAATTAATACTTTCAAAATCCCAGTTGGGTAAGCAACCGGGTAGTGGACTGACAACCTTAGTATTTGCTAAGGTTGGAACCACTCTAAACCCTTTGTCTCCTTCTTGGTTTCTCATTTGTGGTTGTTTGAGTTAAATAATTGTTAAATTAATTTAAAACCCTATTCACCCCCCCCTCTAGTGGTTTTTCAATTGGTATCAGGGAAGGATTCAAGGAACCCTAACTAGGTCTTGAAGAATGGAGGGTGGTGGTGCTTACAACCGCAAGAAAAGGAGCAGCATGGACCAACCTACAACAAGTTGTAATTGGTGCTTAGGAACAAGCCACACAACATCTAGCTGCCCATGGAGATCAAAGAAGGAAGATGAGCACAAAGATTGCCTTATTGCTACAACAAGTGAAGAAGAAGAAGAGGTAAGTCTTTTCGATTTGCCTAAAGAAGATTTAATTGCTAGTCTTCAAGAAACACATGGAAAATATATTGAGTGCAAGAAGAAATTAAAGAAATCAAATAAAGAAAATAATGAGTTACATGGTAAAGTTCTTGATCTTACATCCGAAAATGAAGATCTTAAAAAGATTATTGAAGATCATAATCTTAAGATAAAATCAATAGAGGCGGATTGTAATCTTCTTTCTCTAGAAAAGATTAATTTGCAAACTCAAGTAAACGATCTTCATAAACAACCTGTCTTGTGCACACATCTAGATTATGATACTATCGTGAAAGAAAGAGATTCATTATCATCTTATCTAGAACAAGAAAAGCTAGATATCAAGAAGAGAATGGAGGAGATTGCTAAGATACAAAAAGAAGTTAGTAGTCTAAGTAACAATGGCATTCTTGATAAAATCTTAAATGATTCTTACCATCAAATTGGAAGGAGAGGACTAGGTTACAATCCTAAAAGAAAATTTTATCAAAAACCTAGTTGGGGAAGAACACAAGTGCCAAAGAGTCAATCTATGTATGTACCTAAAGGCACTAATACATATGTACCCAAGAACAACCTAGAACAAAATTATAGAAAGAGATTTGTGGTTGATTCTATATGTTGTCATTACTATTTGCACCTTGGTCACTATTCTTTTTCATGTCCTTATAAGAAAAAGGATGTCGAGTTAGTTTGGGTTCCAAAAGCCCAAACTAAATGAATAAAATTAAGTTGAGATATAACCAAGGACCCTAGTTGCATATTTCTATGTCTATCTCAACTTAACATAATAGGTTAACAAATTAATTCAAGTATCTAAGACTTCTTACTTGAAAATATACAATTCTTTTAAATCTGCAAAGACAAATTTGTCTTTATTAAAGTTCTCAAATCATAAAGACTTAAAATATAACTAGTTGAGATTTGATCTAAATATTACTTTGATATTCATATACTCTATCTCAACCAAGCTAAATTTTCAAATTGCATAATAGAATTGTAAATGAACTTTGTTTACTAGAAAGCAATTACTGAAAACAGTTCTGAAACAGTACAGAACATTTCTCAGTTGAGAAATTGTCGATCGAGAGAACCGTCGGTCGAGAAATTGTCGACCGAGCAGGTTACTGATTTCCAGTCTGCAATAAATCTGCTGAATATGTTTTCAATTGATCAAATTGCTATTTATTTGTTATTAATAACTATTTTTACATGCAAAACAAAGAAAAAATTCTGGAAACCATCCTTGAAACAAAATATATTAATCTTTTGCATCATGAGTTAAGATATTCCTAAACATATTACAAAAATGCTATAAGAAGACTGATCATGAACAAAACTTATTTATTGTTTGAAAAAGTTTCTTAGGCATAATCAGTTATAAAAGTCTTTCTTAAAATTGAAAACTTATATGAGATTATTTTGGTCAAGGAAAATTACTTCTTTTATGGTCTATTCTAAGTATTCCTTGAACTATCTACATAGAAACCATGTGTTGAATTTCATGCTTCTATTATTACATCATGGATCTGCTTTCATTATTTCATCATTCATCTCTCTACATATAAAGATGATGCTATGTTGCATAAAAATAAAACTCTATGGCACAAATAGATAATGATTATTGTGTGCATGGATTATATTATCTCATGTAATACATGAATGATTCTTGATGATACATAGGCAAGCAAAATGATTTGTTGTTGATATGTTGCTTAGCACAAGAACTATAATGCTTGCAAGAGAAAAATGTCATGACACATAAGATACAAAATTCTCAATTGGTATCTTTAAGAACTAGAGATATTATTCTTGATTTCAAGGATATATGTATATTTTCTTGAAAAATCTTATGATTAATCTGAGTACAAGAAGAAATAGAACTTGATATTCATGCACCCATAGCAAAGATTAGGGGACATCATTCATAATAGACATCACTGAAAGTGCCTCAAATTGCTATTTATTTAATCTACCTGCAGAAATTATACTTCACAACCAAGGGGCGCTATGGTCGTAGTCAATGTCGACCTAAAATAAGCTTGACACAATATTTACTTGGATATTATTCTCTATTTAAACATTGTGATAAAAAGACAAAATTATAACCCCAAAAGTTGTCCAAATATTTGTAATAATAATCACAATATTATTCCCTCAGAAAACATATATATGCTCTACAAATTTAGTCTATCACTTGCTTTAAAAATCAGCTTAAAATTCCATTCATAGTAAGTTTGTCGGTCGACGAATTCTTTGACCGAAAACATCTCGGTCAGCTATCTCTTTTGACCGATAAACTTCAAAGTAAGAACTACACGGGCAAAACTCAGAAACACTTCCGATCGACAATTGTTCGACCGAGATAGTGTCAGTCGACAAATGCTCGACCGAGGGCTGACCGTTGGAATCTGACCGTTTGAATATGACCGTTGCCGGTCGACCGTTGGGCGACCGAGAGGCGCGCCTTGGATATGACCGTTGCAGTCGTCGGTCGACAAATTGTCGACCGAAGCGGCTACTGGATTGCTATAAAAAGGACCAAAAACGGGTCATTCCATCACACTTTCACATTCTCATTTCTCTAGCTTCTCTCTAGTGCATTTTTGTGCAACTCTTTAGCTTCTCTACCTCCAAGACTTTCTTGCTTCTTCTTCATCTCAAAGCAAAGAAATGGCTTCATCATCTGCGCGTGGTAAGAAGCAAGTTGCTGGCAGGAAAGGAAGGACGGCCTCTCCACCATTGATGATCATCAACGACATCCCCTTCATTGACGCAGCTGCTGGTGATCGCTACCTCAGGCTCTCCTCCAAAACTCCTCTTGCACGACGACCGGTTGACGTCATGGACTTCTACAACATCATTGACCTGGAGGATCTCTTCGAGGTGCAAAATTTGAAAGATTTTCTGAATCCTTCCTTCCCTTTCTATTCTTCCAAGGTGGTAAATGAGTTCTATGCAAACTTAACCTCCCATCCCGAAAATAACTCCTTCTCCTCTATGGTCAATGGGCATAGCTTTCACTTTACTGAGGAGGGTATCCTTGACATTCTCAATATAGACTTAGAAGAATACCAAGACGCTCTTGACCTTACCACTGGAAATCCACTCAATAAACTTTCCCAAAATGACAATACAGTCAATCTTAGTGACATTAAATGAATCATTTTTCAATCCAACACAACTTGTCACGAAGATAGGGGTACCTACTATGCCATTAACCTCAAACCTGCAGCTAGGATTATCAATCTTATTGTTTCCACAAACATACATCCTAGAGCAAACAAGTCTGAAGTCCCTACCTTTCGCATGTATCTAATCTATGCCATTATTAAACACATTCCCATAAATTTTATCCGCCTCATCATTAAGAATATGCTTGTGTTTTCTGGCAATCCTCCTTATACTGATTTTGTATGCCAAATCACTCAACACTTTCTTAAGAAAAATATGGAGGATCTAGGATACACATGGGAAAGAAAACCACAAAAAATTAGCAAAAACACAGTAGAAAAGATGGGAATGGATTTTGGTCACAAGAGGGCTAGGACGGAAGGGGATACATCTACTCAAGACATACCTCCACCACCTCCTTCTACCAACCTACCCTATGATCCCATCCAAAACACCCTAACCTACATTGCTGGATCTCAATATCATCTAAGTAGACAATTAGACTATAGCCACCATGCCATGACCTACTTAAACCAAAGGATGCAAACCCTCTCTCCAAATCAACCAGATGAATATCCTTATTCTCTAAATCATGGCATGATCAACCCATATAACCCTTCCTACAACTACTACCAAACTCCACCTCCACCATCTCCTGATCTCACACATACTCAGTTTTCTCAAATGCAACTACAAGACATTGCTTCTCATTTCCGCTTTGATCGTGTTCCTACTTTCTTGGAAGCATATGCCTTAACCAAGACAGGTGCTTTGGAGTGGCAAACTCTAGTCAAGTATTATGGAGTTGAGCCATTTCTTGGAAAAGACCACGATATTGATGTAATACTTAGGTCTTTCCAGTGATATTATGAGTATCCGATGTAATAGTTGTAATGACATGGTTATCTTTGCAATGATTGTAATGAAATGGTTATCTTTACATGATTGTAATGAATTGGTTATCTTTGCCTGATTATAATGGATATTTTTTTAAAAAGCATATGAGTCATCTTGTAAAATGTTATGGCATCATTTGAACATGGCTTATAAGACTATTATAGTAGAGCATACAAAGTAAGAGGAGTAATATATATGCAATGAATCACAAAGGATAATTTTTTTTTCAAATACATGAAATTTAAAATTGTGGCAAAATTGACCATCTATTGGAGTGCATTACCTCCTTGATTATAATTAGGTTATCTATTTAAGGGGGAGCAATGCATAAGGAAGAAATATACATATTTCACGATACACATCTTGTTCTTAATGGAATTTTCTAACAAAATCAGGGCCTAACATCCCGCGCGTTTGGTTAGAAATACTTTTCATATAATCTAAGCTTAAAAGGATTCTCATATCACCTTCAAGGCTTAACATCCTTTGCAAGTGATTGAGAAATTACTTATGACTAAAAGACACAAATATTCATCCTGGATATCTTTTTGAAATGACAAAGGGGGGGAAAGAATATAAAATAAAAATAAAAAAAATGAGTTTCATAACATCTCGGCCAACACTCACTTGCACAAAAAGAATTGCTACAAAGGTAATCTTCAGGTATGAAACTCACATGTTTTATATTTCCTTATTTTTTAGGAAATGTTTGTCATCTTCAAAAAGGGGGAGATTGTTGGCTAAATTGGACATCATGATGAATCCCTTTGTTTTGACAATGACAAACATTTCATTCTTGTTGATCTAACGTGCTACTTGAGTGTTGCAGGAATAAGGTGGATGACAAAGCATCAGGGAAATCTATATGCTTAATGTTTATATTTTCATAAAATGTTATCAATTTGTAAAAAACTTGTACAAACATATAATGTACAAGTACTTAGACTTCATGTAAAACAAGTGTTAGATCTTCCCTAGCTAAACATCAAACTTAGGTAGGTCATCTCCTTCAATAGTGTCATATATGCACACTCATACACACACTTAATGTCTTTATTTGAAACATTGAAACAGGGTCAATCTCGGTCGACAAAATCCTCAGCCGAGACACTCTCGGTCGACAAACTTCTCGACCGAGAAAGACCCAAGTAGCCGTTAGACACAACTGACAAGGTAGTTGGCAGTTGGAGATAAACGTTGTAAACTCTTGATCCAGAGAGCCTGTCTGTCGACAAAATCTCGACTGAGTAGGTATCTCGGTCGACAATCCCTCGACCGAGATGGACTCTGACAGCAACTGCAGAAATAATTAACTAGCCATTGCTAATGCAACTAACTTGTACCTAACGGCTAGTTAAGCACTTAGAACCCCCTAGAAAGTGTCTAGAACGTCCTTAAGCACTTGTAGGACATTCCTATAAATAGGACATGCCTTAGGACACCTAAACTTACTGATTACACACTTGAGCATTCTTTGAGAATACACTTGCATTGAGCAACCTATTTGTTAGCAATTGAGCACATTTGCAATTGGCTACTTTTCTCTTGGCTCAAATTTTGTGTCCTATAGGCTAGTATCTCCTATCCACAACAATCATACTTCCACATACATTGATTAGGAGATCTATACGTTTGATATAGGCAAATCAAGCCTTGTGCTTCAAAGGATAAGTTGTAATTTCCATTTTCCTTTCTTGTTCACTTTCATTGCTTGTACTCTCCTTGCTACTCCTAGGTTGGAGGCTACAGATTGGAGAGGGTCGTGATCTTCTTGGTGAAGAAGGAGACTTTGAACTACTTCAAGAAGGCTGGTGCAACAGGAGGTTACTTCAAAGAGGAAGGCTACTTCAATGGGGAGCTTGGAGTTACTTCAAGAAGGATACCTCGAGTTGGTGCATCTACTTCAAGTGAAGGCTGTTCAAAGGGGTGTATGAAAGTATTGTATTTTGTGTAATTCCTTGAGAAGGTAATAAAATTAATACTTTCAAAATCCCGGTTGGGTAAGCAACCGGGTAGTGGACTGACAACCTTAGTATTTGCTAAGGTTGGAACCACTCTAAACCCTTTGTCTCCTTCTTGGTTTCTCATTTGTGGTTGTTTGAGTTAAATAATTGTTAAATTAATTTAAAACCCTATTCACCCCCCCCCCCTCTAGTGGTTTTTCAGGGTCAATGTGCAATTGACCCAAGCAACTCTATTTCTCTATATGGTCAACCTAACACACTAGCAACTCTCATAATTCTTGATTCATTCTAGAGAAATGAAATCCTAGAGAGAGAGGGAGAGTTAGGGTTTGAGAGGAGAAAGTGATGGAGATGCTGACCTAGGGTTTTGCAGTCTGAGGAATGATGAAATCATGTAAGTTTAGCCTCATTGTATATAGTTTTATGGTGAATCTTCTCTCACATGTCAATATTCCATCCCTCCTCTGATTTGATCCGAAATGGTGTCAAAAGTTCCCCTTTTCTCACTCTTTCTTCATAATCCCTCATTTTTAGGGTTTCCGAGTTGAAAGGAAGAATAATCGGGTAAATTGCTAGGGATTTGATATGAGATCGAGATTTTCAGGGATGAGCTGCATTTTTAAGGTGTTTTAACACCTTAGAGTGAGTGGTAACTTCCTTTAAATAGTATATTGCTTGAAAATTGGTTAATTCATCCATAATATGTAATTTCTAGTATGCGACTACAAACCCTGAATTGTCTATTTGTTCTAAGTTGTTGCAAAATGATATGAAATGGATTCTTCCTCTATTTGGATGAAGTTTAGATGATAAAATCATATTATAAATATATACAATACATCCTAATGAGAATTCTCTAAGTATTCACAGAAGTTATAAGAGTAAATTTAAATATAGGGAATTCGTCTATGACTGAAATTTGATGTATAAGTAAATAGAGAAAATTGCTTATCTAGATCCCCTTGGTTATGAATTATTGTTTATCTAAACTCATAGTACATATATATCTGATACTATCTTGGATTTCGTTCAAAGTGAATAGTATTCGTTTGATATCTCAATAAAGAGGGTGAAACTCTAGATGCGAGGAAAGTTGGATATTTGCAAATAGATATCGTGAAATCCATTTGAAGGGATTTTCTTGACATGATAGACTTTATTTATTCAATTTTATTATTTATTCATGTTATCTCAATGAATGGAATGGAAACCCAAATTCAGCTCAGTTCCAAGGTTTCATACATATATTGATTTTATATGATTTGTTGATAGTAGTTTTATTCAGTGAATGTTTATGTCGCATGAAATCCTTATGAGAGCCATGTGATAAGTGAAAGAGGTAACTGAAACCCAAAGTATAGGGTGTTCAATGAATTAATCATTTTGATTACCATGTTCTCAGTCTGAGTTGCACAACCCGAGATTTGGGTCGATGTGCATGTTTTCCAAGAAAGTGCAAACAATTTATGGGTGCAAATGACGATTACTCATATGCCAAGTAATTAGCTCTCATCAATATATTAAGATGTTTAATTACATGATTCTAGTATATAAGTTCCAAATGGACATGCATTATGTTTATTTAAGTATTTCAGTCTGCCTGCATGTATAGTATGTTGATTTCTTAGTATATTATAGTGTTTGAATATATTGCTCTGCAGAGTTAAGGATGATATACATATTGTGTTATAAACTTCAAATAAATATACACTGTACCATATAGATACCAGAGACAAGTATAAGTAAGGGAAAAGATACAGTATAGTAAGAGCTTTCTAAGAATAATAATTAATAGACATTGGTGCCCTGAACACTTTAGATTCCCTACAGATGTCTGCACTGTACAGAGGAAACGATCCACCATGGCAGCGACCAGTATACGGGGATCGAATCGCACCCACAGAGTGTGCGGGGAGACGAAGCCCTTGAGGAAGTATCCTAAGAGAATATAGGTTATACAACATGAATCAGAGATCCCGGTGGTAACCTAGAGGCACCCACAGAGCGTACCAGATGAGGCCCATTGAGCGTCTCAGACCCTCCTCCTGTGTACTCAGCCTAGAAGGAGAGGTCCAGTTAAAGGCCAGCTATTTAGCTACCTTAGTCAGATGTGACGGTTCAAGTCAAGCATACCCAGATTCAGTTCTAGACTTAGCTTCCCAAGTTGTAATCTAAGTCTTATATGGTGAGATCGTAGTTCGCTATGAGTCTTCATATGTAGAGTACACTGCATATTATCAGGGCATAAGATAAAATATGTTCATATATGTTTAAAGAGTTTCTTATAAGTAAGAAAGGCTATGAAAGATTCTAGTACATTTTCCCAACAATTTTTTTTCTATGTTTCTGAATTATTAGTTTTTTTTTAAATTAATCAAGCATGCTCATATATTGATTTGCTCTTGTTGATATCTAGAGTATCCTACCATATTTATGATTGTCAATGATCAATCTCTTTAAGATTATTACTATTATAATTGATAACAATTGCTTAAAAGTGTATCTATAATTATATTAGTGCTTTAGACTGTTTCTTTGAAGTACTCATTCACTGAGCGAGTAGGACCACCCCTCTACTCACAATTTTTAGGGATATCAAATGGACTTGATGAAGGTCATTGTATAAAAGTAGATCTTCCACAACAGTTAAGTCTGAGTATAGTTAAGCTCAGTCGGTCCCTATCACTCTAGGTCCTTGTATAGATATGAGAGAGTTGTAAATGAGGTTTTGTATGTTTGTTTCCTTAATAAGAGAGAATGCAAATGATTCTCATGTCATATGTACATGGAAGTTTGAGAAACATAATGAATGCATGGATGTGTATCAATAATGTTGAGATTACATTAGAGAAATAAAAGTTTAATTCTCTTGTAAAGTTAGTTTATGTGGTTCAATGCAAGAAACAAAGAGTTTGAAAAAGAAGAAAAAGTTAAGGGTGATCTTTGTATTACGTTAAATTCTTATTGTATACCCTAATCTCATGATTAGTGGTAATTGTGAGATTGGGGTGTAACAATATCATTAAGGTCACCTAGGTAAGCCTGACCCAAAAGCCAAAACAATAGTAAAACACCATGCTTGGCAAGCCCACATAACTACCATTCACTTCCATGAGATGGAGGGTGCACTAGAGTTGACATGCCCACGCTTAGTCGATCAAGCTTTTCATGTGTGTTGCTTATGGAAAGCATATAGGAATTAATATTGGATTGAGGGATTTTATATATATACATATACATATCCAATCACCACATACTAATAATATGTAGCATATACATGCTATATCGCAAATGAAATATGCAATGATAAATACAAGAAATTCTTATGGTCATACTAATGCAATTCTTTGGAGCCACAAGTAATTTCTATCATCTAAGGTCCACATCATATGTAACAACCTATACATCAGAAATCTATGTTGAAATCAGTCAGGTCGGTCGACTCAACCCTTAAGTCAATTGATTGACCTCCTAGTAGCTCGATAGGTATCTTGGATCGGTTGACTGGCCTCTGGTTCAAGTGGTGTCTAGACTCCTCCAGTCAAATGGTTGGGTCATCAGTCGATTGATTGGACCCTCTTGTCGTCAGGACTCCTCGGTCCAATAGTCGATTGGTTTGACTTCTGAGTGGTTGACTCATCTGACACAGAACACTTTCTCTTTGCCAAAATGGGAAGTTCAACTATCTTATTCCTATTAACTTATTATATTATAAAACATGAAACCTCAAGTTACATATGAGGGGAGTATTGGAAGGAAAGCATTAACATACATATGGAGAAAGAGAGAGAGAGAGATTCGGTATGCAAACTAAATTTAAAAGGCATGACTCAAACCATTCAATCATGCATGCATATCCATGGGTATTGGCCATAACTATGCTCACATTCACCATAAAAAAATTTAAGGTGAGATGTTAAAATTGCATATGTATCATATCATATACATATTGGCATTGTATGTGGTATTTAATTAGATATGTGTATTAACCATTTTAAATAGTTGCATTGTATGCAATAATACAAATGACAAATTAAAATTATGATCTTATTGATTAATTCCCAAAAAAATAATAAATTGATGTGGCTCTAATACCATTGTAGGGAAATATAGTGACAAATATGGCAATAGAAACAATTTTATTTGTCATATTCCCCTTTAACAGTGAATCACGTCAAAAACTATGGACTGGGAAGGAAGGTTGCAAGGCATATACATGGTCCTGGAGCAAGTCCAGTGACTATCCTTCCAAGTGACATGCTTCTTTTGCAAGCAGTAGTTGGATGATTTTTGGCGGCTGCCATACAATGATTATAGGCTAAAGGAAATCAGTCATGCTATTATAGTCATAAAATGATATATAACCACACAAAACAAGTATGAAATTAGCCTATAAATCTGACTCAAAATCCCTGCATCACCTTCAACTACCATTTTCATTATCCTTTGCATACTTCTCTCATTCTCCCCAATGTGAGCCTATTTGGTGAAAACCCTAATTTCAGCCAAATAGGGTTTATATTTTCTCAAACCCTAATTATACAAAGAGATAGAATACTTGGGGTTCTCATTAGGTTTAACATATCATGATTTAATCAATTACCACTATAACTAAGCATGTAGTCATCCACATAAACCCTAACTTACCCATTAAGCTCAGTTACGATCATAAAAATTCTTCCCCCCCTAAAAAGGTTTCTCCCTTGAAACATAAATATGCCAACAAAGTATATTCAAAGTTTATTTCAAGCTTCTGAAATCTTACATGTCATTACATTCTTGTATTTCATACTTGACTGCAGTTTTAAACATAAAGTCCTTTATTTCTTTTATAATCACAACATGTCTGAAACAGTTCCCAATGATATCCAACGAATTCTCTATGCCACAATAAAGCAGAGAAGAAAGAGAGAGAAACAACCATTTCAATATATTCATACTCTTGAGGTGTTACCTCAATATTGATAATATGATCCAACCATCTCAATTCATATGGCTCAATATTTACTATTTTTTTATATTATCTCTGAGTCACAAAAGAGTGTTCACCATGTTGTTTTGAATATTACTATTGTGCTACTCAAATAGCAAAATAGTCCTGAGTTGGAAGACTATATTCAACAGCAATTGTACAATACTACTCACGACATCCCCATTATTTCATGGATGCATAAGGTGAAGCATTACCATCACATTCCATACTATTCTCAAGTATGAACCCACACATAATTCAAGGTGTAACCATCAGGTTATAAAATACTAGGGTTTCAACAACAGTAACAAAGTACTCCATGATTGTATTAGTCATTCAAGGACTATTCATACCCAATTACCATCACTTAATTATATTAAATCTAAATATAACAAGCTATACCTCATTAGGGTTACATATCAATACAATATGGTTATCATCCCTTCTATTCATATGAGTGAATAGGTAAGACTACCTTATTCAGGGTAACCCTTCATTTGTTCCATCATTATTCAACCCATATCACCATACCACAATTGTAAAATACTAAGATAGATTATTGGTATGAATGACTACAACTATCAGACACCTTTAATTAACATATAGCTTGCACATGTACGCTGAAATCATAAGTAGAACCAATTTACATACCTTAATATACCTTCAACAAATTATACTTCTAAAAACAAATTCACATATTACTAAAAGTCATTGTTTTCTCCTATCTCCTCATTCATTACTACTTACTTCTTGTTACTTATCCTTCTCATTTTGATCATATAGAATAAACATCCCTAAAATTGAAACATACAAGGTACAAATAGATTATTCATCATTCTTGCTATCACTGCAAGAATTTATCTCATATCACACTTCACTCATATTGTATTTCTCCTTTTTTTTCAAGCACACTTGTTACATTTCAAATTTATTTCTTACCCTTTACTCTGAATCATTTCCATATTGTTTATCTACCATTCAGATTAGCAACCTTTTAACCCTGGATTACTATCAGTGCTAGTTTACTTCTCCTAGTGCGAATCTCATGATCTTGCTTTATAGAGATGCTAGTATTCAAGGTCAAATCACTAGTGATATCCCTTGAACTACTACAACTCTAAACATTCTAGGGTTTGGTCCGTATCAGTAGCATGACATTATTATGATGTGACTTTTCTCCCTTAATTTGAAATTCAAACTTTGGATCTCACAAGTTTTACTAAAGTCTTCTTTATCTTATCAATTGAATTTCCTTTCTCTTACTTGGTCATTTAGGTAGATTACATTCTCAATTACCCTGTTAGGGTTTCATCATCATATTGTATGTCATTATTACATTCACTAGATGCCTCTACCATGGTGGTTATGCATCAGATATGATTCATTTTCTTATCACTTCATTCCCACATTTCTTTCATTAAGGAAAATATGAAAGAGAAGATGATTTTGAGACTTAGAATTCTTATCTTCAAACATTCATTAATACATTTCTCACATGTAGGTTTAATTAATTATCAACAAGGATACTTGACTAATTAACACTTTCTTGAATCTTGCAACCTCTTTCTTTTATAATCTATATTACTCCATCATGTTTCAAACCTTTTCATTACTTTCCATAATCCCCTTACCATATACTTCTATTCCACATATCATCTTTAACTTCTAGTTTTCTTTTATAATCATGTTGCTTCTTTTAGATGTATGATCATATATACAATGTTGCACATATTTCTTTTTATCCTTCTGCTAATGTAAAGTTGAAATTCTAAATCCATAACCTCTCTACTAGTTTCAACTCATGTTTAATACATTACATATCCTTCATTTTAAATCAAACGGCTCATGCATGGGTCAAACTTAGTATCTCTTTTAATCATGTTTTTACCTCTTGAATATAGTCTACCTTTGTATGACTTATTCATTGGTTAAGCTACACTTTTGTTCTTCTTTTATAAATTAGTTTGTTGTTCTATAGAGACTTAGAATCCAAAGGTAGTAGGATGAATGTATTAACTTCACAATAAAGGTATACATTCCATGCTCTCAATTATATCATAACCCTCATTCCTAAATCAAGCTCATTATTTTCAACATTTCTCTTTGTTTCAACTAAATTTCTTATCCTAGTTTTATGATTTACATGCTCATCTAGTTCTCTTCACTTTAACTCTTCTAAAGACTCTTCACTTCTATGTACTTATTGTATACTTTGCTCTTTTCTTCTATTTTCTCTTTTCTTTGGAGTACATAAAAACATTGTACTCGGTTATATAATCCATTCCTCATGATTGATTCTTACTATCTTGGCCCCTTACATACTTTTCTCATATATTTTCCACATTTTATATTTTGAGTTCATATAATACTAATCATTAAACTTAATCTGAACCTTATGTCGTGTTCCTTTATTCCCAATTAAGGGTTTCTCATATGAGGCCCCAAAGTGGGATCTCAGATATCAGATCCAACTAATTCTTAGTTATCCCAGTCTTTCCCATATGTTTCAACATATTAGTGTATGTACATTCTCACTATGATGTGGGTTTAATTTATCCAGAGTCTACTCTTATTATATTTTTAATAGGAGTCATTAGATCCCAGTAGAGCACCTTGCCAGCCGGACCAGGCCGAACCTACAGTCCTGAAGCCAAAAGCTACTTAGGATTAACCAACTCCTATTAATCTCAAATGTGTGGAAGAAAACTTATCCATTTAGGAAAGCTCATTCAAAGATCATTTCTAGTCTACTTGATACAAAGAATGTAATCAATAAATACTACAACTACATAGTGTACAAAAAATCTTAAAGACCCATATATATTTCAAAATATTGAATATATGAATTTAAACATATAAGATCTTTTCTATACATCTCCAATAAAACAACAATATGAAATGAAAGTTCTATCTGATTTTATATTTATGCTCTTAATTCATGTTACTTATCTTGTTTCTAACCCTAATATTTCTAGGGTTCCTCTCTAGACCATCCTTCCACTATATACCTAGCCAGGGTATACATGAAAGAATAGATAGAGTAGCTTGATACTGGTTGATCCAAGTACTCAGATACCGGGCCAGGATATCCAAATACTCAAATCCCCAGAGCTAACATCATAACATCTCCTATCTGCCACACATATGACTCTAACTTACTAACTTAATGGTCCCTGACAACTCATCCTCAGCTCTGATACCAAGTTGTTACATCCTGATCTCAGAATTACCACTAATCATGATATTAGGGTATAAATTGAGGGTTTAACATAACACAAAGATCACCCTTAACTTTTTCTTCTTTTTCAAATTCTTTGTTTTCTCGCATTGAAACACATAAACTAACTTTACAAGAGAATTAAACGTTTATTTCTCTAATGTAATCTCAGCATTAATGATACACATCCATACATTCATTATGTTTCTCACACTTCCATGTACATATGACATGAAAATCATTTGCATTCTCTCTTATTAAGGAAACAAACATAAAAAACATCATTTACAACTCTCTTACATCTATACAAGGACCTAGAGTGATAGGGACTAACTGAACTTAACTATACTTAGACTTAACTCTTGTGGAGGATCTACTATGATGCAATGACCTTCATCAAGTCCATGTGATATCCCTAAAAATTGTGAGTAGAGGGGTAAGCCTACTCGCTCAGTGAATGAGTACTTCAAAGAAATAGTCTAAAGCACTGATATAATTATAGATATACTTTTGAGCAACTGATATCAATTATAACAGCAGTAAGATTAAAGATATTGATCATTGACAATCATAAGTATGGCAGGATACTCTAGATATCAACAACAGCAAATCAATATATGAGCAGGCTTGAATAATTTCAAAACTAACTAATAATTCAGAAACATACAAAGAAGAATTGATGGGAAACTATACTTGAATCTTTCTTAGCCTTTCTTACTTATAAGAAACTCTTAAAACCTATATGAACATATTTTAGCTTAAGCCATGATCATATGCAGTGTACTCTACATATGAAGAATCATAGAGAACTACGATCTCACCGTATAAGACTTAGCTTAAAACTCGGGAAGCTAAGTCTAGAACTGAATCTGGGTCTGCTTGAATCGAACCGTCACATCTGACTAAGGTGGATAAATAGTTGGCCTTTAACTGGACCTCTCCTTCTAGGCTGAGTAAACAGGTGGAGGGTCTGAGATGCTCTGTGGGCCTCATCTTGGTACACTTTGTGGGTACCTCTAGGTTACCACCGAGATCTCTGGTTCATTTTGGGTAACCTATCTTCTCTTGGGAGACTTCCCTAAGGGCTTTGTCTCCCTGCATGCTCTGTGGGTGCAATTTGATCCCTGCATATTGGTCGTTGTCAGGGTGGATTGTTTCCTCCCTACAGTGCAAACATCAGTAGGGAATCTACGGTGTTCAGGTCACCTATGTCTATTATTTTATTATTCTTGGAAAGCTCTTACTATACTGTATCTTTTCCCTTACTTATACTTGACTCTGGTATCTCTATGGTATAATGTCTATTTATTTGAAGTTTATAACACAACATGTATATCATCCTTAACTTTAGCAGAGTAGTATATTCAAACACTGTAATATACTAAGAAATCAACATATTATACATGCAGGCATACTGAAATACTTAAATAAACATAATGCATGTCCATTTGGCACTTATACACTAGAATCATGCAATTAAACATCTTAATATACTGATGAGTGCTAATTACTTGGCATACGAGTAATCGTCATTTGCATCCATAAATTATTTGCACTTTCTTGGAAAATGTGCACATCGACCCAAATCCTGGGTTGTGTAACTCATATTGAGAACATGGTAATCAAAATTCATAATTCATTGAACACCCTATCTTTATCATTTCATTTACCTCTTTCACTTATCACATGGCTCTCATAAGGATTTCATGCGACATAAACATTCACTGAATAAAGACTACTATCAACAAGTCTTATAAAATCAATATATGTATGAAACCTTGGAACTGAGCTGAATTTGGATTTCCATGCCATTCACTAGGATAACATGCATCAATAATAAAATTGAATAAATAAAGTCTATCATGTCAAGAAAATCCCTTCAAATGGATTTCATGATATCTATTTAGAAATATCCAACTTTCCTCGCATCTAGGGTTTCACCCTCTTTACTGAGATATCAAACAAACACTATTCACTTTCAATGAAATCCAAGATAGTATCTAACATATATGTACAATGAATTTAGATAAACAATCATTCATAACCAAGGGGATCTAGATAAGTAATTTTCTCTATTTACTTATACAACAAATTTTGGTCATAGACAAATTCCCTATATTTCAATTTACTCTTATAAGCTCTGTGAATACTTAGGTAATTCTCATTAGGATGTATTGTATACATTTCTAATATGATTTTATCATCTAAACTTCATCCAAATAGCAAAATAATCCATTTCACATAATTTGCAACAACTTAAAACAAATAGACAATTCAGGGTTTGTAGACGCATACTAGCAATTAATGATTATGGATGAATTAACCAATTTTCGTGCAATATACTATTTAAAGGAAGTTCCCACTCACCCTAAGGTGTGAAAAAACCTTAAAAATGCAGTTCATCCCTGAAAATCTCAATCTCATATCAAATCCCTAGTCATTTACCTGATTCTTCTTCCTTTCAACTCGGAAACCCTAAACATGAGGGATTATGAAGAAAGAGTGAGAAAAGGTGAAGTTTTGACACCATTTCAGATCAAATTAGAGGAGGGATGGAATCTTGACATGTGAGAGAAGATTCACCATAAAAATATATCCAAAGAGGTTAAACTTACATGATTTCATCATTCCTCAGACCGCAAAACCCTAGGTCAGCATCTCCATCACTTTCTCCTCTCAAACCCTAACTCTCCCTGTCTCTCTCTAGGATTTCATTTCTCTGGAATGAATCACGAATTATGAGAGTTTCTAGTGTGTTAGGTTGACCATATAGAGCAATTGAACTACTTGGGTCAATTGCACATTGACCCCTCACTATACTTTCTCTTATTTCAATAGATTTTTCTATCATAAAAAAGTTACTGTAATTCGTGTATTTCAGAGATCAAACCTTCTCTAAAAATTATGAATTTACATGATGTTTGTAATTGACTTATAAAGCTTTAGTTAAAATTTTAGATCATTTGGTGTTACCAATAAATAAATAAAAATAGAACAGTGCACTGCTATCCAGAAATCTGGAGAACAGTCATTTAAAGAGAAAATGCCTCAGAACGGCCATGCTAACTGCCACGGCTGTGCTAAGATGGAACCAGCATAGCCATGCTTAATACCACAGTCACGGTGCATTGGTTTTAGCATATTTGAGTATAAAAGTTGGTAAATAGTTCAATTCTTTCAAAATGGTTGTGTGGCCAAGAATGCCCATGCCACCAACGACCCACCACCATTGTGCTACCCACCACGGCCGTGCTATCCTATCCTTCATCTACCATTTTCATTCTCCTTTTCATACTTCTCTCATTCTCCCCAATGTGAGCCTATTTGGTGAAAACCCTAATTTCAGCCGACTAGGGTTTATATTTTCTCAAACCCTAATTATACAAAGAGATAGCATACTTGGGGTTCTCATTAGGTTAACATATCATGATTGAGATATCATCATTAATCATGTTTAATCAATGACCAATATAACTAAGCATGTAGTCATCCACATAAACCCTAACTTACCTATTAATCTCAGTTACAGTCATAACAGATATTAAGTGTGTAGAAGCACATATATGGAGTAGGACAAAGAGTTGTGCATACCATCTATCCCAAAATTACATAGGATGCAATTGTAAAATGTTTCCTACCTTAATAATTGGTTATGGATGTCGACGTTGGCAGTGTAATAACTTAATTGTTTTGGGTCTTAGCTCACTAGAAGTTTGTACACTGCAATCTTCTGAATTAATATGTTAGGACTATTAACTTGAGCAAAGTAGTGGGAGCGATAACTAATTAAAGGCCTAGTTAGTATTATCAATATTATCAAATCAAAAATGTTTTGACAAAATTTGTAAATTTTCTTTTGTAGAATGTAATGGAAAACATAAACACATTTTCATTGCAATCAATCCTTGGTAAGGACAAGTTACACATGAATAACTTCCACGATTGGTTCAGGATGTTGACAATTGTTCTCACTTAAGAGTGCAAGCTCTATGTCTTGGAGACACAAAGCCAAATGAGCCCCCTCCCACCAAGCCTAAGGCTGTAAGGAATGCTTACAAGAAGCATACACAATATGCCATGGATGTCAAGTGCCTTATGCTATGTGCAATGAACTTTAAGTTGTATAAACAACATTGAAGTCATCAAGATGGTAACTCATCACAAGAACATGTTTCATGATCATGAAGGACAATTGAGATATGGTATCTCAAAGGTGTTGTTCAAGAGTAATATGGCAAAGAGAGATCCAGTGGAACCCCATGTGCTCAATATGATTGAGTATGTGGAGAACCTAATGAGTATGGAATTTCCCTTAGGCCAAGAGTTGGCCACAAATGTGATTCTACAGTCATTGATGGAATCATATTGCCAGTTCATCTTGAACTACACCATGAAATTTTTGAAAAGCCATTGTCAGAGTTGCTTGGCATGTTGAGAAATGTTGAAACATAGATGAAGAAAGACAATCTTAAATCTATGATGCTGATCAGAAGAGGAAAGGGAAAGTCTAAGGGCAAAGGCAAAGCCAAGAAGAGTTCTAAATCTAGACAAAAACCCAACTCTTCTGCACTTAAAGCATAGGGAGGAGTGAATAAGGAAGGGAAGTGCCACCACTTCCACTAGCTTGTATTGGATCTTAGGATGGGTGATTGGATGCTCTAGAAAGGGGGATATAGATGAATGCACTTAAACAAAATTCATTAGACCTTCAAGATATTTTGTGTTCAACTAAAACATACATAGCAAGGGAGAGAGAGATTGATCATGTACCAATTGACAATCTATGTAGAGTGGTTCCACACTTCAAACTAGAAGTATATTAGTCCACTACCTAGAGAGGTCAACCTCTAGGATTTCTTAACCATTGTACTCTTATATTCATTCATAAGACTTACAATACATGACCTTCCAAAGAACTTACCTATATAAGCTAAGAGTCTTCAACCTACCCATGGAATTACCCACTTGATCAAGATGTCCTCAAGCTTCACCAAGGTCTTACCCACACTTGCATCAAGTCTTTGGCCTTGTAGGGATTTTCCACTCTTCTTGGATCTTCTGCCTTTGACTTCACCTTCACTTAGAGAAGCTTTCACCAAAGACTTACCCATTTGAGAAAGAAGACTTCATCCTTCACCAAGGGCTCACCCACTCTTGCTCCAAGTCTTCAACCTTGATCTTCACCAAAAGGACTCCTTCTCATGTTCTTCTTCACCTACCTTATCCAAGAGAGAGAACCTTCATCTTCATGGTTGAAAGAGAGATTGGGAGGTGGTAGTGGAAGTGATAGCCTCATAAGATATACATGTAGGACTCACTCTCTTACAAATATCCTACTCACTCTTATGGATGATGCAAGTGATTAAGCTTAGAGAGAGAGTGGAGGTTGTAGGATCACTCAATTACAGAATAAGACCTTCATAGTGCTTGGATAACCAAGAGATGAAGCCCAAGGGGTCCTATTTATAGTTTAGGATGCCTAGAAGCCTTTGGGAACACTTAAGGACGAATACTAGAAGTTTGGGATGTTACAACGGATATTTTTTCAAGTTTTGCAACATTCCAATGGCTAGAAGTACTTTTCTGCACTTTTCCATATTATGTGATCAGTCGAGTTCTCTTTGTCAGAAACTCGACCGATTGCACTAATCAGTATGTCCAGTGTAGGGATTGGTCGAGTTTGTAAATCGACCGAATGAATCGATTGAGTTTGTAACTGGACCGAACCTGGACATTTTCAAAATCTATTAAGGGATCGATTGAGTTTATAACTCAACCTATTAACAACTTGTAATGAATTTTGAAAATGTCATTAAAGTGCTTAAATATTCAACTTAAGTACTCCTAATTTTTTCTAAGCATAATTACAAGTCATACAATCATTACAAGTGATTTACAACATGATTCTAATGGATTTACATCATATTCCAAAAATATGCACTTGTATTGACTTTGATTAGTCTTTTCTCCAAGTTAGGATGCACAAGTTAGGGCATTTGAAGTGTGTCTTGATAAATGTATATTTATCCTTTTTATTTACATCTTTGAGATATCTTTATGGATTGTTTTGTTATTTATCTTCTTAGTTTTGTAATTAATTGTATTAGTTTAGTTTTTTATATTTATTTGGAGTTTTAATTATATTTGGTTGGACTTTTGTAGGAAAATAGCTCAATGACTAATTTTCCTTGGAAGATATTTTGCATAAATTTCCACAGTGCATGATTTAAATATATACCTCATACCAAAATTGCGATAACTCTCACATCCTAAGGCATAATTTAATGGGAAAGTATGAGTTGGAAAGGGAATTGAATTATCTACAAGAAAAATATATTTTTGGATTACTTACGAACTTATGATTGTCCCAAAAATATGCTCGAAATCTCTGTTGCATGAATCTATAGAAAAAAAGAATGTGAACGGTCAACAAAATAAAGCAATCAACCATTTCCTCGGTTGACCAAATCCAGAAAGTTTTCAGCCGCTGGCCAGGAGTCTTCTAGAGAATCTTCTATGTAGGGTTTCTACCCCTCCTTCTCCTATAAAAGGTGGGGAGACTCTACTATGAAAGGGGGTCCCAAGTTCTTTTTGTACGCAATCAATAGTGGAATTTTGTCATTTCATCTTAGTAATCTTCCTTTCAAGAGTAATAAAGATCAGTTCTTTCATAAAGTTAGTTCTTTTATTGCGATTTTGGATCTCCCTTCTCTTGTTCTTATTTTTTAGTGTTTCTCATGAAGCGGGAAAAAAAGCAAATGAGTCATTTAATTGTCACCACCTTGGACTCTACGGAGATCTGAAATTGCGGTCTATGACTCTTTTGCTTTCTTTCCTGGTTTCTACCATCCTCGCCATGAGTAGCGAGTAGTTTCCTTATCGAGGCAAGGGGAATAACCCCTTAGCCATGTGATTATAGGATCCAGTTTTTAGATGACTATTTAGATGTATGATTTTTTTGTTTCGAAAATGCCGATTCAAACTACGTAATTAATCATTTTTATCGCTTGTTAATCTCGGTAGATGCAACTGTAGAAACTGAGATTTATAACACCTAAGCCGAATTCATGGGGATTTGGATGCGACCGTAGAAAAATTTTCTTTAGGATGAAGAACAACGACATGTGAACCCAGGACCAATGGATTCACATAGAGTTCCTCTTTTGTGTTTTATTTACGAATATGCACATACCCACTTCGTTCTTATTGTCGTGTATCGTCTGATTTTATTTTCACAAGGGATAAGGTGGTGGAACCCCTAAGCCTCGATGCCTTCCTCTTATTAATTTTCAGCATTTTACTTTTGTTAGATAATCTTTTATGCTAACAATTTCTTCTTTTACTTTCTCTTGTTTAGAATAATCTTTTATTTTCCTTGCATTAGTGTAACTTTTTATTCTTCTTGCAGTTTTGTTTCTTGCATTAGATATTCAACTCCTCTCAAATCAGACTTTACTTAACGCAAATCTTTCAAAAATACCAAAAAGAAATAATTTCAAAAATATATCGGGTTTAGAAGAAATAGATCTTAAAAACTTTGTCCTGTGGGATCGACCCTTCTATACTAGCCTTAATCAGAAAGTAAAAAGGATTAAACTCAAGGATAATTTTTCTAGTGATTTGGTGTGCAAACGACGCATATCAATTTTGGCGTTGTTGCTGGGGACAATGGATCATTTTCTCGAACCCCAAATTTAAAAAAAAAACTTTTTTATGCCTTCCAAGTAACATTCCGGAAGTGCTATCTCTTCTTTCTACTGAGTTTCCATTCCAGCAGTACGTTTTTTCTACAACGAATATAACTTTATAACTATGCATGCGTCGCCCATCGAATGATCTTACACCGCTAGTTTTTTATCTCGAGCCAGAAAGAACTTCCCATCGCTCAAATCAAAAAAATCGACTTTGGATGGATGAAGAGGAGGTTTCTCGTAGGATTGAGCAGACACTTTCTGCTTAAAGAGAGTTGATGATGGATGAACGCATGACTCAAGAAGTCAACTTGCGCGCAACCTATATCATTGAGCAAGAGGCTATAGAAGCCGCTTAGAGGGAGGTTGCGAGACAAAAACAACTTAAGAATTTATCCACTCCAAAAACTGGATATGCACAACACCTAATTGTGTTGCCCGTGATTACAACCCCTCAATTTAAGACCCACACTCAGTAGATCATGATGCTTCAGGCCAATCCTTTTTCTGGGACCAAGGGTGAAAGTTGTCAAGATCACCTCCAACGCTTCACATACCTTATCTCCTTGACTAAAATCCCAGACATTTCTAAAGATGCCATTATGCTTAGACTTTTCAAATACTCTCTTTTAGGGGCAGCAAGAAGTTGGTACAATGCCATGGAGAGTGAAAACCCCATCACCACTTGGGAAGCATTTCAAACAAAATTTTTGGATAAATATATCCCCCCTTCCCTCACCTATGAGATTACAAGACAAATCTTGTTGTTTTCAATGGTCCCTGGGGAAACCTTAGGAGAAGCTTGGGAAAGATTTTGGGAAATCCTCCACCATTTCCCTCATCATGACATATCACAATCTCAACTCATTGAGATATTTTATTGTGGTGTTGATGATGACAATTAGAAATTTCTTGATTCCTCATCTAGAGGAAATTTTATGTTACAAAATTTAAACAGCGCATGGGAGGTAGTTAAAAGAGCTTCAGAAACCCAGGCTAGATGAGGAACCGGTGGGGTCTTAAAAGTGGCTAAGGCTGAGGTAAACCCAGACATTTATACTATTACTGAAGCTCTTAAATTAATCTCTTTGAAACAATACCGCTTAGAATAATCCTTTAATTCCTATGAAAGACAACCTCAACAAGTGAGAGTTGTTGAATCTTTATGTGGGATATGCCAAGGGTATGATCATGCCACCCTCCAATGTCAATATCTCTACAACACCCTTGTGCAGCCTAATATTGGTCAACAAGTGGAGGACCTCAACTCTATCCATGGTATCCCAGGATAGACTTACTACAATCCAAACCAAGCCAGAAACCATCCCGAATTTCAATATGGTAACCCCTTAGGAGCTGAAAACTCATGTCAACTTCCCCCTCTACAAAGACCCCCACAACCCCAAGCGAACTATCATCCACCACCAGGTTTTCCATACAATAACAACCAAAGGAATTTTGGGAACCAAGGAAATTTTAGGAGAAATTTCCAAAATTATGGCCATTACCAAGGACAACATTATTAAAACCTTCATCAACCTCCACATCAACCACAATAGAATGTCCCCACTCCTTCAACTAATGATAAGGTAGCTACCTTAGAGAAAATGATAATAGCACATCCAAAGTCTACTGATGCTCAGTTTGGCCGTCTTTTTGCTCAACAAAAACCCCTTGCCAACACATTTGTCGGCCAACCTGAACCCAATCCCAGGCATATAGAACAGCTTGAGGCTGTTACTACCAGATCCGGCCTTACCATGGAAGAAGAAGGAACTCCCTCCCTCATAGATTTTGACTAAGGGGGTGACAAAGAGGTTGTTGTTGTCCCTCGGGCACTAAGATCACCT
The DNA here is from genome assembly GCA_963693085.1 of Alisma plantago-aquatica. NCBI lineage: Eukaryota > Viridiplantae > Streptophyta > Magnoliopsida > Alismatales > Alismataceae > Alisma > Alisma plantago-aquatica. Next base: position 625,591,273 of record OY856414.1, on the reverse strand, counting down.
CCCCCATAAGAGGAGAGTCGTGTATATAAGCCGCGTTTACCTTTTGCCGATTGACTGAAGAATACCTAATTAGACTCTAGGTTCAACAAATTCAAGGAAAATATGAGAAAGTTATGCGTCAACATCCCGCTTTTAGATGCTTTCACTGATCTACCTGAATTGAAAAAATTCTTCAAAGCCCTTCTAAACTGTAAGTGCACTACCAAAGAATATGAAATGGTAAAATTGGATAGAACCACATCAGACATCATCCAAAGTCAAATTCCAAAGAAACACAAAGACCCAGGATCTTTCAGGATCACTTGTTCTATCGGTGACTCTACCAACCATTCAGGCCTAGCTGATCTTGGAGCTAGTTTATCTATCATCCCTTTGAGCATGTGTAGAAGGTTTGGTCTCACTGGTTCTAGACCCACTTCGATGTGTATTCAACTAGTAGACTCCTCCATTACCAAGCCTCTTGGTATTATTGATGATGTGTTGGTCAAGGTCAGAAATTTCTATATCCCCTATGACTTTGTGGTACTTGATATAAAAGAATACACTCGCTACCCCCTCATCTTTGGTCGGCCATTCCTCACCACGGACAGGGCCCTCGTCGATGTTGAGGCAGGACTTCTCACACTACAAGTGGGAACAAAATTCATAAATTTTCAAGCCTCTAGGGGTAGCATGAAGTACACCTTGGAGAAACAAGTCTATTTCCTTGAATGCATGGACTAGTTCAATAATATGCAACAACATTTCCTTAATTCTGAACCACCACATGTGATCGAGACCCAAATTTCTCTGGTGGACAATCAATTTTCCATTCAAACTACCCCAGTCAGTCCAATCAAGATGGTCATTTCCCATCCCACTATTCGTATTGTGGGCACAACCAACATCACCACTCAAGAAATTCCCCTCCCACAACCCCCTCACCCATATATGACCATACCCATTTCCTCTCCTCCCTCTCCCTTTGAGGCACCACTCTATGATAATCGCCAAATGCTTTATGAGCCACCAATACATATCATTACTCAAGCAGTGAAACCAAATGCCATGGATAGATACTCCACTATCATCCCTTCATCCCAACCCCCATTGACATTAGTGGACAACATATGATAAAAAATTGCAATTCAGTCAAAATAATGCTCCTTATAATAATTATCCTTATACAAATGAGATTCAATGTGACTACTCTCCACCACATGTCAAACCATGGGGACCTAACCTTCTTGATTTCAATTTTTGTCCTTGGTATACTGATGTATGCCAAGCCATCCATGGTACATTTCAAGACACACGAGCGAAGATGATGGAGTGGTTCTAAGGAAATCAACCACGTCACTACCACAACTATGCCTCCTCCTCCACTCCTCCACTGCCTTACTATCCACCACCACCGTGATCTTCATCCCTCCATCTCAGGTTTGGGTTTTTCTCCGGATGAGCAAAAATCTAAGTCATGGTGGATGTGGGTGGTATGATTCTATCCCACCCTCCTATCTTTTTCTTAATTGCTTTATTTTCCTTTTTTATTGTTTTGTATGTATATGCTTTAATTTATGGCCTATATCTAGTCGGACATTCTTTTTTTTTCTTTTATGTTTTCTATAGTTGTAAAATGGCCTTTATCTAGTCGGCCAATATAAATAGATGTTTGTCATTGTACCCCTTGAATTTAGTGAACTTTATACAAAAATATATTACAAATTTCCATGTCTGAAACCACCATGTAACCTAGGACCCCTAATAACATAACTCATTGGAATAGTTGGCAAGTCATAAGGAATCGATCAGAACCAAGCATAATTTTTCCCTATATTTAAACAAATGGATTATCTTGTTTTAAATTTTCTATGATGTGAATTATAGGAATATTTTAACTAGAGAAATAACACTCTAAAAAAATATTGAAAGTTATAAGCATAATAACATCTCTTCATTCCCTCTATTTTACTTCTAGAAAAGAGAAGCAAAGAGAAGAAAGAAAGTTATAATCATTAGAACAAAAAACAAGTCCAGGGTGACACACTTCCCAAAAATAAATTACATACCCCAAAATGGGGCGTACCATCAAAAGATGTCAAAGTGCACAAGAAACAAATTGTGACCAATGTAGTCACAACTCCGCAAATCAAAGTTCCAAGTTGAATAGAGGAGGGATCAAAGAAAAAAAAATCATTTGTTATTTCTTCTTCACTTGTTCACACCCCCTCCTTCTTCCTGTTCTTGTGCAAATACCTAAGAAAAAAATATTCAGAAATTGAGAGTGTCAAAGCAATAAAACAGGAAGCCTATTTTTCTAAAAATTCTTGTTTTTAAAGAAAGATGTGATAATTATTTTGATAGGGAATATAGAACTTTATGCTACGTGGTTCTAGGTGATTGGGTCACATTGCCAAAAATTGGAAGTAAGGATTATAGTGATGTTACAAGGGTGAGGAATGACATATTGAGAGTATAAATTGGACTTTATTTGTAATTTTATTTGCTTGAGGACAACCAAAGATTCAAGTCTGGGGTATTTTGATAAATGTGTATTTGTCCTTTTTATTTACTTCTTTTAGATATCTTTTTAGGATTGTTTTGTTATTTATCTTCTTAGTTTTGTAATTAATTGTATTAGTTTAAATTTTTTTATTTATTTGGAATTTTAATTATATTTGCTTGGTCTTTTGTAGGAAAATATCTTAATGACTAATTTTCCTTGGAAGATATTTTGCACAAATTTCTGCATTGCCTAATTTAAATATATACCTCGCAATAAAATTGCCATAATTCTCACATCCCAAGGTAGAATTTAATGGGCAAGTATGCGTTGGAAAGGGAATTGAATTATGTACATTAAAAAAACATATTTTCAAACTGCTTACGAACTTATGACTGGACCAAAAATACGCTCGAAATCACTATTGTGGGAATCTATAGAAAAAATAATGTGAACAGTCAACAAAATAAAGCAATCAACCATTTCCTCTATTGACCAGATCTAGAAAATTTTCAGCCTCTGGCCAGGAGTCTTCTAGAGAATCTTCTATGTAGGGTTTCTACCCCTCCTTATCCTATAAAAGGAGGGAGACTCCACTAAGAAAAGGGATCCCAAGTTCTTTTTGTACACAATCAATAGTGGAATTTTGTCATTTCATCTTAGTGTAATCTTCCTTTCAAGAGCAATAAAGATTAGTTCTTTTATAAAGTTAGTTCTTTTATTTTGATTCTGGATCTCCCTTCTCTTGTTCTTTTTTTTGTATTTCTCTTGGAGCGGGAGAAAAAGCAAACGAGTCATTTAATTGTCACCGCCTTAGACTCTACGGAGATCCAAAATTGTGGTATATGACTCTTTTGCTTTCTTTCCTAGTTTCTCCCATCCTCTCCATGAGTAGCGAGTAGTTTCCTTATTGAGGCTAGGGGTATACCCCTTAGACATGTGATTATAGGATCGCATTTTTACACGAATATTTAGATGGATGATTTTTTATTTAGAAATTGTCGATTTAAATGACGTAATTAATCATTTTTATCGCTTGTTAATCTTGGTGGATGCAACTGTGGAAACTGGGATTTAGAACACCTAAATTGAATTCATGGGGATTTAGATGAGACCGTGGAAAAATCCCCTTTAGGATGAAGAACAAGGACATGTGAACAGCAAGACCAATGAGTTCACGTAGAGTTCTTCTTTTGTGTTTTATTTATGAATATGCACATATCTATTTCCTTCTTATTGTCGTGTATCATTTGATTTTGTTTTCACAAGGGCTAAGGGGGTGAAACCCCTAAGCCTTGATGCCTTCCTCTTTGATTTCAAGCCTTTTTTTTGTTCATTGCTTTCAAGTTTGCCTTTTAATTTTCAGAATTTTACTTTTGTTAGATAATCTTTTATGCTAAAAATTTCTTCTAGAACTTTCTCTTGTTGAGAATAATCTTTTATTTTCCTTGCATTAATGTAACCTTTTGTTCTTCTTGCAATTTTCTTTCTTGCATTAAAATATTCAACTCCTCTCAAATCGGACTTTACTTTATACAAATCTTTCAAAAATACCAAAAAAAATAATTTCAAAAATAAATTGGGTTTAGAAGAAATAGATCTTAAAAACATTGTCTGGTAGGATCAACCCTTTTATACTAGCCTTAATCAGAATAAACTCTAGGATAATTTTTCTAGTAAATTGGTGTGCAAACGACGCATATCATGACTGTACCAAATCTGAAATCACTCAAGTAGAAGCATTAGACACAAATAAGGGAAATGGTTTAGTCATCATCAAAACAAGGGCTTGGTCAATTTAGACGTAGAGTCAACATCCTAGACACTAGAAAAGGAACCGTCCTCTTTATATAGAGGAACTTAGTAAGAAGAATAAGCAGGAGATAGAAATATCCCCTTCAGGATCTAAGAAGAATTAAGCCAGACTGCATGGAGCAAGAGTTGCTTCCACTGTTGTTGAAATCTATCATTTATTTAAGCCTAATGGGCATGTAATAGAATTAGTGAATTGCTATTATGTACCTTCCATTAATGAAAAACATCATGTATGGACAAGAATATTATGTATATATGATGTTTTGCTTTAAAAGGATAAGATCTTATATGTTATTGCCTTATGTCTCATATTATATACTCCATAGTTGTACATACAAATATGTATAACACGTACAATGAATGACTCAATGAATCAAATAATGAATACCTATAGCATTGCCATCTAGATCACATGAATAGGAAATTCTTTTCTAGAATCCATAAAGATGGTTTTCTAGATGCTTTTAGTTATTGAACCAATAGAGACATGTGAGTTTATTTATTGGACAATATGACAAAAGCACCTTTCACTAGAAATAGTGGTAGAGTGAGTATTCTACTAGGCCTCATACATATTGATGTATATATACCTTTTTGCTAAACTGGATATTAGCATACCCTTGGTTTTTTTTAATAGTTTTCCAGGGGAAACCCACCCCCCAAGGCGGAGGCCCAAATATAAGGAATGGTAAACCCGAGAGACATGTGCATCTGCACACCAGTATCTCAATAAGTCACATCATAGGTTGATTGACGTTGTAGAAAATTCATTTCCGAGCAGTGCTTCCAGCGGGAGTCGAACATGAGACCCTTCGTGAGGGGCCCCGAGCTGTGACAAGCTGGACTACTGCTCACCGACATACCATACATGGACGTGACGTACTTACCTGGATGGGGTCAATAGGTGATGATACCCTTGGTTTTGATGATGACAAACATTTCATTCTGGTGGATCTAACATGTTGCTTGAGTATTGTTACAACCCCAATTTTTGGGTTTATTTGGTGAGAAATGTAATTTCTCATATTAAGAATATTTGAACAAATAATGATATAATTTGGTTCGAATAAATGGATTTTGTTTACAATAGCCTTGATGTTTGTGTTTTGGGCTTTATTGGCTATTGGGCCCAAATAACAAGAAAATTCAATTAGTGAATGAATAATTGAATATTTGAGAAAAGAAAAATGTGGAAACCTCTAGAAGGCAAATCCAAAGAGGGATTTCGTGCCTTTTGGGTTCCTTGGGTTCCAAGGAGTCCAAAGTTGCATAAAGAGTGCAATAATAAAAGAAAAGATCAATTAAGTATTTCTTTATTAAGAAAGAAATTGAAAATATTGATGAAATGTGGAAAATAAGTGAAAAGAGGTATAATTGAGTAATCCTTGGTGGAATTTCGTATCCCAAGAATTCCTAATGTTGAAAGGAATACCAATGAGGAAAATAAAAGAGAAATAAAGAGAAAACCTCAAAAAGAGATATTTTAATGAAAAATAAACAAAGATAATGTGAAATAATGCATATTGATGCATTTAAGGATAATGAGTATTCCTTAAAAAGGAATTTCAAATTATTAGAGTTTCTTGGCATCTAAGGAATCCCAATAAAGAAAGAGGAAAGAGAAAATACCTATAAAAGGATAATGTGATGCTTAATGAATGAATTTTGTGGCATTGTTAAAAAGGAAAGTATTTTCTATTAAAAAGGGAAAACATGATTCTGTGAAAAATAATTAAAAGGCAAGTATTAATGAGGATAAGGGAGAACATTTTCATATTTCTATTTAACCAAGAAATAAGGAATATTAAATAGATGTTTAGGAGAGAGAAAGGGGAACTTTCTTCATGATGAAGTAATCCAATTTCTAATGGGAAAGGACTTTGTTTCTTCGAGGGAAAGTGTGTCGGGGCATGGATACTCTTCCCTATATAAAGGGGTAGATCCCTGGTTCGGGCCCATGGAGATCCCATACGTCTCCCTCTCTCTTACCTATATTCTTCTTCTATGACCTTGTCTTCAACCCTAAGTCACGTGGTTGGTGTTCTTCCTGAAGTGATGGGGGAATTGTGGGTCACCTTGATGAAGGTTGGACGTCCCCCGATGACCTGAGGACGGTCGACTAACGTCCCCAAGCCCTCAACCTCCAACGCTAACCTGCAACAGGTCTGCACGACCAGTCGAGAGTCGCGGGCTTGGGCACACTGGATCGGCCACCTTGGCCGTGAAGAAGAAATTCCCTGGGCCTGGCAGAGGTCGACGGAGGAGGGGCGACAGTTTCCGGCCACCCTCAGGCTTTGGAGTTGAGGGGGTGAACCCCCGTAGTCGACGGAATTCGAGCGCAATGCTAGGGCGCGCGGGGGAAGAAGATGACCGACGTTTGACAGATATACCCTCAGCATAACAAAGGACGGGCTACTGAAGTGGGGGGCAAAATAGTATTTTCATTATGTTTTCAAGCAGGCCGAGCAACATTGCATGTTAAAGGCTACGTGGCGCCTCCCCATTGGCCCAAGTGAGGTATTTCTTCCAAAAATCATAACTCTTTAATAGTAGCTCGGATGACAAAAGTTTATCCATGAATTTTGTTCAGAACAATGAGGGGAATCCACTAAAAATATAATTGGAGCCTGATTCTACTTACAATTCGAAAAGTAATGGAAGTTGTTAACTTTAGTGTAATAGTGATTAAGAAACCCTATTTGGATATGATTAATGTGATTCGTAGGTTTTAATTGATGGTGAAAGTTGATATTAATATGTTTAATCATAAAGAGATACATTAAGACCAAAAAATATGAATTTTGCAAGTAATTAGTTAATTTAGAGTTTCATTTGCATGAATATACTTTAATGGGCCTTGAAACCCTAATGTTGACAAATTTGACTCTTAATGACATTAATTATTCAAATTTGCGAATAAAGTTAAGGGGTAACGATTTTAAGCTATTTCGAGCATTAAAGTTCTTAATTGTGGTAAAATACCCTAAATGTAGTAATTAGGGTTTTCTAATGAATAAAAGATAGAATTAATGGTAAATCAAATTCATATGCGAATTTGATGATAAACGAGCATAATGATCTTGTCATGGATTAAAAGTATAAAAATAGTAGCTTTAATGTAAAAGAGGATTAATGAACTTAATTAATGGTTAATTATGCCTTTAATATGAAACTGAGGATTATATGTTGAAGTAATTAGGGTTGGTGATCAATTGCGTTAAATTAGGGTTTTAAATAGTAAAAGATGAAGGGAAACCCTAACTGTAATGGAAACCCTAAAAGTGGACTAGAAACCCTAGGAAGCGAGATTGATTTCATAGATCTTAATGACATGAGTAATAAAAGGAAATTGTATAATTGTTTCAGGATCTTATTGAATGCTTGCTTGCCTATTGGTTGATTGGATTATTTCTGTCTCACATCAACTTGACAGGTATGTGGTTACGCTTATGAATATCTCGAGTTAGTTTTCTGAGGTTTACCAAAGTTTTTATCGATGTCATGAACTAATTGTTGGATGATTTAAATTCATGCAAACTATAATGTGGATATGACTATCACATAAGATATGTGCCTACTAGCTCAGATCATGGTCCCCTCTGTGGCTTATTAGTTGACCTAGTACATGGCTACCTATGGGGTAGGTCCATCAGGTCATTGTATGACTTAGTACATGGCTACCAATGGGGTAGGACCATCAAGTCACCTTGAGTTAGATATTGGGCTACCTTTGGGTAGTGCCATGTGACTCTATTACCCTATGTATTGTCTACCTGTAAGGTAGGACCATGGGGGTAAGAATCTACCTAAAGAGAGGTAGCATGCAAGTCCATTGCAGGGACAACACAGAGTTGGGGGATAGGTAAGGATTGAGTAGTATGGCTTAAAACGTAATCTTGGTTGTTAAATGATTAATTGAATGATTACATTGTTAACATAGTTGTACATTATTTGTTTCTCCAACATACCAGCTTCTTGCTGACCGATGTTTTGTTTGTCAGCATTTTAGGTACAATGAAAAGAACAAATAGTAAAGTGGCATATGTGGAATTAAATGGGAATTAACGTGCACAGGAGGATTAGTTAGATCAGTATCTTCATGGTTAGAAGTTTAGAAATCCCAGTTTTAAAAAGGTAAGCAAAGTTTTTATTTTTACCATATTTCAATATAGTTGGTAGAATTTAATAATTGTTAATGATTATTTGTCGAACCTTTGATCTGGGTTATTGGATAGCAGCTCTGATCTCTTGGTCTCCCTTAAGTGGGGGTTATTGTGAGATGGGGTCATTACAAGTATTTTAGGGTTCAAGGAAATGAGGAGATTATACTAAGTGGATAATTGAAGATCAATGTGCTTAAATGTTAATTGAAGAACAATGCACTTAAATGTTAATATTTGCATGATTCAACTTAATGTAAATACTTGTACAAGAATATAATGTACAAGTACTTAGATATCATGTAAATAAAGTGTTAGATATTCTCTATCCACTCATAACCCTTAGTTAGGTTCCCCCTAGAGATTAGAATCATTATCATCCATTATAACATACATTTGATAGGTGGTTCAAAAACCTAAAATAGTAACACGCCTGGTCAAGAAACTAGTAGGCTGAGACACCCTCAGTCGAAGTTATTGTTGGCAGAGACACCCTTGGTCAAGTTGAGCACTTAGAGAACTAATCAAAAACTTACACATTTTTCCTTTAAAGTCTATTTTGATCGAGCATATGGTCAACTGGATCAACCTTGGTCCAAAGCATATGAGTTAGACCAAGTAATTGGGACTTGGGAGTTGGAAATAGATGTTGGTATACATTTTCATTCAACCCATGCTTAGTCAAAGAAATGCTCGACCGAGACATGGTCAGTTGAAAATTTTTTTGACTGGATAGGACTTTGGATTGTTCTTTCAAGATTGAACAAATTAGCCATTGCTAGCCAACAACTTTCTATCTAACATCTAGTTAAGCACTAAGAACACTCTAGAGACTCCCTAAAAAGTCCCTTATCACTTGCAAACCATTCATATACATATGAGAGATTTTAGGACACCCTGTACACACAATCTACACTTGATCATTTTTTTTTTTGGTATCCAAAGCGCGTCTCCCCTTTTTTTTGTATTTTTCCCAAAGAGTATGTACAGGTGTGGAAAAAGAAAGAGAAAACACGAAAGAAAAAGAACTAGATAGAGACCATATATCTATCTATACAGCTGAAATAAAAAAATATATATCCCTCTTCAAATGATTCCAGATTGCAGGAGCTGAGTTCTCATGGCCTTCAAAAATCCTTTGGTTTCTTTCCTTCCATATAACATGAATGGACACCAAAAGACACGCAGTCTCTTTCTTAGCATTGAAATCCAAAAAACTATAAACAGTAACAGGTATATGGCTGATATATCCCTCTGCACAAGAAAGCCTCCAAATATGTTGACTGAACGTACAGTTAATAAGAGTATGATCAATCTACACTTGATCATCCATTCTAGAGAGCAACGAAGTTGAGATTCACTTGCTATCTTCATCCTTGTACTCTAAAGTTGTATCTAATAGCTACAATCTCCTATCCACCACATATAGACACATCATTCTTAAGTCAATAGGAGATCTATAGGCTTGATATAGGATCAAAGCATTGTACTTCATTGGTTAAGTATTTTCTTTCTTCCAATCTATTTCATTTATATTGTATGTGTTCTCCTTGACTACTCCAAGTGTAGGAGGCTGTCTGAGGGAGGTTTCTTGAGGTTAATTCAAGAAGGATGCTTCAAAGGAGGTTGTAGACACTTCTAGGTGAAGGCTATCTCAAGGAGGTGGAGCTACTTCAAGGTGGTGAAGGCTGCTCCAAAGTTGCTTGAGGTTACTTCAAGAAGGCTTCTTCAAAAGAGGTTGGAGCTACTTCTAGGTGAAGGCTATCTCAAGGTGGTGGAGCTACTTCAAGGTTATGAAGGCTTCTCCAATGACTTGAAGTTTATTCAAGAAGGCTACTTCAAGGAGGTTGAGGCTACTTCAAGGGTGTGGAAGGTGATTGTATTTTGCTGTAACATCCTTGCAAGGTAAATAAAGTAAATCAATTTCAAAATCCCAATTGGAGACAATTGGGTAGTGAACTGACAACCTTTAATACAAAGGTTGGAACCACTCTACATCAAAGTGTCTTCTCTGTTTCCTCCTTCTTTGGTTTGAGTTTTTATTAGAATTTTAAAGTACCAAAAGCTCTATTCACCCCCTCTAGATCCTTCAATTGGTATCCAAGCATGTATTCAAGGAGACTTAACCAGTCTTGAATGGGGGACGATGTACTTCACAACCTCAACCTTGAAGGAACTTACGTGAGTCCTTCACCACATTTTGATGGAAGCAATTATACTTATTGGAAAAGAAGGATGCAATTTTACTTCCAAGGGATCAACATGAACCTTTTGAGGATGGTGCTTTACCCTATGCACTTCTTTCTATGGAATATGCAACATGAAATCCTAAAATGGTAAAGCAAGTTCAATTGAATGCAAAAGTAGTAAATATATTATATTGTTGTATTTCTATTGGTGAATTTAATATAAAATTTTCATGTGAGTTTGCTTATGAAATATGGCATAAACTATCAATTACACATGAAGGTACAACTCAAGTTAAGAATACTAAGATTAATATGCTTAAATAAAAGTTTGAACAATTCTGAATGTTACCTAATGAGACTATTAGTGAAATGTATGCAAGGTTTTTGTCTATTGTTAACAACTTGAATGCATTGGGTAAGTATATAAGTGAGGAAGATCAAGTTTCTAATATTCTTAAATCATTGCCTCCAAAGTACAAGCTAAAGGTGAAAGCCATTGAAGAATCCAGTGACCTTACCACATAGAAGATGGAGCAACTCATCAACAATCTAGAGACTCGTGAAGTTACACTTGATGAAGAAGGCAGATTGGCGGCCAAACACAAAGAGGAGACAAGGTAGGACATTGTATTTAAGGCAACAACTAAAGCTATCACTCAAGAAAGTGATGAAACAATCGAGGAAGATGATGAAGAGGATGCACTCATTGTAAATGGTAAGCAATATAGAAGATTTAAATCTAACAAAAATTCTAGTGTTTCTTCCTCTTCTTCCTTAGGTGCTTTGAATTTGGCAAGAAGGGACATTTAAAAAATGAGTGTTCTAAAGTCAAGAAGGGAAAGAAATTCTCTCTCAAGAAGAAAGAAAAAGCATGTAAAGTAGCTTGGGATGAGTCAAGCGATGATAGCAAGAGTGGAGAAGAAGAAGTAGAATGTCTCATGACTAAAGAAGATAAGGAGAGTTGTTTCATTGCAACAACCAATGAAGAAGAAAATGAGGTAAGTCTTCTTGATTTATCTAAAGAAGATCTAGTTACTAGTATTGAAGAACTACATGATATATATATTGATTGTAAAAAGAAATTTAAGAAGCTTACAAAAACTAAAGATGATTTGTATGCTAAAGTGAATGATCTTACTCTTGAAAATGAAAACTTTTTTCTGAAAAATATACCTTAAAATCATGTATTAAGTATTACAATATCAAGTTGCTTGCTCTATAAACCAGCAATAATCTTCTTTCTCAAGAAAAGGTTGAATTTCTTGCTAAGATAAATAATTATCAAATTCAACCTATTCTATGCTCTAATTCAAATTTTGATATCATTGTTAAAGAAAGAGATTCCTTGCTTTCAAGTTTAGATCAAGCAAATTAGATTGGTAAAGAAAATTGATGAAATTACTAAGATAAAAAAACATGTTGCTAGTCTAAAGAGAAATAATATTCTTGATAAAATCTTAGAAAACTCTTCTAGAAAAATTGGAAGAAGAGGTCTAGGCTATGTACCTAAAGAGAAATTCTACTAAAAGCCTAGAACTAGGAAAACACAGAAACCCAAGACCAAGGTCATGTATGTGCCTAAGGACAATCTATATCATGACCATGATGCTAAGAAGAGAGATCGAATTAATTTCATTTGTTGTCAAACTGTTTACATCTTGGACATTATTCATTTTCACGTAATGACAAGAAAAATGAGGACAAGGATTTAGTTTGGTATAAAACCTCCAACTTAGAAATGTTGGACACTTAGTTGAGATTTGACCTAAACTTCATTTCGAAATTCATAATGTCTTATCTCAACTGAAATAAGCTTTAACTTGAATATTCTTGTATGTTTTGATTGCTTAATTGTGTTATCCAAAAATAATAGCATGATTTGTAAACATTTGAAATGTTGAATTTACTAAAAATACACATAAATTCATCTCGGTCGACAAAGAACTCAACTGAGATATCTTCTTGTCGAAGAAAATCTCAACCAAAGGTAATTTTTTCAAAATTATTTTCACGGGCAAATCTTCCCGGTCGACAAATAATTCGACTGAGAATTCTTCAGGTCAAAGAAACGTTTGACCGAAGATAGTTTTGTCAAAATCATTTATTGAAAATAAAATCATCCAATTGCAATTAACTTTGGTGACTCAAATCTGTAATGGACTCTTCATATTAGTTTGTTCTAAATATTTGAAAAAAATCCTAACCAAAAGGACCACTATACGGGGTCCAAAACTTTCATACATTACAGGTTTGGTTGGTCTATAGAAATTTCTCTACAAGCATATGACCGGAAATAAGAAGATTTTCATACACTTGGAGAAAAGGCAAAATTATTGGTCACATTTGGATAAAGCTTTAATGGTAAAACTATTGGCATAGGTGATGTTGGTACAAAAATTTAAATGTGCTATTTTTAAGAGAACTACATCATAAGTACTATGACAATGGTTATGATTCATAACAAAATATCAAAATTATTGATAAAGGAAAAATGATTTTAAACCTCTTATCTCTATGACACTATTTAAAAATGATAAATTGTTTATGACATAAAAATATTGTTCATACAAGAAACTTGCTTAGAATATAACCATTACATAAGTTTTTGTGATAAATCTGAAATTTGTGTATTCTAGGCAAGCAAAAGTAAGATTTCTTTTCAAAACTAAAACTTTGCTCACTAGAACTCATTCAAAAATTTTATTTTAGCTCTATATGAATGTTATTTTTAACAAAAGATGGTAGAGACTAATTTGATCTTAAGTCACAAAAAGACTTTATCCTAGAATATTAAATATTTAGCAAAGCATCTACGACTTATAAGTCTATACACAACAAGACTTAGTCATATCCTAAAAGAATTGATTATTGGAACAATTAGCATATGAGGTTACCAAGAACAATGAATAAAATTCAGTTCCTAGACCTAAAGGCAAAACATTCATTGAAATATAAGGGCATGATGAAATAAAGTTAGGATATAATGAGAACAAATAGATTTTAATATGACATGCATTAATGGATAAGACTTGAGGTCATTTATCTCTAGCCACTCATAAAGACATCATATTGTTCGAATGGATGTAATACTTGTTTCCTAAATAGAATCATAAGAGAAGATATCTATCTTTCTTAAACCCATGACTTGATATATGATTAAGTATACATAAAGAAATATGATTATTCTAATATATAAGAAAATGTTATATCTTGATTATACTAGATAAGCTACATATTATGAAATTTTGCAAAACTGCCTCTTGTCAGACAAGGAGTTCGACTGAGGGGCACCATGGTCGATCAAAAATAAGGCTGATAGAAATGCTTATTTGTAAATCAAATCATTCACTTTCACCAATATTGGTATATTACATCTATAATTTACTTAAAATAAGAGAAATTTCTAAATTAAAATAGTGCAAGAAAAAAGTTTGCATAAAGATCATAAAAATTGACTCATAGTCTTACTTGATCAATTGATTTTAAATCTGGTTATGACTTGAAATACTTTAACATCTTTGAGCTCATTATTGTTAAGGGGGAGCTTACAATTTTTTTGGATATATTAGGCACATCTTTTTGATCTTGCTCTTAATTGGATTATCTAAACCAATATGGGATTATTATCCCTTATATTTGGTCTAGAGACACTTTTATTAATCTCATTATGAGCCTAAAGGATTCTGTAATCATTTCTAGGCTTAACATCCCTTGTAAATGTTTAGAAATCAATGTTTTGTAATATTGCTCTATTGGGTCTTTTTATTATGAAGAACTTAACATTCCTTGGAGACTAGACAATAGCTAAAATTGATCTACTCTCTCAATAAATTAATTTGCATTATCCATACAAATACGATCTTAACATCCCTTATATATGTTTAGAGATACATTTATTGATCCCACTATGAGCATAAAGGAATCTCATATCATTTCAGGGCTTAACATCCCTTGTGAATGATTGATAAATTAATATTGGTTCTTGAATTGTGGCTAAATTTGACATTCATTTTGAAGTAAACAATTAAGGAAGAGTAATCAATTAAGGGGGAGTCTTGTTGACTTACACATATAAGTATCTTTTTGAAATGACAAGGGGGGGTTAAAATTAAGTGAAATATTTAGATATTTTCAAGAGTTTCATGATCTCTTGGCTTGACAATAATTGGTGCTAAATTTCCTTATATATGGATATCATGTTAGATATCTCTAGATATATTAGCATACATTTTATGAAATCAAAGAACCTATTAATCTCAGGTATATCACAAGTATGAAACTCAATTTACTTTAAATATTTATCTTATATTTTATAAATGTTTGTCATCTTCAAAAGGGGGAGATTGTTGGCTGAATTGGACATTAGCATACCCTTAGTTTTGATGATGACAAACATTTCATTCCTGTGGATCTAACCTACTACTTGAGTATTTCAAGATTCAAGGAAATGAGGACATTATATTAAGTGGATAATTGGAGATCATTGTGCGTAAATGTTAATTGAAGAACAATGCACTTAAGTGTTAATATTTTCATGATTGCACTCAATGTAAACACTTGTACAAGAATATAATGTACAAGTGCTTAGATATCAAGTAAATCAAGCATTAGATCTTTTCTATCCACTCATAACCCTTATTTAGGTTCCCCCTAGAGATTAGAGTCATCCATTTAAACATACATTTGGTAGTTGGTTCAAAAACCTATAACAGTAACACTCTCGATTGAGAAACTAGTCGACCGAGACACACTCAACCGAAGTTATTATCGATCGAGAACCACCTTAATCGAGCACTTAGAAACTGGTAAAAAACATAGACATTTGTGCTCTAAACTCTATTTTGGTTGAGCATATGGTCGATCGACTCAACCTCGGTCCAAAGCATATGACTATTAGACCAAGTAGTTGGGACTTGGGAGTTGGAAATAGACGTTTGTATGCACTTGCATTCAACCCAATCTCAGTATAAGAAATGCTCGACCGAGACATGGTCAGTCGACAAATTTGTCGACTAGACAGGGTTCTGGATTGTTCTTTCAAGCTCGAACTAATTAGACATTGCTAGCCAACTACTTGCTACCTAATGGCTAGTTAAGAACTAAGAACACTCTAGTGACTCCCTAAAGAATCGCTAATCACTTGCAAACCATTCCTATAAATAGGAGAGGCCTTAGGATATTGTAACGACCCTGCCTCCCGGTAACCCCCAATTAAGGGAGACCAAAAGATCAGAGTTGTTATCCCAATTCCCAGATCAAATGTTCAACAAATAATCAATAATAATTATCAAATTCTACTAAACTAAGTGAAAGGTTGTAATAAAATAAAACTTTTCATACCTTTTTCAAAAATGTGGATATCTATTTCTATCCACATGGAGTCTATTCTAACTAATCCTCCTTTGAACTTTAATTCATATTTAATTCTACATATGGCACTTTATTGTTTGTTCTTTTCACTTGTACCTAAAACACCGACAAACAAAACATCGGTCAGCATAAAGATGGTATGTGGGAGAAACAATAATCGTGCAATTAATTACAACATATTGCGGTCAATTATAGTTAATAACCAAATTTACGTCTTAAATATAACTGTGTGATCCACACATATCCTATCCTCTACGATGTCCCTGCATTGGACCTGGATGCTATCTTCCTTATGGTAGATCCCCATTAAACCCCTCATGATCCTACCTAACTAGTGAATCAGTTTCTAGGGTTGAGTCACATGGCACTGCCCGTAGGTAGCCCACTCCTTAACTCATGGTGTGCTATAGAGTCTCATGGCACAACATGTGGGTAGCCCAATTTCTAACTCATGATAGCCTAGACCTTACTCTAGGTTACCCTTTTTAGCATTTGAAAAGCCACAGAGGAGGATCCAGATCTAAGCCAGTTATATATATATTTATAGTGATAATCATAGTCACTTTATAGTAGCATGAAATAAAAGTCATCCAAGCAGTTATTTTCAGGCAACCGATAAAAATATTTGGGAATCACAGTGAAACTAAAGTGATTAGTCTTAAGCGTAACCACATATCTGATCTGATGATTTGAGATAGAAATATTCCATGCAAGTAATAAATACAAGCAAGCAACCACAACAAGATCCTAAAATAATCATACAATTGTCCTTTTATTACTCATGTCATCAAGATCTATTAAACGTAGCTCGCTTCCTAAGGTTTCTAGTCCACTTTTAGGGTTTCCATTGCAAATAGGGTTTCCCTTCATCTTTTACTATTTTAAACCCTAATTTTATACAATTACTTGCAGACCCTAATTATCTCATTTATTCTTCATGAAAGATATTAAGGTTATCTTTTAACAACCTATAACCCTGATTCCATAAAAAACATAATTAACCATCAATTAAGTGCATTAAGCCTCTTTTACATTAAAGATACCATTTTTATCCTTTTAATCCATGATAAGATCATTATGCTCATTTATCATCAATTTATAGTTCATTATGGTATAATTCACATATGAACTCTATTTGTCATTAATTCTACCTTTATCCATTAGAAAACCCTAATTACTACATTAAGGGTATTTATCCAGAATGAGGAACTTTTATACTTGAAATAGCTTTGAATTATCTTATCTCAACTTTAATCATGAAATTGATCAATTGAAGCCATTAATAGTCTCATTTACTAATATTAGGGTATCAAGGCCCATTAAAAC
Source organism: Alisma plantago-aquatica (assembly GCA_963693085.1). Lineage (NCBI taxonomy): Eukaryota > Viridiplantae > Streptophyta > Magnoliopsida > Alismatales > Alismataceae > Alisma > Alisma plantago-aquatica. The sequence continues at coordinate 625,573,931 of OY856414.1, read as the reverse complement.
ATATTTATGCACATGAAACTCTAAATTAAACCAATTACATGCTAAGTTCATCCTTTTTGTTCTCAATATACCTTTTTTACAATTAATAGGTTAATATCAACTTTAATCATCCATAAAACCCTTCTAAATGGATTAATCATCTCCAAAATAGGGTTTCTTAATCATTAATACATTAAAGTTAATAATTTCCATTACTTTTCGAATTTCAATTAGAATTAGGCTTCAAATATATTTTTATTGCATTCATTGAGCTCTACTGATCAAAATTCATATATAATGTGCATCCATCCGAGCAACCGTTAGTTAGTTATGAATTTTGCAAGAATTACATGTCTAGACCAATCAGCAAGCGCCACATGTTCCTTCCATGCAACGTAACTTGCATGTTTCAAAACATAACGGAGTTACGAGTATTCCCTCGCTTAAGTGACCATCCCTTCAACACATGGAGGGGAAGAAGTGACATTTGTGTCGCGTTCTTCTTCTACCTCGTGAAGCATTAAGTTGTCTGCTGACCAAGTCGACCTACGACACTTCGAGGGTTTGCCCCTCCTTCCTGGGGGCTCGAGGGTTGCTGTCGACCATGCCCCTAGCTCTGCCTCCCTCCTCTGTGCTTGGGGCACCACTAGCCCACGATCATGGTGGCTGGGTTGGACCGAATAGACCATCAACCCACGGCTGACGTTGCAGTCGTTCGGCTGCAGCTGCGCCTGAGCTAGTGCATGGCCATGACAGCAAAGCTCCTCCCCGGTACCACAGAGCCACAAGCTACTATTGCAACTCCCTCTTGCCGCCTCATGGCTTCACGTTCTCATTGTTCCTCTTAGTTAGGGTTTTTGGGTGAGTGCATGGTTGGTGATGAGTGGGAGACAAGGCAACCTGAGGTTATTGGGCTCATTCCTTTTATAGGAGTAGATAGCAAACCCTATAATGCTTTCCAATGAAGCAACCAAGCCCTATTCCAATAGGAATTGAATTCCTTTATTAGGAAGCAAGTTCCTCTCTCTCCTAATTATCTCTTTGATATTTTCTAATTTCTTGGATAATTAGAAATATGAAAATCCTCTCACTTATTCTCTTTTATGCTTGACCTTTATCCCATTGGCACAAATTCTATTTTCTTTTAGTAGAAAATACTTTCATTTTAATAATACCACAAAATTCATTAATAATGTATCACGTTATCCTCTTATTTTGCATTATTTATATTTCCTCTTTCTTTCTTCTCCATTGGGGCTCCTTGGACCCCAAGAAACTCTAAGATTTCTAAATTTCTTTTTAAGGATACTTATTATCCTTCTAGACGCATCTATATTCATTATTTCACATTATCTTGCTTATTTCTTATTAAAATATCTCTTTTTGAGGAATTCTCTTTATCTTTATTTTTATTTTCCTCATTGGAATTCCATTTAACATTAGGAATCCTTTGGATATGAAAATCCATGAAGGATAACTCAATTATACCCCTTTTCACTTAATTTCCACATTTTATCATTGTTTTCAATTTCTTTCTTAATAAAGAACTATTTCATTGATCTTTTCTTTTCTTATTGCTTTCTTTTTGCAACTTTGGATTCCTTGGAACCCAAGGAACCCAAGAGGCACGAAATCCACCTTTGTATTATATACTTTTGCCTTCTAGAGGTTTCTACATTTTTCTTTTCTCTATTTCTTATTAATAATGGAGTTCCTTTTGGTTTTTCCTTGTTATTGGGCCCAATAGCCAATAAAGCCCACAAAACAATCATCAAGGCTATTGTAAATGAAACTCATTTATTTCGAAACAAATTATATCATTATTTTTTCAAATATCTTTAATATGAGAAATTACATTTCTCACCAAATGAACCCAAAAGTTGGGGTTGTAACATCCTTCCCCTCTTATAGAAATTTTGTCCTCAAAATTCCATCAAGCAAACAATTCAGGATAAGACTTTTCCATATCCATCATTGACCCCTATGTGGCTTTGACCTATCCATGGCGCTTCCAAAGAACCTTTATCTTCACATATTCTTTTCTCTGAGTTCTTTGACCTTGGCATCTATAGACCTCACAGGTGACTCAGGTCATTTCAACCTCCCTTGGGGCTCACTAGGTTCATTGCTCCGCACATGGTCCGGGTACCTCACATAGTGCTCTAAATTGAACACATCTCATCACACATCACATTATCCTAAGGGTAAGGGCAAACTTAACCTTCTCCACCAAACCATGTCAAAAGAACCCATGCATCGGGGACTCAGCTCTCTTAGCTATAACTTCGAGGGGTCAGAATTTAATGTCACATATTTCCCCAATAGTGAACTATATGCATCATCATACAACTCATGTCATCCCTAGGATCCTTTCATCCATTGCACGATCAAAGTGACTTCATCTGCACACATTGTGGTCCTTTCTTAACCTTCGTGAGGTCCCTTCACCAACATCATCTTAATAAAGTGGTGACTGACACAACATCCTTTGCAGATCTCCTTTACATCCCGATACTGGCTATGGTGGTTATCATCACATCTTACAAAGGACAAAAATTGTCTCTATGTATCACCCTGAATGAGCACACATGCTCTCATCAGACCCTCTAGTCTGGATCGTACTAACCATTAGTTAGGGGTGATAAACTGTACTAGCATCAAGTTCTTCATGCATCTACTTCCACCTCATGGAAGTGAACCTTTAGGTTATACTCAAGAACTTTTAAACTCTCATTATGGTGTAGTTGAACCATCTCTCCCATTTGTAGTTCAACCAGATCTGTCCCTTGATAGTACTCTTTCTTTCTCATGTCATATAGGTAAGGTGATCTACCATAACCCATACTACATCTTGACCTTCCTTGGTCTAGGGGAGACTTACCACGATATCCATAGTGATGAACTCACATTCCCTCTCAGGGACTCTTTTATCCTCTATATCGATACACTGGGTTACTGGTGTTCGTCCTTCACCTCCTATCTTGCATGGAAACATACCCCATGCAACTTCATCTTAAGCATCCAAAGTACTATTTTTACTTATTATCTTGGTAGTACCATGGTATATGGTAATCTTAAATCATGATCTCCCGTATTTTTATGATTCCCTAAGATTGATTCCTCGAAAACCCTAAACCATTCTAATCGGTGTTTCCACACCTTCCTTTTCAGAGAAGTGCATCTGAGGTTCTACAACCATCCTTTCATTGCATCAAGGACTAGGCTGGCTAACCAAACAACCACTAACTTGCTCAACATATCTTGTTCCATCTAAGTGTTAGCCAAACTTATCTCTATATCAACTTAGGGTTAACCTAACAACCTCTTCTAGCCTCCATCTATACTAGGCAGATGTATCTGATCCAGAGCATCCATTACCACTTCACATCCTTAGGTCGTTGAAGACATACACCTCCATGTATTTCACTTTTTATCCCATCTCATCTCTAATTCTATCTTCATCAAGAAAACTCTGAGCTTATTCTCTTGGTTTTTCAAACCCAACCTTGTATGACTCATATCTCATGATAAAAACATCCTCATAAGATGACTACCTTGTTTCTCTTAAGGTTTGTAAACCATCCATGTATCATTCCCTCCACAAGGGTATGTTATAATCCCTATCCTCATACCTCATGGCAACGTTCCAACTTGCATCACCATTTATCCTTGGTGTATGGCATGTCTATTGTCCTATCTCTCACTCGCATAATAAGAGGAAATAAGCATTTGGCTGCAATCTAAATACAGAGTTCTTCATGTTCCAAGAATAGAGATGGTACATCCCACCTTGCCAGTACACCTTTAAATATAAGTTGAAACATGCCACATATCTCTCTACATCACAAACATCTTGATATTAAAGTGACTTCCATGAAAAACTGGTCTCAAACCTACTTTGGTCCACACACAATCCTTGGTCATCTCCTCTAGGTCTATAGGGTGCCGACACTTTTAGGGTCATCCCTCTTATAACATCCCTGACCTGGGTTATGAGTTAACCCTAGGTGTTTTGCCTAATTATGTAATTAAGATACTGGTGATTATCTTTTGTCATGTAATTAAACTCTTGAGGAACACATATTTCCATTTCTGCCCTAATTGAACAATGTTTTAGTATTGTTTTGTAATACAGGGACCTATGCGCAATTTACCTAGTTAGAAGGGTTAACTTGCAATTTTCACATGTTGAGATATTCCTCTGATGTTAAGGCATCATAAGAATGATTATGGTAAAGTTTTAAGGATTTCCCAAGCTTGAGCACCAAGGTGCAGCTGTGGAAGCAATCCCTGTGCTTGAAACCCTGGTTTTGGGGTAAAATGCAATTTACCCAAAATTTGGAGTGCAACTTGTAAATTTCATCTTCTAAAAATATCTTTTATAACTTTTTTCATCATTTAGAGTAGAAATGATGAAGAGGGCACTTCATTTGAATAATCATATAATAAAGAACACCTTTGTGATTAAATAATCAAGGAATAAGTATAATAGCTTTTTTATATGTATACTTTAGTAATGGGTTGATCTTCTTTGCCTTCAATTCTTGACCTAAGAAGGAGATTGTCCTTATAAATAAGGGGTAGGGACGATCAAAGAAGAAAGGAAGGACTTAGATGAGAAATGGGATAAAGTAGAAGCTTTATGGAGAAATTTCACCCAAAATATATATACCACTTCCTTTGCAAGCAAAGGAATGTTTCTTTCATTCCCTCACTTATCCCCCTTGCTCAAACCGACTAAGGCAGAGCTCTGGAGCATAGGAGAACGACCAGGGAGTTCAAGGTAAGTTTGGATCATCCCTTTTGCTTGAATTCATGGAGGAAACTCGATTTCAAGGTTGAATTCATGGCTAGCTCACCTAGCTTTATCTTTCTAGCCATTCCTTTCCAACTTTTCCTTGGAGAATTCACCTTGGCCGACCTGTGGAGCTCAAAGACGCCATTAAATACCTGAATCTTGGAAGCTTGGAGCTCAAGGAACAACCTTTAGGCGGGTTTTATAACTCTAAACCTTATGCTTTGATTATACATCTTTTTCTATGCATATAGTTGCTAGTTCTTCTTCTTCCCTATCTTCCCTTGCATCCTTGCAAGAAAAATCGTGAAGAACTGCTAATGTTCTTGAGGTAGAAGATAAGGGCATTAATTCCTATGCTTATCCACGGATTTCCACTTTACCAAACGACCTCCACCAATTGCCCATACGGTTTACACAACTGTTTGGTGGGCAAACGGTTTCAGGGTCGTATGAAGGCAAACGGCCTTCAAGACCGTTTGGTCGCGTTGACCAAGTGACGACCATATGAAAATCGTGTTTATAATTATGTAGGTTAATCACCCACAAAATTTGAGGGGTTAACTCCAAAGGAATCGTGAGATATAAGCAAATCAATTAGCAAATCCAATTGAATTAAGTTCTGATTTTCAATCTGTTTAATTTGCCCTTTTTGGGAAAACGGTCTCAAGACCATTTAAGATGGTTGACCAAGCATTGACCGTTTGGGATTACTGTTCATAATGATGTTGATTAATGACTCACCAAATTTGATGGATTAATTCCAAACGAGTTATGAGTTGAAGGTTGATTAATAGGGCAAATCCTAATTGAAATCAGTGCTGAAATTCCAATGAGTTAATTAGTGATTTTGGGTTGATTAGACCAAACGGTCTCAAGACCGTTTGGGGAATCATCCAAACGGTCTCAAGACCGTTTGGGGATCACCCAAGACCGTTTAGAGGTCTGGGGTCAAGTATAGTTGACCAATTGAAGGTCCAAAGGTACCAAATCATATTGCAATTAAGTATTGATGTGATGATCAACTCAATAGATCAAACCTTGATGAATTTTCACTAGAGTCCAAGGGATGGATGGGAAAACGGTCTCAAGACCATTTGGAACTCATCCAAATGGTCTCAAGACCGTTTGGTGTCAACCCAAGACCGTTTGGAGGTCTAGGGTTAAGGAAATTTGATCAATTGAGGGCCCAATTACAGTGGGTTATTGAAATAATCAAATTGCTGATTTGTGACTTAATTAAGGTTCAACCCCTATCAAATCAACTTATATTTTGATGAATTCTTGGGCAAACGGTCTCAAGACCGTTTGGAGGTTATCCAAACGATCCCAAGACCGTTTGGGCCAAGTTTGAGCCCGATTGGAGGTCAATTGATGGGATCAACTTCGATTTGATTCACATTGTTGAGTGTTGATGGTTGAATGTTTATAGACCTTAATTGAACCAACTCCAACCTTAATTGGATATCAATTGAGGATCAATTGAGTGACCAATTGTTTAAGGCTAACCCTAATTGTCTCAATTGATAAGTGGTTAGCAAGCTTGAGACCAATTGAAGGCTTCAACATAGGAAACCCTAATCGAGTTTACCCTTTGAATCACCTTGGAGGTCCATGCGATCTTGAGCTTTTAGGACCATACGACTTCAGGACCGAATGAGATCATACAACTTCAGGACCGAATGAGATCATACGACTTCAGGACCGAATGAGTTCATACGACTTCAGGACTGAATGAGTTCATACGACTTCGGGACCGAATGAGTTCAAACGACTTCAGGTCCGAATGAGCTCAAACGACTTCAGAAGTCAAACTATGACTAAACGGTCTTCACCCCATCTTGGGAAAACGACCTCAAGACCGTTTAAGGGTCAATGGTCTTGAGTGTCATGCGGTCTTGAAGTCAACCAAAGCTAAACGGTCTACAACCTTAAACGATCTCAGGATCGTTTGAAGGTTGAAGGTGTGAAACCCATTGGGGATTTTTAAGGATAAGTCTGCCTAATGCCTTGAAGGCTTAGATGGTTTGATGGTTGTTCAACCTAAACCCTAATGATACCTAGAGACATTAAGGGTCAAGTGGTTAGTATATTAACCCATGTTATGATCAATGGTTACCAAAATACTCTTTATGGATTCAAGTAGGTAACCTCTTTTTATCATGCAAACCCCAATGGTTACAATGGTGATGACTTGGCTAGGCTTATCAATGTTGATTAGACCTAACCCAATCTAGAGGGATGTAATAATCACCTATGAGCAAGAGGAGAGAGAAAATCCCAATTATGGTTGAAATCCAAGTAAAATATCTTCAATATATATGAATGTACATGATTAGGGTATGATCCACCTATGTGAGATCATGAAAACCCTATTTATGATAATTGATGAATCTTAATCTTATCTGAAGACTTTAATGATGATGTTTCTCATACATGGTGATGTTATGAGATCAATTCACCAATAGGTGAATAGTAAACCCTAATTCTAGGATGATGACATGTATTGTGAATAGTAAACCCTAATTGATGAAAATCAGGGAAACCTAGCTCTTGTATGAGTAGGGAAATACAACTTCTTTAAATGAGTTATTTATTGTTATCAGTTGATTTAACCATGCAGGTTCCTATATGAGGATGATCATATCCAGGTATGGATGATGATACTATATTCATTGAAAGCATGTTGTTAGCTTTATGAATAGTGATTTATCCTGATGCCTTGTTAATAGCATCTTATGAGATTGATAGGCTGTGAGAGCCATGAATACCATCAAGGTCATGCTTTAAGAGATGACTTGTGATGAGAGTACTGAGAAATGATGATTATGTGAGTTTGACTTGATACATTTAGTATTCTACTTTCATAACTGTTGTTCTAATGATTAATGTTTGAAAACATGTATGATGTTAAAAGAATACTAAAATGTACCTAACTAATCAAGTATAATCATACCATGTAGAGCCCTGATCATAGATCCATCATTGTCAGGAGTTAAATGATGGTGAAACAGGTTTTCCTAAGGGAACTCCTGGATCACATACTTTTGAGTATGTGGGGAAAATGGATGTGAATGTCCTTACATCCTAGTGTAGGAATTGATGTAGATGTATCTTAATCTATCAATCCTTCACTATGGGTTATGTCGGGGTGATGTAACACTAATCTCCCGAGGAAGTCTTTTATACCGCAATCGATGAGAGGTAAACAAGAAATCTTTCGATGGCGAAGAGAGTACAGAATGCCACTGTGACTCTAATAGCAAAGTACCAGAATACCCTGGTAAGCTATAGTAGCAGAGACATTAGATGTCCTGCATGTTGATCCTCACACTGACTGAGGAAGATGAGGTCATAAGAATCCGACTCTTTTGATGACCTATGTATGATACCGATGCGACTTAATAGTGATCGGTTGGAGTATGAGTGGTATACCTCATCTCCGCAGGGCATAATGATGTTTGTAAAACATAATCAACCACGTAGCATATCTGCTTAGGTTGATCCACGAGATACATTGATTGAAGATACATTACTTAGTATACATGTTCTTCATATTCCTTAAATGTTGTTGTTCTAATTGATAACAATCTGCTATTGATTACCTTAAAGCTTTTATTGCCTATGTTGTTCTTGAATTGTTATAATAAAGCTTCTGGCGAGGAGTTATAACTCTCGCTGGGACAATTATTTAAAATTGTCTCACCCCGTAGATTTCAACCATTTTAGGTGGTCGTCGAGGATGAAGGAATCAGTCTACAGGTGGACAGTATCAGCAGCAGCAGCACCACGAGCAGCAGTAAATCTCAGGTGGAGATTTAGACTGCTGAGTTGTGTAGTTAGATAGTCAGTCCTATGTGTTCTCTGTACTCTTAGGTCCTTAGAGTCTTTTGGTCTGAGATTTTGATTCTGAGTTCTTGAGATTTTGTATCATGTTGTATATAATTACTCAAGAAGTAATTATCAAAGATGTAAACAGTTTATCTCCTTTTATGAAAGAATTTTTTATGGATTCAAGCTCTTATCTCGAAAAGTTTTAATTTTCTGTGATTTTTGTCTTCCGCTGTTAATCGAACCGTTTCCGCTACGTTTAAATCGTGTTTATATCGTGGTTTGGAGATCAGAGCCCACACCTCTTCCCTCATGCATCCTGAGAGTGCCCTACTCATCTGCCCTTTGGGTCCCATGAGTTCATGAAGGTGGTCAATCTCCTAACCCATGGCCCTCAAACAATGATAGGTGTTACCTCCCGACCCTATGTTCATTTGCAACTAGGGAATTAGTCAACTCCTACTTCCATCGGTCTTATCCCTAACTAACCCTAGGATAGACTTAGGATTCTATTATAGTACATGTCCATCTTAGAACCTTACCCAAGCCTTCATCATCTCTCTCTCTACATTCATGGGCTAAATTTCATCCTTTCATAGGGGTCATGGAAACTTGCCTACCTTGGTCAGGAACCATACCGATTACCTCCATGGTAACACAGCCACATGCACTTAGAGATGGTTATCTATGGGTCTTACAGGTTCATTCTCATACCATGTACTTTTCACTTGCTTCTCAAGATCTTATGAGACCTCTTTAGGTTTCCTCAAAACCCACAAAGTTGGTATACACCCTACAAAAGGGTCCCTCTCCCAGGATGGGAGGAAACTACACCTCTTCATAACAAAGGTCACAAACACCCTTATGTCTCAGGTTTACATCCATGTGAGCATGCTTAACCCTAGCAAGCTCCTAAGGCACAAGCAGACCACCTATTAAACCATTCTAGGTCATACTTGTTCTCATCCTCAACACTGGATCACAATCATACCTTCCCATGTCATCAACTTAGTTGTGAGGGGTTCATCAAACATACCTTAAACTTAAGGGGGTTTCCCTTTCCTCCAACCATTTGAAGTACCATACTCACATCTAAAAAAACTCAAACCTTGTCATGAGCATCAGGTACACCACTTCCCCTCTTAGGCCTAAGAACCCTAGGTTCACTTCCTTGATGTCCAACTGTCTGCTCAACCTCTTAACCACAAACCAAACATGTACCAGGGTATGACATGCACTTCTTGTCATCCTTCTACTCGACCAACACTTCAGAGTTGCATCCTCCTCAAGGACAATCAACAAGGTACAAGGCCTCACAACCTGTTACTAAACCTCTCCAGGTCTAAGGAATTCTTCTTCTCATCTATATCATAGGTACAGAGGTACCAGTAAACTCATCCTGTCTCTAGGGTTTGGTTGCTCTCATGGCAACTAGGACATCATCAGCCTCCAGGGGTCAAGCATGAGGCAACCACTATCATCCACTTAGGTCACATCGTCCTCAACTCCCCACTATTCCTCATATCTCAGAAACTAAGCTTCCAACCTTCTTGATTGGTTCCTGCTCTCTCTCTCCCTAGAGCTACTCCATAACCAGCCTTATTACTAAAGGTCCTCTCTCCATGAAGGTGGATCAAGCTCACAATCATACCCCTACATGGGTGAAGCCCATGTTCAAACTTATGTTTTCTCGAGGTTATCCCTAGCCCCTTTATGCTTATCTCATCAGCTTTCCAACATACTCCCTTGGCCAGGGTTTTAGCACGACTGACGTACTATGGGTTCCTACTATTCCATGCTCATATAACCTCATGGGGTTTCCATGGGTTCTTCTCTATCCTCATCAAAGAAGGAAATATCCTTCTTTCTAGCCTACACGCCCCTTTCCAGGGTAGGGTCGCCCAAGGTACTAGGTCATCCAACCTCTCATGGCTCATATGGCATCCAAGGCATGTCAATCCAAACGTCTGGTTTACCATGACATCTAACTCATCATGTCATCTCTCTCTAACCTTCACTTAGGGTTAGGGTTAGCATCATCCTCAGAGGATGTGCTAGGCCTCTACTTTTAATGGAGGTTTCTACCTCTAAGACTAACTCTCTTTACTTATCCTCCTGACAAGAAGGTCTAGCCTCAGGTTTCTCCTAAGGGCAAAAACTTATGTCATACGACCTAAGCATGTATCTATTCTTTTACGCTTAATCTACCAAGCTTATGAACATGACATCTTATTTACATGCTTTTTATTAATTTGGTGGAGCATTCCTTAAATCTTATCAATCTTACCCATACCTCAAGAGGGTGAGGAAAAGAGAGAAAACCCTAATCCTTATAATCCTTAATGACATTTGAGTTGAGAGGGGATGAACAAGAGGAGAGAGTCCTAAAGGTGTCTTATTTCGAGTCAAATCCTGAGACTTTGGCCATGCAGTCACACGGATTCGGGAGTCCTCGTATTACAACTAGCGGTGCGGAGGAAAAAATCTTGCCAGCCCCCGAGCGTGATCCTTTGATAGACACCTCTGTCTTTCAGGAAAATCCTCTAATAACTCCCTTGGGTTCTACAGAGTTTGTAAAATTTAATAATTATTACAGATTAAATGAGGAACCTATGCTCTGATACCAAATGTAATGACCCCGCCTCACAGTAGCCCCCCAATTAAGGGAGACAAAAAGATGAGAGTCGTTATCCCAATTCTCAGAGAAAGGTTCAACAAAGAAACGATAATAATTATCAAATTCTACTTAACTAAGTGAAAGGTTGTAATAAAATTAAACTTTTCATACCTTTTTCAAAAACTTGGATATCTACTTCTATCCACATGGAGTCTATTCTAATTAATCCTCCTTTAAACTTTAATTCATATTTAATTCCACATATGCCACTTTACTATTGGTTCTTTTCACTTGTACCTAAAACACCGAAAAACAAAATGGCGGTCATCATAAAGCTGGCATGTGGGGGAAACAATAATCGTGCAATTAATAACAACATATTGCAGTCAATTACAGTTAACAACCAACTTTACGTCTTAAATATAATTGTGTGATTCACACATATCGTATCATCTGCGTTGTCCATGCATTGGACCTGGATGCTACCTTCCTTATGGTAGATCCCCATTAAACCCCTCATGATCCTACCTAACTGGTGAATCAGTTTCTAGGGTTGAGTCACATGGCACTGCCCGTAGGTAGCCCACTCCTTAACTCATGGCGTGTTATAGAGTCTCATGGCACTACATGTGGGTAGCCCAATTTCTAACTCATGATAGCCTATACCTTACTCTAGGTTACCCTTTTTAGCATTTGCAAAGCCATAGAGGAGGATCTAGATCTAAGACAGTTATATAAATATATTTATAGTGATAATCATAGTTACTTCATAGTTCCATGAAATAAAAGTCATCCAAGCAGTTATTTTCAGGCAACCGATAAAATTGTTCGGGAATCGCCATGAAACTAAAGAGATTATTCATAAGTGTAACCACATACCTGATCTAATGATTTGAGATAGAAATATTCCATGCAAGTAAGAAATGTAAGCAAGAAAGCACAACAAGATCCTAAAACAATCATACAATTGTCCTTTTATTACTCATGTCATCAAGATCTATTAAACGTAGCTCGCTTCCTAGGGTTTCTAGTCCACTTTTAGGGTTTCCATTGCAATTAGGGTTTCCCTTCATCTTTTACTATTTTAAACCCTAATTTTATACAATTACTCGCAAACCCTAATTATCTCGTTTATTCTTCATGAAAGATATTAAGGTTATCTTTTAACAACCTATAACCCTAATTCCAGAAAAAACATAATTAACCATCAATTAAGTCCATTAAGCCTCTTTTACATTAAAGCTACGATTTTTATCCTTTTAATCCATGACAAGATCATTATGCTCATTTATCATCAATTCATAGTTCATTATGGTCTAATTCACATATGAACTCTATTTGACATTAATTCTTCCTTTATCCATTAGAAACTCCTAATTACTACATAAAGGGTATTTATCCACAATTAGGAACTTTTATACTTAAAATAGCTTGGAATCATCTTATCTCAACTTTAATCATGAAATTGATCAATTAAATCCATTAATAGTCTCATTTCCTAATATTAGGGTTTCAAGGCCCATTAAAACATATTTATGCACATGAAACTCTAAATTAAACTAATTACATGTTAAGTTTATCGTTTTTGTTCTCAATATACCTTTTTTACAATTAACAAGTTAATATCAACTTTAATCATCCATAAAACTCTTCTAAATGGATTAATCATCTCCAAAATAGGGTTTCTTAATCATTAATACATTAAAGTTAATAACTTCCATTACTTTTCGAATTTCAATTAGAATTAGGATTCAAATATATTTTTATTGCATACCTTGACTTCTCCTGATCAAAATTGATATATAATTCACATCCATCCGAGCTACCATTAGTTAGTTATGAATTTTACAAGGATTACATGTCTGGACCAATCAGCAAGCGCCATGTGTTCCTTCCATTCAATGTGACTTGCATGTTTGAAAACATAATAGAGTTACGAGTATGCCCTCTCTTAAGTGACCATTCCTTCAACATGCGGAGGGGCATAAGCGTCATTTGTGACTGGTTCTTCTTCTACCTCACGAAGCATTGTGTTGTCTGCCGACCAGGTCGACCTGCGGCACTTCAGGGGTCCGCCCCTCCTTCCTGGGGGCTCAAGGGTTGCTGCCGACCATGCCCCTAGCTCCGTCGCCTTCCTCTGTGCTTGGGGAGCCACCAGCCCATGATCATGGTGGCTGGGTTGGGCCGAATAGACCAGCAACCCACGACCGATGTTACAGTCATGTGGTTGCAGCTGCGCCTGAGCTAGTGCACGGCCATGACAGCAAAGCTCCTCCTCGGTACCACGAAGCCACAAGCTACTATTGCAACTCCCTCTTACTGCCTCATTGCTTCACGTTCTCATTGTTCCTCTTACTTAGGGTTTTTGGGCGGGTTCATGGTTGGAGATCAGTGGGACTGTGGGAGACAAGGCAACATGAGGTTATTGGGCTCGTTCCTTTTATAGGAGTAGATAGCAACCCCTAGAATGCTTGACCACGAAGCAACCAAGCCCTATTCCAATAGGAATTCAATTTCTTTATTAGGAAGCAAGTTCCTCTCTCTCCTAATTATCTCTTTGATATTTTCTTATTTCTTGGATAATTAGAAATATGAAAATCCTCTCACTTACTCTCTTTTATGCTTGACCTTTATCCCATTGGCACAAATTCTATTTTCTTTTAGTAGAAAATACTTTCGTTTTAATAATGCCACAAAATTCATTAACAATGTATCGCATTATCCTCTTATTTTTCATTATTGATATTTCCTCTTTCTTTCTTCTTCATTGGGGCTCCTTGGACCCTAAGAAACTCTAAGATTTCGAAATTCCTTTTTAAGGATACTTATATCCTTCTAGATGCATCTATATTCATTATTTCACATTATCTTGCTTATTTCTTACTAAAATATCTCTTTTTGAGAATTTCTCTTTATCTTTCTCATTGGCATTCCATTTAACATTAGGAATCCTTTGGATATGAAAATCCATGAAGGATAACTCAATTATACCCATTTTCACTAAATTTCCACATTTTATCATTGTTTTCAATTTCTTTCTTAATAAAGAAATAGTTAATTGATCTTTTCTTTTCTCATTGCTTTCTTTTTGCAGCTTTGGACTCCTTGGAACCCAAGGAACCCAAGAGGCACGAAATGCACCTTTGGATTATATACTTTTGCCTTCTAGAGGTTTCTACATTTTTCTTTTCTCCATTTCTTATTTATAATGGAGTTCCTTTTGGTTTTTCCTTGTTATTGGGCCCAATAGCCAATAAAGCCCACAAAACAATAATCAAGGCTATTGTAAACGAAACTCATTTATTTCAAAACAAATTATATCATTATTTGTTCAAATATCTTTAATATGATAAATTACATTTCTCACCAAATGAACCCAAAAGTTGGGGTTGTAACAGATACCCTATACACACACGCTACACTTGAGCATGCATTCTAGAGAGCAACAAAGCTAAGATTCGCTTGCTATCTTCTTCCTTGTGCTCTGAATTTGTATGCTATAGCTACCATATCCTAGCCACCACATATAAACACACCCATATTAAGTGGATAGGAATTGTATACACTTGATATAGGATGAAAGAGTTGTACTTCGTTGGTTAAGTATTTTCTTTCAGCTAATCTATTTCCTTTATATTGTATTTGTTCTCCTTGACTGATCAAATTATAGGTGGATGTCTAAGGGAGTTTGCTTGAGGTTACTTCAATAAGGCTACTTCAAAGGCAGTTGGATCTACTTCTAGGTGAACACTGTCTCAAGGAGGTGGAGCTACTTCAAGGTATTGAAGGCTTCTCCAAAGTTGCTTGAGGTTACTTCAATAAAGCTGCTTCAAAGGAGGCTGGATCTGCTTCTAGGTGAAGGTTATCTCAAGGTGGTGGAGCTACTTTAAAGTTGTGAGGGCTGCTCAAGGACTTGAAGTTACTTCAAGAAGGTTGCTTCAAGGAGGTTGAGGCTCCTTCAAGGTGAAGGCTATTTCAAGGTTGTGGAAGGTGATTGTATTTTGTTGTAACATCCTTGTGTGGTAAACAAAAGAAATCACTTTCAAAATCCCAATTGGAAACAATTGGGGTGGTGGACTGACAACCTTTGATTCAAAGATTGGAACCACTCTACATCTAAGTGTCTTCCTTTTTTCTCCTCCTTTGCTTTGAGATGTTAATTGACTTTTAAAGTACCAAAAACTATATTCACCCCCTCTAGACCTTTCACCTTTAGGAATAAATACTAGAGGTGGTTACTAGTATCTCATTATATTTACTAATGATCTCAATAGATATGGTAATATGAATCTTTTTAAGAGTTCAAGGAGATCATGAATGAAATACATAACCAGTTTGGTAAAAAAATAAAACACTTTGATATGATCAATGTGAAAATATTTTGAACCAAGAGTTTGAGGACCTTCTATAGACTTGATAATGTATCACAATGAACTCCACCTAAAACATAGTGATGTATAAAAATTAAGGAATCACACACTGTTAGTCATGGTGTGGTTATTAATAAATCTATTTGATCTTCCAATTTCCTTTTTGGCACATGCTTTACATTAAACCGTGTACCATCTAAATTAGTTCAAAAGACATCATATGAGATATGGTATGGGAAGTGTCCCAATGTGTCTTTTGTGAATATTTGGTGATCTTATGTGAGAAAGAAGTCTTCTAAAAATCTTGGACCCAAATCAGATAAATGTAATTTTCTTGGATATCCTAGGGAAACCAAACGATACCACTTCTATAATCTATTTAGCAACAAAGTGTTTGTTCCCAGGGATGTTGTATTCCTAGAAAAGGAATTTATTTCCAAATGAATTAGTTGGAGGAAAGTAGAACTCGAAGAGGTTCGAGACCAATAAGAAAATATTGTACCAATAGAGGTACAAGAGGAACATAGAGAGTCACAAACTATTATGGAATCTCAAATCCCCAATGTAACATAAGAACCTCACAGATCTAGTATGACACACCTTGAGCCTAAAAGATTTGGTATCTTGTGACTCAATAAGGCGATGAGTTTGTCATTGATGATGAGCCAACAACCTACCTATAAGTTATCGAGAGACCAGAATATGAGACATGGGTTGAGGCCATGAGATCCAAGATGGATTGCATGTACGCCAACAAGGTATGGCCTTGGTGGATCCAGCTAAAGGGATAAAACTCATAGGGTGTAATTGGGTATTCAAAATGAGACTGACATGGATGGTATTGTAGAAACCTATAAAGGCATATTGGTTGTAAAAGTTTTCAAACAAGTTCAAAGTGTTGAACATGATGAAATCTTTTCACCCATTGGCATGGTTAAATCCATCAAGATCATGCTTTTCGTTCCATCTTAGTATGACTATGAGATGTGTAAAATGGAGATGTTGAAAATGGATGTTAAAACCACATTTTGTAACATGATTATTGTAGAGGATGCATGTGTCACACAACCTAAAGGGTTTTATAAATCCAACTATTTTCAAATGAAGTCCATGAGCTAAACATGTCAATTTACATATTGAAGCAAGCATCTCAGAGCTAGAATATTTGATTTGATAAGATAGTCAAAGAGTTTGACTTTAGTCAAAATGAAGATGAAATCTTTGATTATAAAAGGGTTAGTGGGAGCAATTTATACTCCACATAAGGAGGGGAATAACATCCTTATAATAAAAATATTAAAGCTTGACTGGGAAGTAACTCCTCTATGAAGGGTTTAGGGAAAGCATCATATATCTTCGGAATTAAGACCTAAAGATATAGATCGAGAAAGCTTTTTGACCTAAGTGAGAGAGAATGTATTGGAAAGATGTTGAAGGGTTCAACATAGAGTACTCAATGAGATAAAATTTGTCCATGTCTCATGGAATTAGTATCTTAAGATCTTAGTATCCTAGTTCTTGTGAAGAACAAGAATACATGAGTAAGATGCCAACTTCATTGGCAATATTATGTACTCATCCTGTTGTCTCGTATGTATTAGACATGATGAGTGGACATTTGCTAGATCCCAGTGAAAGTCATTGGACTACCATAAAGAACATACTTAAGTACTTGAGAAGCACTAAAAGGATCGGTAATAAGGAAGAGTTAGGTGTAAGAGGTTACACAGAAGCAAGCTTACAAAATGAAAAAGAAAATTAACGATCACAATTTAAATATGTGTTTGACCTTAAAAGAAGAACTATAAGCTAGAAAAGTTCCAAGAAAGTGATAATTTTCAAATCTACAATACAAGTCGAGTACCTTGCCATATTGAAAATAACTGAGGATACTGGATGGATCAAGAAGTTCATGTAGATGAACATGTGGGAGGTTCCAACCATTTAAGGGATAGTAGAAATATTATGACAACAATGGAGTTACGGGATAGGCAAGGAATCTCAAATAGCATAATACAATAATTATATGTCATGTGAAAAGTAATACAACAAGGAAATGTGAAAAGTTGACAAATACCAATTAGAAGAAAACATCGCTAACCCGCTATATAAGTGCTTGCACAGCAAAAACATGATGGACATGTTAAAATTAATTGAAATAATATTTGTACATTATTGTCTCTATGTGCAAGTGGGATTCTTTTGGTATGTATTCCCATAGAGACAATCATATGATGATTGTAATGAGACATATATACTTGATTTGATAATTATAAAGGTAATTATATCTATTTCATTTTTTCTCAATCATGAGATGATGACACAAATATAATATATGTCTAAAGAAATATGTTACTCGATGACATATGTCTTCAGATTGAGGACCTGAACAATGCGATTATATGTATAATAAGAGTACAAACATTTTTGTTATGTCCTTAGTCAAATATTATTATGGAATCTAATAGAAAATAGTAATACATAAGACTAGAGTGTGTATTGGTTGATGACAAAATCTCATTAGTAATGATAAGTGATATCAAACCAAACACATAGGTACATGTTAAGAGACCAATGTATTAGACAGACCCATCTTGAGAGTGATGCATGGAAACCATTGAATGGTAGTAGAATCAACCCTCATGGTGGTGGTGGTGATTGTGGTTCTTCAACCTAAAATTACTATACTCATCACATGTTGTTCAATGTACTTTGATCTCATCCAACGTGACCTTGAATAAGGGTTACCATAAAGGTGATGCCCATATACGTTGTGACACATGGGAATGAATATGAGTGATGTAGATGGGACTTATCCCTCATACTAGAGTTGACATCCCAACCACTTAACAAGTGAGGCTAAAAAATGTATGGCCATAGTCATGTGAATCAATATATGATATGTGAACTCACATGCATCTCAGACAGTCTGCTCTAGTTCAAGGAACATGGATTGAACATTGAGAGGGTGATGTTTCCATGCCTCAATTTCATTCTGGATATTAGAGACAAAGGAACTATACGATGACTATAACACTAATCATGGATTGTAGGTTGAAGTTGTTTTCCAACTTTCCAATTACTTGGGTAGAAAGGATGTGTTTCGTAATACCTCTCATTGCTTGTGATGTCATAAGTTAGTTATGAACATTCACTACCAATATAATTTGGGACCTATAGGGTCACGCACTTAGGATACACCTAGAATAGGAGTTTACTCGTGAATATGGTTTAACTTTATTACAAAAGTGTTTAGGTATTCAATTTAAACAAGATTGGATGAACTGGAATTTGAACCGCTCGGTTCAGAAATGAATCGACTGATTCAGGTTGTGAACTGGCCAGTCAGAGGATTTATATGATTGGATCAAAGATTGACATTGACGACATGTTATGCATTAATCATCACATTAAAGTCAATATGCTTATTAATAGGATCTAATGTGAACTGATCAATTAAAATGTTGAACTGACCATTTCACATGTGAAGCGACTGGTTCAGTAGTGAACTGATTGGTTTGATGTTTGTAGCTTCCAAAAAATTCATGAAATTCCATCACTTTGACCCCCAAATGATATGGAAACCCTGACCCTAGACCTCCTATAAATAGAGGGGCAGTCAAGGCTTTCAAAAGACACAACAATACGATTTTACAAATGCTTTCCTCTCACAGTTGTGGTAACATGAGAGCCAGAGCAAGTCTTACCCATCAAAGGGAGAGACAATAAGGGATAGCAAATTGACATTAGCATGTTGATGTTCAAAGGGATAACTCCTTCCTACTCAGTTCTAAAAGAACGACAGGAGATCCCGGTGTTTTTCATGGACAACATAGAGGCAAGGAGGCCGTTGCCACCGGCTAAGAGGACGTTGTCGACCACCGTCTATGGTGCCACACTAGGAGGTCGCTGCCGAAAATTGACCAACTGCTGCTTGGGAAAGAAGCACACAACTACAAGGGTAGTTGATGAACTTGTTCTATGACCAGGTATATACCTTGCAACCTTCCTTCCCAATCCATAATTTTTGACGTGATATGCTAGTCAAGGGTAATATGGCAAGAAATTTTTTCCCACTGGCATCTCTATCACTTTATTCCTTACATCTCGAGGTCTTGTTACCCTTGGATCATAACCCAATCATCCTCTAGAATTCATCCTATGATTGCATCCAGAAGTATACACATTCATTAGAGGATCTAATCCCAAGTTTTGGTCTATACAATTAATATTAAATCAAATATGCTAATCAAATAACTAGTTCAACAAACAAGCAAATAAAAAAATGAAAAACAATCTAATTATTTGAAAATAAGGAGTTGATAACAATTAAAAGAAGGTACATGCAATGGGGCTACTCCTCATACCCAAGTGATAGAGTCTAATTGCTCATATTATTAGATAAATCACAAATCAAGAGAAGAGAGAAATAATCATTCCACTAAAGTAGAAGAAGTGAGAAGCCAGAGGTCTCTGACTATAGATCTCTGCTCTAACAATAATAGGTCTGGACAAATCTATGAAAAGGATGATGTTCACTCTCTTCTTCTATAGATCTAGTACCAAAAATTGGATGGGACTGAGTTTGGATTCCCCTTTGGTAGTTAGGTCATGTCTTCTTTATTTAGATGACTCTTGGCTCCCAAATTTGTGCCAGTAGCTATTCATTGTGACAATATGTTGCACCGATCAGGTGACTAGAAAGTTTGATTTGGCAATCAGTCTTTAAGTGGCATGTCTGATGGGCTTCTAGTCACCAAATGGTACACATGTTGGACAACTTGCTATCTAATGAGTCTTATGAAGAGAGTCTGAGTTAGGTGATAGGGATAGTGGGTCAAACAAGCAATGAGTCACTAAAAATTTTGGTTGTTATTGACTTTGAGGGAGAAATTCCAATCGATCAATCAGTGAGGTGAGTTTGGAGAATGGGTTCCTCTCTTAATTATTGTGATATAGGTGAGTTGTCTAATTGATCAGGTGTGTCGAATGACTGGTGGACCTCTATGAAATGATGATGCCACTCACTTGGGGAGAGTCAAATTCCAACCAGTTGATTGACAAGTGCGATCTACCGACTGAATGCCATCACTAGTTGTTATTATTCCCTAAATTTGGAGAAATGAATTTCAACCAAATGACTGGTGAAGTGGGTTTTGTGTTTGGATTGGTTGTGGGAGGCACCCCTAACTGGTCAGGTTGATTGTCCTACTAGGAAACCCAATCACCCAAATGACTTGTTTGATTTGTACTGAATAGCTTCGCATTGTCTTCCATTTCCTTATGAACTTGAGACATGAATTCAGGGAAGTAATTCCATCATGCTTTTGAGATGGGTTGTTCTCTATCTACATATGAGCGAGAAATCTTATCAAAATTCTAATATTTTCATAACAAAATCAAAATAACACAACCAAGAAAAATAACAAGAAATGACTTCTTGGACAAGCATAATAGCCTAGAATGTGAAACTAATATGTGATGGATATGTATTCATCAATATACTCAAAACATGAATGTCACTCATCCTCGAGTAGCACAGAGTTAAAGAAACCCACCAAATAATAGTGCTAGCCTATGCTCCTCTATTCCATAACATCATTTTGATTCTCTATAACCAAATATGGTCAAGCAAACCTAATTTCTTGGAATCACAAAATACAACTTCACATTCCCTATGACGACTTTGATATTTTAAACATGTTTCTATGCCAAAATCCACACATTATAAAGATAATATCATGAATTCTTTAGAAACATCCACTTCTTCTAATGAGATTTGCACAAATAAAGTGTTCAACTATGGAAGGAATTGTTTATGGGGTGATAATTCTGCCCCTCGGGAAAAATGAAGTGAATGGAAGTATGGAAGGAAGAATTAGAAAATTTCTCCTCTTTGCATCTCACAATTGCTTTTTATTTCTATTTTATTAACATTAATTACATTTTTGCCTTTTGGTGTTCACATTAGCATCTTTTTGTTTGTGATATACCCCTATATCAAAGGAGGGTTATGGCAGAAGAGATGGGGGTGAGGGAGAGGGTACCACCCCAAACTTGGAGTTTGGCATATACTTTTAGCTTTTTGATTGTTTTTGGAGAATGATTGGGGTAAAAAGATGATTAAAGAAGTGTCAAATAGGGATGAAGTTTTGCATCTCATATTTTGTATTTTAGAGAACTAGAAAAATCTTAATAATAGTTTAAATAATCAAATGAATTTCAATGTAATGAATTTCCACAAGGAGTTATGCTAAGCAATAAGAGAAATACTACATTGTTTCCTCCCAATCCATATGTGTTTCCATATTTGCCAAAGAATAATGTTAGTTAAGATCATTTGTGATAGTATGAGTTCTAGTACTGGCAATTCATGATTCATCATTGAAGATGATTGATTTCATTCAAGTGGGTACATTGATGATTGATGCATAAAAAACAAGATAACAAGAAACTAAATCTAGGTCGACTAGGTAAAGTCAATTACATGAAAGCTAATTATAAAAATAACAAAAACTAGAAAAAACAAGATACACATGCTAATCATAAAATTTAAGAAACAAAACAAAATAGTGTGCACGGAGTGGAAACATTGACATGGTATATTACCGCACTAACAAATTCACTCAGGGTTGAAATCCCTGAGTTTTTAACCAAAACCTTGTGTAATAATACCACCCACAAGCGGACAGGTCTTATCGCAGTATAGTTGAGGATCAAATCCCAAAGGACAACATTTTTAAGAATCATTGCTAGTCGAGTCTAGCTCAAGTAAAACTAATATTTAGAACAAAGGTTTGATTTGAGGTTAACTAAACTAATTGCAAGAAAGCAAAGAGCAGGATTAAAGTTGAATCTAGATTAATGATGGGGATCACTGGGGTGGTCTCGGGTTTCATCACCGTTGCACATGCAAACAAATCCAAACACAAACATCCAAGCTAGATATAACTATCCAAATAGAGCTGATGTGAACCCTCCGTTAGGATGTTTAGGTTTGTGTAAGCATCACCTTAGGCATCAGATTTCTCATCGCCATCCGGATCACGCACGTACAAATCTAAAGATACATATATCTAACTGAAGTTGCAGGCCCCCCATACGGGCGTTAGGCACACAGAAGTGTCACCATGGGCTATATGGCTCGTCCCCTCACAGATCACTCACTTACGACTTTAGGGAATCCCATCTGATTTCTCGTCAGGGTGTCAACCACGTTAATCGACATTCAAATCTGACATATTGAAGTTCTCACAACATAGGAATAAATAAGATAAAAGCAAGTAGGTGATCAATCTACAAGCACACATCGACGATTAACAACGAAATGAAAAGTTACATATAAGCCATGGAAAGTTTAATAAAAGGACATATAATCATGGGCAGTGGGGATAGTCCTTGCACCCCAACGAAAGGAAACTACTCGCTCATGATGAGAGAAACAAAAAGAACAAGGGATAGGGAAGATTCCACCATGAGCATGGTGAAGGAGATAATCGTAGCTCAGTGAAGATTGTGGTCTTCTATGCCACGTCAGAGCAGATCTGGATGAGGAGCGAGGGACACCATGGCAGACAGGGTAGACCTTCTCTCTCCTTCCTTCTCTTCTTATCCTCTTTGCTCACAGTAGGAGGAGAAACTTATGGTGGCGTAGGAGGGTGTGGATGATAGGATGGAAGCACAAGACTATCGCAAGGCTTGGTTGTGCATATCGTCCTCTACTAGAGGTCAAACATGGATGAACATAGCCTAGTGGTGGAGGGGGAGCTTGCCTAGGGGTCGAGCGCCTGAGAGTGCAGCCTGGTAGTAGTTGATGTGGATCGAACTTCCTCCCACAGGTCGAGCCTATGTGAGGCAGCCTGGCGGCGTCCCCCGGGTCCCCGCTTCCATGTGGTCGTTGGACGTGGCTATTTATAGAAGTGGCAGGCGACTGGATCTTTTTTAGGAGATCGTTTAGGACTTTCTTGTTCTTGAGACCGAAAGCATCTCCACATTCTTGAAATCACTAGGATCTTCATGCACGGTTTGGAAACTGATAGGTTCTTTGCACAGTTTGGAGACCATGAAGCCTCCACATGGTCTTGGGACCGTGAGGAGCAGATGGTCGGGGGGTGTAGGTCATGTGGGTGAAGAGTTGGTGGTTCACAGTCTCGGGACTGATAGTGTCCTTGTGATCTTGGAGACCGCTAGGGGCTTCACAGTCTTGAGATTGTGAGGGCGCTCATGGTCTTGAGACCTCTAGGGGTACAATCAGCGTGGAGAGGACCGTGAGGGCATACCGCTAGGGAAGAGGGAGATGGAAGTCGCAAACTATGAAGGTCCTATCGGTCTTGGGACCATGAGGAGCAGACCGCAAGCAGGTGTGGAGAGCGTTGGTGAAGGTGGAGGTCGCATGTGATTAGCTACAGACCTATTGGAGGTGGCGATGGCAGCTGGCACTGATGATGGCTATTAATGGAATGTGAGGTGAAGAGGAAGGTGGAAGGAGATCTGCTCGAGATCAATGGAAAGGGTGAAGTTTATCATGGAAGTGGCATTGATCAGAGGATCTAGGGTAGGTGAGAGTCATCTTGAGTGAAGGTGGGCCAGCAACCAGTAGGTGGGCCCAGTTGAAGATTTGACTTCATCGCGACCTACTCAACCTACATGAAATTCATATAGACCCTAGTCAATAAGCTTGATAATCCAATCGATTAAGCAAGATTACATATTGTAAGATTTAGGAGATAAAATTGAATGTATTGAGCCGAATTGGGCCCAAGATGGTGACTGAAATCATGATGAATATGGATTCATCAAACATACCATCCACCCAAACTTAAATATTTTATCATCCTAAAGTAAACTCTAGGCCCAAATTGGAGGGAAAAAGAACAATTAGAATGGCCACCAACTGCCATATTGACCTGACAATGGTGGAAACTAGTAGGAGAAGTGTGGGCTGATCTTGAAAACATTTCCAAGATGGTTGGTTGGACCAATCTTGATTTGTGCACGATAGTGGGGGCTCCTCATATAGTAGAGGTTTGGTATAATGATTTCCCCAACACCAAGAGGTAGGGGAAGGGTAAGTATGTGTTGCATTGTAGTCCTTAGAGTAGGTTCGGGCCTACATTTAGTCACTTTGACCTACATGCCACTGCTCGTGTACCTAGTGCATCAAGTACATATGATTTATGTAGTGGATTTGGCACTGCTATTCCTGATCCATGTTGGTTTGGGTCCCCACATCGTGATCTAACTATTGCTTTATCTTGGTGAATCCATAGGGCCAAAATCTCCCTACACTATATGGAACACATCACTTTATACAAGGTCTCATGGGTGGTGGCAAAGGCCCAAACTCCTCATCATTTGCTTCCATGGAAGCATTGCATCGTGTAGACGTAGAGTTAGGAATATCACCCTCAACATGGGGTGCTCCCTCATATAATGATGGATGTGCATGCTCAAGTCTTTGAGGTCATAAACGAGGTTGGATGCCATAAAGTTAGTGTGAGTGGGAACAGCAAGCAAGGTGCAAATACCTTTGAATAGCAGTAATAGATGCCATCCTCCTTGGCCATATTAATAAAGGTAGAAGCCACCAAGTACTTGATATCAATCATTTAAAATGTCATCTACATAATGAGAATTGTGAAGGGAATGTGGATGTAGCTGAGACTAGGATAACTTTTGTGATGACTCTACCTTATTAGAATCTAAAACTAGTGTTTTGTTGCTACTGTAGGTGTAGATGATAAATAAGCATTCTCCAAAAATTGAAAATATCATCATGCAACACACCATAAGCAACATAGATCAATAAAAGTGACGATGCTTAGGGTGTCATTCGGAATGACAATGGTGTAGGATAGGATGTTGTGAAGATAATAGATCACTTGGTATGAATGAATGGTGCCTCGGCACCATGTGGGAAGAAGGGGAGTTAGATGTAATGCAGTGGACTTTTAGAATCCTAAATGTCCAATGACATAAGTGTTTTCATGCATGTTGAGTTGTTTTGAGAGTTCCATGTGTTTTTGGTAAAATTAAGTGTTGATGACGTTAATATAATGATTTGGATCCATAAGTTTAGGCCTACTGGAGGAATTTAATTGAATGGTCTAATAGTTTATTTTTATCACCAAATTTGAGTAGAAGGTATATCGAGAGATAAAGAAGCTATGGTTAAAATTTGGTAGCATTTGGATGCTCCTAGAGGGAGTTATTTAGGTTTGATGCTCTTAGACCTAAGTTTGGGGATTAATGGATGTGTCACGCGCCCTTGGTTGGGTTGTGTCTGCGTGGACAAATCTGGGTCGTTCATGGTTAATCTGATGGTTCAGGCCCTTGGGTTAAGGGAAGCCATGGATTGGGTTGTGGCTAGCTTCAACATGGACTTTAGATCATAGATCTGATGGCTGTAAGCTTGTCCTCTACCTCTAGCGGATTGGGGCTGAGACGTGGGGAGGACGATGCCATGTTTTCCTCCACCACTTCACAGATCGTGGGAGTGAGCAAGATATCCAGTTGGACAGTTGGCTTCGGACTTGGATGAGCTCCTATTTGACCCCTTGGGTGAACTGCCTCACCACTCCAGTAGAGAGAACGAACTCCCAGTTCGTGGTGTCTCTCCATCTCAGCGAGAAGGTTAGAACCAGAGAAAGGAAATAGAAATAGTGAGGGTATAGGAGGGAGACCAATGAATGGAAAAGGAAGATGGGGTCCAGGGGAATCCAACCCCATCATTCCCATGACCTCCCACATTGGTTTTGGTAGCAAACCAACTCAACCCAGCCGACCACGAAGATGGAGCTCAAAGGATGTTGCAGGACTTTCCCACTGTCTGTGGATGGGTTTGTCGAGTTTTTAGATTCCTGGGCATGCTCGTGGAACCTTTACTTTGGGCTTTCATGGCACAGAGGCTTTTTGCCTCTTCTACACAGCCACAACCACAGATGGTGTCAGCAAGCATATGGAAGAAGACGGAGGAGTCATCGGAAGCAGATCCAAGTGATCGTCGGCATGGAGGGAGGGATGACGATGACTTTGGAAGCTCAACACTTTCATGAGGAGCTCTAGAAGAGGAAAAATCACTCACCGGAAAGAAGTGTTACGGCGGCGACTCTGTCTCAGATTCACAGAGGCTGTGAAGCATAGTCGGATGGCATGCGTCGAACATTTGAGTGAATGAAGGCCGACGGAGGGTCGAAATGCCTTGGGAAAACAATCAGGGGGAATTGTGCGATTTCACACCGAAGAATGACCTCACGGAGGCAGTCGCTCACGCACGGGAAATAGAGTCCCTCTCGGGACCCAGACGCGAGAGAAAGAAGGAAGAGAGGATCGGCTCAACCGGGTCCTGAGATAGTGAACCAGCAAGAACCCCTGAACCCACTAGTGAATTTGACCTAATCAATTGAAGAACCGGCCGCAGCAAGCAGAGGAGTTGCGCCAACCTTAATGGCCACGTGGTGCGATCCAATTGGTCTCTTAAGGTAAATATTCCAAAAAATGCTTAGTTATTGTATAATTCATAATAAATAGCTCGTTTATCTGAAAAATTCAAACAAGGTTACCAAAACGTTCAGAAAAATGAGTAGAACAACATGGCCCCTTTATATCAGTCTTTTGATGCATAAATATCATTGATATCATGTAAGATGTGTAATGCTTAATTGATAGATAATAAATATCAAGTATCGACCAAAAATTATGAGAAAATACCAGTAAGTGACAAATCATATCTGTAATCCATCTGGTGTCAGTAATCATGATGTTGATACACAAAATCTTGTAATTTGCTCTATATGCCTTCTTAGGGCTTATAACCCTAAATAAAATGCAATAAATACATGCATGCTCAATATATAATGAAATTCACAGAATATGTTCATATCATTATATGGAACCTCAGTTTTAATTATGAGATCATAATGATGAACAGAATCCATGTTATATGAAGATGAATCTTAATACATGTTATAAAACCCTAATCTTGGTTAATGATGTAACCTAGGGTTAATATGTGCACAAAAGGATATGGGACCTAATGTTCAAATGCTGAACTTTGATAATGAGATGTAACCTGGAAAATGACATCAGTAAGATAAATCTAAGACAAGAATGCAAGTAATGATTCAAATATCCAAATGAGTAAGCAATCCCTAAAATGGACATAACTAAGGCTAACGATGATGAGAACCTGATGATAGTATATGATCTTGTCTTGATCAGGGTTGACCAGGTTAGATGACATGAGTAATATGTGTTTAGAATGATCTATCTCTCGATCAAGGTATGCCACTACCTCTTACTTGGATTATTATACAATATGCTTGTGTTATATGCGTAGTAAAATACTTGGCATATATTATTGGATGAAATGATTGTCTTGTATGATGTGTTGCTTGAAGTTCCATACATATTGCTATGAACACATCAAAAATAATATATCTGTTCCATTATATGAAAGCACCAACTCTATGGCAGTGTGCTTGGAAGTGACTGAACTCTTTGGTAGTGGTCACATTGTACATATGGAAGCACTAACTCTTTGGTAGTGTGCTTGGACCCAACTCTTTGGTAGTGGTCACAGTGTACATATGATCCAACTCTTTGGTAGTGATCATAAAGGCCTTGAGATATAATGGAAAATAAGATTAAAATATGTGTTCTCTTTTGTTAATGAATATCTTTGTACAAGTATACACTTTCCCTTATATTTATTTAATGATGCCAAGTATTAGTTTTATCTTATTGCCAAGATATGATGAGAGGTATATAAAAGACATGTAGGCGTACTCAGTACAATATTCTTGAATATTGTGCTGATGTGTACCATATGTAATCTTTTGTTTAGGTT
This sequence comes from Alisma plantago-aquatica, assembly GCA_963693085.1. Lineage (NCBI taxonomy): Eukaryota > Viridiplantae > Streptophyta > Magnoliopsida > Alismatales > Alismataceae > Alisma > Alisma plantago-aquatica. Next base: position 625,545,492 of record OY856414.1, on the reverse strand, counting down.
GTGGTTATGCTCTTGAAGATCCAAGATACTGAGAGTTGTGTGGCGAGTTGATGTACAAGTGGACCTGTGATAACCTCCAATTTTGGGATGTTATCTTAGTCCTTTCTTCAGTTTTCCACACTCTTTCTTAATTAGAATTAGACATAATACCTAAATATTCCCTCTTATTGTAAATATACTATTAGACTAACTTTTCCCCTTTTATATTTGCATAAAAATATACAAAAAAATCATAAAGGACTCCACTAGCCTCAAGACCGCATGGAGTCACACGGTCCCAAGACCGCATGAAGCCAATCGGTCCCGAGACCGCATGGAGTCACACGATACCAAGACCGCATGAAGCCAATCGGTCTTGAGACTGCATGGAGTCACACGGTCCCAAGACTGCATGAAGCCAATCGGTCCTGAGACCGCATGGAGTCACACGGTCCCAAGACCGCATGAAGCCAATCGGTCCCAAGATCGCATGGAGTCACACGGTCCCAAGGCCGCATGAAGCCAATCGGTCCCGAGACCGCATGGAGTCACCCGGTCCCAAGACCGCATGAAGCCAATCGGTCCTGAGACCGCATGGAGTCACACGGTCCCAAGACCGCATGAAGACAAATGGTCTTGAGGTCCAAATGGTCTTGAGGTCCAAACAGTCTTGAGGTCCAAACGGTCTCGAGATACAAACGATCTCGAGATCCAAACGGTCTTGAGGTCCAAACAGTCTTGAGATCCAAACGGTCTCCAAACCGTTTGGACTTCACTTAAAGCCTATAAATAAGATCCCAAGGGTCCTCAAAAGGGAGAGGGTTTTTAGACGTCCAAAGGCTGCCTCAATCACTCCAGAGAACATCTGACTTCCATCCTCCGCCCAGGGGCTACCGGTCTGAGACCCACACTCCATCTCAAAGCTACTTTCTCTCTCTCCTCCAAAGAAGGTGGGAAGAGGGAGATCTCGTCATCGTGCAACCTGTGAAGTTGGTCGATCATTTCTCTCTCTCCAAGGGGTTGACTTTCCTCTCTCCTTTATGGGGATGATGCTCTCTCTCTTCTTGCCTCCTTCTTTGTCCTAGTTATGAGCGAGTAGTCTCTTTCACTAGGGTGCGGGGAGTAGCCCCGCTACCCATGTTTTCATATCATGTAAATGTAATCCCTAGTTTGTAATATAGACTTTTTATCTTTTTAGTTCAACATCAAACGTTTAATGAATGCTTGTTGCTTGATCACCAACTTGTGTTATCTTTTATCTTTTAGTATGAATTGTCTACGTTTGTACTATTAGATTCGAAACTCATTTGTATGTTGGTTCTTGGTGCATGTATCCACCATGTGCTTGGTTCGGTATCCAGGAGTGCTTTCGAGAAGTGGAGTAAACTCACTTCCAAATGTTGTACTTTCATACTATGAAATGGAATCAGTTGACATATAAAAGTACAACATTGGTAAGTCGAGGAACACACTTTGAGAAGGGAATGATGCAAAGCAGTTGACCATTCGTTTGGGGATGGCTGGCATTGCATCATTCCCACACTTCTTGTAGTTAGTTCTCCGAAAGGAAACTAAGTCTACAAAGATACTAACTAACTAAACTCTTGTTGCAGGTTATGTTTTACTTTGCATGTCTTGATCCATGTGTAGTGGCTGTGAAAAATCGATCTCACCCTAGTGACTTATTATCATTGTTTAACCTCTTTAAGTTTACTCACTTTCTTTACTTTACATGTTCTTAGTTTAAAACAACAAAACCAACCTTTCGACTTAAGTGCCCACTATTAAGAGACTAAGTGAAGTTCTAACGTTTTCCATCTTGTTGCTTGCAACAAGACCGTTGTCTTGTGGATTCAACCCTTAACTATACTATGATAAGACTTCCACGTATCTTAGCATACGTGGGTGGAGTTCTCTATCTAGTATAAGCAAGGTTAAACCTAAAGACTTACTATCTTTAGGATTTTTAGTTGGTGCACGCAATTCCACATAAGTGGAAGCTCCATCAAAAATTGGCGTCATTGCCGGGGACAACGGAACGTTTTAATTTCATTTAGTATCTTGCTAGTTGGTTAGGGTTTTACACTTTCTTTTAATCATTAGTCTATATCTTCTTGAGATCGTTATATCTTTACCATCATCTAAAAGGTGTTCTCTTTTCTCTACTCAGGTAGAAAACGTGCATGCAATCATCGCATAACCTCGGATTCTCCCCTGATCCAGAGTTTGACTCTGAGGTAGAGAGAAGCTTCCATCGTCGCATTAGACTCAATCGCCAAAGAGCCAGGCAAATGGCTGAAGATCAACACCAGGCTGTGTTGGTGATGGAGAGGGTTAACGCCACCATCACCGCTCAAAGATCACAACGCATAGCTGATACTCGTGCTCAGATTCAAGCGAAGATTTGTGCGGAAGAACAGGCTCGCATCATAGCTGAAAATGAGGCAGCAAACCAAGCTGCTCAGTTGGAACTAAGGAACAAACAGTTGAGGGATTATGTTGTCCCAAATAACTACAAAGACAACCATCCGGTCCGACCTCCGATCATCAACATTCCTAACTTTGAGATCCGGAGCCAATGGATCCAGATCATCCAGGGTATCTCATTTTCCGGAGGTTATGGAGATGACTGCATGGATCATCTGAAGAGGTTTAAGGCACTATGTCGACTGGTCCTGCAAGTCGGGGTCGCCTTTGATGCAATAATGCTTCATCTGTTTCATTTCACTCTATCTGGGAGAGCTCTGAGCTGGTATAACTCACTTGACAGGGAGCCAATAATCACCACATGGGCTCCCCTGGAAGAAAAGTTCTTGGAGAAGTTCTTCCCCCCTTCACTAACTTACGAGATCAGGAGACAGATTAATCACTTCTCTCAACTTCCCAGAGAATCCCTTGTTGAAGCATGGGAAAGGTTCAAAGAGCTTCTGCGAAAGTGCCCTCATCACGGCATCTCCCAAAACCAATTGATAGAAACCTTCTATCGGGGAGTGAGTGATGACATAAAACAATTTCTGGATTCCTCATCTGGAGGAAACTTTATGAGAAAGAATTACGAGGATGCCTGGAAAATAGTCACACTCGGAGATGAGAATCAGTCCAACTGGGGACGATCAGCTGGAAAAGGAGTCCTCAAGGTATATAAAGCCGAAGAATCAATAGAGATGAAGGCTATTGCTGAAGCCTTGAAAACCATAGCTCATAAGCAACAAGCTCTCGAAACTTCTCTTGGAGAATTTGACAAGATGAAAAATTCTCAGGTTCAACAGGTCAAGGCTGCCACAGGGACCTATGAAGCATGTCATGCTTCTGATCATCCAATCCTTTCATGTGGAATGCTTTACAATGTGATGATGGATATGCATCCACCACCGCAACAATATGAACCAATCACTGACCAGTCTGAAGAGAAATTGCCAGAACAAGTCAACTCTATTCACACCATTCCTGGACAAGTCTATTATAACCCTAATCAACCAAGGAACCACCTGGGATTCCAATACGGGAACCCTGCTAGGACCGCCAATCCACAACACCAGACGCAGGGCATATCTTCCAGTAGGTTGCCACTTGGATTCCCAAGCAACTTCAATCAAAATCAAGGGAACCTCAGGAATAACTTTCCGAGATCCAATTACCCCAGGAATCTGTCTTCCTACTATCAGTATAATCATCCTCCTCTCCACCCACAACTGCACCCTCAGTTGCAGCAACCTCAGCTAGTGCTGCCTCTGCAACAACCTCAACAAGGTCAGCAACAAATCCCTCAGAAAAATACTCCTTCTCAGCCGGAAGATGAAATGACTTTGATAAGGCAGATGTTGCAAGCCCAACAAAATATGCTCGCTAATCAACAAGCGTAGCAAAAGGCAGTAGAAGCTCAACTTGCCCAGATTGCTGCACAACTAAAGCCTCCAGTAGGCACATTTGTAGGATAGCCCGAATCGAATCCTAGGCATGTACAGAATAGGCATGAACAGTTGAATGTCGTTACCATGAGATCCGGACGCACTCTTCATGAAACTACAAGGATCACTCTTGATAATGATGATACACCTGCCTTTATGACGAATGAGAGCCCGCAGAAAGGAATGGAGAAGCCCACAGAGGGCACAAAGGGCAAAGATAAAGACCAAGTGTCCACAGAGCCAGAGATCTTGCAATATAAACTAAGGATCTCGTATCATGGTAGACTGCGAGAAACAAAAATGGATACCAGGTTCCAAAAATTCAAGGAGGCGATGAAGAAACTTTACATCGATATCTCGCTCCTTGATGCTCTCTTCGAGGTACCGGCTTGGACAAAATACCTCAAAACTTTATTATCAAGGAAGTACATCACTGAGGAACAGGAAACTGTCAAGCTTGCCCAGACCACCTCTGACATCATCCTCAATAAAATGCAAAAGAAGAAAAAGGACCCAGGTTCCTTCGGAATTCAATGTTGCATTGGAAATGCATCTACCAAAAAGGGATTAGCTGACCTAGGAGCCAGCATATCCATTCTGCCCTATTCTATGTGCAAACAATTAGGTTTCACTGAATTGCTGCCTACAGCAATGACAATTCAATTAGCTGACTCCACCATCACTGCACCTCTGGGGATCATTGAAGATATTCCAGTAAGGATAGGCAAGGATGCCTATGTCCCGTGCGACTTCATCATCATGGATATCAAAGAAGATCTGAGATACCTGATAATTTTCGGCAGACCTTTCCTTGCTACTGCTAGGGCGCTTATCGATGTTGAAGCAGGTACCATCATTTTAAGACTTGGAAAAGAAGCAATTCAATTTCGAGTTCTTAAGAGCATGAAAGGCCCTAGTATTCAAGAGGAGGTCTTTTTTCTAGACGCAATACAGCAAATGTCTCAATTAGAAATTTCTGAGCCATCAGACGAGCTAGAGAATGTCCTAACCAACCCAGATGTCGAATTCTCTGCAAATGAACTAGTTCAATAGTGTCTGCAACATTTAGAAAAGGTCGAAGAAGAACCGATGGACACTTTTGAATAACTCAAAGTTGTCACCATCATAGAAGCAACTGAGCAACCTAAGGCTCCTGAAATGAAGACTCTGCCCATGGGGCTTAAACATGTTTTCTTGGACGATGAAAAATTATGTCTGATTATCATCAACTCCAACCTAACAAGAGACCAGGAAGAAAGGCTTCTGGATGAACTGAAGAAACACAGAAAGGTCATTGGATATAAGATAACTGACCTGACGGGCATAAATCCTGCCCTATGCATCCATAGACTTCTGATGGTTGAAGAATTTAAGCCATCTCGCGAACATCAGAGGAAACTAAACCCTAATCTCAAAGAGGTGGTTCGCCTGGAGGTCCTCAAATTACTTAAAGCTGGCATAATCTACCCTATCTCTGACTCCCAATGGGTCAGCCCTGTCTAGGTTGTTCCTAAAAAAGGAGGCACTACTATCGTGCTTAACGACAAAAATGAGTTAGTACCCACAAGGACTGTAACAGGGTGGAGGATGTGTATTGACTATAGGAAGCTGAACAAAGCCATGAGGAAAGATCACTACCCTCTACCCTTTCTCGATGAAGTCCTGGAGCGTTTAGCTCATCAGAAATACTTCTGCTATCTTGATGGTTATTCCGGGTTCTACCAAATACCCATACACCCAGAAGACCAAGAAAAAACTACCTTCACCTGCCCATTTGGAACGTATGCTTTTAGAAGAATGCCATTCGAGTTGTGTAACGCACCCGCTACGTTCCAAAGATGTATGTCTGCCATTTTCGTGGGATTAACAGAATCCATAATGGAAGTGTTCATGGATGATTTCTCAGTTTACGGAGATTCTTTCGATAACTGTCTAATCAACCTTAAACAAGTTTTACAACGTTGCGCGGAAACGAACCTTATACTGAATTGGGAAAAATGCCACTTCATGGTAACTGAAGGTGTCGTCCTCGGGCATAGAGTTAGTGACAGAGGAATCGAGGTCGATAAAGTGAAAATTGATGTTATCTCGAAATTGTCGCCACCAAAGGATATAAAGGGAGTAAGGGCTTTCTTGGGTCATGTGAAGTTCTACAGAAGATTCATCAAAGATTTTTCAAAGATAGCAAAACCCATGGCCCAACTCCTAACGAAACATACTGAGTTCATCTTTAACCAAGAATTCATGACAAGCTTCTCCACCCTCAAGAATGCTTTAATTTCCGCACCTATTCTGAGAGCCCCAGATTGGTCACAGCCATTTGAAATCATGTGTGACGCGAGCGATTACGCCATAGGGGCTGTTTTAGGACAGTGGATTGACAAGAAACCTTACTTAATTTACTACGCATCTAAAACACTAGATGAAGCACAGAAGAACTACACTACCACAGAGAAGAAGTTCCTGGTTGCCATCTACGTGTTCGAGAAATTCCTCTCTTATTTGATTTGATCCAAGGTTATCGTTTACACTGACCATTCCGCCATTCGATACCTGATTCAGAAGCAAGATGCCAAACCCAGACTTATCCGATGGGTGTTGATGCTTCAAGAATTTGATATAGAAATTAAGGATAAGAGTGGGGTGGAAAACGTTGTATCTGACCACCTCAGTCGTATTGAAGTGGAAGATGAAGACAAAGTCCCCATCCGAGATTCTCTTCCTAACGACCAATTAATGAAGGTTACCCATGGATTCCCTTGGTATGAAGATATTGTCAATTATCTAGCTACTGGGATCATTCACCCCTCCGCTTCTTACCATGACAAAAGGAAATTTCTCCATGATATAAAGAAATATTATTGGGATGAACCCTACCTGTTTCACCTATGTGCTGACGGACTTTTCCGTCGTTGCTTTCCAGAAGAAGAGATTACCCCCGTCCTAGAACATTGTCATTCAGGACCCACGGGGGGGGCACATGAGTGCAAAGAAAACTGCTATAAAAGTTTTGCAATCAGGCTTCTTCTGGCCCACCATAGCAAAGGACTCCTATGATTTCGTGAAAGCTTGCAACAAATGCCAATTTTCTGGCAACATATCCAAAAGGGATGAAATGCCCCTCACAATGTGGCAAGAAATCGAGCTTTTTGACGTGTGGGGGGTAGACTATATGGGCCCTTTCCCTTCCTCCTATGGCTTCTCTTACATCCTGGTTGTGGTGGACTATGTCTCAAAGTGGGTCGAAGCTATACCCACTATGTCCAGTGATTCCAAACCAGTTATTAAATTGTTCAAAGATATCACTTTCCCCAGATTTGGAGTACCCAGAACCGTCATATCAGATGGCGGGGCCCATTTCCTGGAGTAAAGTTTTGAAGCCCTGTTAAAGAAGTACGGAGTCAACCAAAAAGTAGCAACGCCTTACCATCCATAGACCAGTGGTCAGGTTGAGGTATCTAATAGACAACTAAAGGCGATCCTAGAAAAAACAGTCAACAAAAACTGCACTGACTGGTCTGCCAAGCTTCCCGATGCCCTTTGGGCATACCGAACAGTCTATAAAACACCAATCGGGACAACCCCGTTCCGTTTGGTATTCGGAAAATCATGTCATCTTCCAGTAGAACTAGAACACAAAGCTTGGTGGGCCATCAAACAGTTAAATTTCGATCTTAAAAGTGTCGTTCATCATGGACAGATCAAGGGACGGAGGTGACCGTAGGCTGGTCACCAAACTCTTCGGCAGTAAGGTTGTCATCACCGAAAACATGTTGAATGAAATTTTTATAGACAACCAGGAGCAGCTCAAGAACGCCAAAGTTGTTGGAACTGAGAATTCTCGGTTCAACAGACATAACTTTTGGAAGTCCCTGACAGGAATCCCCAACTACAATGCAAAAACATGCAAAGCCTCGAACATACAATCTGGTTTAGTGCGCACACTACATAAAATTCTTACCGGCGCATTCTTCCCCAGGATAGAAGGTGGAAATGTCATCACTTCAGATCTCTTTGTCCTCTGGTCAGTCCTACATGGGATGCCAGTCAACATTGGACGTTTTATGATTCAAAAGTTATCCGCACATGCCCTGGGGAAAGAAATCTACATGGGGGGTCATATCACATCCATCATCAAATATCTCAAGATGGATAGGCTTCTACAAAGTTGCAAGCAGATAAAGGGCGACATCCTAACCAACGAACAAACCTTGAAGAACTCCTACATCATCAAGGAAAAGGATGTGAAGTTATATTATATCTTCTGCCCTACAGTCAGATCTTCCAAAACTCTCCTCCCGCTTCCAGAGCTTGCAAATTATGACACAGAAAAGCTCCTCTTCTCTGACGAGGAGCTTACACAACTCTTAGCTTCAATTAAAATAACTGAAAAGAAAGAAAAAGTGGGATAGACGGAGCTAAGTATCACAGCCCTGGCAACTCGATCATCAAAAATACCTATAAAATGACCTTCCAGAAGGCAGTTGCAGGCACAACAGTTTTCGGGGACACCCACCTCCAAACCACACCCAGAAGACAACCCCCTTCCCGAAGATCACATCACCACCTCATCTTTAGACTCTTTCATTATGAGTCTAAATGCTGAGCTAACCGCCACCACCTCACCACCTTCCACCTTTCCAACATCCACCACCCTTCCTTTTTTCCCCACATCTACACTACCACCTGCATCCTCTTCTTCACCCCTTTTCCCTTCGGGCTCCCCCTTCTCCACCCATATGCCTGACTTTACCACTTTCCCCTCCACCTCCACAATCTCTCTCCCATCACTATCACTTCCACCACTTTCACCTGAAATACCACCACCTTTCACATCCACCACCACCTCGACACCGTTGGTGACCCCATCCATTGTCACCATGTAGTTCGCAACACCATCAGTGTCTCTTCCACAAGACACTACCACCCTCTCACGCAGACCCCAGCCATCCCACCCTTCCACCTCTGGGGTCCCCTTTTCCAATATCGGTGAGGAATTCGGACGTCAATTTGACGTCATACGAAACCTCCTCACCGATCCTTCTAACATCTTACATTCTATTTTTTCTTATGTGCAGGTATTATCCAAATAGGTAGCCACGATCGACGAACACAACCGCGCCTTTCCCAACATCCTCCACGGTTTTCAGCAACGACAAGATGAGGTGGCTAAGCAAGTTGATCACATCAATAGCCACTACAACAACCTGCCTGAGTTGATCCTTGGAGCAAAGTGTCAGCAAGAAGCAACGGCTAAGCAAGTCGATGAGATCTCTACGCAGACTCAACCTCTGCCCAAGACTCTCCGCGAGCTCAAGTAGCAACAAGCAGCTCTTAGCACGCGCTTGGACACCATCAGCAGCACCCTCACGCACCTAAACAATCACCAAGAGGAGTCAACAAATAATGAAATCCAGCAACTACGTGCTAAAGTAACAGATCTTACAGCACGACTCCTCTCCGCCGAGGGCCGATATAAAGATCTCAAAGAAACACACGACGCACTGCTCGAAACATACGAGCATGTGCAAGTGGCGTTCGATGAGTTACAAGCCACCCATCGGCGGTGCAAAATGAAAGCAAACAAGAAGCCAGCAGAAAAGGAAGCAGCTGACAATGATGGCGATAATGATGACGAAGAAGACTCTGACTCCTCTGCCGACTCTAACAACGATACTACCTCCTCAGGTGATAAATCTGATGATGGAGAGGATCCTAGCCAAGCAGCAGAACCTTCTCAAAAAGGTTATGACAAAGTTCACCACGAAGGTGGACACCTTCCCAAGTCCCCCACCCACAATGACAATGTAAACATGTCATATGGGGACCAATTCCTTGACTACTCTAATTTGGGATCCATTGGGGAGTCTGCTAAAAATGTGGCTTTCACTGAGTTCCACCAATGTCTATTAGGAACCAGTACATGCCCACCTGCAACAATCGCTCAACCTTTCTCCACACTTGACATATCAGTGCCTTTCCCCGATGACCAGGACAAGTCAGAACGAGTGTGTTTAGATACAGATGAAGAACTCGACTCTGCTTCTGACTCGGATGACGATCTACAAGGCTATGCAGACGTCCTAGAACAACCTTCTTCCCCCCTCCTCCGCAGGAGCTTCCCCCGCCACCACCTCTACCGCACAAAATGCACAATTTAGATATGGCAACCATCTCCACACTAGATGCTCAGGATATTTTTATACTGAACACTATTTTTGATGATGCAAAAGTGGGGGAAGACATCATCTATCATAACACAAAAACAAAGTGCAAGTTGACACGAGAAGACTTCTGCCACATCCTACGACCACGGTCCACGATGCCAATGGTAATCTTTCGTGTCCTACTCGCCAACTGTATAGAAGTGTAAAGAAGCTCTAAGAGGCGGCATCCAGTTTTTAACGCCTCACCTGCTCTATCTATCAGCCTGTTATACAAAGATATATGAGTAAAATCCATCGAGCGGTTGTGTGTTGGTTTAGCACGGCGGGCACGTTATCTCACAGTGCCCTTCCAACTTTCGGACCACTGGCTTTTTATGATTGTAGACACCGAGGCTCAGGACGCCAAGGTCTATAATTTTTGTGGCACTGAGCTACCCGCCGGTACAATAAATTTTGTTGGTGAAGAAGCAGGTGAAGCACGAGGCATACCTTATAGGCTTCTCAAGTTAATCTGGGATGCGCGCCCATCCCTCCGCCAAGACTGGAGCCAACCCTGGTTCCAAATTATCAACCCACATGTTCAAGCTGTTGAGGGATCTGGGGACTGCGCTTTTTGCACCATCCATCACATCCAAGCGCTGAACCAAGAAATCCCTTTTGCTGATCTAGTCGTTGAAGATTTTCACTCCTTGCGAGGACGTTACGCCATGGAGCTCATTTGTGATAGAAGGTTCTTCAAGGATCCGACAATGGCACCAGATGATGTCCCTCGTTACCTTTTTTCAGCAATACAACGGCCGTAGAGGCGACCTTTCTGACAAACTTTGAAAGAGTTGGAGAAATCCAAAGTGACAACCACAACTCCCGAACAAAGAAAGAGTGACATAGATCCTTTGTCTGCCATAGAACCAACTTTCCCGGACTTTGACCTCAGTGCTTGCAAAGGTCTCTCCGACATTGAATTATGCCTCATCATGTCGAGGCTCTCCGCCGAGAAGGATGAACTCGTATTCATGTCTGGTGACATTCTAATAATGGCAGACACGCTTCGAGAGACTATATAGTTTAAAGGATCTCTCGCCGTTAGCTTAATGGCCTCTTATCAATTTCTCCTCGGCCAAAATAACCCCACAACATATATGGCGTCCCCATACATGAAGGATGATCTTTTAAAGCTTAAGAACTTCAAAACAACTGAAGCGTTGATCTCCTTTCTACAACACACAATGCTGAAATTCATCATGCTACCCTTCCTTTATCACGAGCACTGGATGCTCCTGGAAACAAACCTACCAGAAGGAACAACTACAATCTATAACAGTTCTGACAGCCAGTACAATCCACGACAGAGGAATTACGTCGTGACACCAAAGACGCCCACAGAGGTATTAGCGAAGGAATGCGTTGACAAATTAATCGCCTTTTTAAGTCATCATTCAAGGGATTATGGCAAAGAACATTTTCATCGCCCAACCTTCAACCATAAATGTCCATAGCAAATTCGCCAGTCAAATGACTGTGGCTTCCATGTCCTCTACTGGATGTACACCAACATGGCCCTTCAAAGACCAGTAGAGGATATGATAGATGTGGATTACCACGCCCTTCGTGGAAAGTTCGCTGCTGACCTACTCCGCACACACGGCGCAAACAAAGGATTAACAAAAGCCTGATGCCCTTGTCCTTGTACTTCTCATCCTATCACCTTGACACTCTGCGAACAGAGTGAGTGATAAGTTAGGGGGGGAGTACACTGGACAAGGGTGAGGTATCATTTCTACAAACCTTTCTCCTCAATTATCCGTTCTCTTTATTTTTGTACAAATTCTTTTACACTTTTAGTCTTTGTTTTTTTGTTTTAGATTTCCTAACAATAAACCCCACTCATATAGAATAGCATCCCTCTTGGATCAAGATCAACCCCTGATGACTTAAGAATCCAGTAGTCCTCAAGAATAAGAATAATAATAGCATAAAGGCATGTAACGGCGAGTTAATAAATTTCCTTCACGCTTGAATTTCATGATTTTGCTTCAGTTCTGCATCAGACTCTTCAACAAGTCAATATCAAAGCTGAAGCAAGCCAGTCATTCTCAAGGACAGGAGGGAAATCAGTGAAATACAAATCAAGGAACCTCTCAAGTGGACCACCAACCAGAAAATAAGTGCATGTCGGGAAACTCTAAGAACAGTTTTCTTCTTTTTAATAAAAGAGGCTTGGCCGCCCAACCAAAAACCCAATTATCCAAATCCCAAGCATGTGAGTTTTTGAATAAAAACCAGAGTGTTGAATAAAAACATAAGAGTTGTGTCATGCATAAGGACTTATATGAAGAACCGATAAAGGTCTCACCCGGCTGGTACATTCAGCTTCCCTCACAAAGGCAAATGTGTCGTGCCCGGTAGTGAGATCCTAAGGTCTCCAAATATATGAAAAGGTTGAAAAAGGGCTCACCCGGCCAGTACATTCAGCTGCCCTCATGAAGGAAGATGTGTCGTGCCCGGTAGTGAGTTCCTAAAAGCATAGATAAACCCTCTCCCGCTAAAAGGGAGAGTTACACAAAAGCCCTTAGCCAACCCTCATAACCACTCTAGTTTCTAATAGGTTTTCAAAAGAAGTAAAAAGCTAATTAGAGCCAATGACATGCACATAATAACTTCAGGAAAAAGGTGGTCCCAATACGAGCTACGTGATTTAGAGGAAACCTGAGATCCGTGCAACTCTCTATACCTGAAAGAATTAAGGCAAGCAGAAGCTCTAATATGACCTCAGGAGATCTCTGATTTAGAACTGAAGCAAGACTATGGAAATCTTAACTAAATAAAATCACCTCACCATTACATGTGTCAGCTCTATCTAGCTTGAGGACAAGCTAGACTCTAAGTTAGGGGGGGTGATAACCTCCAATTTTGGGATGTTATCTTAGTCCTTTCTTCAGTTTTCCACACTCTTTCTTAATTAGAATTAGACATAATACCTAAATATTCCCTCTTATTGTAAATATACTATTAGAATAACTTTTCCCCTTTTATATTTGCAGAAAAAGACACAAAAAAATCATAAAGGACTCAACTAGCCTCAAGACTGCATGGAGTCACACGGTCCCAAGACCGCATGAAGCCAATCAGTCCCGAGACCGCATGGAGTCACACGGTCCCAAGACCGCATGAAGCTAATCGGTCCTGAGACCACATGGATTCACACGGTCCCAAGACCGCATGAAGCCAATCAGTCTCGAGACTGCATGGAGTCACACGATCCCAAGACCGCATGAAGCCAATCGGTCCCGAGACCGCATGGAGTCACACGGTCCCAAGACCGCATGAAGCCAATCGGTCCCGAGACCACATGGAGTCACACGGTCCCAAGACCACATGAAGCCAATCGGTCCCGAGACCGCATGGAGTCACACAATCCCAAGACTGCATGAAGCCAAATGGTCTTGAGGTCCAAATGGTCTTGAGGTCAAAACGGTCTTGAGGTCCAAACGGTCTTGAGGTCCAAACGGTCTCGAGATCCAAATGGTCTTGAGATCCAAACGGTCTTGAGGTCCAAACGGACTTGAGATCCAAACAGTCTCCAAACCATTTGGACTTCACTTAAGGCCTATAAATAAGATGCCAAGGGTCCTCAAAAGGGAGAGGGTTTTCAGACGTCCAAAGGCTGCCTCAATCACTCCAGAGCACATCTGACTTCCATCCTCTGCCCAGGGGCTGCCGGTCTGAGACCCACACTCCATCTCAAAGCTTCTTTCTCTCTCTTCACCAAAGAAGGTGGGAATAGGGAGATCTCATCATCACGGAACCTGTGAAGCTGGTGGATTGAATCTCTCTCTCCAAGGGGTTGACTTTCCTCTCTCCTTTGTGGGGATGATGCTCTCTCTCTCTTCTTGCCTCCTTCTTTGTCCTAGTTATGAGCGAGTAGTCTCTTTCACTAGGGTGTGGGGAGTAGCCCCGCTACCCATGTTTTCATATCATGTAAATGTAATCCATAGTTTGTAATATAGAGTTTCTATCTTTTCAGTTCAACATCAAACATTTAATGAATGCTTGTTGTTTGATCACCAACTTGTGTTATCTTTTATCTTTTAGTATGAATTGTCTACGTTTGTACTATTAGATTCGAAACTCATTTGTATGTTGGTTCTTGGTGCATGTATCCACCATGTGCTTGGTTCAGTATCCAGGAGTGCTTTCGAAAAGTGGAGTAAACTCACTTCCAAATGTTGTACTTTCATACTATGAAATGGAATCAGTTGACGTATAAAAGTACAACCTTGGTAAGTTGAGGAACACACTTTGAGAAGGGAATGATGCAAAGCAGTTGACCATTCGTTCGGGGATGGCTGGTGTTGCATCATTCCCACACTACTTGTAGTTAGTTCTCCGAAAGGAAACTAAGTCTACAAAGATACTAACTGAATAAACACTTACTGCAGGTTATGTTTTACTTTGCATGTCTTGATCCATGTGTAGTGGCGGTGAAAAACCGATCTCACCCTAGTGACTTCTTATCATTGTTTAACCTCTTTAAGTTTACTCACTTTCTTTACTTTACATGTTCTTAGTTTAAAACAACAAAACCAACCTTTCGACTGAAGTGCGCACTATTAAGAGACTAAGTGAAGTTCTAACATTTTCCATCTTGTTGCTTGCAACAAGACTGTTGTCCTGTGGATTCGACCCTTAACTATACTACGATAAGACTTCCACGTATCTTAGCATACGTGGGTGGAGTTCTCTATCTAGTATAAGCAAGGCTAAACCTAAAGACTTACTATCTTTAGGATTTTTAGTTGGTGCACGCAATTCCACGTAAGCGGAATCTCCATCAACCTGCTGTCTTAAGATCCTGTTGTTTAGATGTAGTACATGTATATGTATAGTTTGTTGTTCAATATGTAACATCAAATGCTATAACAATTCATGTTGTAATTATAATTGAATGGTGAACATGTGTGTATGGTTTTATTATTGTTCGTGTACATGTACTACTGATTGTTTCCTTTTGACTCCCTTGATTTTCTTCTTCTTAGCCTAGTGTGGGATGTTTAAATTGGATTTCTCGCTGAGGTGAGTGTTTCAATTTGGACGTCACACATCAGATTAAGTTTTAAAAAATCTGGGGACATCACATGTGGTATCAGAGCATGAACAATAGCAAAGCCTGACATTTTCTCATTATGCAACGCAAAACTATAGAACCTTGAACTTAATAATATTTAGGGTTAGATTAGTCATCTTTTAGAGACTAGATCTGACCTAGCCTCTAGGTTAGCACCTAGATGTCCGAGAACTAGGTCTAGACTGGTGCTTGTTGAGTAGCAAGTCCTTAGATGTCGTTCTTTCCTTGTAGTGCATCGGTATGGGACGTTGCACTATTTGGAAATGACGTGCATAAAAGGAAGAGAAACCCTAGACATATTGCGCACGTTGTCTAGAGTAGCTACACTAGTTTACACAATGTTCTCACCCTTTTCACTAGTTTTCATGACACTGTACTCTCTACTATGTGTGGGACACTCGTTTTTAGGATTTGGTTTTTGATTCCAAACAGATCGAACCTCAATAGTTTTCTCTGACGCTTGTTTTATCAGAGAAAAACTATATAATATTTTATTATGTATATGTATTACAAAAATGTGTTCCCACACATGTTCGAGTAGGAGGTGGTCATGTAACCTATGTGAAAGTGAATGACATCAGTCTAGAAGAGAGAGTAGTTCTAGATTTGATGTCTAGATCCTTTTGAGATATATATGATAGATGGAATAGATGATATAAGTTTTGATGATATGATGTAAGTCTTATATAGATGATATAAGATGGTTTTTTATGACCTATGTTTGTCTTTGAGAATGTAAGTTCAGTTTTGAGGATTGAGATAGGTTTTTATGAGGAAAGTAACTAGGCTTTTATGAGATAAGATATCTTAAGTTAAGACTAGGTTATGAGTCAGCACGAGCCTCAATCTCTTTTATGAAGGAGGACCTCTAGTGTTAGGACCAGTTTCGGGGTTAACTCTAGAGAGAGTGAGACCCATTGGGAGAAGGTTAGAGAACCTAAACTCCATTATATGAGAATTATGAGATATGTGATATGATATGTCCTAAACTAGATTACTCCTGAGTGATTGAGTTGAGTCTCTTTGTGCATGATTCCTATAGTCTTGTTGAACCCTAGATGTCCTTGGGAGGACCAAACCCTAGAGTCAGAGAGAGGCTGGTTATATGTGCATATGTGAGTATGAATATGAGTGCCTGCAATCTGGGTGAGGGAGAGAGCCCAATGTTGGTATGTATTATCTGAGAGCCAATCATGGGATGATTGGTGGGATACATTAAGATTGATTTGATAAACATCAAAGGCAAGCTTCCAATTCTTTCTGGTTCAGTCATATGAGATAGTGATAGAACAGATTGAATGTCTAGAGAATGACAATACTCAATGACGTATGTCTTCAGGTTCATGACCTGAATGATGAGATCATACGGATGCTAAGAGTTTGTACATTCTTGTTATGTCCCTAGTCGGATGTCATTGTGGAAGGTTGATATACAGCAATGACACACAAGACTAGATTGTGGTGTTGGTTGATGACAGAATCTCATTAGTCATGATATAGAGATATCAAACCAAACACATAGGTACTTGTTAGAGAACAAGGTACCGGACAGACCCACCGTGAGTTTGACACATGGAACCATGAGATGGTAGTCACAGTAAGTACTCACAGTGATGGTGGTGAGTGTGATTCTTTGACCTGAAATCACTACACTCAACACATGTCGTTGGGCACACTTTGACATCATCAAACGCAGTCCTGAAACATGGGTTGTTATAAAGGTGATGATTGGGTGGCTTTGACACATGGGGCTTTTGAGGGGTGAGTGATAGATATGGGATTTGTCCCTCCTGAGGGAGTTTGATATCCAAGGCCACTTGATGAGTAGGATTGAGATAGGCGTGCGCACGCATGTGTGAATCAGTATGTGATATTGATGTCATACATATCTCGTTCAATCTGCTCTGAGATCAAGAAAGTGAATGAACGTTGACAGGATGACTGTTCCATGCCTTGAGTTCATTCGGGATATCAGTGACAAAGGAATTATACATTCACTATAACACCATTCACGGATTGTAGGATGAAAGTTGTTCTCCAACTTTCTACTTTCACTTGGGTAGCACTTATGTGTGACTAGGCACCGCTCTTTGCTTGTGAAGTCATAAGTGTTATGGACTTTCACTGCCAACGTGAAATGGACCTGCAGGGTCACACACATAGGATTTAACCTGGAAGAGGAGTTTTGTCCACAAAGCAATGTTTAGATTGATTACTAAAGGAGTTTAGTAGTTCAATTAAACACTCAATCAGTCGATAGCTCAATATCATATGGTTCAAGGTGTTGGACGCATTGATTGGAGTATTGGATTGATTGAAATCGCAATTGACTGATTTTGCCCAACCTGTGCTCCCAACCGATCGGCTCATGTGATGAACCGGTCGGCTGAGGTGCTGAACCGGTTGGCTGGAGTGTCCAGGCCGATTGGCTCATGCCCAGGTTGAAACGACCGGTTCAAGAGTTGAACCGATCGGCTCAACTGGTGCAACCGACCAGTTGGGAAAGTCATGTCGGCAAGAATTTTTCCTTTGGTTTCAAATTGCCCAATTCGATTGGGAATAACATTGGTATATGATACCAATTGAGAATGAAACAAGGAAAGTCTTTTTGAGCCGGATTAGGACCATGAACCGATCGGTTCAGGGCACCAACTGATCGGTTGGAGTGCCCCAAATGATCGGCTCAGGTCCAACCGATCGGCTCAATGGCCGAACCGATCGGTTCAGTTGTGAACCGATCATTTCAAGTTGCGAACCGGTTGCTTTTGTGGAAAATTCTCGAACCCTTCTACTCCTGCTTTAGTCCCGTATTGTCGGGCACAGAGAACCCTATCCCATGACCTGCCTATATATAGGGGTATTGGGGGCTTCTCAAAGTACAACTCAATGCAAGCCGGTTGCTTTGCGAAGTTGTCGTTCTCTCTAGTTTTGGTAACCGTGAGAGATCCCGAGCAAGTGCTTCCCACAAAAGGGAGGTGCAGCAAGGGAAGGACAACTGCAGTTGCAACTGGTAGCAGGAGAGTGTGTTGGCGACTAGTACGTCAACAGGAGGGTGCGACTCCTTCCACTTCCCTGTGGGACAAGGAGAGTGGAGTTCCAGGTGGTCCGTGTGGACTACTACAGAGGCGGGAGGTCACTGCCGCTCAGGAGGACAACTGTCATTCGACAGTCTGATAGGAGGAGGAGTCGTCAGTCCCGGTGCGACCAGGAGCTGCACAGACGCCGTCCAAGACCGGAGTTGAAGACCGCGCATTGCGCGAGGTATTGTCGCCGAGCAAGCCTCGGGACAAGGTATGATTCCACAAACCATCCTTTCCTATTATATAGACGTTGACGCGTTTCCTCAGTTTGGGTTGGGGGAGAAATTTTTGTTTCCGCTGCCTGCTCTGCCTCCCCTAAAACCCAACAGTGGTATCAGAGCCACATCAACTGCTCTATATTTTAGGAATATCGATATGATCGATTTTGGTTTGTCGCCTTTATTTATTGCATGTGATGCGAATAATATCGGCTTTATGCATGTCCAATCCTAAATCCACAAATCCCTAATTACATATATGATATGTATTATTAATGCACTTGATACGCGTCGCCCTTAAACGAGTTTTGTGGTGGATGTGTGTAGCATGATTATGGCCTATAAACCCCTATCTGTGTGTGGTTGTTTGTGGTTGCTTGCATCTCGGTCTGCGCACTGATCTTCCCTCTCTTATTCCTGATGTAACTCAAAATAATTCGAGATTCTTTCCTACCTTTGCTCCCCCCGAATGTAACTCGGGGTTTCCCTTTAAAGCAATGTAATTATTAGGATAGATTTTATTTCCTGTTATGTCGAAGACCGGCGGACATCAAGATGACAGCTGAAATGATCAGTTCAAGGTGTGAACCGATCGGTTGACGTTCCAGATGGTCGGTTCAAGGAGTGAACCAATCGGTTGATGACCGGTTCGAGGAGCGAGACGAGCGGGTGGAGGACATGACGAGATGCACGACGACCAGGTGAACCGATCGGTTGGAGGAGCCAACCGATCGGCTGGTGGCACCCAGACGACCGGCTGGAGAGTACAGATCATTCATGTGATGAGTTGATCAACTCGGATGGCAAGGCACAGAGTTCATCTTGTACAGGTTGCATGTGATGTAGACCTAGATGACCGTGATTCCTCTTGGCTCGAGGAATCACATTAGGATGGCCATAATCATCGCTTTTATCGTTTTGTGCATGTTTTCTGTGGGATATAGCATGTATATGATACATACTATGTATTGTGGTGATTGGATATGTATATGTATATAAAAAGCAAATCCCTCATTAAAATATTAAGTTTTAGATGCCTTCCAAATGCGACACATGTGAAAAACTTGTTCGACCAAGTGTGGGCACGCCCTAGCGTGGTGCACCGTCTACCTCGTGGAAGTGTGAAGGATGAATGTGTGGGTCTGCCCTAGCAGGGTGCATATTCATCGTGTTTGCTTTGGGTCGGACTTAACAAGGTGACCTAGATAGGATCTAGCACCTTGAGGCATGGAGATGATCATTGCAAGGAGTTGTATATGACATCTTATCAAGAGTTGCATATGATGCAATTGGAAAAAGTTGCCTACCTGAGAGATCTATGTTGTGGGTGACAGCCCTAGCTGGTCCATGGCTTAGAGGATTTTAGGATCTTGCCCACTAGAAGGTTGTACACTGCAATCTTCCAAATTGATGGTGAGGGCTATCAATTTGAACTAAAATAGTGGGAGCGATAATTAATTAAAGGCCTAATTTTATCGTCAACTTTTCAAATCAATCAAACAAGTCAAAAATGAGTTTTTGGACTAAAATTGCATATATTTCCTTTTGTTAAAATAAATGGTTAATCAACAAATCACTTTATTTGCGATCGGTCTTTGAGACCAACAAATTAAATGGGAATAATTCCACGACTGGTTAGGATGATAATGAGAAGTGTTCTCAATCAAAGAGCGGAAGCTCTAAGTCCTAGTTATACCAGAACCAGATGAACTCGATCCCACCACATCAATGGCTGAAAGTATGCTTATGGAAGCATACTGAGAAAGACATTGATGAGGAGTGCTTGATGTTGTGTTCTCTGAACTATGAGTTGCAGAGACAACATGAGACATATGATGTCTCCAAAACACTGTCCTAGTATGGCATGACAGAAGGAGATCCAGTAAGGTATTCACACACTCAATGTGATTGGGTATGTGGAAAGACCTGAATAAGAAGGATTCCATCTGAGCCAAGAGTTGGCTATTGGTATGATACTGCAAATGTTGCGAGAATCATACAATTCATGATAAGCTACAACATGAACAACTTTGACAAGCGTTGACAAAGTTGTTGTACATGTTGAGGATAGTAGAGGCAAAGATGAAGAAGTACAAACCATAATCTTTGATGTGATCAAAGAGAAAGGTAAGTCTTAAGGGCAAGGATAAGGGCAAAGCAAAGAAGTGTTCTATTCCTAGCCGACAATCCAAGTCGTCTTCAGCCTCAAGGCACATGCGGAAAGGGTGTATGAGGGATTGCCCTCTATATCTGGAAGAACAAAAGAAGATGAAGGAGGGGATGGAGATCTCCACCTAAGGTATCATGAAATGAACCACTTCTTTATCCGAGGTATATGATACCAAGATATGGATATGTCATATATGATATGCAATATCCGCAAAGAAGTGATGGCCTTTGTGAAAGGACCAAGAAAGAAGTACCCATCATTGGAGCAAGTGTTGCGGCCATAGATAGGAGTATCTTTCAGTTTATTTCAGCCTAAAGGCCACGAAATAGAGTTGAGAACTGCTATTTCATATATTGCCAATGGATAGAAACACTTTATTTTTTCATATTGTATGACAATGATGGCAATTAATAAAGTTGATGTTTCAATCTTAAAGATATGATCTTTGTGGCAATGCCTTGTTTATCTTGTAATACATGGTATGTATAAGATAAAATGATACCTAAAAGTTATAGATAACTCAAACAATCTAATTAGCATTAATCATGAGAAATTCATTTCTAGTTTTCATATGATGGATAGAACTAGACTCTTTTGGTTAGAGAACCAGTAAGAGACATGAATCTCTTGTTCATGATTAATCAATCTTCACTAATGGTAGTGGGAGAATGATTGTCCTATTAGGTATGATACATGTGATGTATTTACATACCTATTGGAGCGAATGCTAATACTTCAAATGGTGTTTAGAGAAATACCAGTATGAATATCTTGAAGTGT
The DNA here is from genome assembly GCA_963693085.1 of Alisma plantago-aquatica. Classification (NCBI taxonomy): domain Eukaryota; kingdom Viridiplantae; phylum Streptophyta; class Magnoliopsida; order Alismatales; family Alismataceae; genus Alisma; species Alisma plantago-aquatica. Next base: position 625,524,065 of record OY856414.1, on the reverse strand, counting down.
TCAAGATTATCATAAATGAAGTACAAATTTGGTAAAGTATTAATTCTTGATGAGATCAATGAATAAAATACTTGGACCAAATGTTTGAGATCCTTATGAGTGATTATGATAGTGTATCATAGTGAACTCATGATTAAGGCATGGTGATGTCTGAATCAAGAAGGAATCATACTCTAAGGAGTTAGAGAATGATTATCAAATAACTGAGTTCTTCTTAATAAATGAATACCCCACACTAATAAAAGAAATCAAGAATCACAAGGGTTGTGAGTTCTTATATCTTTAACAGATACACCTCAATTATCTATGTGATCAGTTGTTCATGTGATGAGTCAACTATCAAGATGAATATGAGGAACCGAATCTTGAGTTATGGTTTATGACCATTACATCCTAAATGACATCCATATGAACCATAAGGTATGACCTTGATGGTAGCACTCATTGGATGAAATCCATAAGTGCAAATGAGTCTTAAGTGTTAAGACAACATGGATAACATTTTGAGAAGGATGATGCTTGTTGATTGCAACTTAATGACTGAGACATTTGTCATATGGATACTAAAACCGCATTCCTATGAGGAATAAAATAAGGATGTGTACGTGACACAACCTATAAGGTTTATGAATCCACTAATGCAAATAAAGTCTATAAGTTACAATGGACTAATCAATGTGATTGATTGAGTATAAGCAACTCAAAATTGGATCTTTACTTTGATGATATAGTCAAAGGGTTTGACTGATATGTCAAAGATAAAGAAGGGATCTGTGATTTAGTGGGAGCGTGTTCACATTCCACATGTTGATGTGAAATGGAAATGTTCTAGAATGGAAATCCAAAAGTGGAAATTATCGTTAAGGAAGATAGAGATGTTTCCTATATGATAGGAATAGAGATCTATAGAGATAGTTCTCGAAAACCTCTTGACCTGGAAAGAGAAAGCATACATTGGCAATTTGTATTGAAGTGTTCAGTATGCACAGATTCAATGGGAGAAAACTTGTCCATATTATATGGATATTAGTATCCCAAGGCCAAGTGTCCAATTCTTATGAAGAATGGGAACACTAAGAATAGATATGGATCTATCATGTATGTAATCATCCCATTGTCTTGCATGTATGACATGGCAAGAATAAAATGCATTCATCATCTTGTATGTGTGACATGACAATATGATGTGCTCATCCTGATAACTCGTATGTGAGACATGACGAGTGGATGTCTGTCTGATTCCAGTAAGGGTTACTGGAATACCATAAGAACTTGATAAGTACTTGAGAAGTACTAGTTCTATGGAGATAAGGAAGAGTTCGATGTAAAGAGTTACATTGATGCGAACTTCCGAAAGGACAGAAAATTAATCGCAAAATATACATAGGATGTATAAAAGTGAAAGTTGGTTGATAATTGGAAATGTTCCAATAAAACTATTTAAAAGGGAAATGTCGAGTATCTGTGTGTTAGAGAACAGCAGTGGATACTATATGGATCTGAAGGTTCATGAGATGAACTTATATTCCACTCATTGATGACAAGTCTGGAATCCTTGATCATGCAATGTGGCTAAAGGTTAGCAATGGAATACTAGATCGCATATTACGGAAACTCCATCTCATACGTGTGACGTACAGCGAAGAGATGAGAGACATGCAGTTTATACTGACTTTGGCAAGGTGTTGTCATTACTCACTATGTTCGCACTAAGAGCACAATAACATGTGGGACAAGTTTGAAGATCACTATGAATATGATTCAAGAGTGATTGGCTCGCAGTGCAAGTGGGAGTCTGTTGGTATGTATGCCCTGAGAGCCAATCATGGGATGATTGGTGGGATACATTAAGATTGATTTGATAAACATCAAAGGCAAGCTTCCAATTCTTTCTGGTTCAGTCATATGAGATAGTGATAGAACAGATTGAATGTCTAGAGAATGACAACACTCAATGACGTATGCCTTCAGGTTCATGACCTGAACGATGAGATCATACGGATGCTAAGAGTTTGTACATTCTTGTTATGTCCCTAGTCGGATGTCATTGTGGAAGGTTGATAGACAGCAATGACACACAAGACTAGATTATGGTGTTGGTTGATGACAGAATCTCATTAGTCATGATATAGAGATATCAAACCAAACACATAGGTACTTGTTAGAGAACAAGGTACCGGACAAACCCACCGTGAGTTTGACACATGGAACCATGAGATGGTAGTCATAGTCAGTACTCACAGTGATGGTGGTGAGTGTGATTCTTTGACCTGAAATCACTACACTCAACACATGTCGTTGGGCACACTTTGACATCATCAAACGCAGTCCTGAAACATGGGTTGTTATAAAGGTGATGATTGGGTGGCATTGACACATGGGGATTTTGAGGGGTGAGTGATAGATATGGGATTTGTCCCTCCTGAGGGAGTTTGATATCTAAGGCCACTTGATGAGTAGGATTGAGATAGGCGTGCGCACGCATGTGTGAATCAGTATGTGATATTGATGTCATACATATCTCGTTCAATCTGCTCTGAGATCAAGAAAGTGAATGAACGTTGACAGGATGACTGTTCCATGCCTTGAGTTCATTCGGGATATCAGTGACAAAGGAATTATACATTCACTGTAACACCATTCACGGATTGTAGGATGAAAGTTGTTCTCCAATTTTCTACTTTCACTTGGGTAGCACTGATGTGTGACTAGGCACCGCTCTTTGCTTGTGAAGTCATAAGTGTTATGGAGTTTCACTGCCAACGTGAAATGGACCTGCAGGGTCACACACATAGGATTTAACCTGGAAGAGGAGTTTTGTCCACAAAGCAATGTTTAGATTGATTACTAAAGGAGTTTAGTAGTTCAATTAAACACTCAATCAGTCGATAGCTCAATATCATATGGTTCAAGGTGTTGGACGCATTGATTGGAGTATCGGATTGATTGAAATCGCAATTGACTGATTTTGCCCAACCTGTGCTCCCAACCGATCGGCTCATGTGATGAACCGGTCGGCTGAGGTGCTGAACCGGTCGGGTGGAGTGTCCAGGCCGATCGGCTCATGCCCAGGTTGAAACGACCGGTTCAAGAGTTGAACTGATCGGCTCAACTGGTGCAACCGACCAGTTGGGAAAGTCATGTCGGCAAGAATTTTTCCTTTGGTTTCAAATTGCCCAATTCGATTGGGAATAACATTGGTATACGATACCAATTGAGAACGAAACAAGGAAAGTCTTTTTGAGCCGGATTAGGACCATGAACCGATCGGTTCAGGGCACCAACCGATCGGTTGGAGTGCCCCAAACGATCGGCTCAGGTCCAACCGATCGGCTCAATGGCCGAACCGATCGGTTCAGTTGTGAACCGATCATTTCAAGTTGCGAACCGGTTTCTTTTTGTGGAAAATTCTCGAACCCTTCTACTCCTGCTTTAGTCCTGTATTGCCGGGCACAGAGAACCCTATCCCATGACCTGCCTATATATAGGGGTATTGGGGGCTTCTCAAAGTACAACTCAATGCAAGTCGATTGGTTTGCGAAGTTGTCGTTCTCTTTGGTTTTGGTAACCGTGAGAGATCCTGAGCAAGTGCTTCCCACAAAAGGGAGGTGCAGCAAGGGAAGGACAACTGCAGTTGCAACTAGTAGCAGGAGAGTGTGTTGGCGACTAGTACGTCAATAGGAGGGTGCGACTCCTTCCACTTCCTTGTGGGACAAGGAGAGTAGAGTTCCAGGTGGTCCGTGTGGACTACTACAGAGGCGGGAGGTCACTGCCGCTCAGGAGGACAACTGTCATCCGACAGTCCGGTAGGAGGAGGAGTCGTCAGTCCCGGTGCGACCAGGAGCTGCACAGACGATGTCCAAGACCGGAGTTGAAGACCGCGCATTGCGTGAGGTATTGTCGCCGAGCAAGCCTCGGGACAAGGTATGATTCCACAAACCATCCTTTCCTATTATATAGACGTTGACGTGTTTCCTCAGTTTGGGTTTGGGGAGAAATTTTTGTTTCCGCTGCCTGCTCTGCCTCCCCTAAAACCCAACACCCAAGACCCTGGAGGAGGTAGCTATGTTTTTAGTTTCTGTGAAGCCTCATGCTCGGGTTGGTGGTTTCCCACATAGGAATCTAGTGGTGTATATAAGAGAGTTTTGGGTAAACATATCTCTTGGGTAAAGACCTATGAAGAGTTTGACACATCATGTTTTGGTTTGTGCTTATGTGGCTAGAGCTAGTAAAGCAACCAACTAGTACCAATGAGGTAATCCGAGAACCCTAGACTACGAGAGGAAAGATAAAGTATATGTGTATGAGATACTCATAGAGTTGATTTAGCTCAGAGAGACTGAGCATGACACTACCCTCGTGGTATGGGTTAGAGGAACCTCATTTGGACTATATAAAGTTTTGATACATGTTTCACAAGCCACTTGTATAAGTTTGTTTTAGCACAACCATTAGATAATAGTATACGTAAGATTGTGATCTAATCTCGAGGCATGATAGACATGATATGATGAAAACCTAGAGATTCTTTAATAAATATCCATGCATAAATGGTTAACCATATACTTAAATAATGATGATTATGTGATATTGTTGGTTAATCTTGTGATAAGATCACTAGTAAATGTTGCAATTTGATATGAACAATGGAATAAGATCATTTGAATGAAACATGTTCCATGAAGTGTTAACCTTTAACACTTAATAAAGATGAAAAATAGTTTGATAGTTAGCACAACATAATGCTTATGACACCTTGACGTATGAGTTAATCTTAGTTAACTCCTTTAGAACATGGTAATATGATGTGGGGAGCCTATCTCATGGGCAAAGATAACGATGAAACCCTAACAATGAGATATGTTATGACCTAATCTGAGCTTCTAAACCCTTGTTGAGCCTTCTATGAATTGAGGTTTTGCCCTAGATGCCTTTGAAACCTCCTAGCAGTGGTTTGGATCTGTTATGGAGCTTAGCTTTTTTCTATGTTGTACATATAATGGTGCCTACATGTGGATGAAGGCAAGAGAATGCTTTCCCTGGAAGTATGAGTATGGCTTACTTTCGATGATGAAAGTTCTTTTAAGATGTATATGATGTGAAAGACTAGATTTGTGGGCTTAATTTCGAGGACGAAATATCTTTTAAGTTGTGTAGGATGTGATGGAGTGGACTTTTGGAATACTAAATGTCCAATGACATAAGTGTTTTCACACATGTTGAGTTGTTTTGAGAGTTCCATGTGTTTTTGGTAAAATTGAGTGTTGATGATGTTAATATAATGATTTGGATACATAAGTTTAGGCCTACTTGAGTAATTTAATTGAATGGTCTAATAGTTGAGTTTTGTCACCAAATTTGAGTATAAGGTAGATCGAGAGATAAAGAAGTTATGGTTAAAATTTGGTAGCATTTGGATGCTCCTAGAGGGAGGTATTTAAGTTTGAATATTATGAAATAATGTGTATATTGATATTATTAGACCTAAGTTTGGGGCTTAATGGATGTGTCACGCGCCCTTGGTTGGGCTGCGTCTGCGTGAACAAATCTGGGTCGTTCATGGTTAATCTGATGGTTCAGGCCCTTGTCTTAAGGGAAGCCACAGATTGGGTTGTGGCTAGCTTCAACATGGCATGTAGATCATAGATCTGATGGATGTAAGTTTGTCATCAACCTCTAGTGGATTGAGGCTGGGACGTGGGGAGGATGAGGCCACGTTTTCCTCCACCACTTCATGGATTGTGGGAGTGAGTAAGATATCTAGCTGGACAGTTGGCTTTGGACTAGGATGAGCTCCCATTTGACCCCTTGGGTGAACTGCCTCACCACTCCAGTAGAGAGAACGAACTCCCAGTTCATGATGTCTCTCCATCTCTGCGAGTAGGTTAGAACCAGAGAAAGGAAATAGATATAGAGAGGGTATAGGAGGGAGACCAGTGAACGGAAAAGGAAGATGGGGTCCAGGGGAATCCAACCCCATCATTCCCATGACCTCCCGCAGTGGTTTTGGTAGCAAACCAACTCAACCCAGCCGACCATGAAGATGGAGCTCGAAGGATGTTGCAGGAATTTCCCACCATCTGTGGATGGGTTTGTCAAGTTTCTAGATTCATGGGCATGCTCGTGGAACCTTTACTTTGGGCTTTCATGGCACGGAGGCTTTTTGCCTCTTCTACACAGCCGCAACCACAGCTGGTGCCGACAAGCATATGGCATAAGAAGGAGGAGTCATCGGAAGCGGATCCAAGCAACCGTCAGCATGGAGGGAGGGATGACGAAGACTTTGGAAGCTCAACACTTTCATGAGGATATCTAGAAGAGGAAAATCGCTCATCGGAGAGAAGTGTTATGGCGGCGACTCTGTCTCAGATTCATGGAGGCTGTGAAGCATAGTCAGATGGCATGCGTCGAACATTTGAGTGAATGAAGGCCGGCGGAGGGTCAAAATGCCACGTGAAAACAATCAGGGGGAGCAATGTGATTTCACACCGAAGAAGGACCTCACGGCGGTGGTCACTCATGCACGGGAAATAGAGTCCCGCTCGGGACCCAGACGCGAGAGAAAGAAGGAAGAGAGGACCGGCTCAACCGGGTCCTGAGATAGTGAACCAGCAAGAACCCCTGAACCCACTAGTGAATTTGACCTAATCAATCGAAGAACCGGCCGCAGCAAGCAGAGGAGTTACGCCAACCTTAATGGCCATGTGGCGCGATCCAATTTGTCGCTTAAGGTAAATATTCCAGAAAATGCTTAGTTCTTGTATAATGCATAATAAATAGCTCGTTTATCTGAAAAATACAAACAAGGTACCAAAACGTTCAGAAAAATGAGTAGAACAACATGGAACCTTTATATCAGTCATTTGATGCATAAATATTAGTGATATCATGTAAGATGTGTAATGCTTAATTGATAGATAATAAATATAAAATATCGACCAAAAATTATGAGAAAATACCAGTAAGTGAAAAATCATATCTGTAATCCATCTGTTGTCAGTAATCATGATGTTGATACACAAAATCTTGTAATTTGCTCTATATGCCTTCTTAGGGCTTATAACCCTAAATAAAATGCAATAAATACATGCATGCTCAATATATAATGAAATTCACAGAATAAGCTCATATCAGTATATGGAACCTCAGTTTTAATTATGAGATCATAATGATGAACAGAATCCATGTTATATGAAGATGAATCTTAATACATGTTATAAAACCCTAATCTAGGTTAATGATGTAACCTAGGGTTAATATGTGCACAAAAAGGATATGGGACCTAATGTTCAAATGATGAACTTTGATAATGATATGTAACCTGGAAAATGACATCAGTAAGATAAATCTAAGACAAGAATGCAAGTAATGATTCAAGTATCCAAATGAGTAAGCAAGCCCTAAAATGGACATAACTAAGGCTAACGATGATGAGAACCTGATGAAAGTATATGATCTTGTCTTGATCAGGGTTGACCAGGTTAGATGATATGAGGAATATGTGTTTAGAATGATCTATCTCTCGATCAAGGTACGCCATTACCTCTTACTTGTCTTATTATACAATATGCTTGTGTTATATGTGTAGTAAAATACTTGACATATGGTATTGGATGAAATGATTGTCTTGTATGATATGTTGCTTGAAGTTCCATACGTATTGCTATGAACACATCAAACATAATATATTTGTTCCATTATATGAAAGCACCAACTCTATGGCAGTGTGCTTGGAAGTGACCGAACTCTTTGGTAGTGGTCACATTGTACATATGGAAGCACCAACTCTTTGGTAGTGTGCTTGGACCCAACTCTTTGGTAGTGGTCATAGTGTACATATGATCCAACTCTTTGGTAGTGATCATAAATACCTTGAGATATAATGGAAAATAAGCTTAAAATATGTGTTCTCTTTTGTTAATGAATATCTTTGTAGAAGTATACACTTTCCCTTATATTTGTTTAATGCTGCCAAGTATTAGTTTTATCTTATTGCCAAGATATGATGAGAGGTATATAAAAGAGATGTAGGCATACTCAGTACATTATTCTTGAATATTGTGTTGACGTGTAACATATGTAATCTTTTGTTTAGGTTGTGGTTATGCTCTTGAAGATCCAAGATAGTGAGAGTTGTGTGGCAAGCTGATGTACAGGTGGACCTGTTGTCTTAAGATCTTGTTGTTTAGATGTAGTACATGTATATGTATAGTTTGTTGTTCAATATGTAACATCAAATGTTGTAACAATTCATGTTGTAATTATAATTGAATGGTGAACATGTGTGTATGGTTTTATTATTGTTCATGTACATGTACTACTGATTATTTCCTTCTGACTCCCTTGATTTTCTTCTTCTTAGCCTAGTGTGGGATGTTTAAATTGGAGTTCTCGCTGAGGTAAGTGTTTCAATTTGGACATCACACATCAGATTAAGTTTTAAAAAATCCGGGGACGTCACATTAGCCATGTATCTCTTTCTAGAAGTTGCAGACATTGTACTTATCAGTGATGTGACTGCAATGTCTTCATCACATTTGGCTTTCCAATCCTTGTTGACATCTCTGATGAGGGTGGTGAGGTAGTTGTTGTCCAAGGAATGCTCCTCTCCAAATATATAGAAGGAGAAAATACATTGGTTTCCATTAATGATGTGCCTAGTGTAGATGGTGACAAACCCAAGGGTGAGTTTTTTAGATGGTCTGGTCTCATGGAACCATTTACTACCAAATCCTAACTCCAGATCACTACAAAGTCAATGGAGATAAGACCTAGGCATCAATCCCTAGCATGTTATTATCAAAGAGTGAATGTGGAAGAATAAAAGATTAGCATACATGAACATATAACAAGATAAATGCAAAAATATAGCCTCAAAATTCAAAAGGATACATGAATACATATTGTTTTATTACAAAATTTCAATTACATATCAAAAAGTACATTCTACAAGTCTACTCATGTACACTAGGGATCTTACAACAAGTCACTAGAACATAGCTCACCAAGCCATCCAGTCCTAGCCATCTTTGAACTAAAAAAATATGTGAAACAAGTGGGTCAACACACAAGGTGTTGATTACATGATATATATATATATATATATATATATATATATATGGGTATATCTTCGCTACCCGTGCGGGTAACTAAGATTCACTACCCGTGCATCAATTTTGTAATGGGAAGGTATGCATTTGTAATGAGATAATCCAAATTTGTAATGAGACGACCGGAATTGTAATACAAAGACTCGTTTTGTATTACAGCGTTGTTACAGTAATAAATATATATTTATTACTGTAACAGCGTTGTAATACAAAATGAGTTTGTGTATTACAATTTTGGTCGTCTCATTACAAATTTGGTTGTCTCATTACATATATGTGTCATCCCATTACAAATTTGATGCACGGGTAGCGAAATCTTAGTTACCTGCATGGGTAGCGAAGATATACCCTATATATATATATATATATATATATATATATATATATATATATATATATATATATATATATATATATATATATATATATATATATATATATATATATATAGCTTTGCGTAATTGAAAATATTGCATAAGTAAAAGATTAAGAGTAAACAAGTTAAGTTTTTAGCAAAATGATAGACCATGTTTTATGTCATTTAAATTTAATCCAATTATACCAACAATATCATGTATCATAAGGCCTTTGACCAACTTCCCACTGGAAGGGTTTGTAAGAGTGCTCAAGATTAGCTAACCCTTTGATACATGAGGGACCTCAAGACCATTGCCAAGATCTAACCCTTTTATCCACATCGTCTATCCTATCTTGACAACTCAAGTAGGGAACTCAACCTTGTGTCCTTACCCCAAGAATATAGGCAGGCGCATAAGGTTTGTATAGTGGAGTTATATATTATTTTTTCAAGTTATAAAACAGACAAGACAAACATCAAGTACAATACTAGAATACCACGTGGAAATATTTGAGCAAGTGAACAAGCATACATATGTATCACAGTTCAAGAAAGAAATTCATAGTCATATAATTATCAAAGCCCATACCTAGTTCATTGATTCATAACCTAACTTATCCTTGATCATCTAACCACAACACACACCTCACTAAAAGCAAGATTACATACATGTATTAGTTCTCATTAGTAACCTGAATTAGTTCCATTTTAAGGTTTTGACCAAGTTAGGTTCAAGTTTATTATTATACTTCATTTTATGATCTTTTATTGATCTAGGGTTCATCATGAAGGCATAGTTCAAATTTCATGTCAATATGAGGCTCCATATATTTTGTATGATTATTTCCAAGTTTAAGTCACTTATGTTCATAACAAGGTCATAAGACTCATAATAGAGGATGCCATGTTAAGGATAATCAAGTGAAGGGGTATAAGCATAGTATTTGATTTAGATCAACAAGACTAGAACATAAGACTAATAATCAAGATTAAGTGGATGTCCCAAGAGCAAACATCATACAACCAACATGGGATTTAAACATTTCACTCATACATGAAATCACCAATATAGTTTACAAACCTCCCATCTCCTTGTGCCCTCTCGCCTTGGCGATTAGGGCTCCGGAAGCAGTGGACGTCCACCCCCTGTAGGTTAGGGTTTTCCCTTGTAGGTTCAAGTGTGGGGTGTTGTATTGGGTCTTGTCTTCATGGAGAAGGAACTGGAGGACCGTTTTGTAGGGCTTAAGCTGACAGATGACGACGATGAACCAATAGACGTCAACCTGTAGGCAGCGGTGATGAGGAGGAAGACCATAGAGAACTGGCGTTGGTGGGGTGCCTTCTCACCGATCGCACTTTCAACCTGAAGGCTATGGAAAGGACCTTGTCTCAGGCATGGAGTCTAGTGAGACAGTGGTTTTCAAGAAGTTAGAAGGCGACACCTTTGTAATGCAATTCTCACATTGGCGAGATAAACAATGTGTGATGGATGGCGCCCCATGGAATTTTGATTGGCAGCTTCTTATGTTTAAAGAGGTGGATAAGGAGGAGCAACTGGGGCACCTGCAAATCAACTGAACACCCTTTTGGGTGCGCCTCTACGGCCTACCCATGGGGTACAGGGGGGAAAAGACAGTGCTGGAAATCTCGGGACGCATAGGCGTCGTGATGGCAACGGATAGGGATGGGTCAGGGTGGGACTCCTCTGTCCATGTCTGTGTGTTGCTGGACGTAACCCGTCCCCTTAGAAGAATCCTAAAGCTTAAAGTTAAAAGTGGACATGTCGTCGATGTGGAAGTAAAGAACGAACGACTGGCGATGTTTTGTTTCAATTGTGGCTTGCTAGGCCATGTGGATCGGGACTGCAGCAGCTACACGGAAGGAGGGGAGCAGCAGCAATGCTGGGGTAGATGGTTGAGGGTGTCACCGTGGAAACAACACCGAGAAGAGAATGTTAGGGAAGAAGTCAGGGGAGGGACGCAGAGGAAGCTGACGTTCAAGAATAAGGAGCCCTCAGGCGAGGCGAGCAGGATGGAGGGTGAGGAGGAAGGTAGCAGTACAGGGGAGGAGATGAGAGGTGAGAGAGGAAGGCAGAAGGGGGACAATGGTCAGGTAGAGTGGTAGGGAAGGGAGGACGGTATGGGGACATAGGGTGAGGCTGGGGGTGCAGGAGGTAGGGGGCAACGTCAAGTGGGATGGGGTGTCGTTGGAGGACAGAGGAGGGAAGAACGGTCTGCGATGAGGGGGGGTAATGATAGGGGGAAGGAGGGATGATCAAAAGGGCAATGGGATGGAGGGCCCGATGATGAGGGTAGGGGAGAAGGCAGTGGCTTTTCACACAGAGGGAGGGAAGGGCACAGCAGCACCTATGGTGGAGGAAGCGAGCAGAACATAGAAACAGGATGATAGCAATACAACTTGGGGTACGATGCGGGAGAAACCAAAGGTGTGTTACACAAAGCACGAACTACTGGGGCTGAAAAGACATGAACATATAGATGAGATAGCATTGGAGGCGGACTCTCTGGATACAGAGGACGCAACGTCCATCCATGTTGAACCCTTAGAGCACAGGAGGTAGCAGGTCGAAGAGGAGGGAGAGATGTCCCGCTCACAAGGACAGCAACAAAGAGATGGGAAGAAGATAGGCATCGACCACACTTTGAAGGTTGATCACTAAGATCGGCATGTGGATGAAACAAAGGAACAGGAGAGAGTGAACGTGTAAGGACCAAAGTACGTGGATGATCGCATCATACAAAAGAGCATTGAATCAAAAAGGGCTATCATGAGGGCACAGAGGAAAAAAGAAGTAGGACTGAGAATGAAACATGGGAACAAACACACTAGGGGGGAAAAGAGACTTCACCCATGGGTCTACAAGATGAGCAGAGGGATGAGACTGGGAATTCCAGAGGAGGAGGTGGTGTGGGAACATGCAACAAGGAAGAGGGGGAGGTGTGGAGAGGTCTGCAACATGGACCTTGATGAGCTACCTACGAAATCTTTGGTAGAAAAAAGATACAAGATGTACAGTGAATATGCACCAGGAAGATTTGGGGTCATCATGACTCAAGTAGCGGAGATTGGCAGTGCCCAATCCCATGAAGGCCAATGAAAATCTTCAACAGGAACTGTTAGGGATTGGGCGACCCTGACACATGCAAGGCTTTACGAGCTTGGGTTTGGAGAGAACGTCCAAACATAGTTTTCATTATGGAAACTATGATAGCTGATAGGAAGCTAGATGATGTAAAGAGGAGTTGTGGCTTCACTGATGGCTTGTGTATTTCTAGTGAGGGGAGGGTAGGTGGACTGGGTTTCTAGTGGAAGGAAGCAGAAGTGGAGGTGATTAACTACTCTCAAAGGCATGTGACAGTTTTGGTCAAGAATACCAACAATGGTGTAAAGTGGAGAGCGGTGGGGATTTATGGGTGGGCGGACTAGGCAAACAAGTTTAAGACTTGGGTGCTCATGAGGAAGATCAAGGAAGAGGCTGAGGACCCAGTTATCTTTTTTGGAGACTTCAATGAGATAGTGTCAAATGCCGAGAAGAAAGGGGGTCCCCCAAAAGATGATAAATTTATGTAGAATTTTTGTGATGTTATAGACGATTGTGAGCTGATGGATGTTGGTTTTGAAGGAAATGTATTCACGTGGAAACGCGGCCTTACTGAAAGAACACTGGTCCAAGAGAGACTTGACAGATTTCTTCCTGAGCTTGAATGGAGGAACCTCTTCACATATTGTAAGGTTTTCCATCTTCCCATTTACGAGTCGGATCATGCACCTATCGTTCTAAAGGCAGACAGGAGAGACAAAAATAAAAAGAGAAAAGGACACTTCATGTTTGAGCCAATGTGGGTGGGTGAGGAAAGTTGCACTACTATCATTATGGAGGCTTGGGAAGCTGCTGAAGGCAGCGAGTTGACAAAAAAATTGACGAAATGCAAGGAGAGTCTAAAATCATGGGCTACTGAAAAGTTTGGAGAAAGAAGAAGGAAGGTAAAGGAACTAGAGAATGAGATCAAGGGGATGCAATCTCTTCCTATGGATCAAACAAATCTTGATAGGGCGGAGGAAAAATCAAAAGAACTCCAATACTGGCTACAAAAGAATGAGGAATATTGGGCTGCTCGGGCATGGGTAAAAGAACTGAAAGAGGGAGATCGCAACACTTCATACTTCCACCAAAAAGATACAAATAGGAGGTGGAGAAATAGGATTGATTGCTTAGAAGATGAGCAAGGGGTCATGAGATCAAAGGAGGGGGATATCATAGCAATCATAGTGAGACATATTGCCCAACTTTTTCATACTAGCAACCCCACGGTTTTTGAAGAGGATACAAAGGGGCTGTGGGAGTTGATATTGGTGTCCCAATGAGAGGATTTAGAGAGGGATATCATGGATGAGGAAATATGGACAACACTAAAACATATGCATCCAAATAAAGCCCCCGGTTCGGATGGTATGAAGGCTATGTTTTACCAAAACTATTGGGGAATTGTTGGGAAGGGTGTGGCGAGCTACATCAAAGGGTGGTGGAAAGGGGAAATAAGTATAGGGGCGGTAAATGATACTCTTGTTGTGCTTATACCAAAGACAGACAAGCCAAAGACAATAGGAGAATTCAGACCTATTAGTCTTTATAACGTGGTGTACAAGATCGCATCCAAAGTCCTGACGAACTGATTAAAGCCTCTTATGAACAACATTGTTTCTGAAAACCAGAGCGCCTTTGTCCAGGGGAGGATGATAATGGACAACGCCTTCATAGCTTATGAAGTGTTCCATTCTATGAAAAGAGATAGGGAAGGAAAAAAGGCAGCCTCGCGTTGAAATTGGACATGTCCAAAGCGTACGATAGAGTGGAGTGGAGCTTTCTAGACGTCACTATGGAGAAGATGGGGTTTGGGCTGAAGTGGAGGAATAAAGTCCAACAATGCATAACGTCCATCCAGCACACTTTCTCAATTAATGGAGACAGGACCCAAAGCACAAAGCCAGGACGTGGACTTCGCCGGGGTAACCCTCTTTTCCCCTATCTTTTCATTTTGTGTGTTGAAGCATTCTCTACTTTGATTTCCATTGTTGACCACGACAACCTTCTACACAGCATTAAGCCAAGTAGGGGTGTGCCTTGTATTTCACATCTTTTCTTCACAGATGATAGTATCCTTTTTGCTAGAGCAACTACTGCAGAATGTCTGAAGATAGCTGAGATCATCAGCCAATATGAACAGGAATCGGGTCAAAAGATTAATTTCTCAAATACAAAGGTTGTTTTCAATAAAGGGGTAGAGGCGGATAAATAGGAGGAGTTGAGGCAACTCCTAGGCTTGAAAGTAGTGGACAGACACGCCAGCTATTTGGGTCTCCCGACAACCATGGGAAGGTCCAAGAACGAGGTGTTCAACTTCATTAGAGAAAAGATTTGGCAGAAGCTTCAAGGATGGTCGAAAAAGTTTTTATCCAAAGCAGGGAGGGAAGTCCTAATCAAAGTGGTTGCTCAAGCCATACCCACATACATCATGAGCATCTTCCAGCTGTCGGTGGGTACCATAGCTGAGATACAAAGGATGGTGGCTAGATTCTGGTGGGGAATAAATGATAAAGAGAGGAAAAGGTCTTGGATAAGTTGGGAGAGAATGTGCAGGCCAAAGAGGCAGAGGGGTCTCGGCTTCAGGGATTTCTAGAATTTTAACCAAGCCCTCCTAGCTAGGCAACTATGGTGAATAGCCAACAACCCAGAATCCCTAGTGACTAAGGTACTCAAAGCTAGGTATTTTCCAAGGACGTCCATATGGGAATCCATACGAGGACATAATCCCAGCTATTCTTAGAGGAGCCTATGGGGAGAAAAGGATTTACTAAAGGAAGGGATGCAATGGAGAGTAGGTGACGGAACGAAGGTGAACATTTGGGAAGATAACTGGCTGCCGAGGGAGGATGACAAGCTTGCATGTTTTAAAAGGGAGAATGGTCCAGAGTATAGCACAGTCTGTGAGCTGCTGACAGAAGATGGAACTCAATGGGATGAAGACAGAGTCAAAGAATGTTTCTCGAACTACTATGTTAAAAGAATATGCGCTATCCAACTCAGTCTGTGGAGACCTAAAGATGCTTTGATGTGGTGGCCTTCAAGGTACGGAGAGTTCTCGGTCTATTCTACCTACTGGCTGGGTTTGCATGTGAAAGAGGAAGCGAGGAGTTTTGCATATCGACAAGGTGATTCTCTATGGAAAAGAATATGACATGCTGGATGGAGTCCCAAAACAACCCATTTCCTATGGAGGGTATGCACAGGATGCTTAGCGACGAGGGGGTGTATCTTCGATAGGCATTGCCTAGAGGATGGAACATGCATGCTTTGTGGGTCAGAGAAGGAGACTATACCTCACATGCTTTTATGTTGTTCAATGTGGTTGAAGTGTGGGAGCAGACACCGAGAGAAGTGCAAGCATGGGTGGACGAAGCTAGGGATGAGGATATCACCTCGTCCGTGGGCGCTGCGCGAGAAAGGTGGTCCATGCAGGAGGTGGAATACTTAGTTGTTGGCATGTGGACGGTGTGGAGGGCTAGATGTATACAGACATTCCAGAGTAGTGATGTACAAAGCGGCTATCGGCTACGGAGTGATTTGACGATGGTGCGACGGGAAGGGCAGTGACAAGGCCAGATGGAGGGAGATGAAGGGTGGGGTAACATGGTGCAGCAATAGTGAGAGGGGGAAGTTGATGCACACTCAAGAGAGGCATGAGGACACACTGACTAGTAGAGGAGAGCGGTGGGGAATGAGGTATGGGGGAGGCGCGAAGGGGACAATGACGCCCAACTATGAGATGAAGGGGGTGTTAGTGCTCACCAAGGGAGTGAAGGGGGAGATGACGGGGTGTCAGTGGATAGAGGACATTACGTCTGGAGGAAACCAACTCAGGGTAGAATAAAAATAAACTTCGACGGCTCTGTGGGTGAGGATGATTGGGCGGGAATTGGGTTGGTAGCTAGGTATGATATGGGCAGGCTGGTGGGTGTTGCGGCGGAGAAGGTAAGCTCAGGGACAGACGTCGCCATCATGGAAGTGCTAGCAGTGAGAGCAGCTTTGTTATGAGCAAGGAAAGAGGGATATGACGACATTGAAGTAGAAATGGACTCTTTACATGATGTCCATGCATGCACAAGCAAGAAGACACGAAGGGACTACTTAGGAGCCATTGCTGAAGATGTCAAATATTTACAATTTCAGTTTTCCTTCTGTAGCTTATATTATGTCAATCGTAGGTGTCACAGAGTTGCCCATGAGGTGGCCAACTCTGCCCGTCGGGGCCAAGTAGCTATATTTTCCTATTCTCAACATTTCCCTTTGAACCTTTTGTCTCTTGTAAACCTTGATTTAGTCAGTTAATAGTAGTTACGGGGATCCCCAACCATAGGGCTTCCCGTCCCTCTTTCAAAAAAAAACCAATATAGTTTACATATGCTATTAAGATTCAAGATGAGAATAAGGTGGGACATCCAAATAGGGGTGGAAATTTGGTTAATTTGCTTGGTTATAGTTAATTCGGTTCAGTTAAATGATCAATTTGTAGTTTGAGATTTTAACGGATAACCTAACTGAATTAGTGTTGGTTAATTTGGTTATGGTACTCGATTAATGGTTAATTCTATCAGTTAATTTGGCTAACCAAATAACACTCTTTGAATAATATTGTATGAAAACACTCATAAAATTTTGAACCATTGATAGTATTGCATATTGTAACATACTGAATCTCGGGTTTATTTTCTATTTAACCCATATTCAAGCTTTCATTTCCTCCTTATCCTTTTTGGACTTCTCCCTAAATTTTCCTATCTTTTCTATCCTCGTTGTCCTCAATGTTGAAATTGAGCAATACTTAATGATGTGTATTATATTTGACCATGGGTTTTTGCACAAATATCTCAACTAGTGTGTTAATTAGAGTCTAATAATGCAAAATAACCACTTATGAGAGATAATTAGTAGATTATATATATTTAGAGTTTGTATGGCTTTTTGGGACAAGAAATGATCAATAATGTGGTTTTGAGTTAGTTAGTGAAAAAAATAACCCTTTTCTTTTCTCTCTCCTCCTAAATGTTAATAAATCATAAAAAGGAGAATAGGAGGTGTGACATGACTCTTGAATGACTGTAAAATGTCCATGTGACGTCCCCAGATTTTGATTCTCCAAACCCTATTGGGAATGAGATGTCAGAATCCGAAAACATCATCCAATCATATCAGAAAGCGATGCGGAAGCATAATACGCATACATGAACATGCAACCATAACATACTCAACATTCAACATGTATATTTATACAAAATGAATTATTACAACATGATTTACAGTTACAGATTGAATGAAACTCTACAAGTCTGAACATGTATGCTAACAGGATCTTAGACAATAGGTACAACATGTACAACTTGCTCACATCTTATTCTTTATATCCCATTCTAGCTCTGGACCTAGAAAATACGAGAAACAAAAACATCAACAAAAGTTGGTACGTGGAATTAAAGAGCTATACTATGCTGGCATATAAAATACTCAAAATTGAAGAAAGAGAAAGAAAACATTATTTAAAGGCAGAGAAATCAGGTAATCCCAAGTTATTAATCATATTTCAATGGACATGTATTACTATGGTGGACTTAGCACAAACATAAATATTGGGCCCTATCCCTGCATACCTTGTACCATTAGGGATCTCCCCGTGTACCCTGTACCATTAGGGAGGTGCTAGTCAACATTAATACTTTCCCTCTCAAATAGGGAGATTAATGAACCATCAGTAACTACATTCCATTTTATTTCTTTAGTGTTCTTATTGTTCAAGGCGGAAATGACAATACATATAGATCTACATCCAACAATGTATTTCAAGTACAAACAAACAAGTACATATATTTAACATCCAGCAAATCTAGTCATATAATTATATCCACGTACCTGAGTTCAGAGATTCATACTTATATTCTGGATCATCTACATCTCTGGTCATCACCTGATCAAAACAATACCATATACTATCATCAGGTTCTTATCATCTTACATCTCATCTTAACCCTAATCGTATCCATTTTAGGGTTTTCTTAACTCATTAGGATATTCTCATCATTACTTGCATTCTTGTCTTAGAATTATCTTAATGATGTCATTTTCCAGATTATGGTTCATTATCTGAACATTAGGTTCCATATCCTTTTTGTGCACATATTAACCCTAGTTACATCATTAACCCAGATTAGGGTTTTATAACATGGATTAAGATTCATCTTCATATAACATAGATTCTCTTCATCATTATGATCTCATAATTAAAACTGAAGTTCCATATACTGATATGATCTTACTCTGTGAATTTCATCATTTATTGAGCATGTGTGCATTTATTACATCATCTTTAGTGTTATTAGCCCTAATTAGACATATTAATTAAATTACATGATTTCGTGCATCAACATCATAATTACTTATATCAGATGGATTATAAGTATGAATATGGATTTACTGACATTTTTCCATAATTTTAGACCATTGTTTGCTATTTATCATGCATCAAACAAGCATTACTCATCTTACATGATATCACTGATATATAATAGTCAAAAGCCTTTTATTATAGTTCTATTTCATTCTACACATTTTTCTGAACGTTTTGATACCTTGTTTGTATTTTTCTGACATTCCTATGATTTACTAGGATTTATCTAAGATCTGTGATATTTATGAAGATTAATACCTTTTCTGGCTAATCGCCAGCCGCCACGTGGAGACTTAGGGGCGCGGCTCTTCCTTGCTGGTCTCAAGCAAGCCTTTGGTTCACTAGATATGCGGCTGGTTCACTACCTAGACCTGGTCCGCCATTTCCCCCCTTTCTTCCTCATTCTTTCCCGCAACGCAACCCGATCCCTATTTCTCCGCAAGGTAGGGCGCAGCTGCATGCTTCGTTGGTCTGCCGCTCCTTGCTGGGCGTGAGAGCCTCCAGGTCTGATTTCGAGAAGCCACCAACTGAGCCTCCGTTGCGCTCCCTTACACAGATCGGTGCCCCTATTCTCTCTTCGGGCCTCAAACAAGCGTACGAGTACACTGGACTCATTTCACGGCGGCAGCCACGAGGGGCATCCCCGGCGAGAAAGGTCCCACACAAGGTCTCTCTTTTCCGCACGACGCAGCATAGCCGCAGACCTCGTCTCTGGCTGGACTCCGCCCACACATGCTCACCGCCGCTGGGATCTGTTCCACATGGGCGCATCCGCACTGCTCACCTACAACGAGCAAAGAGCAGCGAACAACAAATGGAAGATTTGGGATCTTCACGACTCAAGAGAAAGGTTCTGGATCCGTGGATAAGATAGAAGACGATCGCCTCTCCTCTAGGAACTTAAAGGAGGAGTGTTCATCACGCGAGGAATCCTAAATGTGTACCTTGAAGCTCTTATTCTCTTGGCCATGGCTTCCAGATCTCTGGTGAAGAGCTGGGATTCCTAATGACCTTGAAAGGTCACGGTAGACTCATAGAAAGGAATCATAGGTAGAGAAGGTGTGATGACACCAAGGGCACAACACAGGCATCATTGAATATGATGGAACTGCCGCCTGGGATGATGGACTTGTGAGAGACGATGGATAAAAAGAGATAAAAGTCTCTCAGTACCAGCTTCAAGTAAACGGAAATGGGTTATGATTGTTGTGTAGATCCTTAGTTTGCGGGTGAAATATCCAGCGATTATCCCCCTTTCATCAGATCCAAACTACACTTCCACCCTGATTTGTTCCTCCATTTTCGAAGGTGAGCAATGACCTGAAAGTTATTCAGAATTCGTATATCAGCTCCTGGCAAGGTTCCACATAACCCACTAACACAATGGTAGTGTGACATTGTTGTGTTGCAATGGCCACTTGACTTTATTCTAATATTATTGAAACCTTGCCCCCCTCCTTAATCCAAGTAATCAATATTTGCACTTGCATAGGCTTGAGAAGAAATATTTGCACTTCAGACATATGTTTATAATATCCTAAAATGTATCCCACCAAAATTTGGAGGCTCATAATCAAATGTTTGTCTATTAATTGATTCCTCCAATAACATCAATATAGGGGTAGATGGTCAAATAAAATGATCGAATATATTTAAGTTGTAACCAAACAACTTCAATACACTTACGGTGATCATGATACAACCTAGAGTTCCTAATGAACTATTCATATTCATGTATATCATGAATGGTGATATAAGCACATAATTACCCAATTTGATTAACTAAATGTATTCCTCATCATTGACATACATTATGTGTCATGGTCATAAATTGGAATTTTATTGTGACAGGAAACAACAATTGAATAACCAGTCACTCAATTTGGGTTCAACCATCGACACAATATTCATAGTCCTTGAACACCATATTGGGTATTAAGACCCTAAAATCAGGGTCATCACATTCAACCCACCTTATATGGAATTTTGTCCTCGAAATTCAACTAATCTCATCCTTAAGAGGTTATTTAGGAGTTCAACTTCATATACATCATAGTTTCTTAGGTTCTAAGACCACCATATTGCATACACTCTAAGTAGTCAGCTTAGGGTCTAGAGGTTCTTGGGTGTGTCCACCCTACCATATATATGTGGAAGCATCACTTAAAGTCTTAGCCATAACATGACATTATGATATCTTAGGATTACATCACCCCTAGGGATATGGGTTTTGTTCATACTTTTAAAGTTCAAGAGGAATTCATTTATATGCCATGGTATTCAGATCATTCAAATCTAACATCATTAACATCTTTACAATGATTTTAGGATTAGAGGAGACTTATCTTCATCCTTGATATTAGGATTTTTCTACATAAGAAGGGCTTACGTAACATGCTTGATGATTAGGGTTTCACCCTATGGTGTGATATTCATACCCAACTTAGAAGCATACATTGAGAAGGATCAAAGTTACGAACTATATTTCTGATCATATATCCTATGATCCAAAAATATCTTTATATCAAGTTCATTAGTTCAACTTTTTATGTCTTGCATGTATTATGTGAAGGGAAAAAGAGAATATACTAAGTTTATCCCATGATCTCAGCATCATATCTTTCATGTTTCATATGAAGGGGAAGAGAATATTTTAAAGTCAAACTTATCATGATTTCAATCTTGGGTAGTACATGTATGATATAGGGGGAAAAATATAGAATAGGTCAGCTTATACGAGTGATTCCTCATATATAAATCATCCATATAGCTCAAGTGAGGTTTCTATCATCATATATTAAGAAAGAGAAGAAGAAGGGAGAACATGTATTTTGAGTATCTTTTGCACAAAGAATCATACTCTCATAACTAGAGTTCATATATTACCTCACTTGCAACTAATGATGAGATTCACAAAATATGTCACTCCAGCTAGGACCTAACTTAGCCAAAGGATTGACTTTATCATATGGGTCATCTACCCATCCTTTTCTTTTACCCAATTCTCACATATAGATTTGAATCATGCATAAGGACTCAACTCAACACTCAAGAGTAATCTAGTGTAGGACATTTTTTTCCACATCTCATATATTGGAGGCTAGGTCCTATGACCTTCTTTTTGTGGGTCTTACTCTCTCTAGAGTTCACCACATATCTCATCCTACCACTACATATCCTCCTTGTATAAGAGCTTGAGGCTCATGCACACTCATCTCTATCTTACTAAGCTTATCTTGAATAGGAAAAGGGAATATACTTTCATCATCACTACTTAGCATAGATCCTCCCAAGAGTGGATTTGATTCATATATAACTCAAATCTTAATAAGGAAACTTATACCATCATAGATCAACTTAGGTAACATTCTATATACTTATTTCCTTCATCTTTCTTTTATCTATCTTTCTATCACATAACCTTATGAGGCTCTAGACATCTAATCTAGATCTATTCTCTCTTCTAGACTGATGTCACTCCCTTCCACTTAGATTGCATGAACACCCACTACTCTCCTGTGTGAGGGACACATTTTTATATTTACATATATATAATGAAATATTATATATTTTTTCTCCGAGAAGACAGACGTCAGAGAAAACTGTCGAGGCTCGAGCCGATTGGAAAACAAAACCAAATCAGCAAAACGAGTGTCCAACACACAGTAGATAGTCCAGTGCCATGTCATCTAGTGAAATGGTGAGAACATGGTGTAGATTAGTGTAGCTACCCAATACATATGAGCTCTATATGTAAAAGGTTTCTCACACTTATCTAAACCTAGTTCTCAAACATCTAGGTTCTAACTTAGAGGCTAAGTCAAACCTTATTCCTATAGAACAACTTACTAACTTTCTAAGGTTTAAGGTGAAAGGTGAAATTTAGTTTTTATGTTTCATGGTGAGCAATTGTCAGGTGTAACTATTGTTCATGCTCTGATACCAACTGTGACGTCCCCGGATTTTGATTCTCCAAACCCTATTGGGAATGAGATGTTAGAATCCGAAAACATCATCCAATCATATCAGAAAGCGATGCGGAAGCATAATACGCATACATGAACATACAACCATAACATACTCAACATTCAACATGTAAATTTATACAAAATGAATTATTACAACATGATTTACAGTTACAGATTGAATGAAACTCTACAAGTCTGAACATGTATGCTAACAGGATCTTAGACAATAGGTACAACCTGTACAACTTGCTCACATCTTATTCTTTATATCCCATTCTAGCTCTGGACCTAGAAAATACGAGAAACAAAAACATCAACAAAAGTTGGTACGTGGAATTAAAGAGCTATACTATGCTGGCATATAAAATACTCGAAATTGAAGAAAGAGAAAGAAAACATTATTTAAAGGAAGAAAAATCAGGTAATCCCAAGTTATTAATCATATTTCAATGGACATGTATTACTATGGTGGACTTAGCACAAACATAAATATTGGGCCCTATCCCTGCGTACCTTGTACCATTAGGGATATCCCCACGTACCTTGTACCATTAGGGAGGTGCTAGTCAACATTAATACTTTCCCTCTTAAATAGGGAGATTAATGAACCATCAGTATCTACATTCCATTTTATTTCTTTAGTGTTCTTATTGTTCAAGGCGGAAATGACAATACATATAGATCTACATCCAACAATGTATTTCAAGTACAAACAAACAAGTACATATATTTAACATCCAGCAAATCTAGTCATATAATTATATCCACGTACCTGAGTTCAGAGATTCATACTTATATTCTGGATCATCTACATCTCTGGTCATCACCTGATCAAAACAAGACCATATACTATCATCAGGTTCTTATCATCTTACATCTCATCTTAACCCTAATCGTATCCATTTTAGGGTTTTCTTAACTCATTAGGATATTCTCATCATTACTTGCATTCTTGTCTTAGAATTATCTTAATGATGTCATTTTCCAGATTATGGTTCATTATCTGAACATTAGGTTCCATATCCTTTTTGTGCACATATTAACCCTGGTTACATCATTAACCCAGATTAGGGTTTTATAACTTGGATTAAGATTCATCTTCATATAACATAGATTCTCTTCATCATTATGATCTCATAATTAAAACTAAAGTTCCATATACTGATATGATCTTACTCTGTGAATTTCATCATTTATTGAGCAGGTGTGCATTTATTACATCATCTTTAGTGTTATTAGCCCTAATTAGACATATTAATTAAATTACATGATTTCGTGCATCAACATCATAATTACTTATATCAGATGGATTATAAGTATGAATATGGATTTACTGACATTTTTCCATAATTTTAGACCATTGTTTTCTATTTATCATGCATCAAACAAGCATTACTCATCTTACATGATATCACTGATATATAATAGTCAAAAGCCTTTTATTATAGTTCTATTTCATTCTACACATTTTTCTGAACGTTTTGATACCTTGTTTGTATTTTTCTGACATTCCTATGATTTACTAGGATTTATCTAAGATCTGTGATATTTATGAAGATTAATACCTTTTCTGGCTAATCGCCAGCCGCCACGTGGACACTTAGGGGCGCGGCTCTTCCTTGCTGGTCTCAAGCAAGCATTCGGTTCACTAGATATGCGGCTGGTTCACTACCTGGACCTGGTCCGCCATTTCCCCCCTTTCTTCCTCGTTCTTTCCCGCAACGCAACCCGATCCCTGTTTCTCCGCAAGGTAGGGCGCAGCTGCATGCTTCGCTGGTCTGCCGCTCCTTGCTGGGCGTGAGAGCCTCCAGGTCCGATTTCGAGAAGCCACCAACTGAGCCTCCGTTGCGCTCCCTTACACAGATCGGTGCCCATGTTCTCTCTTCGGGCCTCAAACAAGCGTACGAGTACACTGGACTCATTTCACGGCGGCAGCCACGAGGGGCATCCCCGGCGAGAAAGGTCCCACACAAGGTCTCTCTTTTTCGCACGACGCAGCGCAGCCGCAGACCTCGTCTCTGGCTGGACTCCGCCCACACATGCTCGCCGCCGCTGGGATCTGTTCCACATGGGCGCATCTGCACTGCTCACCTACGACGAGCAAAGAGCAGCGAACAACAAATGGAAGATTTGGGATCTTCACGACTCAAGAGAAATGTTCTAGATCCGTGGATACGATAGAAGACGATCACCTCTCCTCTAGGAACTTAAAGGAGGAGTGCTCATCACGCGAGGAATCCTAAATGTGTACCTTGAAGCTCTTATTCTCTTGGCCATGGCTTCCAGATCTCTGGTGAAGAGCTGGGATTCCTAATGACCTTGAAAGGTCACGGTAGACTCATAGAAAGGAATCATAGGTAGAGAATGTGTGATGACACCAAGGGCACAACACAGGCATCATTGAATATGATGGCACTGCCACCTGGGATGATGGACTTGTGAGAGACGATGGATAAAAAGAGATAAAAGTCTCTCAGTACCAGCTTCAAGTAAACGGAAATGGGTTATGATTGTTGTGTAGATCCTTAGTTTGCGGGTGAAATATCCAGTGATTATCCCCCTTTCATCAGATCCAAACTACACTTCCACCCTGATTTGTTCCTCCATTTTCGGAGGTGAGCAATGACCTGAAAGTTATTCAGACTTCGTATATCAGCTCCTGGCAAGGTTCCACATAACCCACTAACACAATGGTAGTGTGACATTGTTGTGTTGCAATGGCCACTTGACTTTATTCTAATATTATTGAAACCTTGCCCAATCCAAATAATCAATATTTGCACTTGCATAGGCTTGAGAAGAAATATTTGCACTTCAGACATATGTTTATAATATCCTAAAATGTATCCCACCAAAATTTGGAGGCTCATAATCAAATGTTTGTCTATTAATTGATTCCTCCAATAACATCAATATAGGGGTAGATGGTCAAATAAAATGATCGAATATATTTAAGTTGTAACCAAACAACTTCAATACACTTACGGTGATCATGATACAACCTAGAGTTCCTAATGAACTATTCATATTCATGTATATCGTGAATGGTGATATAAGCACATAATTACCCAATTTGATTAACTAAATATATTCCTCATCATTGACATACATTATGTGTCATGGTCATAAATTGGAATTTTATTGTGACAGGAAACAACAATTGAATAACCAGTCACTCAATTTGGGTTCAACGATCGACACAATATTCATAGTCCTTTAACACCATATTGGGTATTAAGACCCTAAAATCAGGGTCATCACAATCCATCTCAAATTTCACTCAAAGATTTAATTAGAAAGCTTTTTCATATCAATTCTCCCTCTTTAATACTTTAATATACACATTAATGTCTGTTATAGTGGTTAAGTGTTATATCTAGTGTAAAATGAAAATCTAAATGCATAGCATTAATATAGGCATCAATATTAGCCTATGATCCAAATTTGTGGTCATTTGACCCATGTTTGATCCTCCAAATTGATTTTATGAGAATTTATAATAGTGTGACCAAGGTTTTCAATTCAATTTCATTAATGTGATGCGTAACACTAAAATCCCATTATTTTTCACTGTCACGCGCTACCTTTGTTAATTACATCACAAGTGCATAATCCAACGGCCCACATTTCATCATCTATGACCCATAACCGATCTGATGGCCCAGAGGTTGCCCTCAACCTCAGTTATGCGTGAGCCAGTAGACGTTTCTCGGCGCAATTTTCCCTGACCAATTTCTCCCTCAAATGACCACTATTTCTTGTGATTTCTTTTCCCCTTGGTCTGTCTCTTTCTACTATTTCAAAAGAGCCCTATATTGTCCACTCCCTCACCCGAACAATAAAATTCCCAATGTAGGGCTTCACTTCCTCTCCACCACCAAGTTGCAGAGGGCGCTCTAACCCTCCTATTGCCTATATAACCAGCCGTCGAGCACCCTCAGACCACAACCATTCCTCCTCCTCTTTAAATTATTCCTCTAGCACCCCCTAAGTCCATGACTTGCTCACTCTTAATATCCGACGATGTTGGTCTCGTCCCAGCATTCCTCATTTCCTCGACCAAATAGCAAGCCAGGTAAGAATCCTTGGGCATTAAGCTTTAGTTCTACTTCATTTTTGTGCCATGCTTTCTGCTGGTCTTCGTATCCTATACATGGCAGCCAGGTTCCCACTATCACTAGTTGTCTAAGCATTTTAGTGAGCCCATAAGGTCGGGAATGGGTTGTTTGGCATCGTCTTTCCTCCGTGAAGGTTTTGGGAACCTTAGTTGAGGTTTAGCTTCTTGTTTTCTGTGGTTTTGGATGTGATTTTACCTCCCTCTGTTCCTTAACTACGATAGAACTTTCTTGAGCTCCTGATTATTAAGAGACCCAATCTTGGGCTCGATAGGTCCACTGGATGATTACGAATTCGCCTACATCTCCAGTTACCCGAAGGCATGTTTCAAGCTCTCAAGATGATCGGAGTTTTTCCCCTAGATGGCTTACTCCCACCATGGTTACAGGAGGAACAAGCCAGGTCATAATTGACCTTGGCACCCCTGTAACTCCAATTATATAATTAATTGAGCATGAGCATTTTGGTCCATTCACACACTATTTTTGATTTATCAGTGTCATTCACGTTTCATGTGAAATGACTAAATTGCCCCCATATACTTAATTAAATGTAACACGCGTTTAAGATTATTTTGTCATTTCACTACTTATTTACATCGGCTTATATTCCAATTTAAATAACTATCATACTATAGTTTTCCTATTTTCTGATTGGCAAGTTTTTATTAATTCATAATAAATCGAGTCTTTATCAGAAAAATATAAATAAATACTTGTTGGAAAGGATTTTCACAAGGAATACGATTTTATGATTTTTAAGCATTGATTTGCATTCCTATTTTGATGTTTATTATAAAAACATTTTAATAATATAAAAACCCTTAAAATATGTAACTAATTCATTTTAACTACACATTTAAGAAATAAATATGTTTTCTTAATAAGGAAAATCTAAGTAATCGATTGGTCCAAGTTTGGAGTCCAAAAAAGATGGTTTTCACATAAGGTCCAACGTTAGGGTTACTTACACATTATGCTTTATAAACCCTAATACATGTGTACAAATTTGTAACTAGGATAAAGTTGTCTTGGATACAAGCTAGTTGGTGAAAGTGATGACTAGGACTTTAAATTGAGGTATGTCCAATCCTATTATATACAAGTTTGAACACTTGTCCTTTAGTTGGGCATTTTGATATCCAACCCTAATATTTCCAATGAGGC
Source organism: Alisma plantago-aquatica (assembly GCA_963693085.1). NCBI lineage: Eukaryota > Viridiplantae > Streptophyta > Magnoliopsida > Alismatales > Alismataceae > Alisma > Alisma plantago-aquatica. Next base: position 625,495,829 of record OY856414.1, on the reverse strand, counting down.
ATTGTCTTAGCCTTTATTCTCTTTATTGTCTTCTTGTGGCACCTTTATTTCAATTACTTATTAGGTTTGGAACCCCAACGCTATATTGCTTTTATTTCCATTATGCCAATTTATATTACCCAACATGATGAATTATTGACTTAATTAACTAATGTAGTGTACATGAGTATAACCACCCATAGTGGGCATGTGTAAATTCACCCAGGGGAATGTGAAAATTCTCCCCATTTTTATATATATTCGGGTGCTTGGGAATGTGTTATTTCTCCCTCACCCCAAGGTTGAGGTTAGGTAGGTGCCTCAGTCCTATATTAGTTTAATGTAGTCATATAAAATCATGCATGTAACTTTATTACAATTTGACTTGTCAAAATTTTTAGTTATTTACTTGCCTCATACTTTTGAGATCTCTTAGCTTAGTAAATATTTACTTTGCAATCTTTAAACTAATAAATGTCTTTATTCATTTAATTTGACACATACTTTTCTTTCCTCTTGTTGGGTGAACCCAGCCATCCAGGTTTAGGACCAGACTGCGCAATAGGAGCATGGTGAACCAATCTAAGACTAGGAGAAGGTGTTCATCCTTACGTCATGGAATTATTTGTTAAGTTATTTTGTTGGAGACAAATTGATGTAGTTTAGTTTCCCTCTACCTTAGATCCTTTTATTTGTATAAAGCATGTACACCCTTATTGGAAAAAATTTATGTATTCTTTATTTAATTGATTATAGTCAGAGTTTTAACTTCCGTTGCTATTCGTTGGAGTTTTGTTTACCATATTTAGTAGAGAGGTGATTTTGCCTTGTATCAGAGACCATGGTAGTTATATTCTTGACTATTTCAATTTGTCTCCCTAGTTAGAAACCCTTACCTCATATAGTTTCCCTTTAGTTAAGATATTCACCTTTAGAATTTACCTATGATAAAAGGTTGATTTAGGACCACAAGAATCTCATGTTAGAAACATCTTTAGTCAACTTTTAGGTGCTTAGACTGATAGGTAGCTACTAGGACATAAGTTGAAAGAAATGGTTCCTAGAAAGGGTCAGGGTTCTTTTTGATGGAAGGAGGGGTAAGAAGATGGTGGAAGAAGCATAGAAGAGAATTTATATCAGAATGCTACTTGATTTACAATTCAGTGCATCAGGTCATTCTCTTTATTGTACTCTGCTCAAATAATGACTTGATGAGGATTTGGTGGAGATTGCATGCTATTGTTCTACTAGTCAGTTAGGAAGCACGACATGTTTGATCCCTATCAGTTCGACAGACACTTGCCATTTTTGTAGAAGGATCATGATGTTAGGATTCATAAGCTTCACAAGATGATTTCAATCAATAGGCTAGTTTCAAAAAATGGTCCTCTTAAGGATTTTATTTGAATAAGGAGGTTGTAATGATTCAAAATGCATAGAAAGAGAAACTAACCAGCTAGGCAAATGCTTTATTTGAAACAAGAAATGTCAAAACTTCATCAAGTTTCTGTACAATTTCTTTGACAACTTAAATTTTTTTGAAAATTTTGATCAAAATTTGCAACAATGAAATCTTAAGTCTGAAATAGATAGGAATGAGTGCAAAGTAAAGTACGTACCACCCACCCTCCACCCTAAACTTAGAAATTTACTCGTCCCGAGCAAACTTAAAATTCAAGATGGAGGGGAAAATTTGTGTCGATTGGACCTTTAGATGAGGTTGCGTTCCAATCAACACTTGTCTTCCATCTGAAAATATAAAAAATGAAGACTATCAAAACTTAAGATAGAATCTTGCGATGCAATTTCTATTTATTGAAAAATTTTCTAATTCAAAACTAAAAGTAAAAACAAAATTAAGGATCGAGTTGCCTCCCGACAAGCACCTTTGTTTTACGTTGATGGCTCGACGTGAATCCTTCAATTTTCTGGTGGACACATTGGATTAGTAAGATCCAGCATTGCTTTGGTTCCTATGTCGGTTGAGGTGAAGTATCTTTTCAAGCATTGGCCATTAGCCACAAATTCTCCTAATTGTTCACTCCATAAAATGAAAGCACCATGCAGGTATATGCTCCTGACAATGTATGGTCCAGATGCTCTTGACAATGTATGGTCCAGACCAGTGAGAACGGAGTTTCCCTGGGAATAACCTCAGTCTTGAGTTTAACAGTAGCACTTGGTCTCCCACTTGTATGTCTTTTCTTTTCAAATGACCATCGTGTCAAAGCTTCATGCATTCTTTGTAGATTTGTGCATTCTCATAAGCTATCATCCAGAGTTCTTCCAACTCTTGAAGTTGTAGAATCCTAGTTTCTCCATCTTTCTTCATGTCAAAATTTAGTTGTTTGATTGCCCACCATGCTTTGTGTTCCAGTTCTACAGGTAGGTGACATGAATTTCCATAGATTAACTGAAATGGTGTAGTTCTAAGAGGAGTCTTAAAAGCGGTTCGGTAGGCCCACAAGGCATCATTGATTTTCACTGACCAATCTTTTCGATTGTGGCCTACTGTCTTTTCCAAGATAGCTTTGAGCTGATGATTAGAAACGTCTACCTGTCCACTTGTTTGGGGATGGTAGGGGGAGGCTACCTTGTGTGTTACACCATATTTCCTCAGCAACACTTCAAAGCTTCTTTCTAGAAAATGAGAACTTCCAACAGATATCACGGTTCGTGGGACTCCAAAATGGGGAAAATAATATTTTTGAACATTTTGATGACAGGTTTTGAACCACTAGTGATGGTTGGTATGGCCTCTACCCATTTTGAGACGTAATCCACTGCAACTAGGATGTAGTAAAATCCATATGATGATGGGATTGGACCCATGTAGTCCATTTCCTAAACATCGATAATCCCGACTTCTTGACATAGCTTAAGTGACATCTCATCTCTCTTCATAATGTTACCAGTTCTCTGGCATTTGTCACATGATGGAACAAAGTTGTAGGAATCTTTGGAAATGGTTGGCCAAAAGAAACCACATTGCAAAACCTTCAAAGAAGTTTTCTTGGAACTCATATGGCCTCCAACTGGGCCTGAGTGACATTGCTCTAAAATAAGATGGGCTTCTTCCTCAACGATACAATGTCTATAGAGACCATCAGCACAAAGCTTGAAGAGGTATAGTTCATCCCATTGATACTGCTTCACATCATGCATGAATTTCTTCAGTGCATTCCCGGTGCATTCAAGGTGGATGACACCAGTGGCAAGGTAGTTCACATAGTCCGAGTACCAACGGTTAGCTTCTGAAACTTTCATGAGTTGGTCATCCAGAAGAGAATCGTTAATTGGGATCTTCTCAGTTTCCAGAGTGTGGATACGACTGAGGTGGTCTTCCACAACATTATATGTACCTTTCTTATCTCTTATCTCCAAATTAAATTCTTGCAAGAGAAGAAGCCATCTGATCAACATAGGCTTTGCATCTTTCTTCACTAAGAGGTAACAGATAGCGGCATGATCTGTGTAGACAATGACTTTAGAACCAACGAGGTAGGATCTGAACTTGTTAAAGGCATACACGACTGCAAGGAGTTCCTTCTCAGTAGTTGCATAGTTCCTCTGAGCTTCTTCGAGGGTCTTCGATGCATAGTAGATCACATAATGTTTCTTCTCTATACATTAACCTAAAACAACACCCACAGCGTAATCATTGGCATCACACATAATCTCAAATGGGTGATCCCAATCAGGAGCTCTGATGATGGGTATTTGATGAATGCATATTCATCAGGAATTTCAATTACCATCTTGGGTAAAATTCGACTCAATGCATTCAATTTCATTTACTAAATATCAATATGTGCAAAATTACTTAACTGGTCCAACTATCATGATTTTAACTAAATTTATGTTAATTTGATGCAGGTCTTGACAAGGTTTAACAATCGTACAATTTTGAGTGGGACCCACCTTTCTCATCTTGGGTTTCAACCTTTCGGTCTCACCATTTGGTCTCACCATTCGGTTTCATCCATTCGGTCTCACCATTCGGTTTCATCCATTCGGTCTCACCATTTGGTTTCATCCATTCAGTCTCACCATCCGATCCTGGCCAAATGGTTTCATCCATTCGGTCTCACCATTCGGTTTCATCCATTCGGTCTCCCCATTCAGTTTCATCCATACGGTCTCAAGACCGAATGAACATGCTCACCGCAAAACTATTTTGAGCTGGGAATATTGAGATCATTTGAGTAATACCGGTCTACCAGACCGTTTGAGTAATACTGGTGTGTGAGACCATTTGAGTAATATCGGTCTGCGAGATCGTTTGAGTAATACCGGTCTGTGAGACCGTTTGAGTAATACCAGTCTGTGAGACCATTTGAGGAGTACCAGTCTGTGAGACCGTTTAAACGCAAGGCATCCAAGACCGAATGCATGCAAAGACCGAATGAAGAATGAGACTATTTTCTCAATCCGATCACAAGACCATTTGTTGTGCAAGGAGTGAAGACCGTTTGTTGCTGGAGCATGCAAACCGAATGATAACATGCATGCATGAAACCGTTTGGGCACCTAGCCTTAAGACCATTTAATGAATCACATTTGCAACAAACATTTTGTTAGATTTGGCTATGAGATCGTTTTGCTTGCATGCAAACCGTATGCAAAAGTGAACCAATGAAGACCATGGACCAATGGCTTAGGATGATTTAAGACCATTTGCCAAAAATGAAATGCAAACCATTTGAGCAAGATTCCATGTGAAGATCATGCAAACTGAATGAGCAACGTGGACCGTTTGCTCTAGCATGCAAGACCGTTTGGGTCATTAAGAAAGGAAGACTGTTTGTTGCTGCATAAAGATCAGATGGAAAAGGCAAGTCACAAGATCGTTTGATAAAGGTTGATCCAAGACTGAATGGAGTCAAAACCGCATGCAATACAGATCATTTGGAGTGGCTGCATGGAAACCATTTTCTCAACATCACGTGAAGACCGTTTAATCATATACATGTAAACCGAATGAAATGCAAACCGAATGGAAAATGAAACCGTTTAAATGAGATATTTATCAAACTATTTGATGCCAAAGCCACAAGACCATTAGAACTGAAATCACACCAAAAATGTGAGGACCAGTCCAGTGCCTATAAATAGGACCAGCAGGGTCCTCATTTGGCACATCGGTTCTGGGACGCCGACAGGCGGCCTGTACACATGCCTGATCCAGATCAACTCCATTCGCGCCAGTTTCACTCCACCAACTGCCCATGTTGCAATCAAGGAAACCGAGAAGAGAAGGAAGACGGAGCAAGAGAGATTGTCCGTTCTGTCTCAGCATCTCCCATTTTACATCCAGATCTGCTCCGACATGACGCTGAAGACCGCATCATCTTCACTGAGCTGTGACTACCTTCTGCACCGTTCTCATGGCGGGTTTCTCTCTCTTTCTTATTCTTCCTATTTCTCGCATCATGAGTGAGTAGTCCTATTTTGCTGGGGTGCGAGGACTATCCCCGCTACCCGTGCAAGCATGTTCTTTTGTTAAGCATTCCATGGCAATGTATATAACTATTCATTTCATTGTTAATCGTTATGTTCGTAGTTAGATTAATTGCTTGCTTTCATCTTTGTTCTTCCTATGTTGTGAGAACTTCTATATATAGGATTGAATGTCATTTAATAGGTTGACTCCCAAACTAGAAATAGAATGGGATTCCTTGAGATCGTAAGTGTATGATCCGTAAGGGGATGAGACATTTAGCCTTCGGTGACACTTCTGTGTGCCTAACTCCTGTATAGGGAGTTCACAGCCTTAGTTGGATTTGTATCTTCTTGTTAATCGTCGATGTCTGCTCGTATATTAACCACCTACTTGCTTATCTATTAATGTGGTTGACTCCCAAACTAGAAATAGAATGATATTTCTTCGAGGTCATAAGTGTATGATCTATGAGGGGACAAGCCATCTAGCCTTCGGTGACACTTCTGTGTGCCTAACGCCTGTATAGGGGGGCTACAACTTTCATTGGATTTCTATATCTTTGGAGTCGTAAGTAAGTGATTCGGATGGTGACGAGACATCTGATGCCTAAGGTGATGCTTATGTGAACCTAATGCCCGTATGGGGGTTTTACAGAAGCTCTATTTGGATAGTTATATCTTGCATGGATGTTTGACATTCGGACGTGTTTGCATGTGTAGTGGAGGTGAAACCCGATACCATCCCGGTGATTCCATATCATTTGATCTAAATCCAACTTTAATCCAGCATTTACTTTCATGCATTTAGTTTAATTAACCACAAACCAACCAATTGTTCTAAATATTAGTTTTACTTGAGCAAGATTCGACTAACAAAGATTCTTAAAAATGGTGTCCTTTGGGTTTGATCCTTAACTATACTGCGATAAGACTCATCCGCTTGTGGGTGGTATTATTGCACATTGGTTTTGGTAAAAGCTCAGGGATTTCAACCCCGAGTGAGTTTGTTAGTGTGATAAATTACCATGTCAAATTCTGGCGCTATTATCGGGGACAACGGAATAAGTTAGTCAAATCTAGTTCTTTTAAGGCTAATCTAGGATTTGGTTTTTCTTTGATACAATCAATCATCTACTTGCCTTTGACTCTACTTTGTGGATCTCATTTTCAAAATCCTTCTATTTTCAGGTACAACCCAAAGCATAGTGCATGCACCGTTCAGACAGCCCCAGACTAATAGTGAGCTTTGATCCCGAGATAGACAGAACTTTTCATCATCAGATCAGAGAAAATCAAGCAAGGATGGCCCAGGAAGAGGAAGTAGCCCGAAGGGTGGCTCAAGCCATCAATGCATAGAGAGAAAGGCCCATGCAAGAAGCCAGAGCCACAGTTCAAGAAGAAATCCTAGCAGTACAGGCAGTAGCACAAGCAGCTGGACTACAAAAAGACCTTAGAGAATTCTCAATCCTGAAGGCTACAAATGTTCATCATCCAGTACAACCTCCTCCCATCAATGCTGCCAATTTTGAGATTAGGGCACATTGGATCACATTGCTTCAAAACAACCCTTTCTATGGAAAACATGGAGAGGATAGTCAAGAGAATTTTTTGAGGTGTATTGATCTATGTGCCATGACAAAGAAAAATGGAGTATCTGATGATGCCATTCGCCTACGTCTCTTCAAGTACTCTCTCACTGATAGAGCCATAAGTTGGTACAACTCATTGCAAAGTGAACCCATCACCACTTGGGAACAACTCCAAAATGTGTTTCTAGAAAAGTTCTACCCTCCATCTCTCACCTATGAAATTAGAGGGCGAATAACAAATTTCACTCAAGTCCCTAGAGAAATTTTTACTGAAGCATGGGATAGATACAAAGATCTTCTACGCAAGTGTCCACACCATGGAATTCCTAAGAATCAACTCATAGAAATTTTCTATAGGGGTGTGGATGACGATATCAAGACATTCTTATACTCCTCATCTAGGGGAAACATCATGCATCAAAGTTATGACAGTGCATGGAGGGTTGTAACCCTTGGAGTTGAAAATCAAGCTAATTGGGGTAGATCTGTAGGTAAAGGAGTCTTGAAAGTAGCTATGGTTGAAGCTACTCCTGAGTACAAGTCTATCGCTGAAACCCTAAAACTCTTAGTTTCCAAGCAAGACCATATTGAATCATCTCTTGCTGTAATTGGAAGAGGACATTTGCCCACTCGACAACAAGAACAGGTCAAGCCTGCCTCACTATTTTGTGAAGCATGTAAGGGAACAGATCATTCCACTTTGGCATGAAATATTCTCTATGATGTTGTTCTAAGCAATGTATGTGGCCAAGGAGATAATAATCAAATGGAGAACCTAAATGTTGCTAATACCATCCCTGGTCAAGGTTATTACAATCCGAATCAGAATAAGAATCATCCAATATTTCAATATGGAAACCCCTCTGGAGCAGTAAACTCACATCAATTTGGTTCGAACAATCAGCCACGAGGCCCACCAAGATTCCAGTACAATCAACAAAATAATTTTGGAAATCAAGGAAATTTCAAGGGAAACTTTCATAATAGGAACTTGAATAATGATCGAAATAATTCCCAGTACTAGAGTCTTAACCAAGTTCCTTATCAACAACAAGGACAACAAGCAAGTCTCGTATCACCAGATGACAAGATAACAACCATTGAAAAGATGTTGCAAACTCAGCAAACTATGATAGCTAACCAACAAGCCCAGCAGAAGGCTATTGAATCTCAACTAGCTCAACTCACAACTAGCATAAAGCCACTTGTTGGAGTTTTTTCTGGCCAACCTGAGAATAATCCTAAGCATCCTGAAAAATTGAAGGTAGTCACCACCAGATCAGGAAAAGACTATTCTAATCCCCCTATCAAGACACATGTGGTTGTTACAGATGAAGATGAACCTGTGATTGTCCAAGACTCAACAACATTAGAGTCTCAACCGAAAGAACCAATAACTGCTGATAAGACATACAAGGAAAGTCCTGAGAAACCTATTGATGAAGAAAATGAAACACCAGAACCTCATATCCCTGTATACAAGCCTCGTATTCCTTTCCCTGCTCGTTTAAGGCAAACCAAGCTTGATACTCAGTTCAATAAGTTTAATGAAGCTATGAAGAAACTTCATGTTGATATACCCTTTCTGGATGTGGTGGTTGAGATACCAGCTTGGACAAAATATTTAAAGTCACTCCTCACCAAGAAATATATAACTGAAGAATATGAGACAGTCAAGTTAGCTAAAACCACTTCAAATATCATCTAGTGTAAGATGCCAAAGAAATAGAAAGATCCAGGATCTTTTGGGATTTCCTGCCATATCGGTGATTCTTCATGCAAGAAAGGACTAGCAGATCTTGGTGCTAGCATCTCCATCATGCCACTCAACCTTTGCAAAAGGCTAGGGTTTACTGAACTTCTTCCAACTGGCATGACCATACAACTTGCAGACAATTCGATAAAATGCCCATTAGGAATTATTGAGGATGTACTTGTCAAGGTAGGAAAAGATTCCTATGTTCCGTGTGACTTTGTCATCATGGACATAAAAGAGGATGCCAAATATCCTCTCATCTTTGGGCGTCCATTCCTCACCACTGCAAGAGTTCTTATTGACATTGAAGCAGGAAGCTTCTGCTTAGATTAGGTAAGGAAACTCTCGAATTCAAGGTTTTTGAAAGCATGAGAAGACCAAGTATGCAAGAAGAAGTTTATCTGATTGAATGCATTGAATAAATATCACTCCTCACACAAGAGGGATATGAACAATACGATCCTTTAGAAGTGACTCTAACAAACCCCTCTACAGATAATTCCATTAGTGAACAAGTTAAAGAGTGTGTTCTTGACATTGACATTGCCGAAGAAGATCCTGAAGCTATGTTTGAAGGACTCAAGGCCGTGGAAGCTACTGAAGAAACATGTGAAAAACCAGAGGCCCCCAAAATGAAGCCCCTACCTGAAGTACTGAAGTATGTGTTTTTGGATGACCACAAGGTTTGTCCAGTAATAATAAATTTTGATCTTACAATCGAACAAGAACATAAATTCTTGAAAGAATTGAAGGAGAGGAAGAAAATGATTGGCTACAAAATGAATGACCTCACTGGGGTTAGTCAAGCATTGTGTATGCACAAGATCCCTATGATGGAAGATCAGAAGCCAACCATTGAACATCAATGGAAAATGAATCCAAATATGAAGGAGGTAGTCCATAAAGAGGTCATTAAACTATGCATCGCTGGAATTATCTATCCAATATCAAACTCGCCATGGGTGAGCACAGTGCATGCAGTCCCGAAGAAAGGTGGAACAATTGTTATACAAAATGAAAACAATGAACTCATCCCCACATGAACAGTCACAGGGTGGAGGATGTGCATTGATTATAGGAAGTTGAACAAGGCAACTCAAAAAGATCATTTTCCAATGCCCTTTCTTGATCAAGTATTAGAGCGGCTGGCTCATCAAGAATACTTCTGTTATCTCGATGGTTACTCTAGATTCTACCAAATAGCTATACATCCAGATGACCAGGAGAATACCACTTTCACCTGCCCATTCAGAACATACGCATTTAGGAGAATGTCGCTCGACCTCTGCAATGCACCTACAACTTTCCAGCGTTGCATGGCTGCCATATTCACTGGTCTTACTGAAACCATTATGGAAGTTTTCATGGATGGTTTTTCTGTATACGGAGATTCATTTGATTCATGTCTAAAACACCTCTCCCTGGTCCTCAAACGATGTAAAGAAGCACATCTTGTGCTGAATTGGGAGAAGTGTCATTTCATGGTATAGGAAGGCATCGTCCTAGGTCATAGGGTTAGTAATCAAGGTATTGAAGTAGATAAGGCCAAGATTGAAGCGATTTCTAAGCTCTCTATCCCTATCAATGTAAAGGAAGTTCGAGCATTCCTAGGTCATGCAAGATTCTATAGACGGTTTATAAAGGACTTCTCAAAAATAACCAAGCCAATGACAAATTTGTTACTAAAGGATGCTCAATTCAATTTTGACAAAGAATGTGTTAAAAGCTTCAACACACTGAAGCATGCCCTTACAACCACACCCATCATTAGAGATCTCAATTGGGACCACCCTTTTGAAATCATGTGTGATGCAAGTGATTATGTTGTAGGTGTTGTCTTGGGTCAATATATAGAAAAGAAACATTATGTGATCTATTATGCATCAAAGACCCTCGATAAAGCTCAGAGGAATTACGCTACTACTGAGAAATAACTTATGGCAGTCGTGTATGCCTTCGACAAGTTTAGATCCTACCTAATTGGTTCAAAGGTCATTGTCTACATAGATCACGCTGCCATTCGTTACCTTTTGGCAAAGAAAGATGTAAAACCTAGGCTAATTAGATGGATTCTCCTATTGCAAGAATTTGATTTGGATATAAGAGATAAAAAGGGTACATAAAATGTGGTAGTAGATCACCTCAATCGCATCCACACTCTGGATACTGAGAAGATTCTAATTAATGATTCCCTTCCGGATGATCAACTAATGAAGGTCTCAGAAGCTATACCATGGTACTCGGATTTTGTAAACTACCTCACTACTGGGGTTATTCATCCTCAATGCACTGGAAATGCACTAAAGAAATTTATGCATGATGTGAAACATTACTACGGGGATGAGTCGTACCTTTTCAAACTATGTGTTGATGGTCTATATAGGTGATGTATCGCCGAAGAAGAAGCTCAACTTATTTTGGAACAATGTCACTCAGGACCAGTGGGAGGACATATGAGCTCTAAAAAGACTACCTTGAAGGTTTTGCAATGTGGATTCTTCTAGCCAACCATATCCAAAGATTCCTATGACTTTGTCCTATCATGTGACAAATGTCAAAGATCTGCATATAACAAAGAGAGATGAGATGCCACTAAATCTATGGCAAGAAGTAGAGATATTCGATGTTTGGGGGGTGGACTACATGGGTCCATTCCCATCTTCTCATGGATTTTCATACATCCTAGTAGAGGTGGACTACGTCTCAAAATGGGTTAAAGCCATACCAACCATCACAAGTGATTCCAAACCAGTCATCAAATTATTCAAGGATATTATTTTTCCCCATTTTGGTGTCCCACGCACGGTGATATCCGACGGAGGTTCCCATTTTCTTGAAAGAAGCTTTGAAGCATTGCTAAGAAAGTATGGTGTTACTCACAAGATATCCTCACCTTACCATCCACAGACAAGTGGACAGGTGGAGGTTTCTAATCGTCAACTCAAGAGTATCTTAGAAAACACAGTAAGCCACAATCGGAAAGATTGGTCGGTGAAAATCAACGATGCATTATGGGCCTATCGAACTGCTTATAAAACTCCCCTCGGGAAATATACCTTTTTGATTAATATATGGAAAGGCTTGCCACCTGCCAGTCGAACTGGAACACAAGGCATGGTGGGCAATAAAACAACTGAATTTTGATATGAAAGAAACATGCCAAGCCAGGATTCTACAACTCTAAGAGCTGGACGAACTCAGGATAACAGGTTATGAGAATGCACGAATCTACAAAGAACACACCAAACTTTGGCATGATGGTCATTTGAAAAGAAAATACATACAAGTGGGAGACCAAGTTATGCTATTCAACTCAAGGTTGAAGTTATTCCTAGGGAAACTCCGCTCTCGCTGGTCTGGACCGTACATTGTCAAAAGCATCTCCCCACATGGAGCTTTCTCTTTATGGAGCGAAAAGTCAAGTGAATTCGTGGCAAATGGTCAACGTTTGAAAAGATATTTCACCACACCCGACATAAGCACCGAAGCAACAATAGATCTCTCCAATCCAAAGGAACCACCATGAAGTTGAATATATCACATCGAGCCATCGACGTAAAATAAAGGAGCTTGTCGGGAGGCAACCCGATAAATAAAATTTGTTTTAACTTTGAATTAGAAATTTTACTCAATTCTATTTTTAAATTTTAGATAATTTTGCACTAAATAAAAATTGGATCGTGAGATGCTACTTTGAGTTCTGAATGATCTTTTTGTTTGAGATTTTCAGATGGAGGAAACACGTTGATTGGAACGCAACCACATCCAGTGGTCCAAATGGCATGAACTTCCCCTCCATCTCGGAATTAGAGTTTGCTCAGGACAAGCAAGTTTCTAAGTTCGGGATGGAGGGTGGGTGATACGTATCTTACTTTCCACCTTCACCCATCTAAATTAAACCTAAGATTTCATCGTCACATTTTTGACCTAAATTTTCAAAAATTTCAAATAAAATTTTCAAATTTTTAAAGTTTTCAAAAGAAATTTGAACAGATATTTGATGAAATGTTGACATGTTTTCAATTTTTATGCCTTTATCATTATAGCCTCCTTATCTGAAGCAGATCCTTAAAAGGACCTTATTCTGAAATCTAGCCTTTTGATTGAAATCATCTTGTGAAGCTTATGAATCCTAACATCATGATACTTATGCAAAAAACATGTTGTGCTTCCTAACTGACTAGTGGAACAATAACATGGAATCCCCATCAGATCCTCATCAAGTCATTATTTGAGCAGATTACAATAAAGAGAATGACCCAATGCATGGAATTGTAAATCAAGTTGCATTCTGATGTGAACTCTCTTCTACACTTCTTCTATCATCATCGTACCCCTCCATCCATAAAAAAGAAACAAAAATAGCCAATATAGTGCCAAACCCTAAGTTCGAGGTGGCACGTCACTTCCCTCTATATCTACTTCTTCCATACCCCTCGCAAATTAATAGGGGTGTACCACACAAAAAAATGCAATCTCGAGTCAAATAGAGGAGAGATTTGCAAGTAAAAAGATGCCAAAGTGCACACAAAAAGAAATGCAATCTCGAGTCAAATAGAGGAGGGATTCGCACAAAAAATGCAATAAATGAAATTGCAAAAATAATAAAAAACTTGATTCGAATAGATGAGAGATTTACTTCTTCCTTCCATACCACCCTTCACTCCCTTTTCTACCTAAAGGCATAATAAAAGCCTCGACTACTCTGAAATACACCAGTGTCATATCAGATGCACACTTGTTGTTCTGCGAGTGACTCTAGACTCTTACAAAACTCTTTGACATGCTTGTTGTTGGTAAAAGTGAAGAGGAAGTGATATTGGAAAGCAAACTCAGGAACGAAGATATGATAAGATGTGTTCAGTGGTCTCAAGAAGTTGAGATGTTGAGTCATACTGAGTAGAAGGAAAACAATCGTGATGTGAAGATGAGGCAATCACACGAATTGAAAGTATTCATTTGGAACTATTTCAGATTTTGTGTTACTCGAGGATGAGCAATGTTTAAGTTCGGGGTATTTTGATGAATGCATATTCATCAGGAATTTCAATTACCATCTTGGGTCAAATTTGACTCAATGCATTCAATTTCATTTACTAAATATCAATATGTGCAAAATTACATAACTGGTCCAACTATCATGATTTTAACTAAATTTATGTTAATTTGATGCAGGTCTTGACAAGGTTTAACAATCGTACCATTTTGAGTGGGACCCACCTTTCTCATCCTGGGTTTCAACCTTTCAGTCTCACCATTCGATCCTGGCCAAACGGTTTCATCCATTCAGTCTCACCATTCGGTTTCATCCATTCGGTATCACCATTCGATCCTGGCCAAACGATCTCACCATTCGGTCTTACCATCCAGCCCTGGCCAAATGGTTTCATCCATTTGGTCTCACCATTCGGTCTCCCCATTCGGTTTTGTCCATACAGTCTCAAGACCAAATGAACATGCTCACCACAAAATGTTTTGAGATGGGAATATCGAGACCATTTGAGTAATACCGGTCAGCGAGACCGTTTGAGTAATACCAGTCTACGAGACCATTTGAGTAATACCGGTCTGCGAGACCATTTGAGCAATACCATTCTGTGAGACTGTTTGATTAATACCGGTCTGCGAGACCATTTGAGGAGTATCAGTCTGCGAGACCGTTTGAACGCAAGGCATGCATGACCGAATGAAGAACGAGACTATTTGCTCAAGCCGGTCGCAAGACCATTTGTTGTGCAAGGAGTGAAGATCGTTTGCTACTGGAGAATGCAAACCGAATGATAACATGCATGCATGAAACCATTTGGGCACCTAGCCTTAAGACTATTTAATGAATCACATTTGCAGCAAACAGTTTGTTAGATTTGGTTATGAGATCATTTTGTTTACATGCAAACCATTTGCAAAAGTGAACCAATGAAGACCGTGGACCAATGGCTTAGGATGATTTAAGACCGTTTGCCAAAAATGCAATGCAAACCATTTGAGCAAGATTCCACGTGAAGATCATGCAAACTGAATGAGCAACGTGGACTGTTTGCTCTAGCATGCAAGACCGTTTGGGTCATTAAGAAAGGAAGATCGTTTGTTGTTGCATAAAGACCGGATGGAAAAGGCAAGTCACAAGATCGTTTGATAAAGGTTGATCCAAGACCGAATGGAGTCAAAACTGCATGCAATATATATCATTTTGAGTGGCTGCATGGAAACCATTTGTTCAGCATCACGTGAAGATCGTTTAAGCATATACATACAAATCGAATGGAAAATTAAACCGTTTAAATGAGATATTTATCAAACTGTTTGATGTCAAAGCCACAAGACCATTTGGACTGAAATCACACCAAAAATGTGAGGACCAGTCCAGTGCCTATAAATAGGACCAGCAGGGTCCTCATTTGGCGCATCGGTTTTGGGACGCTGACAGGGTGCCTGTACACATGTCCGATCCAGATCAACTCCATCCATGCCAGTTTCACTCCACCTACTGCCTGTGTTGCAATCAAGGAGACCAAGAAGAGAAGGAAGACGGAGCGAGAGAGACTGTCTGGTCTATCTTGGCATCTCCCATTTTGCATCCAGATCTGCTCCGACACGACGCAGAAGATCGCATCATCTTCACTGAGCTGCGACTACCTTCTGCACCATGCTCATGGCAGGTTTCTCTCTCTTTCTTATTCTTCTTGTTTCTCACATCATGAGTGAGTAGTCCTCTTTTGCTGGGGTGCGGGGACTAGCCCCGCTGCCCGTGCAAGCATGTTCTTTTGTTAAGCATTCCATGGCAATGTATATAACTTTTCATTTCATTGCTACTCGTTATGTTCGTAGTTAGATTAATTGCTTGCTTTCATCTTTGTTCTTCCTATGTTGTGAGAACTTCTATATATAGGATTGAATGTCATTTAACAGGTTGACTCCCAAACTAGAAATAGAATGGGATTACTTGAGGTCGTAAGTGTATGATCCGCAAGGGGATGAGACATCTAGCCTTCGGTGATGCTTCTGTGTGCCTAACTCCTGTATAGGGGGTTCATAGCCTTAGTTGGATTTGTATCTTCTTATTAATCGTCGATGTTTGCTCGTATATTAACCACATGCTTGCTTATAATTTATTGTTGGTTGACTCCCAAACTAGAAATAGAATGAGATTTCTTTGAGGTTGTAAGTGTATGATCCATGAAGGGACAATCCATCTAGCCTTCGATGATGCTTCTATGTGCCTAACGCCTGTATAGGGGGCCCATGACTTTTGTTAGATTTATGTATCTTCGGAGTCGTAAGTAAGTGATTCGGATGGTGATGAGACATCTGATGCCTAAGGTGATGCTTATGCGAACCTAACACCCGGATGAGGGTTTTTTCAGCAGCTCTATTTGGATAGTTATATCTTTCCTGGATGTTTGACATTCAGACGTGTTTGCATGTGTAGTGGAGGTGAAACCCGATACCATCCCAGCAATTCCATATCATTTGATCTAAATCCAACTTTAATTCAGCCTTTACTTTACTGCATTTTGTTTAATTAACCACAAACCAACCAATCGTTCTAAATATTAGTTTTACTTGAGCTAGATTTGACTGACAATGATTCTTAAAAATGTTGTCCTTTGGGTTCGATCCTTAACTATACTGCGATAAGACTCGTCCGCTTGTGGGTGGTATTATGGCACATTGGTTTTCGTAAAAGCTCAAGGATTTCAACCCCGAGTGAGTTTGTTAGTGTGGTAAATTACCATGTCAGTGTTGTTGTAAGAGCATGCATCTAGGTTGTTGAAACTCTTGACAAATTCATCATCAAAATGGAAATCAACGTCCTTTAGTAATAAATTCATCAATGGCTTGGTTATCTTAGAGAAATCCCTTATAAACCGTTTGTAAAAGCCTGCATGACCAAGGAATGTGTGAACCTATCTTACATTTATCGAAATAGTGAGTTTGGAAATCACTTTGATTTTCACTCTATCTACTTCGATCCCTCTACTGCTAACTCTATGGCCAAGGACAATGCCTTCCTTTACCATAAAGTGACACTTCTCCCAGTTTAACACAAGATGTGCTTCTTCACACTGTTTGAGGACTACAGAGAGGTGCTTCAGGAATGAGTCGTAAGAATCTCCGTCACTGGAAAAATCATCCATAAAACTTCCATGATAGTTTCAGTGAGACCAGCGAATATTGCTGCCATGCAATGCTGGAAAATTGCAGGCACATTGCAGAGGTCGAACGACATCCTTCTAAAGGCATATGTTCCAAATGGGCAAGTAAAAGTTGTTTTCTCTTGGTCATCTGGATGTATTAGAATTTGATAGAATCCAGAGTAACCATAGAGATAGAAGAAATATTCTTGGTGAGCCATCCGCTCTAAAACTTGATCAAGAAAAGGCATAGGGAAATGATCCTTATGTGTTGCCTTGTTCAACTTCCTGTAATCGATACACATCCTCCACCTGGTGACTGTTCGAGTGGTGATGATTTCCTTGTCTTCATTTCATATCATGGTAGTTCCACCCTTCTTCAGGACAACATGCACGAGACTTACTCATGATGAATCGGAGATCGGATAGATAATACATGTTGTGAGAAACTTAATAACTTCAAGGTGGAAAACATCTTTCATATTCATATTCAACTTCCTTTGGTGTTCAACAATCGTCTTGTGGTCTTCCATCATGGGGATTTTGTGTATGCATAATGTTTGACTGACCCCGGTGAGATCACTCATCTTATAATTGATGGCTTTTCTTCTTTCCTTTAATTCCTTCAGGAGTTTATCTTCTTGTTCTATTGTTAGATCAGAATTTATGATGACTGGGAAGACCTTGAGATCATCTAGAAAGATGTTCTCCAGTCCCTCAGGTAGGGGCTTCATTTTAGGAGCTTCTAGTTTCTCACATGGTTCTTCAGTAATATTCATAGCCTTGAGTTCCTCAACTTGGGCTTCATGATCTTCTGCAATAGTGTCGAGGTGGAGAACACAATTTTTCACTTGTTCATCAACTGAACCATCTGTATTTTGATTAGTCAAAGCCACTCCTAAAGGATCTTCTTGTTTATAATCATGTTGTGTAAGGAGTGACATCCACTCTATGCAATCAATCAAGTAGATTTATTCTTGCATGCTTGGTCTTCGCAAACTTTCAAAAACTTTGAACTTGAGAGTTTCTTTACCTAGTCGAAGGAGCAAGGTTCCTGCTTCAACATTAATCAGAGCTCTTGCAGTGTCAAGTAATGGGAAACCAAATATGAGAGGGTATTTGGCGTCTTCTTTTATGCCCATGATGACAAATTCACATAGAACATAGGAGTCCTTTCCTACCTTGATAGGCACATCTTCAATGATTCCCAAGGGGAGAGTCATAGAGTTATCTGCAAGCTATATGGTCATGCCGATCAGGAGAAGCTCAGCAAATCATATCCTTTTGCAAAGGCTAAGTGGCATGATGGAGATGATAGCACCTAGATTGGCCAATCCCTTCTTATAGGAGGAATCACCAATATGGCAAGAGATCTCAAAAGATCATGGATCTTTCTGCTTCTTCGGCATCTTGCTCTAAATAATGTAGGAAGTGGCTGTTGCTAACTTGACTAGCTCATATTCTTCAGTTATATATTTTCTGGTGAGAAGTGACTTCAAGTACTTCGTCCAGGTCAGTATCTCATTCAGCGCATCTAGAAAGGGTATATCAACATGAAGCTTCTTCATAGCTTTCTTGAACTTGTTGAAATGAGTATCAAGCTTGGTCTGCTTCAAACGAGCAGGGAAAGGGGGACGAGGCTTGTACACTAGTACAACTGGTTCTGTTGTTTCTTTTTCTACAATAACAGGTTTTTTAGAACTTGCCTTGTCTGTCGTATCAGCAGTATCTGGTCCTTTTGATTGAGACTCATGTGTTGTAGAGTCTTGGACAATCACAAAGTCATCCTCTATAATAACCACAGGTGTCTTGACATAAGGATCAGAATAGCCTTTTCCAGACCTGGTGGTGACAGCCTTCAGTTTCTCAGAGTGCTTAGGATTGTTCTCTGGTTGGCCAGCAAAGGTTCCAGCAGGTGGCTTTAGGCTAGTTGAAAGTTGAGCTAGTTGAGATTCAATAGCCTTATGATGGGCTTGCTGGTTATCTATCATTGTTTGTTGTGAATACAACATCTTCTCAATGGCTGTCAGCTTGTCGTCATGAGAGATGGGGCCGGCTTGTTGCCCTTATTGTTGGTTTTGGTAAGGGACTTGGTTGGGATTCTGGAACTGAGAATTGTTCTGATAATTGTTGTAGAACCTATTTGGGAAGTTGCCTCTAAAGTTTCCTTGATTTCTAAAGTTTTGTTGTTGGTTGTACTGGAATTCCGACAGAACTCGTTGTTGGCTGTTTGAACCAAGTTTTTGGGAGTTCTCCGCTCCTGAAGGATTTCCATATTGAAAACCAGGATGGTTCCTATTCTGATTTGGATTGTAATATCCTTGACCAGGGATGGTGTTGATAGCATTAAGATTTTCCATATGACCATTATCTCCTTGGCCACAAACGTTGCTTAAAACAACATCATAGAGAACATTGCAGGCTAGCATAGAATGATCAGTGCCCTTGCATGCTTCATAAAACAGTGAGTAGACTTGACTTGTTCTTGTTGTCGAGGGGGTGAATGCTTCCTTTCATAGGCTGCAAGAGATGATTCAAGATGGTCTTGCTTAGAAATAAGAAGCTTGAGGGATTCATCTATAGACTTGTACTCAGGAATAGCTTCAGCCATAGCTACCTTCAACACTCCTCTGCCTACATATCTACCCCAATTATCTTGATTTTCAGCTCCAAGGGTGACAACCTTCCATGCACTGTCATAACTCTGACGCATGAAGTTTCCTTCGGATGAGGAGTCCAAGAACTTCTGGATATCATCATCCACACCCCTATAGAAGATTTCAATGAGTTGATTCTTAGGGATTCCATGGTGTGGACACTTGCGTAGAATCTCATTGTATCTTTCCCATGCTTCTACAAGGGATTCTCTAGGGACCTAAGTGAACTGTGTTATTCGACCTCTGATTTCATAGGTGAGTAAAGGAGGATAGAACTTTTCCAGAAAAACATTTTGAAGTTTTTCCAAGTGGTGATGGGTTCGCATTGCAAGGAGTTATACCAACTCATGGCTCTATCGACAAGAGAATATTTGAAGAGATGGAGTCTAATGGCATCATCTGTGACTCCATTTTTCTTTTTCATAGCACATAGATCTATAAACCTCAGGATATGTTCTTGACTATCTTCTCCTTGCTTACCATAGAAAGGGTTGTTCTGAAGCAGAGTGACCCAATGTGCCCTAATTTCAAAATTAGGAGAATTGATGGGAGGAGGTTGCATTGGGTGACGAACGTCAGCATCTTTTGGAATTGAGAACTCCCTAAGGTTTTTCTGTAACTCAGCTTGTTGAGCTGCTGCTTGAGCTACTTGGATTTCCTCTTGAACTGCAGCTCAAGCTTCTTGCATAAGCCTGTCTCTTTGTGCATCAAGGGCTTGAGCTACCCTTCAGGCAATTTCCTCCTCTTGATCCATCCTTGCTTGGTTCTCTCTATTCTGATGATGAAAAGTTATATCTATCTCATAGTCAAAGCTAGCAAAGATTATGGGACTGTCCGAACGGCGCATACACTAGACTTTGGGGGTACCTGGGATGGAAAGATCTTTTGGAAGTAAGATTGATGAAGTAGAACTGAATTCAAGAGAATGATCGATAGTATCAAAAGAAAAAGCAAAAAACTAGATTAGCCTTAATGGAACTAGATTTGACTAGCTGATTTTGTTGTCCCTGGAAACGGTGCCATAATTTTACGTGGTATATTACCGCACTAACAAATTCACTCAGGGTTGAAATCCCTAAGTTTTTAACCAAAACCTTATGCAATAATACCACCCGCAAGCGGACAGGTCTTATCGCAGTATAGTTGAGGATCGAATCCCATAGTACAACGTTTTTAAGAATCATTGCTAGTCGAGTCTAGCTCAAGTAAAACTAATATTTAGAGCAAAGGTTTGATTTGAGGTTAACTAAACTAATTCCAAGAAATCAAGAGCACGATTAAAGTTGAATCTAGATTAATGATGGGGATCACTGGGGTGGTCTTGGGTTTCACCATCGCTACACATGCAAACAAATCCAAACACAAACATCCAGGCTAGATATAGCTATCCAAATAGATCTGTTGTGAACCCTTTGTTAGGATGTTTAGGTTTGCATAACCATCACCTTAGGCATCATATTTCTCATTGCCATCCGGATCATGTACTTACGGCTCTAAATATACATATATCCAACTGAAGTTGTGGGCCCCCCATATGGGCGTTAGGCACATAGAAGCATCACCGTGGGCTAGATGGCTCATCCCCTCATAGATCAGTCACTTACGACTTCAGGGAATCCCATTTGATTTCTCGTCAGGGAGTCAACCACGTTAATTGACATTCAAATCTGACATATTGAAGTTCTCACAACATAGGAATGAATAAGATAAAAGCAAGCAGGTGATCAATCCACAAGCACACATTGATGATTAACAACAAAATGAAAAGTTACATACAAGCCATGGAAAGTTTAATAAAAGGACATATAAGCATGGGCAGCGGGGCTACTCCTTGCACCCCACCGAAAGGAAACTACTCGCTCATGATGAGAGAAACAAAAAGAACAAGAGATAGGGAAGATTCCACCATGAGCATGGTGAAGGAGACAATCATATCTCAATGAAGATTGTGGTCTTCTATGCCACGTCAGAGCATATCTGGACGAGGAGCGAGGGACACCACAGTAGATAGGGTAGACCTTCTCTCTCATCCTTCTTTCTCTTCTTGTTCTCTTTGCTCGTAGTAGGAGGAGGAGCTTATGGAGGCGTAGGTGGGCGTGGATGATAGGATGGAAGTGCAAGACTTCCGCAAGGCTTGGCTGTGGATATCGTCCTCTACTAGAGGTTGAACATGGATGAACGTAGCCTAGTGGTGGAGGGGGAGCTTTCCTAGGGGTCAAGCACCTGAGATTGCAGCCTGGTAGTAGTTGTTGTTGATCGAACTTCCTCCCAGGGGTCGAGCCTATGTGAGGCAGCCTGGAGGCGTCCCCCGGGTCCTCCCTTCCCTATGGCTGTTGGACGTGGCTATTTATAGAAGTGGCGGACAGATGGATCTTCGGTTTGGAGACCATTTAGGACTTTCATGTTCTTGAGACCGAAAGCATCCTCATGTTCTTGAAATCACTAGGATCTTCATGCACGGTTTGGAAACGGATAGGTTCTTTGCACGGTTTGGAGACCGTGAAGCCTCCACATGGTCTTGGGACCATGAGGAGCAGATGGTCGGGGGGCGTAGGTCGTGAGGGTGAGGAGTTGGTGGTTCACAGTCTCGGGATTGATAGTGTCCTCGTGATCTTGGAGACCGCTAGGGCCTTCACAGTCTTGAGATTGTGAGGGCGCTCATGGTCTTGAGACTGCTAGGGGTATGATCGACGTGGAGAGGATTGTGAGGGCAGACTGCGAGGGAAGAGGGAGATGGAAGTCACGAACTGTGAAGGTCCTATCAGTCTTGGGACTGTGAGGAGCATACCACAAGCAGGTGTGGAGAGCACTGGTGAAGGTGGAGGTCGCATGTGATTAGCTACAAACATACTGGAGGTGGCGATGGCAGCTGACGGTGATGATGGATATTAATGGAGTGTGAGGTGAAGAGGAAGGTGGAAGGAGATGTGCTTGAGATCAATGGAAAGGGTGAAGTTGATCTTGGAAGTGGCATTGGTCAGAGGATCTAGGGTTGGTAAGAGTCATCTTGAGTGAAGGTGGGCCTGCAACCAGTGGGTGGGCCCAGTTGAAGATTCAACTTCATCGTGACCTACTCAACCTGCATGAAATTCATATAGACCCTAGTCAATAAGCTTGATAATCCAATCGATTAAGCAAGATTCATATTCTAAGATTTAGGAGATAAAATTGAATGTATTGAGCCGAATTGGGCCCAAGATGGTGACTGAAATCATGATGAATATGGATTCATCAAACATACCATCCACCCTCCACCCAAACTTAAATATTTTCTCATCCTAGAGTAAACTCTAGGCCCAATTGGAGGGAAACAGAACAATTAGAATGGCCGCCAACTACCATATTGACCTGACAGTGGTGGCAACTAGTAGGAGAAGGTGTGGGCTGATCTTGAAAACATTTCCAAGATGGTTGGTTGGACCAATCTTGACTTGTGCATGATAGTGGGGGCTCCTCATATAGTAGAGGCTTGGTATAATGATTTCCCTAACACCAAGAGGTAGGGGAAGGGTAAGTATGTGTTGCATTGTAGTCCTCACAGATCACTCACAGATCACTCACGACTTCCAGGAATCCCATTTGATTTCTCGACAGGGAGTCAATCGCGTAATCGACATTCAAATCCTACATATTGAAGTTCTCACAACATAGGAACGAACAAGAAAAAAGCATGCAGGTGATCAATCCACAAGCACACATCGACAATTAACAATGAAATGAAAAGTTACATACAAGTCATAGAAAGTTTAATAAAATGACATATTAGCATGGGCAGTGGGGCTAGTCCCTACACCCCAGTGAAAGGAAACTACTCACTCATGATTAGAGAAACAAAAAGAACAAGAGAGAGGGAAGATTCTACCATAAGCATGGTGAAGAAGACAATCGCAGCTCGGTGAAGATTGTGGTCTTCTACACCACGTCGGAGTAGATCTGGATGAGGAGCGAGGGACACCACACAAACAGGGCATACATTCTCTCTCCTCCTTCCTTCTCTTCTCATCCTCTTTGCTTGTAGCAGGAGGAGCAACTTGTGGAGGCATAGGCAGGCATGAATGAAAGGATGGAAGTGCAAGATCGCCACAAGGCTTGACTGTGGAGATCGTCCTCTACTAGGGGTTGAACGTGGATGAACATAGTCTGGTGGTGGAGGGGGTGCTTGCCCAGGGGTCGAGCACTTGAGAACACATCATGGCAGTGGTTGTTGTTGATCGAACTTCCTCCCAGGGGACGAGCCTACGTGAGGTTGCCTGGCGGCGTCCCCTGGGTCCCCCCTTCCCCGTGGTTGTTGGACGTAGCTATTTATAGAAGTGGTGAGTGGCTGGATCTTCGGTTTGGAGACCATTTAGGACTTTCACGTTCTTGAGACCGAAAGCATCCTTGCATTCTTGAAATCGCTAGGATCTTCACGCAAGGTTTGGAAACTGATAGGTTCTTTGAACAGTTTGGAGATCGCGAAGCCTCCACACGGTCTTGGGACCATGAGGAGCAGATGGTTGGGGGGTGCAAGTCGAGAGGGTGAAGAGTTGGTGGTTCATGGTCTCGGGACCGATAGTGTCCTCACGGTTTTGGAGATCGCTAGGGCCTTCACAGTCTTGAGATTGTGAGGGAACTCATGGTCTTGAGACTGCTAGGGTTACGATCGGTGTGGAGAGGACCGTAAGGGCATACCACGAGGGCAAAGGGAGATGAAAGTCACGAACTATAAAGGTCCTATCAGTCTTGGGACTGTGAGGAGAAGACCGCAAGTAGGTGTGGAGAGTGTTGGTGAAGGTGGAGGTCGCCTATGATTAGATGTAGACCTGCTGGAGGTGGCAACGGCAACTGGCGGTGATGGTGGATATTGATGGAAGGTGAGGTGAAGAGGAAGGTGGAAGGAGATGTACTTGAGATCAATGGAAAGGGTGAAGTTGATCACGGAAGTGGCATTTATCGGAGGATATAGGGTTGGTGAGAGTCATCTTGAGTGAAGGTGGGCCCACAACAAGTGGGTGGGCCCAGTTGAATATTTGACTTCATTGCGACCTACTCAAACCTGCATGAAATTCATATAGACCCTAGTCAATAAGCTTGATAATCCAATCGATTAAGCAAGACTGCATATTGTAAGATTTTGGAAATAAAAGTGAATGTATTGAGCTGAATTGGGCCCAAGATGGCGACTAAAATCATGATGAATATGGATTCATCAAACATACCATCCACCCTCCACCCGAACTTAAATATTTTATCATCCTTGAGTAAACTCTAGGCCCAAATTGGAGGGAAAACGAACAACTAGAATGGCCACCAACTGCCATATTGACCTGACAATGGTGGCAACTAGAAGGAGAAGGTGTGGGCTGATCTTGAAAACATTTCCAAGATGGTTGGTTGGACCAATTTGACTCGTGCATGATAGTGGGGGCTCCTCATATAGTAGAGGCTTGGTATAATGATTTCCCCAACACCAAGAGGTAGGGGAAGGGTAAGTATGTGTTGCATTGTAGTCCTCGGAGTAGGTTTGGGCCTACATTTAGTCACCTTAACCTACATGCCACTGTTCGTGAACCTAGTGCATCAAGTACATATGATTCATGTTGTGGCTTTGACACTGTTATTCCTAATCCATGTTGGGTTGGGTCCCCTCATCGTGATCCAACTATTGTTTTATCTTGGTGAATCCATAGGGCCAAAATCTCCCTACACTATATGGCACACATCACTTTGTATAAGGTCTCATGGTGGTGGCAAAGGCCCAAACTCCTCATCATTTGCTTCCATGGAAGCATTGCATCGTGCAGACGTAGGGTCAGGAATATCACCCTCAACAAGGGGTGCTCCCTCATATAATGATGGATGTGCATGCTCAAGTCATGAGGTTGTAAATGAGGTTGGATGCCATAAAGTAAGTGTGAGTGGGACGAGCAATCAAGGTGCAAATACCTTGGAATAGCAGTAATAGATGTCATCCTCATTGGCCATATTCATAAAGGTAGAAGCCACCAAGTACTTGATATCAATCATTTAAGATGTCTTCTACATAATGAGAATTGTGAAGGGAATGTGGATGTAGTTGAGGCTAGTATAGATTGTTGTGATGACTCTTCCATATTAGAATCTAAAATTGGTGTTTCGCTACAACTGTAGGTGTAGATGATAAATAAGTATGCTCCAAAAATTGAAAATATCATCACGTAATACACACTATAAGCAACATAGATCAATAATAGTGACGATGCTTAGGGTGCCAGTCGGATCGAGAATGGTGTAGGATAGGATGTTGTGAAGACAATAGATCACTTGGTATGATTGATTGGTGCCTTGGAACCATGTGAGAAGAAGGAGAGTTAGCCATGTATCTATTTCTAGAAGTTGTCAACATTGTACTTATCAGTGATGTGACTGCAATTTCTTCATCAGAATTGGCTCTCCAATCCTTGTTGACATCTCTGATGAGGGTGGTGAGGTAGTTGTTGTCCAAGGAATGCTGCTCTCCAAATATATAGAAGGAGAAAATACATTGGTTTCCATTAGTGATGTGCCTAGAGTAGATGGTGACTAACCCAAGAGTGAGTTTTTTAGATGGGTTGGTGTCAAGGAACCATTTACTACCAAATCCTAAATCAAGATCATTACAAATTCAATGGAGATAAGACTTAGGCGTCCATCCCTAGCATGTTATTATAAAAGAGTGAATTTGGAAGAATAAAATATTACCATACATGAACATATATATGAATACACATTGTTTTATTACAAAATTTCAATTACATATCAAAAAGTACATTCTACAAGTCTGCTCATGTACACTAGGGATCTTACAACAAGTCACCAGAACATAGCTCACCAAGCCATCCAGTCCTACACATCTTTGAACTAAAAAATATGTGAAACAAGAGGGTCAACACACAAGGTATTGATTACATGATATATATATATATATAAGCTTTGTGTAATTGAAAAGATTGCATAAGTAAAAGAGTAAGATTCAACAAGCTAAGTTCTTAGCAAAATGATAGACCATGTTTTATGTCATTTTAATTTAATCCAATTATACCAACAATATCATGTATCATAAGGCCTTTGACCAAATTCCCACCGAAAGGGTCCGTAAGAGTGATCAAGATCAACTAACCCTTTGATACACGACGGACCTCAAGACCGTTGCCAAGATCTAACCCTTTTATCCGCATGGTATATTCTATCTTGACAACTCAAGTAGGGCACTCAACCTTGTGTCCTTACCCCAAGAATATAGACAGGCACATAAGGTTTTTACATTGGAATTATATATTATTTTTTCAAGTTATAAAATTGACAAGACAAACATCAAGTACAATGCTAGAATACCACATGGAAATATTTGAGTAAGTGAACAAGCATACATATGTATCACAGTTCAAGCAAGAAAGTCATAGTCATATAATTATTAAATCCCATACCTAATCCATCGATTCATAACCAAACTTATCCTTGATCATCTAACCACAACACACACCTCACTAAAAGCAAGATTACATACAAGTATTAGTTCTCATCATTCACCCGAATTAGTTCCATTTTAAGGTTTTGGCCAAGTTAGGTTCAAGTTTATTATTATACTTCATTTTATGATCTTTTATTGATCTAGGGTTCATCAAGAAGGCGTAGTTCAAATTTCAAGTCAATATGAGGCTCCATATATTTTATATGATTATTTTCAAGTTTCAGTCACTTATGTTCATAACAAGGTCATAAGACTCATAATAGAGGATGTAAGGTTAAGGATAATCAAGTGAAGGGGTATAAGCATAGTATTTGATTTAGATCAACAAGACTAGTACATAAGAATAATAATCAAGATTAAGTGGATGTCCCAAGAGCAAACATCATACAAACAACATGGGATTTAAACATTTCACTCATACATTAAATCACCAATATAGTTTACATATGTCATTAAGGTTCAACATGAGAATAAGGTGGGACATCCAAATAGGGGTGAGCATTTGGTTTATTTGCTTGGTTATAGTTAATTCAGTTCAGTTAAATGATCAATTCGTAGTTTGACATTTTAACCGTTAACCTAACCAAATTAGTGTTGGTTAATTCGGTTATGGTTACTCAACTAATGGTTAATTCTATCAGTTAATTTGGCCAACCAAATAACACTCTTTGAATAATATTGTATGAAAACACTCACAAAATTTTGAACCATTGATAGTATTGCATATTGTAAGATACTGAATCTCAGGTTTATTTGCTATTTAACCCATATTCAAGCTTTCATTTCCTTCTTATCATTTTTGGCCTTTTCCAATAATTTTCCTATCTTTTCTATCCTCTTTGTCCTCAATGTTGAAATTGAGCAATACTTAATTATGTGTATTATATTTGACCATGGGTTTTTGCACAAATATCTCAACTAGTGTGTTAATTAGAGTCTAATAATGCAAAATGACCACTTATGAGAGATAATTAGTAGATTATATAAATTTAGAGTTTTGTGGCTTTTTGGGACAAGAAATGATAAATAATGTGGTTTTGAGTTAGTTAATGAAAGAAATAACCCTTTTCTTTTCTCTCTCCTCCTAAATGTTAATAAAGCATAAAAAGTAGAATAGGAGGTGTGACATGACTCTTGAATTAGTGTAAAATGTCCATATCAAATTTCACTCAAAGATTTAATTAGAAAGTTTTTTCATATCAATTCACCCTCTTTAATACTTTAATGTACACATTAATGGCCAATATAGTGGTTAAGGGTAATATCTAGTCTAAAACGAAAATATAAATGCATAGCATTAATATAGGCATCAATATTAGACTATGATCCAAATTTGTAGTCATTTGACCCATGTTTGATCCTCCAAATTGATTTTATAAGAATTTATTATAGTGTGACCAAGGTTTTCAATTCAATTTCATTAATGTGATGTGTAACTCTAAAATCCCATTATTTTTCACTGTCACGCACTACCTTTGTTAATTTCATCACATGTGTGCCATCCAACGGCCCACATTTCATCATCTATGACACATAGCTGATCTGATGGCCCAGAGGTTGTCCTCAACCTCAGTTATGCGCGAGCCAGTAGATGTTTCTAGGCACAATCTTCCCTGATCGATTTCTCCCTCAACTGACCACTGTTTCTTGTGATTTCTTTTCCCCTTGGTCCATCTCTCTCAACTGTTTCAAAAGAGCCCTACCTTGTCCACTCCCTCACCCAAACAACAAAATTCCCAATCTAGGGCTTCACTTCCTCTCCACCACCAAGTTGTATAGGGTGCTCCGGCCCTCATCTTGCCTATATAACCAGCCATCGAGCACCCTCAGACCACAACCATTCCTCCTCCTCTTTAAATTATTCCTCTAGCACCCCTGAAGTCCATGACTTGCTCACTCTTCATCTCTAGCGATGTTGGTCTCATCCCAGCATTCCTCATTACCTCGGCCAAATAGCAAGCCAGGTAAGAATCCTTGGGCATTAAGCTTTAGTTCTACTTCATTTTTGTGCCATGCTTTCTACTGGTCTTCATATCCTATACATGGCAGCTAGGTCCCCACTGGCACTAGTTGCCTAAGTATTTTAGTGATCCCACAAGGTCAGGAATGGGTTGTTTGGCATCGTCTTGCCTCCGTGAAGGTTTTGGGAACCTTAGTTGAGGCTTAGCTTCTTGTTTTATGTGGTTTTGGTCGTGATTTTACCTCCCTCTATTCCTTACTTGTGACAGAGCTTTCTTAAGCTCCTGATTACTAAGAGACCCAATCTTGGGATTGACAGGTCCGCTGGATGATTACAAATTTTCCTACATCTCCAGTTACCCGAAGGCATGTTTCGAGCTCTCAAGATGATCGAAGTTTTCCCCCTAGATGGCTTGGTCCCACCATGGTTACAGGAGGAACAAGCCAGGTCATTATTGACCTTCGCACCCCTGTGACTCCAATTATATAATTAATCGAGCATGGGCATTTTGGTCCATTCACACACTGGTTTTGATTTATCAGTGCGATTCATGTTTCATGTGAAATGACTAAATTGCCCCCATATACGTAATTAAATGTAACACATGTTTAAGATTGTTCTGTCATTTCACTACTTATTTACATCGACTTATATTCTGATTTAAATAACTGTCAGCCTATAGTTTTCCTATTTTCTGATTGGAAATTTTTTATTAATTCATAATAAATCAAGTCTTTATCAGAAAAACATAAATAAATACTTATTGGAAAGGATTTTCACAAGGAATATGATTTTATGGTTTTTAAGCATTGATTTGCATCCCTATTATGATGTTTATTATAAAAAAACATTTTAATAATATAAAAACCCATAAAATATGTAACTAATTCATTTTAACTACACATTTAAGAAATAAATACGTTTTCTTAATAAGGAAAATCCAAGTAATCGATTGGTCCAAGTTTTGAGTCCAAAAAAGATGGTTTTCATAGAAGGTCCAACATTAGGGTTTCTTACACATTATTCTTTACAAACCCTGATACATTTGTCAAATTTGTAACTAGGATAAAGTTGTCTTGGATACAAGCTAGTTGGTGAAAGTGATGACTAGGACTTTAAATTGAGGTATGTCCAATCCTATTATATACGAGTTTGAACACTTGTCCTTCAGTTGGGCATTTTTATATCCAACCCTAATATTTCCAATGAGGCATTGTCTTAGCCTTTATTCTCTATATTGCCTTCTTGTGGCACCTTTATTTCAATTACTTCTTAGGTTTGGAACCCCAATGCTATATTGCTTTTATTTCCACTATGCCAATTTATATTACCCAACATGATGAATTATTGACTTAATTAACTAATGTAATGTACACGAGTATAACCACCCATAGTGGGCATGTGTAAATTCACCCTGGGGAATGTGATAATTCTCCCCATTTTATATATATTTGGGTGCTTGGGAATGTGTTATTTCTCCCTCACCCAAAGGTTGAGGTTAGGTAGGTGCCTCAGTCCTATATTAGTTTAATGTAGTCATATAAAATCATGCATGCAACTTTATTACAATTTGACTTGGCAAAATTTTTAGTTATTTACTTGCCTCATACTTTTGAGATCTCTTAGCTTAGTAAATATTTACTTTGCCATATTTTAAACTATTAAACTTCTTTATTCATTTAATTCGACACATACTTTTCTCTCCTCTTGTTGGGTGATCCCAACCACCCAGGTTTATGATCAGAGTGCGCAACAGGAGCATGGTGAACCAACCTAAGACTAGGAGAAGGTGTTCATCCTTCTGTCATGGACTTATTTGTTAAGTTATTTTGTTGGAGACATATTGATGTAGTTTGGTTTCCCTCTACCTTAGATCCTTTTATTTATATAAATCATGTACATCCTTATTGGAAAATATTGATGTACTCTTTATTTAATTGATTATAGTCAAAGTTTTAACTTCCACTGCTATTCATTGGTGTTTTGTTTACCATATTTAGTACACAAGTGATTTCACCTTCTTTACAACACGGTATCAGAGCCCATGGTAGTCAGATTCTTGACTATTTCAATTTGTCTCCCTACTTAGAAACCCTTACCTCATATAGTTTCCCTTTAGTTAAGATATTCACCTTTAGAATTTACCTATGATAAAAGGTTGATTTAGGACCATAAGAATTCCATGTTAGAAATATCTTTAGTCAACTTTTAGGTGCTTAGCCTGATAGGTAGCTACTAGGACATAAGTTGAAAGCAAGGGTGCCTAGAAAGGGTCAGGGTCTGGGGGCTTTCAAAATTTTCCTCCACGCCACTAGCTTGGTTTACAAGGACTCACATATCCATATGACACCAGACCGGGCTGAGCTGATACTGATTGTTTAAAATAGCATACCTTTAGGCAAATAACCTCAATGTTGAGTATCCTTAGGAACCTAAATGATGATTTGGGTAACCAAACAAAATTCCCTTATGTCCCATAAGTTCCTTATATGAGTCTTAGATTTCCATGTTTAGGGGTAGTCTACCCTATACTAAACTTTGAGGTTTGGTAATAGTGAATAGTAAAACAATTAAGTGTTGTATCTCATACATGGTTTGATTAGACTCACTCTTTTACCTGTCGTATATATTGACTTGGTAGGTCTACCCTTTTAAGTGGAGAAGTAGTAGTAGTAGTAGTTGTGGTAATACCTTGATAGATTTGGAATTGCTGATTTCGAGGATGAAATCCTTTTAAGGGGATGGAGTCCTATAATACATTGAAATCTAGGTAATCTAAATTTTAGAAACCCGAACTCCTTAGACATTATATTAGTGAGGTATATGATTAGTATTGACTAAAACAAATTATAATTATAATTTAACATGTTTATTTATATACAAATGAATATATAATAAGTCCTCTAATATATAGTTCATATGTTTGAACCCCAACATATACCTAAGGTACATAATATGAGTAAATAACTAATTGTGAATACACATAATGTTGACCATGTCATTCTAATGCTATGGTGAATAGATCTAATGCATGCTAATAATGCATAGGTAACATGTAATGGTCATGTTGACCTAAACCCTAAGATGTAATCATCTAACGTTAACATGTATACATATATATGTATATATTTTTAATACCTTCATGATACATTAGTGACATTAGGTGTCATCATTAGAAAATATACCTTGATTCATAGAAATGGAATATAATCACCTAATCATAAATTGGTATATGAATCAATTCATTAATATGCAATGTGTTCCACCTTATTCACTAAAATACATATAATGACTCAAATGTGATAAAGAGTAATTGGATTTACATAAGCATGATTTTTAAGTATGCAATAATTCCAAATGCCTAATGTGATGTTAATTGCATAAATTATAATATGAAGTGTAAATAGGAGAAAATGGTCAGTGATGACATTAATGTGAGTATGAAAAGTGGTGTGATAATGTGTAATATAGGTGTAATAAATAAATGTGACATTATTTAGACTTAATAACTTATTGGATTATATTATATATTCCTTACAAAATAATCTGTGGTAATTCTACATGATGGTAATATGAGGATAATGGATAATAAATTCAAGTGATTAAGGATTTTGACCTTATATATTAATAAATATTGAGATTACTTTGTAAATCCTAACATTGCTTAAAATTCTTAATTAGTAAATGAGAAATATGTATGATTTATACATAATGTTGAGATATAATTCTTTTGACAACAATGTGAATATAACATGACACAAGTAATAGAATAATAAAGATGATGTAATTTCATAATGGAGATAATGCTAATAAGCCAAAATGTTAATTGTGTTACATTTGATAAAAGATAATATGAATAATGTAAACCTTAGTAAAACCTGACTTATGAGTAGAGCATGTAAAGTACCATAGATTAGAGTTAACCACCTAGTTTCTTAATGTTGGGATGTTACATACTCACCCTTCCCTCTTTTTGATATTTCGGGGATGAAATCCTATTTAAGGGGTGGAGTGTTGTAACATACTAAATCTCGGGTTTAATTTGTATTTAACCCATCTTCAAGTTTTCATTTCCTTCTTATCCTTTTTGGCCTTTTCCCTAAATTTTCCTATCTTTTCTATCTTCTTTGTCATCAATGTTGAAATTGAGCTATACTTGATGATGTGAATTATATGTGATCCACATTTATTTCAATGAATGGGTTTTTGCACAAATATCTCAACTAGTGTGTTAATTAGAGTCTAATAATGCAAAATGACCATTTATGAGAGATAATTAGTAGATTATATTATTTTAGACTTTTTATGGCTTTTTGGGACGAGAAATGATAAATAATGTGGTTTTGAGTTAGTTAATGAAAGAAATAACCCTTTTCTTTTATCTCTCCACCTAAATGTTAATAAAGCATAAAAAGGAGAATAGGAGGTGTGACATGACTCTTGAATGAGTGTATAATGTCCATCTAAAATTTCACACAAAAAATTAATTAGAAAGCTTTTTCATATCAATTCACCCTCTTTAATACTTTTATATACACATTAATGGCCAGTATGGTGACTAAGGGTCATATGTCATGTAAAACAAAAATCTAAGTACATAGAATTAATCTATGCATTCATATTAGTCTATGCTCCAAATTTGAGGTCATTTGCCCCATGTTTGACCCTCCAAATTGATTTTATAAGAATTTATTATAGTGTGACCAAGGTTTTCAATTCATTTTCATTAATGTAATGTGTAAAACTAAAGTCCCATTATTTTTCTTTGTCATGCACCACCTTTGTTAATTTCATCACATGCTCACCATCCAACAACCTACATTTCATCATCTATGACCCATAGCCGATCTGACGGCCCAGAGGTCGTCCTCTACCTCAGTTAATGTGTGAGCCAACAGACGTTTCTCGGCACAATCTTCTCTGATCGATTTCTCCCTCAATTGACCACTATTTCTCTTGATTTCTTTTCCCCTTGGTCTGTCTCTCTCTATTATTTTGAACGATCCCTAGCTCGTTCACTCCCTCACGCAAACAACAAAACACCCAATCTAGGGCTTCACTTTCTCTTCACCGCCAAGTTGCAGAGGGTGCTCTGACCCCATTCTTGGCTATATAACTAGCCATCGAGCACCCTCAAATCACAACCATTCCTCCTCCTCTTCCAATTATTCCTCTAGCACCCCTGAACTTTGTGACATGCTCGCTCTTCATCTCCGGCGATGTTGGTCTTATCCCAGCATTCCTCACCACCTTGGCCAAATAGTAAGCTAGGTAAGCATCCTTGGGCCTTAGGCTTTAGTTCTACTTCATTTTTGTGCCATGCTTTCCAGTGTTCTTTGTATCCTATAGATGGAAGCTAGGTCCCCGCCGGTGCTAATCGCCTTAGCATTTCAATGAGCCCACAAGGTCAGGAATGGGTCGGTTGGCATCGTCTTGCCTCTGCAAAGGTTTTGGGAACCTTAGTTGAGGCTTAGCTCCTTTTTTATTGTGTTTTTTGCCGTGATTTTACCTCCCTCTATTCCTTACCTACGATGGAGATTTCTTGAGCTCCTTACTACCACGAGACACAATCTTGGGCTCGATAGGTCTGCTAGATGATTATGGATTCGCCTACATCTCTAGTTACCCCAAGGCATGTTTTAGGCTCTCAAACTTATCAGAGTTTTTTCCCTGGATGGCTATCCCCCACCATGGTTACAGGAGGAACAAGCCAGGTCATGTATTGACCTTGGCACCCATGTGTCACGGAACCGTTCTTACCCAAATCCTAATCCTACTGCCTAGACAGTAGTAAGAGGATTGAAGCACCCATCCCTGAGTGGCCCAATATGATCTACCACACTGGCATATATAATAAGAAATAAATAAATCAAAAACTGGATAATTAAAGAACAAACTAACCCAATATGGAGATACAATTGATTTGTCTTTGTCATCAGAGTATGTAGAGTGCGGAAGTGATCTTATTCAATATTCCATTTGTATTGCCTAAAATCAATAAAATCGAGACACAATCATGCAATTGCACGGTACACTATCAAAATCAAGAAAAACGATTTATAACAACATAGTATACTTGGCATGACTTATATTTAAAAGAATATCAAGCAATTTGCAAAACCAACATTTATTCGACAAGTTTTTCAGGCAGTTCGACTTTTATTACGAGTTCCCATTATGCTGTAATTTCGAGAAGCATGCTTATATATTTTGTGTGACTCTATTACCCCAACGCGATGGGGAAGGTCACTAGGGTCCTTCTCACCATAGGAACCTAGGAAGCCAATGTACAAGTCCTACCTCCAAATGAGGGGGTTGTTGTACTCAATATCCACATTATCAACATTATCAATATCATCATCATTATCAATATACGGGCAGTCATAATGGGCATGCAATTTATGTTTTCATGTTTTTCAAAATATAGTATAGAAAAACAGAAGACTAATCATAGGGAACAATAGCTCATCCAAGTAAATAGCCAAGTATACAGTCAAGAGATACATAAAAGTATCTTCATACAATCAAGAAGGAGTTATATAATAGCGTACCTTTCACTGAGATTTCGAGTATAATCAATATCCGATCAATAGGTCAACCCTTCGAGTCAGATCCTAAATCATCAAGATTGGATCAAGGGTCAAGATCATGATGTTCAGAATATCAGTTTTTCAATATTCGAGGTCAGGGTTACATTTTTACTATGTCAACCTTAGGGTTGGGTCATTCACTTATAATCAACTAATATTTCAATATATCCAGCATTATTTCAAGTATCTGATATATATATTCGAGTGTGAATGACTTACCTATGTTTTCTAGGATTATATGTGCTAACCCTAATTTATGATCATTATCCAAGTCATCATCAAATCTTTAGAGCATCATGTTGTTCTAACATCATTTGTATTCAAGTTCAGATTGATGGGTCAAAACTATATCAAGGGTTTTGCAAGCTTAAGATTAATATCAAGATTTACTCATTATTCATAAAGATTCTAATCAAGATTGAATCGAACAAATAGATCTAGATCACTAATGATTCATTTTCAAGATTCAACTAAATCAGATCTAGATTTGTATATCAGGATAATCATTAGAGTCAGATATAGGGTTTTCAATGTTTTAGTCAAGATTAACCATCAATAGAGTCATTTGGACAATCTTTCGATAATAGAAGATTATAGTTTAATGGAATCATTGAAATCAATATAGAATCAGGTTTTAGAAATTGTTCCATTAGATTGCCCTTGATTTTCTAATGAAAATTGACTACTTACTTGCCTTATTTGGATTATCCTAGCATGAGATAAGATCAAAATATAAAGGGGGTTTTATTTTCTTGATTTAAAAGAACATTCACCTGGAAGTGGGCCGCGATTCCAGGCCCAATCGCCCTGCGACTTGAGGATCCGGCCCAGCCGAGCAATCCCTCTCCTGTGCGTCACCCAGGTTGACGCCTGCCTTATGCTGCGCTCCCTTGTTTCCACGGAGGAACAGAGACTGTCGGAGCTTGGGGAGAAAGGAGCAGGAGGGGTCGAGGAAGGTAGCAAGGATGTCGTCCAGGCTCGCCACATCCTTGCGAACGTGTTAGTGGCGGCAGATCAATGAGAGGGAACGAGGAGAAGAAAGGCCAAATATGGCCAGGCGGTGGCACCGCAGAGGAGCAGGGTCAGCGTGAAAGGGGTGAATGGGGAGAGAGAGCACGAGAGGGCAATATAGGGGGCCGGTTGAGTTTGTGGGTGAGGTACAGAGGTGTAGGTGGGGTTTTTATAGGGTGCCAGGGCTAGGTTTTAGGGTTTTGAAGGCCATAGCATCAATGGCGGCTACTGCAAGAGAAAGCTTCTCGATTGCCCTTAAAGTTGGCTGATTCAAGGGGAAAAAAGGATGGCCACGTTCGGATTTGTTTGGGAAACATTCCAGTTTGTTTGATTTTTGAAATGGGTCAAAAAATGAGCCAAAAGCATGTGTCTGTCCCCTTAGCCTCCTCCCCGTTGATTGCGGGAGGTAGGGGACAACCTCCTGACTGCTGGATCGGGCTGCGATCCGCGGATGCCCAATCCAAGGGTCCAGAATTGCCCCTCCGCTGGAGGATAGGATCGCTGACATGGAAAAAGAGTAACTAAAAAGGCAAACCAGGGATTTTTAGCACAGAACTTCAAAAATTCATAGAAAATTGTAGGAATGTCCAAATGACCTCAAATTTGGACCAAAGCTTCAAAAAAAACGTGGAGAACCTTTATAAAAAGTTTGAGAACAAAAAGACAAATTTTGATTGACCAATTTGATTCTTTGGACAAAGTGATGAATGAATTCAATTTGTAATGTGTATAAAATCAACATTGGTCACCATATCTTGGATTTGACTCTTAAAATTTGTTATTAAGGTGAGGAAAAACATTGAGGGTCATGAGTGAGTATAATGAGGGCAAAAGTGTAATTATGCAAAAATCCACTTTATCACACCATGTGACTCCAATTATATAATTAATCAAGCATGGGCATTTTTGTCCATTCACACACTGGTTTTGATTTATCAACACAATTCATGTAAATGTGAAATGACTAAATTGCCCCCATATGCTTGATCACTTAAGATTGTTTTATCATTTCACCAGATATTTACATTGGATAATATTCTTATTTAAATAATTGTCACCCTATAGTTTTCCTATTTTCTAATTAGCAAGTTTTTAATAATTCATGGTAAATCGAATCTTTATCAGAAAAATACAAATAAATACTTGTTGGAAAGGATTTTTCACAAGGAATACGAATTTATGGTTTTTAAGCATTGATTTGCATCCCTATTTCAATGTTTATTGTAAACACCATTTTAATTATGTGAAAATCCTTAAAATATATAACTAATTATGTTTAACTCCAAATTTAAGAAACAAAATTGTTTTCTTAATCAGGAGAATCCAAGTAATCGATTAGTCCAATTTGAGTCCAAAATAGATGGTTTTCATAGAAGGTCCAATATTTGGGTTTCTTACACATTATGCTTTATAAACCATAATACATGTATACAAATTTGTAACTAGTGTAAAGTTATCTTGGATACAAGCTAGTTGGTGAAAGTGATGACTAGGGCTTTAAATTAAGGTATGTGCAATCCTATTTATATATGAGTTTGAACACTTGTCCTTTAGTTGGGCATTTTGATATCCAACCCTAATATTTCCAATGAGGCATTATCTTAGCCTTTATTCTCTTTATTGTCTTCTTGTGGCACCTTTATTTCAATTACTTATTGGGTTTTGAACCCCAATTCTATATTGATTTTATTTCCACTCTGCCAATTTATATTACCCAACATGATGAATTATTGACTTAGTTAACTAATGTAGTGTACATGAGTACAACCACCCATAGTGGGCATGTGTAAATTCTCCCCATTTTTATATATATTCGGGTGCTTGGGAATGTGTTATTTCTCCCTCACCCAGAGGTTGAGGTTAGGTAGGTTCCTCAACCCTATACTAGTTTAATGTAGTCATATAAAATCATGCATGCAACTTTATTACAATTTGACTTGGCAGACTTCTTAGTTATTTACTTGCCTCATACTTTTGAAATCTCTTAGCTTAGTAAATCTTTACTTTTACATATTTTAAACTGTTAAATGTCCTTATTCATTTAATTTGACACATAATTTTCTCTCCTCTTGTTGGGTGATCCCAACCACCCAGGTTTAGGATCAGAGTGTGCAATAGGAGCATGGTGAACCAGCCTAAGACTAGGAGAAGGTGTTCATCCTTCCATCATGAACTTATTTGTTAAGTTATTTTGTTGGAGACATATTGATGTAGTTTAGTTTCCCTCTACCTTTGATCCTTTTATTTGTATAAAGCATGTACACCCTTATTGGGGAAAAAAATTATGTAGTCTTTATTTAATTGATTATAGTCAGAGTTTTAAGTTATGCTGCTATTAGTTGGTGTTTTTTTTACCATATTTAGTAGAGAGGTGATTTTGCCTTCTTTACAACATGGTATCAGAGCTCGTGGTAGTTGAAGTCTTGACTATTTCTATTTGTCTCCCTAATTAGAAACCCTTATCTCATATAGTTTCCCTTGAGTTAAGATATTCACGTTTAGACTTTACCTATGATAAAAGGTTGATTTAGGACCACAAGAATTTCATATTAGAAATATCTTTAGTCAAATTTTAGGTGTTTAGCCTGATATGTATCTACTAGGACATAAGTTGAAAGTAAGGGTGCCTAGAAAGGGTCAGGGTCTAGGGGTTGGCAGAATTTTCCTCCGTACCACTAGCTTGGTTTATGGGGACTCCCAGATCCATATGGCACCATCCTGGCCTGAGTTGATATTGATTGTTTGAAATAGCATACCTTTAGGCAAATAACCTCAATGTTGAATATCCTTAGGAACCCAATATGATGATTTGGGTAACCAAACAAAATTCCCTTATGTCCCATAAGTTCCTTAAATGAGTCTTAGATTTCCATGTTTAGGGGTAGTCTACCCTATACTAAACTTTGAGGTTTGGTAATAATGAATAGTAAAACAATTAAGTGTTGTATCTCATACATGGTTTGATTTGACTCACTCTTTACCTCTCTTATATATTGACTTGGTAGGTAAACCCTTTTAATTGGAGAAGTAGTTGTAGTAGTTGTGGTAATAGATTGATAGATTTGGAATTGCTTATTTCGAGGACGAAATCCTTTTAAGGGGATGGAGTCCTACAATACATTGAAATCTAGCTACTCTAAATTTTAGAAACCCTAACTCCATATACAAGAGATTAGTGAGCTATATGATTAGTATTGACTAAAAAATTATAATTATAATTTACCTATTTCTTTATATATAAATAAATATATAATATTCATCTAATAAATTGTTCATATGCTTGAACCCCAACAAATACCTTAGGTGTGTAATATGAGTAACTCACTAATTGTGAATACACATAATGTTGACCATATCACTCTAATACTATGGTAAATAGATCTAATGCATTCTAAGAATGCATAGGTAACATGTAATGGTCATGTTGACCTCAACCCTAAAATGTAATCATCTAACTTTAACATATATACATATATATGTATATACCCTTAATGCCTTCATGATACATTAGTGACATTAGGTGTCATCATCAGAAAATATACCTCGATACATAAAAATGGAATATAATTACCTAATCATAACTTGGTATATGAATCAATTCATTAATATGCAATGTGTTCCACCTTATTCACTAAAATACATATAATGACTCAAATGTGATAAAGAGTAATTGGATTTACATAAGCCTGATTATTAAGTCTATAATAATTCCAAATGCTTAATGTGATGTTAAATGTATAAACTATAATATGAGGTGTAAATTAAAACTAAGATTACTGGTTGTGATCACAAGTATAATGAATTCCTTAGGATTGTGGTTTTCACCACAACTCACATTGCAATTATCATGTTTTCATTGATATTAATCTCTGCTAATCCTGCACAAAGAGACATGTTGATAGAATTACCCACTCTCACAGAGTAATTCACTACCTATTATAATGAATCTCACTCTCGTAGTAATTGTGTTATTAGTTAGGTGCTTTACCAAAATATTTGGGTTGTTCTCTTCACATTCGTAAGCCCTTTCTCAAGGTGTCATATAAAATATGTAAATCTATGAGTTTTCCAACCCTCAATATCTATCTCAAAGCAAATAATGGTCTAAACAACTACCTATGGTGATCAAGCATAGATAATTCATGACACTCTCATAGATTTAGATCCATAAATTAAGACACACACACACAGATATATATATATATATATATATATATATATATATATATATAATCATAATTGTCAATTATAATGAAAAATCGGGCTACATATGGATCCTATGGAGAAAGGGGATTATCCCTGCATGATTTTAGTTGCTTTGCACATATAAAAGGAAGAAGAGAAGGAAGAAAACATCAAGAAAAAGAAAAAACCCTAGAGAAAGACAGTTTGTATTGTTCCTCCTAACGAATGCGGTGATTTCTATATTCCAACTACAAATCAGGCCACTGGTAGTGCACGAACTACCCATAACATTGCTTTCTCCTCTCCTTCCTCTCTTCTCCACTCTCTGTCATACAATTGAATAGGGTGTGCATCTTAGGTATGGTCGAACTCCCTGACATCATTAAGTCCCACCTTTTAGATTAATTGTGATTTTATATCTTGCTTGATCCCACTGAGTTGGTACTACTGACTAGGTGTCTCTAGTATCGACACCCCCATAAGTTGTGGCTCCCTTCGTAGTTGTCTGTACTACTGATTCAATGTCGATAGTGCCAAGATTTCTTGAGATTCTCTAAGTTCTCCCAATAAGGTTTTCGATAATAGCAACTTCTTTGGTCGGTATGACTGAGTTTTCTCAATTTCACTATTCCTTTCTGATCACGTGTCGCTACCACTGACAGACAAGTTGGTAGTACCGAGCTGTGTAGTTTCTTGTATATTCACCTAAAATTCCACCAAAACAAACATAAGCTCCCAAATAACAATGAATCTATCAAGAACATTAAAATGCATCTATTTGATGCAATTAAATTGTCACATGATAATGATGATAAATAATGCACAAAAGATATCAAAATGATAAATAAGTGCACAAAAATCCATAATAAATAGTCAATGAGAACAAAAATCATTCAGTGAATCAAACTTCCCTAAGCTTAAATGTTGCATGTCATCAAGCAACACACCCTTAGATCTATTTGAGAAAAGTCAGCAAAAGGACATAAGATATGAATTTATATTCTCAACTATCCCCACCTGGCAGTCCCAAACTGGCCTTTATTGACCACTGAACAATGAACTACTCTCAAGAGACCAAAAATATTCACAAAATATGTCCACCCTTAGATTAGTGAAACACTATCAATAGAGAAGTTAACATCATAGTCAATCATGCATTCACTTGGTACATCACATGATTCCCTATTCACATTGATCTTTCCTAACTATCAACTACTTGGAAGCAGTTCTCCTTATAAGAATGAATGAGGAGATCAATGATATATGTGGTCTACCAATAAGAGCAATGGAAAAAATGAAGTAGATGGCTTATGAAGCATCACAAGTGACATCTAAATTATTTTGCACAAATGATGAACCTACTTGAATGAAGATGATGAGAAATGCATGAATCATAATGCCTACTATTATGGGTGGAATGATGCATGTATTTAAAAACCTCATCAAATGGATCAGAATGAAGTAAATAAAAGAATGCATAATGTGAATGTTTCCATTTATTTATGAAGTACAATACCAACCTGAGTTTAGGGCATCCTTTCTCCCTCTTTAATTCATAACATCATTTTTTCTCTCTTTTTTCATCGTCCCACTATTTTAGCATGGTAGCAATTTATGCTTGGGCTTTAATAGCATGTCTCATTCATTTTTTTCCTAAGGATATGGATGTGTATCCCTGTACTCTTATTTTAGAAGGAAACATTGTAACCTCATAATGTAAAATGAATGACAAGAAAGATATGCAATCTGTATGTAATTATTATGCAACTAGATGATATGCATAAAAGTTGTTGATTTATTTTTTTTAATTTCTAACTAATGCATCAAAAGAAAAACTAACTATCATGTCACCTATTATGCCATGCAGTACAATCAAAAGGAAATGATTATGGTCACCTGATTATCTTAAAGTGGTGGATCAAAATGGGTGGAAAATGGATGGAACCGCATAATTAATAGAAAATGCCTTTCCTGAACTATTATATGTCCCTCTACTACTAACCTCTGTATAGGGTACCCTTAGGATTTCTTTCTAAAATTTCAATGTAAGATCCTATTAATTGTTTGATGAACTCAGGCTCAAACCTGATCTTCATCTACATTACATGAATGAATAATATTTCCATTCATTCCAAGTGTCCTTAAGATGACTAACCCATACACTTCCTCTAAGTGATGTAACTC
This sequence comes from Alisma plantago-aquatica, assembly GCA_963693085.1. Classification (NCBI taxonomy): domain Eukaryota; kingdom Viridiplantae; phylum Streptophyta; class Magnoliopsida; order Alismatales; family Alismataceae; genus Alisma; species Alisma plantago-aquatica. The sequence continues at coordinate 625,452,873 of OY856414.1, read as the reverse complement.
AAGAAACTGTGACTAAGACAATTTTTTCAATTTTCAATTTTTCATTGTATAAACATGGAAGGCAGACTCTATGATGAAAAAGCTAGAAATCATGCTTATATTGCTCCATAATTACACTAGAAATATTGTGGATCCTATAACACAAAATAATAAAAACTAAAAAGAAAATAAAGACTAAAAAAAAAAAAAAAAAAAAAAAAAAAATAAAACTAAAGGATAGAGTTGTTCCAACCCCCCCAAGCTTGAACTTGACTACATCATCATAGTCAAAATTCAACTTAAAAGGTGGAACAATGGTACCGATTAATATGGTGGTGGTGGTTGGTGTGTATGGTCGATTCATGGGGATAGAAAGCCCCCAAAAATGTCAGTGGCTATTGTGGAATTTTTGGAGGTTATGGATAGCCACCAAAATAGCCTCAACTCCAATAGTTATCAAAGAACTTCTACTGATAGGTCTCCATCCCATGCAAATGATTATACATGTTCTCTTGGTTGGCCAAGAGAAGACACTCGTTTTGAAAATGGCTTGTTGATTCTGGTAAAGAGGTCCTTAGACATCCTGGATGCCCGCCAATGTAGCTGTCTAATTTTTTTCCCCTATTGAATCTCTTGTAGCATTCCATACATACCTTCCATCGAGTATGGATCATCCTCCTGGGTAGGTGGTAGAGCAGAAGAACTAGAGGATCCATGTACTCTAGATCACTTGCTAGGGACCTACCTCCTCATGATTGGGATTGTGGCCTCCTCCTCCTCCTCTTCTTCATGTTGCTCCTATTGTTGCTCTTGCTCGACATCTTCTTCTTATTTATCTTCATGTGTGTTGCTCTCTACATGCCACCTCATGTGATACACTCCTTGCAAGTTGAAAATAGAATCAGGGAGATCCCTCTCTCGATATTGATCATCAATTGTACCACATGCATACACCTTCCCATGATGCAGGTTGATGAGGTTCGCTCTCTTAAAATGTTTCAGGTTCATTGTGGGAGAAGCCTTTACAGATTTGGAGGTGGAGAGATCAAGATTAAGATGCATTTCTATTGAAATGATAAAACCTCAAAAATGGATGGGTGGTGCCCTCTGCACCAGTCACTTCACCCACATAATGTGTTGTAAGAAGAAGGAACCAAAGTCCAACGAATTCCTCCCTAACTTTAGCAAATTATAAAGGAAGAAGAGATCAACCCGTTGAACCTTCCCCTATCCATGACTAGACTTGGAGAATATGGTGTTGGTGAGTAAGCGATGCACGATATGAGATAATGGGTGCTCAATGTTGGTTATGGAGTTCACATGCCAACTGATGTGGTAGTCCTCTGGCACTTCTGTTAAAAGTTTCCAGGAACCCTTATAATCAAAGTTGCTGGTAGAGAAGTGTACTTCACCCATCGGTCACCCATAGATGGCGTTGAATTGCCTCAGTGTCATTTGGTAGTCAGTGTTGAAGAGATGGAATTTGATGTGCCCTTCCCTCCATTCATCTTAATGTTGAAGAATGTAACAAATCTCCAATGAGGCCAAGAACTCATAGATGATATCTAGGAAGGTGATCCAATTACCAAAGAAAGGGTGATTACCCACCAACCCCTGATCCTCATAAAATCAGCAGAGATTGTCAGTGAAGCTGACAAATACAAGGAACACACAGTCTCCATACTGCGTCGAGGTGATTTCTTTTTTCATTAGCCCGCCGTAGATCTTCTTCACATAAAAGTTGACATGAATGATGCATGTTGGTTTGGGTACCAATGTGACATTTCCTTTTGATGAAGAAGTTGCTTGCCTAGACACCATCAAGCTGGTAGAAGAAGGGGATGGACAAGAAAAGAGCTCAGAGAAGACTCTGATTGGCCATAAGTGCTTGACCATTATTGCTTGAGAGAGGTGTAGTGGAGGTGTATATGAATCAATACTCACACCCCTACTTATATAGACACCAGCTAGCATATTTCCAACATGATAGTAGTATTGACCTTGTTGTCGGTAGTACCAACTTCTTCTCCAGGATCCATGTGAATTAGTGTCAACCGTTGATATTGAAAATCCTCATTAGTTGATGTTCGTATTCGTAGATTTCCAACCATTAGTAGTACCAACTTCAAAAAGGTGCATAAAAAATTAGTACTACCTACTATCAGATGTAGACAATCTTGATCATAGATGGTACTCCTATAGATCCAATGTTTTTTGATGTCGGTACTATCGACTTGGTATTAGTAGTATTGAGTCGTTTAATTTTATTGATACTTCCGAGCATTATCTCAGTATTTCGAACCTGGAGCATTGTTCAATGTCAGTACTACCAAGTTGGATGTCGGTAGTACCGAGTCCTTATCAGTTAACTCTGGCCCTATCTTCAAGAAGTTGGTGCTATTGAGCATATTGTTGGTACCACTGAGATTTTGAATTTTGACTCAGCCATCCCTTGATGTCGTTGGTACTACCGACATTGTAGTTGGTACTATCAAAATTTTGTGAAAATCAACCATGTCGTCCTTGTGCATCCGCCGATACTAACGACATGAATGTCAGTACTACTAACTTTTGCTCAGCCTACACACCAAACACAAATGATCAAGGCACCTTTTTTACAATGAAAATAAAACAATGCAACTAGAATGTAAAGAAAAAAAATCCTAAAATAGTAAGAGATGGTTGGGTTTCCTCCCAACAAGCACCCTTGTTTTACGTCATAGGCTCAATGATCAAATCAACAATCAGTGAAGCTCAATGAGCTTCAACTGATCTTCTTCCCAGACCACATCTCCCCCAAAGTAATGCTTAATCCACTGGCCATTGACAAAGAATGGCTCAGCCCCATTTCTTATCTCCATTGTCCCATGGGGTAAAGCCTTAACTACCACAAAAGGACCACTCCATCTAGACCTCAATTTACCTGGATGTAATTTGAAAATAAAATTGAATAGAATCAACTTCTATCCTAAAGTGAATACTCTATGCAAGATGTGGAGATCATGGATCTTATTTGTTCTCTCTTTTAGATCCTAGAAGTTTCACAGGAATCTATTTTAAGCTCAGCTACTTCATTCAATTCTAACATTCTCTTTTCCCTGCATCATCCAAATTGTAATTGAATTTCGTCAGGGTCCATTTCGCTTTATGCTCTAACTCCACAGGTAGGTGACAAGATCTCCCATAAACCAACCTAAAAGGAGTAGTTCCTATAGGTGTTTTATAGAATGTCCTATATGCCTAAAGATCATAGTTAACTTGCATACTCCATTTTTTCTTATTGGTTGATATTGTCTTTTCTAAGATTTTCCTTATCTCCCTATTAGACACCTCAACCTGTCCCTAAGTCTGTCAATGATATGGAGTACCTACCCTATGTCTCACTCCATATTTATTCAACAATGCTTTATTGGTTAAGTGAGATACACCATCACTTATTATCAATCTTGGCACCCCAAACCTGCAAAAAATATGGTCTTTCACAAACCTGCATATGACTTGGGCATCATTGGTTCTGGTTAGAATTTTTTCCACCCACTTAGATACATAATCAATGGCATGTCATATGTTTAATTTAGAATTAGATGACATGAAAGAGGCCATGAAATATATTCCCCATAAATTAAACACTTCAATTTCCTAATATATATAAGAGCATTTCATATCTCTTTGAGATATTCCTTGCACGATGTCAAGCATCACAATGAAGCATGCAATTATATGCATCCTTAGAGTGTTGGCCAATAAAATCCACACTCTAATACTTTGGCCACTGTCCTAGAACTAGCATCGTGACCCCCGGTAGGTAGGAAATGACAATGTGCTAAAATACTCTCAATCTCATAATCGGGCACACACTTCCTTAAAATATCATCCCTACACCGCTTAAGCAAGATGGGGATCGTCCCACATATAGAACCTCAAAGAATGGAAGAACTCCTTTTTCTCCTGATGTCCTCAATCTTCTAGTAGCTCACCACATGCCAACTAGTTTACAAAGTTTGCAAACCACAAATCTTTGTTTTCCATAACAAACAACTACTCATCCGGAAATTTTTGCACTATAGGTATGTATACATCCTTTTCATCCACTCTTTCAAGCCTATACAAGTGATCTGCCACTACATTCTCTGTGCCTATCTTGTCCTTAATTTCAATGTCAAACTCCTACAGTATAAAAATCCACCTAATTAGTCTAGGATTGACATCCTTCTTCTGCAACAAATATTTAATTGTTGTATGATCAGTCCATACAATGACCCTTGCCCCTATCAAATAATGTGGCTAAAATCCACACTCTAATACTTTGTCCGCTATCCTAGAACAGCAGTGGATACTATATGGATCTGGAAGTTCATGAGATGAACTTATAGATATTCCGCTCATTGATGACAAGTATGGAATCCTTGATCATGCAATGTGGCTAAAGGTTAGCAAATGAATACTAGATCACATATTACGGCAACTCCATCTCATACGTGTGATGTACAGTGAAGAGATGAGAGACATGCAATTTATACTGACTTTGGCAAGATGTTGCCATAACTCACTATGTTGGCACTAGAGAACAGTAACATGTGGGACATGTTTGAAGATCACTATGAATATGATTCAAGGGTGATTGGCTCGCAGTGCAAGTGGGAGTCTTTTGGTATGTATGCCCTGAGAGCCAATCATGGGATGATTGGTGGGATACGTTAAGATTGATTTGATAAACATAAAAGGCAAGCTTCCAATTCTTTCTGGTTTAGTCATATGAGATAGTGATAGAACAGATTGAATGTCTAGAGAATGACAATACTCAATGACGTATGCTTTCAGGTTGAGGACCTGAACGATGAGATCATATGAATGCTAAGAGTTTGTACATTCTCATTATGTCCTTAGTCGGATGTCATTGTGGAAGGTAGATAGACAGCAATGACACACAAGACTAGATTGTGGTGTTGGTTGATAACAGAATCTCATTAGTCATGATATAGAGATATCAAACCAAACACATAGGTACTTGTTAGAGAACAAGTGTACCGAACAGACCCACCGTGAGTTTGACACATGGAACCATGACATGGTAGTCACAGTCAGTACTCATAGTGATGGTGGTGAGTGTGATTCTTTGACCTGAAATCACTGCACTCAACACATGTCATTGGGCACACTTTGACATCATCAAACGCAGTCTTGAAACATGGGTTGTTATAAAGGTCATGATTGGGTGGCTTTGACACATGGGGCTTTTGAGGGGTGAGTGATAGATATGGGATTTCTCCCTCCTGAGGGAGTTTGATATCGATGGCCACTTAATGAATAGGATTGAGAAAGGCGTGCACACATGTGTGAATCAGTATATGATATTGATGTCATACATATCTCTTCCAATCTACTCTGAGATCAAGAAAGTGAATGAACGTTGATAGGATGACTGTTCCATGCCTCGAGTTCATTCGGGATATCAGTGACAAAGGAATTATACATTCACTGTAACACCATTCACGGATTTTAGGATTGAAAGTTGTTCTCCAACTTTCTATTTCACTTGGGTAGCACTGATGTGTGACTAGGCACCGCTCTTTGCTTGTGAAGTCATAGGTGTTATGGACTTTCACTGCCAACGTGAAATGGACCTGCAGGGTCACACACATAGGATTTAACCTGGAAGAGGAGTTTTGTCCACAAACAATGTTTAGATTGATTGCTAAAGGAGTTTAGTAGTTCAATTAAACACTCAATTAATTGATAGCTCAATATCATAATGTTCAAGGTGTTGGACACGTTGATTGCAGTATCAGATTGATTGAAACTGCAATTGACTGATTATGCACAATCTACACTCCCAACCGATCGGCTCATGTGATGAACCGATCATATCAGCTTGGTGAACTGATCGGCTTAGGTGGTGAGTCGATCATCTCATGGACAGGATGAAATGATTTCTTCAACTGTTGAAATGATCGGTACAACTGATGCAACCGAGAAAGTTGGGAAAGTAGGATTGATGATAATTTTCCTTTAGTTTCACTTGCCCAATTTGATTCGAACAAGGATTGGTATTTGATACCAATTAGAAACAAAGGATGGAAAGTTAATCGGGAACTGACCAGGACCATGAACCGACCGGTTCAGAAGTGAACCAACCGGTTGAGGTGTCCCAACCAATCGGTTGAGGTGTCAACCGACCGGCTCAGGTCCCCAACCGACCGTTTTAGAAATGAAATGATCGGTTCAGGTTGCGCAGTTGGTTGTTTTTGTGGAAAATCTCAAACCCTTCTACTCCTGCTTTAGTCCCGCATTTCCCGGGATAGAGAACCATGTCCCATGACCCTCCTACATATATAGGGGTATTGGGGGCTTCTCAAAGAACAACACAGTGCAACCAGTTGCTCTGTAAAGTTGTCGTTCTCTCTATTTTTGGTAACCGAGAGAGCCCGAGCAAGTGCTACCCGATAAGGGAGGCACAGCAAGGGAAAGACAACTGTAGAAAGTGACTAGTGGTAGGAGAGTGTGTCAGTGACTAGTACACTGACAGGAGGGTGTGACTCCTTCCAATTCCTTGTGGGACAAGGACATTGGAGTTCCAGGTGGTCTGTGTGGACTACTTCAGAGGTGGGAGATTTTTGCCGCTCGAAGGATAGCTGTCAATCCCGACAGTCCCGGTGAGACCAGGAGTCATCAGTCCCGGTGCGACCAGGAGCTACACAGACACCGTCCAAGACCGGAGGTGAAGACCACACAAGCCACGAGGTATTGTCACCGAGCAAGCCTCGGGACAAGGTATGATTCCACAAACCATCCTTTCCTATTGTATAGATGTCGACGCATTTCCTTGTTCTGGGTTTGGGGAAGAGAAAATTTTTGTTTCCGCTACCTTACTCTGTCTCCCCTAAAACCCAACAGTGGTATCAGAGCCACGTCAATTGCTCTATACTTTAGGATTATCGATATGATCGATTTTGGTTTGTCGCCTTTATTTATTGCATACGATGCAAATAAAATTGGCTTTATGCATGTCCAATCCTAAATCCACAAATCCCAATTTACATATATGATATGTATTATTAATGCACTCGATACGCGTTGCCCTTAAACGAGTTTTGTGGTGGATGCATAGTGTGGTTATGGCCACTAAACCCTATCTGTGTATGGTTGTATGTGGTTGCATGCATCTCGGTCTGCGCACCAATCTTCCTTCTCCTATTCCTGATGTAACTCGAAATAATTCGAGATTTCTTTCCTACCTTTGCTCCCCTCGAATATAACTCGAGGTTTCTCTTTTTATATTGTAAAATAGGATAGAATTTTATTTCCTGTTATGTCGAAGAAATGAGGACATCCTGATGACAGTTGAGACGATCGGTTCAAGGCGTGAACCGATCGGTTGACGTTCCAGACGATTGGTTCAAGGAGTGAGTCGATCGGTTGATGGTCGGTTCGAGGAGCGAGACGAGCGGGTGGCGGCCATGATGAGATGCACGATGACCAGGCGAACTGATCAGTTGGAGGAGCCAACCGATTGGTTGGTGGCACCCAGCCGACCGGCCTGATGGCGAGCCGATCAGTCATGTGATGAGTTGATCAAACCTAGAAAGGCAAAGCATAGAGTTCATCTTGTACAGGTTGCATGTGATGTAGACCTAGATGACCGTGATTCCTCTTGGCTCGAGGAATCACATTAGGATGGCCATAATCATCGCTTTTATCATTTTGCATGTTTTCTGTGGGATATAGCATATATATGATACGTACTATATATTATGGTGATTGGATATGTATATGTATATAAAACCAAATCCCTCATTATATATTAAGTTTTATATGCCTTCCAAATGTGACACACGTGAAAAGCTTGATCGACCAAGTGTGGGCAAGCCCAACCGTGGTGCACCATCTATCTCGTGGAAGCGTGAAGGATGGATATGTGGGCCTGCCCAAGCAGGGTGCATATGCATCATGTTGTCTTTGGGTCAGACATAACAAGGTGACCTAGATAGGATCTAGCACCTTGAGGCATGGAGATGATCATGGCAAGGAGTTGCATATGACATCTTATCAAGAGTTGCATATGATGCAATTGGAAAGAGTTGCCTACCTGAGAGATCTAAGTTGTGGGTGACAGCCCAAGCTGGTCCATGACTTAGAGGATTTTAGGATCTTGCCCACTAGAAGGTTGTACGCTGCAATATTCCGAATTGATGGTGAGGGCTATCAATTTGAAGTAACATAGTGGGAGCGATAATTAATTAAAGGCCTAATTATATCGTCAAATTTTCAAATCGATCAAATAAGTCCAAAATGAGTTTTTGGACTAAAATTGCATATTTCCTTTTGTAGTACAAATGACAACAAACAATAATCACTTATTTGTGATCAGTCTTTGAGACCAACAAATTAAATGGGAATTTTTCCACGATTGGTTAGGACGAAGAGAAGTGTTCTCAATCAAAGAGCAAAAGCTCTAAGTCCTAGTTATACCAGAACCAGATGAACTCGATCCCACCACACAAATGGATGAAAGTATGCTTATGGAAGCATACGGAGGATGGCATTGATTTGGAGTGCTTGATGTTGTGTTCCCTGAACTATGAGTTACAGGGACAACATGAGACATATGATGTCTCCAAGACATTGTCCTAGTATGTCATGACAGAAGGAGATCCAGTAAGGTATTCACAAACTCAATATGATTAGGTATGTGGAAAGACCTGACTAAGGAGGATTCCTTCTGAGCCAAGAGTTGGTTATTGGTATGATACTGCAAATGTTGCGAGAATCATACAGTTCATGATAAACTACAACATGAACAACTTTGACAAGCGTTGACAAAGTTGTTGGACATGTTGAGGACAGTAGAGGAAAATATGAAGAAAGACTAACCCTAATCTTTGATGAGATCAATGAAAAGTAAGTCTTAAGGGCAAGGGCAAGGGCAAAGCAAAGAAGTGTTCTGATGCTAGCCAGCAGCCCAAGCCATCTTCAACCTCAAGGCACATGGGGAAAGGGTGTATGAGGGAATTACCCTCTTTATCTGGAAGAACAAAAGAAGATGAAGGAGGAGATGGAGATCTCCACCTAAGGTATCATGAAATGAACCGCTTCTTTATCTGATGTATATGATACCAAGATATGGATATGTCATATATGATATGCAATATCCACAAAGAAGTGATGGCCTTTGTGAAAGGACCAAGAAAGGAGTACCCATCATTGGAGCAAGTGTTGCTGCCATTGATAGGAGTACCTTTCAATTTATTTCAGCCTAAAGGGCACGAAATAGAGTTGAGAACTGCTATTTCATATTTTCCAATAGATAGAAACACTTTATTTTTGCATATTGTATGACAATGATGGCAATCAATAAAGAGATGTTTCAATTTCTAAAGATATGATCTTTGTGGCAATGCCTTGTTTATCTTGTGGTATTTGATATGCATAAGATAAAATGACACCTAAAAGTTATAGATAACTCAAACAATCAAATTAGCATCAATCATGAGAAATTCATTTCTAGTTTCCATGTGATGGATAAATCTAGACTCTTTTGGTTAGAGAACCAGTAAGAGACATGAATATCTTGGACATGATTAATCAATCTTCACTAAAGGTAGTGGGAGAATGATTATCCTATTAGGTATGATACATGTGATGTATTTACATACCTATTGGAACAAATGCTAATACTTCAAATGGTTTTTAGAGAAATACCAATATGAATATCTTGAAGTGTTCAAGATTATCATAGATGAAGTGCAAATTTGGTAAAGTGTTAATTCTTGATGAGATCAATGAATGAAATACTTGGACCAAATGTTTGAGATCCTTATGAGTGATTATGATAGTGTATCATAATGAACTCAGGATTAAGGCATGGTGATGTCTAAATCAAGAAGGAATCATACTCTAAAGAGTTAGAGAATGATTATCAAATAACTGAATTCTTCTTAATAAAAGAATACCCCTCACTAATAAAACAAATTAATAATCACAAGGGTTGTGAATTCTTATATCCTTACACCTCAATTATCTATGTGATGAGTTGTTCATGTGATGAGTCAACTATCTAGATGAATATGAGGAACTAAATTTTGAGTTATGGTTTATGACCATTACATCCTAAATGGCATCCGTGTGAACCATAAGGTATGACCTTGATGGTAGCACTCATTGGATAAAATCCATAAGTGCAAAAGAATCTTAAATGTTAAGACACATGGATAACATTTTGAGAAGGATGATGCTTGTTGATTGCAACTTAATGACTAAGACATTTGGCATATGGATACTAAAACCGCATTCATATGAGGAATAAAACAAGGATGTGTACGTGACACAACCTATAAGGTTTATGAATCCACTAATGCAAATGAAGTCTATAAGTTACAATGGACTAATCAATGTGATTGATTGAGTACAAGCAACTCAGAATTGGATCTTTACTTTGATGATAAAGTCAAAGGGTTTGACTGATATGTCAAAGGTAAAGAAGGGATCTGTGATTTAGTGGGAGTGTATTCACATTCCACATGTTGATGTGAAATGAAATGTTCTAGAATGGAAATCCAAAAGTGGAAATTATCTTTAAGGAAGATAGAGATGTTTCCTATGTGATAGGAATAGAGATCTATAGAGATAGTTCTCGAAAACCTCTTGACCTAAAAAGAGAAAACATACATTGGCAATCTGTACTGAAGGGTTCAGTATGCATAGATTCAGTGGGAGAAATTTTGTCCATGTTACATGGAGTTAGTATCCCAAGGCCAAGTGTCCAATTCTTATGAAGAATGTGAACACTAAAAATAGATATGGATCTATCATGTATGTAATCATCCCATTATCTTGCATGTATCGACATGGCAAGAACAAAATGCATGCATCATCTTGTATGTAGGACATGGCAATATGATGTGCTCATCCTGATAACACGTATGTGGGACATGATGAGTGGATGTCTGTCTACTTCCAGTAAGGGTTACTGGAATACCATGAGAACTTGATAAGTACTTGAGAAGTACTAGTTCTATGGAGATAGGGAGGAGTTCAATGTAAAGAGTTACATTGATGCGAACTTCCAAAAGGACAGAAAATTAATCGCAAAATATATATAGGATATATATAAAAGTGAAAGTTTGTTGATAATTAGAAGTGTTCCAATAAAACCATTTAAAAGGAAATGTCGAGTATCTATGTGTTGGAGAACAGCAGTGGATACTTAATGGATTTGGAAGTTCCTGAGATGAACTTATAGATATTCCGCTCATTGATGACAAGTATGGAATCCTTGATCATGCAATGTGGCTAAAGGTTAGCAAAGGAATACTAGATCGCATATTACGGCAACTCCATCTCATACGTGTGACGTACAGTGAAGAGATGAGAGACATGCAATTTATACTGACTTTGGCAAGGTGTTTCCATAACTCACTATGTTGGCACTAGAGCACAGTAACATGTGGGACATGTTTGAAGATCACTATGAATATGATTCAAGGGTGATTGGCTCACAGTGCAAGTGGGAGTCTGTTGGTATGTATGCCCTGAGAGCCAATCATGGGATGATTGGTGGGATACATTAAGATTTATTTGATAAACATAAAAGGCAAGCTTCCAATTCTTTCTGGTTCAGTCATATGAGATAGTGATAGAACATATTGAATGTCTAGAGAATGACAATACTCAATGACGTATGCTTTTAGGTTGAGGACTTGAACGATGAGATCATACGGATGCTAAGAGTTTGTACATTCTCATTATGTCCCTAGTCGGATGTTATTGTGGAAGGTAGATAGACAGCAATGACACACAAGACTATATTGTGGTGTTGGTTGATGATAGAATCTCATTACTCATGATATAGAGATATCAAACCCAACACATAGGTACTTGTTAGAGAACAAGTGTATCGGACAAACCCACCGTGAGTTTGACACATGGAACCATGACATGGTAGTCACAGTTAGTACTCACAGTGATGGTGGTGAGTGTGATTCTTTGACCTAAAATCACTGCACTCAACACATATCGTTGGGCACACTTTGACATCATCAAACACAGTCTTGAAACATGGGTTGTTATAAAGGTGATGATTGGGTGGCTTTAACAGATGGGGCTTTTGAGGGGTGAGTGATAGATATGGGATTTATCCCTCCTGAGGGAGTTTGATATCCATGGCCACTTGATGAGTAGGATTGAGAAAGGCGTGCACGCATGTGTGAATCAGTATATGATATTGATGTCATATATATCTCTTCCAATCTACTCTGATATCAAGAAAGTGAATGAACATTGATAGGATGATTGTTCCATGCCTCGAGTTCATTCGGGATATCAGTGACAAAGGAATTATACATTCATTGTAACACCATTCACAGACTGTAGGATTGAAAGTTGTTCTCCAACTTTCTATTTCACTTGGGTAGCATTGATGTGTGACTAGGCACCGCTCTTTGCTTGTGAAGTCATAAGTGTTATGGACTTTCACTGCCAACGTGAAATGGACCTGCAGGGTCACACACATAGGATTTAACCTGGAAGAGGAGTTTTGTCCACAAACAATGTTTAGATTGATTGCTAAAGCAGTTTAGTAGTTCAATTAAACACCCAATTAATTGATAGATCAATATCATAATGTTCAAGGTGTTAGACACATTGATTGGAGTATCGGATTGATTGAAACTGCAATTGACTGATTCTGCACAATCTGCACTCCCAACCGATCGGCTCATGTGATGAACCAATCGGCTCAGCTTGGTGAACCGATAGGCTCAGGTGGTGAGTCGATCGGCTCATGGACAGGATGAAATGATTGCTTCAACTGTTGAAATGTTCGGTTCAACTGATGCAACCGAGCAAGTTGGGAAAGTAGGATTGGTGAGAATTTTCCTTTTGTTTCACTTACCCAATTTGATTGGAACAAGGATTGGTACTTGATACCAATTAGAAACAAAGGATGGAAAGTCAATCGGGAACTGACCAGGACCACAAACCGACCAGTTCAGAAGTGAACCGACCGGTTGAGGTGTCCCAACCGATCGGTTGAGGTGTCAACCGACCGGCTCAGGTCCCCAACTGACCATTTCATAAATGAAAACGATCGGTTCTGGTTGCGCAGTTGGTTGTTTTTGTGGAAAATCTCAAACCCTTCTACTCCTGCTTTAGTCCCGCATTGCCCGGGATAGAGAACCCTGTCCCATGACCCTCCTATATATAGGGGTATTGGGGGCTTCTCAAAGGACAACACAGTGCAACCAGTTGCTCTGTAAAGTTGTCGTTCTCTCTGGTTTTGGTAACCAAGAGAGCCCGAGCAAGTGCTACCCGATAAGGGAGGCACAGCAAGGGAAAGACAACTGCAGAAAGCGACGGGTGGTAGGAGAGTGTGTCAGTGACTAGTACGCTGACAGGAGGGTGTGACTCCTCCAATTCCTTGTGGGATAAGGAGATTGGAGTTCTAGGTGGTCTGTGTGGACTACTTCAGAGGCGGGAGATTTCTGCCGCTCGGAGGACAGCTGTCAATCCCGACAGTCCCGGTGAGACCAGGAGTCGTCAGTCCCAGTGCGACCAGGAGCTGCACAGACACCGTCCAAGACCAGAGGTGAAGACCATGCAAGCCGCGAGGTATTGTCGCTGAGCAAGCCTCGGGACAAGGTATGATTCCACAAACCATCCTTTCCTATTGTATAGACGTTGACGTGTTTCCTTGTTCTGGGTTTGGGGAGGAAAAAATTTTTGTTTCCACTGCGTTCTCTGCCTCCCCTAAAACCCAACATGAAGAACATGTGCAAAGACTAGTTTCTACTTCAACACCTCAAACATATTCAAACACCACTCATCAAATTTAAATTCAGCGTCTTTTTCCAATAATTCATAAAGCAGTTTTGTGATTTTTGAAAAATATTTTATGAAACGCCGATAAAAACTGACATGTCTTAAAAAACACCTGACTCCCTTTACCGTGTATGGTTGAGCCATCTTAGAATCACCTAAATTTTAATTGGATCGACCTCCATTCCCCTATGGGACACCTTGTGTCCTAGGATAATTCCCTTACTCACCATCATGTGACACTTCTCCCAATTCAAAATTAAGTTAGTGTCCTCACATCTTTGCAAGACTTTGTCCAGACTATCAAGGTAGTGCTCAAATGAATCTCCATACACTGAGAAATCATTCATGAAAACCTCAAGACAGCTCTCTACCATATCAGAAAAAATGGTGTGCATACATCTCTAGAAAGTCACTGATGCATTACACAAACCAAAATGCATCTAAAGAGAATGTGCCATATGGACAAGTGAAAGTAGATTTCTCTTGATGCTATGACTCGATGGAAATCTGATTGTACCCCAAATACCCATTTGATAATGTGTCAAAGTGCACTACAATCACTAAGATATTAATCCTAGAGTTTAACCTTTTTTTACTATCCAATTAAGACTAGTATAGAAGGGTCGATCCCACAGGACAACATTCTTTCGAAAGTAGACCCTAATCCCAATTGTTTTGTTGAACTTTTTATTTCTTTTTGGTATTTTTATTTTTTGGAGCAGGAAGTAAAATCTGATTGGGGGTTGATGATTTATGCTAGAATAGGGAATGAAACGTAAGAAATAGGATTACACTAACAAGAAGTAAAATTACTCTATCACAAAGAAAATGAGATTATTATTATCACAATGAAATATTATGAATGGAAAGACTAGAATGTAAAAAAGAGAAGTAGATGAAACGATGATTGAATTCATATGAGGAAATATTGAGGCTTGTAGGTGTTTCCACCACCTTAACCTAGGTGAGAATCAAACTAAGTCTTTTAAATGACAAACGGATGAAGGCATGTGAATTAACAAACATCCACAAAAGATGAACTCCAAATGAGCCCATTGGTCCTGGTGCTCATGTTTCTTAGTTCATCATCCAAAAAGAGATAAATCCATGATCATTTCAAAACCTCTATGTGATTGGTTTTACTATTCTAAATTTGGGTTTCCATGGTCATTTTCACATGGATTAACAAAGAATCTAATCGAGGAATCAGTTTGATAGACCATCAATTCTTAAAACCAAAAGCCATATATTAGAATTCGTTCTTAAGATTTAATTTGATTCAAACCATGGCTAAGGGGCTATTCCCCTTGCCTCGATAGAAAAACTACTCGCTCATGATTGTAGAATAAAGGGAGATAGATGAAGAAAGTGTTCTAGACATAGTCTAGACTTATCAAAGGATTAATCCTTATGTTAGAGACTATTAAATGGTTAACTCTTAATTCCTTGCTCCAATCTATAGAAGAAGAAGAAGGAGGAGGAGAAGAACTAGATCTAGAACAATTGAAGTAAAGGGACAAACAAATTATAAGAACACTTAGCTTGTGAACAAATAATCTTTATTGATGAAAAAAATATATGAACACAAGGGAATAATTGCTTGGAAATACTTCGTACCAAAGATGATGGTTGTGAAGAGGAAGTGTCCCTCCTTTTATAGGATGAGGGGGCTTTACAATTAGGTTTTTGGGGTAAAAGAGGGTTGGCAATTGCATTTTGAACTAGTTTAGAACTACCAACTAATCGGTTGGGGGAGTGAGTCGATCGGTTAGGGTCTGGAAAGGGCGGGAGCTGAGGAAGCAGTCAGCAACCCTAGGTCTGGGTGGCGTCGTCCTTTGACTTGCTCAGCTAAAGTGGGGAAACTCCCACTTTGGAATCTCAAATGAGCATTTCACATTTGAATGGTATGGTGACTCAACTGGGTGTTTGAACAAGGTGTGGTGGTTGAGGGTGGTGTCAATGGATCATCTGGAGAGAGTGAGTTGACCATCTAGAGAGAGTGAACTGATCGTCTGGAGAGAATGAACCGATTGTCTGGATTCTAAAATTGCTCAGTTGGAATGTCAACCGGTCGGCTCGTGACACGATTCTGCAAGAATTGAATAGTTTTTTATGAGAATGATGTTTAATTGCGATAAAAGGAGGCAGATAACAATTTATTCTTTTCCAGTGGATAAAAATTAAAAATTCCATGTAACAAGACTTAGAAGGCTGTGCAAAAGGATGCTAAATTAGCACACATCAAAATACCGCAGACTTAACCCTTTGCTTGTCCTCAAGCAATTAAAATATCAAAATAATTCAAAGTTTTATTTTGGAAGTAACATGTTCATTATCTCTTAATTAGCATTATCTTCTATCCTTTTCATGGCCAAGCAACCCATCTCCTAGAATCACAAAATAAAAGTGCTATATTTCTTATAAAAACATTTTTCATAACTTTCTCTTTCAAACTTGTACTTTGTACAAATAGTCTTAGTCCTATTTACATTTCAACACCATAAAAACTCTTTTTTTGTAAGGGGATGAGGAAAAGAGGGGTGTGGAAGAAGGATCTTTCCTCTATTCAACTTGGGATGTGATTCATGGACTTGTGGTTACATTGACCACAATTTTTTGTGTGCTATTTTTTGGCATCTTTTGGCGGTACACCCCGATTACATTTACGAGGGGTATGAAAGTGAAGGGAGAGGGAGCACACAACCCTGAGCTCAAGGGTTGGCATGTAGATTATTTCCCCATGCAAAGTACTCTTTTTTCGTGGAGTGTTGTTGCATCAGTAAGAAAAGACATGTACATACATTATATGAGAAAGTTTGCATTTGAATCTATTTGAAACTCTAAGGCTTTCCATATTTTCCAAGAATATTGCTAATTTAGGTATGGAGAACTTGATATTTAAAAAAAAAAGTGAAGATTTTGAACAGCTTTTTGTGAAACAATATATTTATCTAATATTTTTTTTAATAGAAGATACATCAATTAGCCGACTAGGTAAAGGCCAAAGTTTGAAAAAGAAAATGCAATTAATTTGAAATATAGAAGGAAAATGCTAAAAAGGATAGATAAAGGGGTGGAACATGTACTACCCTCCCCCACCCCAGACTTAGAGATTTGCTTGACCTGAGCATACCCTCAGACCAAGATGGAGGGAAGAAGATCACTGTGGTGGTGGATTCTACGGGTGGGAGTAGTAGCAATTTCCCAATAAGGGGAGTGGGGATCTGGGTAGGCCTGGTGGGCACCATACTCCCTGTAGGATGGGCGGCTAGGGGCATCGTGGTTGAAAACCACATGCCAAGACTCCTGTGAATGTTGCATAAGATACATGTGGTTAAGCTGATGGCCCTATCACTATTGCTCAAACTGAATCTTGTCCAGCTGCTGGTGGACCTCATAGAAATCGTAGGTGTCGACATCATCATCTGGTCTCTGCTTGGTGCAATAATGGGGTGGTGGCGGTGGTCCGGTGACATCATCATGAGCCTCCAAAGAGACGCTCCTCCTATGGGCCTATGGCTCGGGGATGGTACCTGGGTCTGGGTACTCCAGACTATAACTTTGGATGTGTCCTGGTAGATTGGTGAGCTCGTAAAGAAGGTTTGTTGCTACAAACTGTAACATACTGAAACTCAGGGTCTTCACTGCAATTTACCCACTTTTGAGCTTTTCTTTGCTTTCTATTCCATTTGGACCTTTTCCATAAATTTCCCATCCTTTTGAATCATTTTTGGACTTTATGTGCAATTTGGGCATAATTTGATGTTGAAATCACCTTTTTCCTCATTCATGATAATGAAGGGATGTTTGCACAAATAACCCAATTTAGGAGATAAGTGAAGGTTAATAATGTAATTTGGTCATTAAGGATGGATATAAGTAGATAATATTAATTTGGAGTTTTTTGGATAAATATATTAATAATAATAAGAATTTGAATTAATTATGAGTATATTAACCTCTTTACTTTCTCTCTCCTCTAAGTTGATGATAAATGTGTGAAAACATATTTAAAGGTTGATATTTTGCTCTTAATACTCATATATATCTATCACCTCGAATTTGACTCACTAATTGCATTAATATAGTCATTTCATAATAATTCACACCTTTTAATGTGTTAAAATACACTTTAATGATCAATGTATTTATTAAGGGCCTTATTGGATATAAATACAAAATCTAATTATATAGCATCGTTCTAAATGCTAACATGAACCTATGGTCCAAATTTTTTGTCATTTGGACTTTATTTGACCCCTCAAATTGATTTTATAAGCTTTTAATAAAGTATAACTATGGGATTTCAATCGATTTCATTTAATTCTTTTGTAACTCTATGGTTTCGATTCATTTCTCTGTAACGCGGCCCTTCAGCGCCATCCGGCGGTTTATATTAGTTAGATTGTCGATCCAACGACTCGGACCTTGTCTCCTTCCTCCAGCCGTTCGACAGCCCGACCTCTTGGGATGCCCGATCCCGTTCTTCCTCCACACAACACCGTTCTGGATTATTTCAAGCCCTTAGGCTTCGTTTTGACGAGCCGATTCCATCGAGCCATAGTTTGTTTCCTACTTCTACCTAAATGCGAAATGCCCAACCTGGGCCGTCTCCTCCTCTCCACTGCGACCTAACAGGTGGAGCTACGATACTCCCCACACCTATTTAAGGTCTTCTAAAGCTTCCTCAGGCTTTGAGTCTTCCTCCTACTCCTCTAATTTTACCCCTTCTTACCCGAGACACCCCGACCTAGTCGACCTTCTTCTCCGGCGACGGTGAGCTCACTGCGGCGTCCCGCTGTGCCTTACCCCAAATTGAGTATTGGGTAAGCATCTCCAACCCATTTCCTTCAATTTCATTCTAATAGTTTACCTCGTGACACTCTCGTTCAACGGGTCCTATAGACTCTTGATCTGACCTCCGCCGGTGCTGACTCATATTCTGTTCTGATGCTCCTCCGCCTGCGGAAAGGGGTGGGTTGACCTTGCCTCGACTCCACAATCACGACGGGAGCTTTATCTGAGGTTTTTCTCGTCGTTTTGACCCCAGTTTTCCTTGCCCTGTTCTCCGACGGCTCTCCACGGTTTTGTGTGCTTTCTGCACCAAACGTCCAGAATTGTAGTTCCAACTACATCGCCGAGATCCAGCGAAGGAACTATGCCTATTGTTTTCCCAAACCCGAGCACCACCTAGGCACAGGCTGCTTGAGTCGGGGCTCCCAGTAGTCTGCCTCTTCGCCATGGAAACGAGAGGAAGATGCTTGGTCATGGAATGACCATGGTAGCCGTGCCGCTACTCTTGGATGGTTTAACCTCATAGGGGCATTATCGTCTTTTCCCATCTTGTTCTTGCTCTTTGACGCAAATAAACGATGCTTGCAAGTGACTAATCTGCCCTCATAGTTTTAATTGCTTTGGTTTGACGAGTAGGGCTAGTTTAGTCTTTTCACCTACTGTTTACATCGAATTCCATTTTCATTTAAATTACTGTCACGCTATGGTTTTCTTGCATTCTGATTGGCTGATTTTACTTAATTCATAGTAAATCAGTTGTTGGTCAGAAAAATGCAAATAAATAGTCTACGGAAAGGATTTTTCATGTAGAATCTAATTTTGTGGTTTTTGAAGCCTGATCCCAAAGTATTTTTTGAAGTTTTCCTAAGATACTCTTTTAATGGTTTAAATGTTCTAAAATACATAATAAATTCATCTTAACCCCAAATTAGGTAATAAAATATGTTTTATTATTCAGGAGAATATGACTAATCTTTTGGGCTAAGTTTTAAACCCTAAATCGTGGTTTTGTAAAATTAGGGTTCTTCCTATGATTTATGTTTTTACATATATTAATACATGTGTAATTATGTAACTAGGAAATGTGGATGGATTGCAATCAACTTGGGGAATGTTATGGTAAATATTAAAAATAGGTATGTGACCCTATGTATGTGCAACCTATTTGGTATGAGAATCATATTTATGTGAACATCCATGGTGAATGTGAAATCTATGTGGAATGTAATTGTGCAAACTACCTATCCTTCAGTTGGGTCTTTTCCAACCCCACAAACCTTATTGTGCTAGCCTGATTATCCCTCTAATTGCATTTATTGGCTCTTTACTTATTTTATACTTCTAATGCCATTGTGGCTCATTCATTTGAATAATGTGAAACTTGCTATATGTTGCCTCCTTTACTTGGAAATGCTTAATCTTGTTATTGCCTATGATGGATCATCCTTTTGAAATATTTGGAAACATTGTATAATGTGGTTGCTTTGTTGACTCCTTTATTTCTTGGAGTTCTTGTATATTGTTGTGGCCTATGATGGCCTATTTAATTAATTTTTGGGTTTTATTCCCAATGCTATGATGTTATCTTGTTATACTTTTCACTCTACTGCCAAGTGAATGTTTATGCATGATATAGTTATTGGCCAATTGACAATGTAGTGTACATGAGTACAAACCACCCACATGGCACTGGGGTTTTAGTCCCCATGTCGGGCTATGGGGTTTTAGTACCCCTGCCATTTTATATATTAGGCACTGGGGTTTTAGTCCTGATAACACCCATTTTTGTGATTTTTTGGCCTTTATTCTATTATCAAAACTGCCCTTTTCTGCTGTTTTCCTCACTTTTATATGCATTTTCGCAATAATTAGCCAAGCAATGCCCTCAGTCCAATATTTCCATCTTTTGTAGAGTTTCCTCCTATTTTGGCCCATGTAGCACCAATAAGGCCGTTCCGGCCCGCATATAAGTCCAAGTCTGTTTTGGCCCCCCTGACGCCCGATACGCACGCTGCCCGGCAGGGCTGCGCGATACGACGAAGCGCGATGCAAGGATGCCGCACGAGAAGGTACCGATGGACGACACGCCTCTTTACCCGACAGGGAGCCGAGCACGCCGCAACTACTCCATGTGTCGCGTGATATTGGCCACCCACCGGCAGGCGCCTCTCGCCACGACGCCCGACAGCCGACCTCCTTGTACCGGGCGATACCTGCGTCAGCCGACCGCCAACTGAACGTAGGAAAGGAGGACACGTAGCGCTTCGAGCACCATATCTTCTCACGACCAGCTACCTATAAATATCAGTTACAGGGATCCGAAAAGACAGTTTAGACAGTTCGGACCAGCTTGGCCACTCCAGGTTTCGGACAGTCGAGTGATCTTTGGAGGAGGTTGCGAGAGCAGGCGTATCGCACTTCAGTGTTTGTACCGGGCGACACTAGGTGACCTCTTCCTCATCCCGAGAGGGAGGGGATTGGTTCTTCTAGGACTGTACCGGGCGACACTGGGAGCCGATATCGGCCGATGTAGATACGTGACACGAGTGCCCGACACCAGTGCCTGACAGTGGGATACGCAGCTCCATGCCTGAAATGATAACGAACCCGATACGCTCTGCCCGTCAGGCGTGTCGCCCGAGAGGGTGTACCGCCCAACTTGAGCGTATCGGCCAGGTCCTTGAGCGATGCAGTCGCCCATCGCGGTGTGCCGCTTGAGAGAGCGTGCCGCCCGACACGGGTGTACCGGGCTAGGCCCCTGTCCGATATCGGGTGGGATGGTTACTGTAGCCTGTCATCCTTCTACATCAAGAAGGCGACACATATCTTCAATTCTGTTATTTAATTCCTTCACTTATGCATTGTAATTAAGACCTTTAATGCTTATAGAAATAGAAATGCTTAATTACTTGTTGCTCTATGCTTGGTGCAATATGTTGGATGATTGCTATGTTTGATATCCGAACTCTAGCTTGCATGTTTTGGATCGCGTTTCGCTTAGCTACCGAATCGTGTTTTCCCGTCACAACAGCTTCGAGAGTTGTGTTGTGGCTCTAGTGTTTGGTCCGATTCTAGTGTACGAGAGTGCTCGGAACGGAGTTGCTTTAGTAACCCTTCCACTCTAATTTGAGTCTGGTGACCCCAAGAGTGGAGTCGATGCCTTGTTAGAGGTACCCGCTTCGTGAGGAGGGGTACATGATTGGTTCTACTGCCGCTTGTTTTACCATAGTCCTATCCTTCGTACCTTGCTCTAGCTCTAGTTTTATCTTTCTGTTTCTATTGCATGAAAACCCCTAAAAACTGCTAAATGCCTAAAACCTTAATCTTTCTAGTAACTCCACTTGGAGATAGTTTTCTTGTTTTGTTCGTGACATCTTTATGCTTCCCTCCTGGGGAATTTATCATCTCTTTTTACGTGCCGGAGTGTAGCGTGTCGATTCTGGGTTCTCAACACTACCCCCTTGTCCCTGTGTTCAACCCTGTATATCTACTTCGACCCCGTAAACAAAGTTACGGGGGCCTAGAAGGATTCGGGTTTATAAATGTAAAAGCTCGACTACCTCAAATCCGCCTCAAAAATTAGGACGCACGATTTAGGCCGGTCAAGTCCCCTGTCACTTTTAGGCACTGGGGTTTTAGTCCCCCTGCCATTGGTGAGGTCCGGTAGGTGCCTCACCCTACATTGAGAGGATGTTGAGTCATAATTTATATTCATGCAATTGTGATATTTGTTGATATTAAAATGTGGCAGTATTCTAAATTCTTATTTACGCATTGGTCTCTCACTTCTTGAAATCCCTTAATGGATTACTATGCTTAACTTTATGATTGCCTTTATCCTTTTATTAACACATACCTTTTATCTTTCTCTTGCTGGATGACCCCAACCATCCAGGTTAGGATTAGAGTGAGTAGTGGAAGCTTGGTGAACCTAAGGCTAAGGATAGGACAAGAAGAAGAGCATTTTTTTTAACAATTGGCCATTCATTCATCCCGTGGTCGGGGGGTTTTGAACCTGAGACTTTTCAGTCTTACATCAGTACTTTTACCATCTGGTTGCCATCTCTTTGGCAAGAAGAAGAGCATATAGATTGCATGATCTTAGTTGCTTTTATGTTTTAAGTTGTTTTGTTTGGAGACAATCTTGGCTTAGTCTAAGTCTTCCTCTACCTAGATCCTTGTTCTTGTATAAAGTTGTACTTCCTTTATGGAAATTTTATAATGTACTCTTTATAAATTTTGAATAAATTCAAGATTTAAATTTCCGCTGCTACACAATTGATGATTTGTTTATCGTGTTTAATAGTAGAGACGTGGTCTTTACAGCATGGTATCAGAGCATCAAGGTAGTCGGATTCTTGACTAATTCAAATTGTCTCCCTAGCTTATATAGTTTCCCTTAGTTAGTTTTTCACCTTAGAGTTGACCTAGCATGGAAGTTTGATCTAGTATCATAATAATAATTAATTAAAAATAAAATTTGTCAACTTTTTGGTGAAATGTCTATTGAGTAGCTATTAGAGCAAGAAGTTGAAAGTGATGGTGTCTAGAAAGGGTCAGAGCTTGGGGGCTGGCAATATTTTCCTCCACCCCACTAGCTTGGTCACGAGGACTCATGAGCTCATATGACCTGGCCTGGCCTGATCTGAAACAGACAGCTCGAAATAGTCTACCCTTAGACATATTACCTTATTGTTGAGTAACCTTTATAACCCTTATATGGTGATTTGGCTTTTTCCACAAAAAAAATCATCTTGTAATCCCTAAGTATCTTGTATGAGCCTTAGATTTCCATGTTTAGGATTTAGTGTACCATATGCCCTATGTTATACCTTGAGTTGGAAGATAGATTTTAGTAAAACTTTCATGTTGGATCGTATACCCATAAAATAGTTTGACTTAGTCAACCCTTTGAGTGGAAAGGTAGAGTTAGTACCTTGTTAGATTTTGGAGTTGTTAATTTCGAGGACGAAATCCTCATTAAGGGGGTTGGAGTCCCTCAATGACTGGAAATCAAGAAATCCTAACTCCTTAGATATGGGATTAGTGAGCTTATATGTTTAGTGTTGAACAAACCTAATATGATTGTAATTCATCTTGTTTGATTATAAACTAATGAATAAGTCATATAATTCTCATGCTTGAACCCTAATATATTCTTGATGCACCTAATCATTAATTATTCATATGTGAATATACATAGTTTTGATTAAGTCACCCTAATGGTAAAATGTGTATGATAAAATACACCCTAAGGATGCTTTAACATGTAATGGTCATGTTGACCTAAACCCTAATGTGCAATCATCTAGCCTTGACAACATATATATATACCCTTAATGCCTTTCATGACACACTAGTGACATTAGGTGTCATCACATAATATGCCTTGGTACATGTAAGTGGATTATAATCACTTAATCATCATTGTGACCTAATTATCAGCATATGTTAGGCATATCACCTAGTTCACTAAAATACATCTCATTAATCATCTTATTGGTTTATGAATCAAATCAGTAATATGATAATGAGTAATTTGATTCATATAATGTGATGTTAATTCATAGTAATTTATGTAATAAGAGATAATGATTAATGATGACATGGATATGAGCATGTAAGGTAGTGTGACAATATGTAACTTAGATATAAGCCATTAATGTGACACATTTAGTCTTGTTAAAGGTTTAATAATTTGTTGGATAATATTATATGGTTCTCACCAAAATAGTATGTGATAATTCAACTTGATGTAGTTAATGGATAATAATATTGAGTTATTAAGGCTTGTGACCTAATGCATCTATAAATGTTGAAATGGCTTAGTAAACCCTAATTGTGCTTAAAACCCTTGATGAGGGAAATACACATGATATAATATTGAGATGTAATTGTTTTGAATAAAATGTGGCACAAGTTATAGTGTAATAAATATGATACCTCTTCATGATGGAGATTATGCTATAAGGCAAAAATGTTAATTTGAGTGTGATAAAAGGCTATAGGTTTTGTGGAAACCTTAGTAACACCTGACTTATGTAGATTTTGTGTTGTACCCTAGATTAAGTGTTATAACCTGGTTGTTTAAGGTTGGGTTGTTGCACACTCACCCTCTCTTTCCTCTTGTTGTGATTTCAGGAACGAAATCCTCTTTAAGGGGTGGTGTGCTGTAACATACTGAAACTCAGGGTCTTCCCTGCAATTTACCCACTTTTGAGATTTTCTTTGCTTTCTAGTCCATTTGGACCTTTTCCATAAATTTCCCATCCTTTTGAATCATTTTTGGACTTTATGTGCAATTTGGGCATAATTTGATGTTGAAATCACCTTTTTCCTCATTCATGATAATGAAGGGATGTTTGCACAAATAACCCAATTTAGGAGATAAGTGAAGGTTAATAATGTAATTTGGTCATTAAGGATGGATATAAGTAGATAATATTAATTTGGAGTTTTTTGGATAAATATATTAATAATAAGAAGAATTTGAATTAATTATGAGTATATTAACCTCTTTACTTTCTCTCTCCTCCAATTTGATGATAAATGTGTGAAAAAATATTTAAAGGTTGATATTTTGCTCTTAATACTCATATATATCTATCACCTCGAATTTGACTCACTAATTGCATTAATATAGTCATTTCATAATAATTCACGCCTTTTAATGTGTTAAAATACACTTTAATGAGCAATGTATTTATTAAGGGCCTTATTGGATATAAATATGAAATCTAATTATATAGCATCGTTCTAAATGCTAACATGAACCTATGGTCCAAATTTGGTGTCATTTGGACTTTATTTGACCCCTCAAATTGATTTTATAAGCTTTTAATAAAGTATAACTATGGGATTTCAATCGATTTCATTTAATTCTTTTGTAACGCTATGGTTTCGATTCATTTCTCTATAACGCGGCCCTTCAGCGCCATCAGACGGTTCAGATTAGTTAGATTGTCGATCCAACGACTCGGACCTTGTCTCCTTCCTCCAGCCGTTCGACAGCCCGACCTCTTGGGATGCTCGATCCCGTTCTTTCTCCACACAACACCGTTCTGGATGATTTCAAGCCCTTTGGCTTCGTCTTGACGAGCCGATTCCATCGAGCCATAGTTCGTTTCCTACTTCTACCTAAATGTGAAATGCCCAACATGGGTCGTCTCCTCCTCTCCACTGTGACCTAACAGGTGGAGCTATGATACTCCCCACTCCTATTTAAGGTCTTCTAAAGCTTCCTCAGGCTTCGAGTCTTCCTCCTACTCCTCTAATTTTACCCCTTCTTACCCGAGACACCCCGACCTAGTCGACCTTCTTCTCCGGCGACGATGAGCTCGCCGCAGCGTCCCGCTCTGCCTTACCCCAAATTGAGTATTGGGTAAGCATCTCCAACCCATTTCCTTCAATTTTGTTCTAATAGTTTACCTCGCGACACTCTCGTTCAACGGGTCCTATAGACTCTTGATCTGACCTCCGCCGGCGCCGACCCATATTCTGTTATGATGCTCCTCCGCCTACGGAAAGGGGTGGGTTGACCTCGCCTCGACTCCACGATCACGACGGGAGCTTTATCTAAGGTTTTTCTCGCCGTTTTGACCCCGGTTTTCTTTGTCGTGTTCTCCGACGGATCTCCACAGTTTCATGTGCTTTCTGCACCAAACGTCTAGAATTGTAGTTCCAACTCCATCGCCGAGATCCAGCGAAGGCACTATGCCTATTGTTTTCCCAAACCCGAGCACCACCTAGGCACAGGCTGCTTGAGTCGGGGCTCCCAGTAGTCTGCCTCTTCGCCATGGAAATGAGAGGAAGATGCTTGGTCATGGAATGACCATGGTAGTCGTGCCGCTACTCTTGGACGGTTTAACCTCGTAGGGGCATTATCGTCTTTTCCCATCTTGTTCTTGCTCTTTGACGCAAATAAACGATGCTTGCAAGTGACTAATCTACCCTCATAGTTTTAATTGCTTTGGTTTGACGAGCAGGGGTAGTTTAGTATTTTCACCTACTGTTTACATCGAATTCCATTTTCATTTAAATTACTGTCACGCTATGGTTTTCTTGCATTCTGATTGGCTGATTTTACTTAATTCATAGTAAATCAGCTGTTGGTCAGAAAAATGCAAATAAATAGTCTATGGAAAGGATTTTTCATGTAGAATCTAATTTTGTGGTTTTTGAAGCCTGATTCCAAAGTATTTTTCGAAGTTTTCCTAAGATACTCTTTTAATGGTTTAAATGTTCTAAAATACATAATAAATTCATCTTAACCCCAAATTAGGTAATAAAATATGTTTTATTATTTAGGAGAATATGACTAATCTTTTGGGCTAAGTTTTAAACCCTAAATCGTGGTTTTGTAAAATTAGCGTTCTTCCTATGATTTATGTTTTTACATATATTAATACATGTGTAATTATGTAACTAGGAAATGTGGATGGATTGCAATCAACTTGGGGAATGTTATGGTAAATATTAAAAACAGGTATGTGACCCTATGTATGTGCAACCTGTGGGCTCCGACCTCCAAATCATGATATAAACATGATTTAAACTTAGCGGAAGCATTCGATCAATAGCGGAAGACTAAATCACGGGAAATTAAAACTTTTTGAGATAAGAGCTTGAATCCATAAAAACTTCTTCCATAGAAAAAGGACTAAACTGTTTACATCTCTGATAATTACTTCTTGAGTAATTATACACATTATAATACAAAATCTCAAGAGTTAACCAAAATCTCAGACCAAACTCCTAGGACCTGAGAGTACAGAGACGGCATAGGACTATCTAACAACATGACTCAGCAGTCAGTATCTCCACCTGAGATTCACTGTTGCTCCTGGTGCTGCTGCTGCTGGTTTTGGTCACCTGTAGGCTGGTTCCTCCGTCTTCAACGACCACCTAAAAAGTTGAAGTCTACGGGGTGAGACAATTTTAAATAATTGTCCCAGCGAGAGTTATAACTCTCCACTAGAAGCTTTATATAGCAATTCAAAAAATATCATAAGCAGTAAAAGCTCTCAAAGTATTCAACAGGAGTTTAGTAATAAACAGAGGTTCATCATTTAAGAAATATGAAAAACATGTGTACTACACAGTATAACATCAATCAAGTATCTCGTAGTTAATCCTAACAGATATACTACGTTGTTGATTATGTTTTACAAACATTATTATGCCCTACGGAGATGAGGTATACCGCTCATACTCCAACCGATCACTTTGTTAAGTCACATCGGTATCATACCTAGGTCATCAAAAGAGCTGGATTCTTATGACCTCATCCTCCTCAGTCAGAGTGAGGATAACTTGTAGGACATCTTGTGTCTCTGCTAATATAGCTCACCAGGGTAATATGGTACTTCGCTATTTTTAGAGTTACAGTGGCATTCTGTACTCTTCTTCGTCATCAGAAGATTTTTTGTTTATCTCTCATCGATGCGGTATAAGGATTTCCCCGAGTGTTCAGCATAATCATATAGTGAAGGGTTGATGGATTAAGATACATCTACATCAATTCCTACACTAGGATGTAAGGATATACACATCCATATTCCCCCACATACTCAAAAGTATGTGATCCAGGAGTTCCCTTGGGAAAACCTATTTCACCATCATATTGTTTTCTGACAATGATGGATCTATGATCAGGGCTTTGCATGGTATGATTATACTTGATTAGTTAGGTACATTTCAGTATTCTTTTAACATCATACATGTTTCAAACATTAATCATTAGCATAGCAACTATGAAAATAGAATACTAAATGTAACAGGTCTAATCTCACATCAAATAACATTTCTCAGTCATCTCATCACAAGTCATCTGTTAAGCATGACCTTGATGATACTCATGGCTCTTACAGTCCATCAATCTCATAAGATGCCACTAACAAGGCATCAGGATATTTCACTATTCATAAAGCTAAAGCATGCCTTCAATGAATATAGTATCATAATCCATACCTGGATATGATCATTAACTCATGACAACCTGCATGGTTAATTCAACTGATAACAGTAAACAATTCATTTCTAGAAGTTATACTTTCAAACTCTTAGAAGAGTCAAGTTCCCCAATTTTCATCAATTAGGGTTTACTATTCATCTCATGGTGAATTGAACTCATAACATCATCATGTATGAGAAACATCATCATTTAAGCCCTCAGATAAGATTAAGATTCATCTATTATCATAATTAGGGTTTCCATGATCTCACCTAGGTAGATCATACCCTAATCATGCACATTCATGTGTATTGAAGGTACTTTACTTGAGTTTCCACCACAAAAGGTACTCTCTCTCTCCTATGATACTTTCTCTCTGTTCTTACTAGTGTATGGTTATTACACCACTCTAGATTAGGTTGGGTCAAGTCCTCTTTGACTATCATAAGCCAAAACATCACTATCATGTGATTTGGGTTTGATTAAAACAAGGTATCCTTCATTTGAACCCCTCAAGGGTATTTAGGTAAATTACACCATTGAACACCATCATGGGTCAATTCATTAGTCACTTAGTCCCTTAATGTCCTAAGTTACCATTAGGGTTTAGATTAGATCACCATTGAACCAATTACAACCATCAAAGTACTAATCAATTACAACCCTAAAGTCTCCAATCAGTTGCACACCTTCAACCTCCAAACGGTTTGAAACCGTTTGGATGTGTTGACCGTTTGCTATATTTGACTCCAAGACCGCATGACCTCAAGGTTGTTTGCCCTCAAATGGTCCTAAGACCATTTGGGTGCGTTGACCGTTTGGAAAGGTTGACTTCCAAATCATTTGGGATTATGCGGTTTGAAACCGTTTGATCAAAAGACTTGAGGTCGATTGGTCCAAACAACCTTGAGATTGTTTGAGCCCAAATGGTCTTGAGACCGTTTGGCCCCAAATGGTCTTGATACCATTTGGACCCAAACGGTCTTGAGACCGTTTGGTCCAAATGGGCTGAAATCGTTTAGACCTCAAACATGGTTCAAACGTTACAATTGTTTATGGTTATCTATGTTGAAGCTCTCTATTGGCCAAAACCATGTTAACCACTTACAAATTGAGTTAAGTAGGATGAGACTTAATCAATTGGACACCAAGTTGACCCTCAATTGAAAGCCAATTAGGGTCAAGTTGATCTCAATTAGGGTTTCAATTGGATAATCATCAATGTTCAACAATGTGAATCAAATCAAGGTTGAACCTATCAATTGACCTCCAATTGGGCTCAAACTTGGCCCAACGGTCTTGAGGTCGTTTGTATGACCTCCAAACGGTCTTGACACCGTTTTCCCAAAGTTTGACCAAAAACCAAGTCGGTTGGATAAGGGTTGAACCTTAATTAGGTCTAAATTCAGCAATTTTATCAATTCATCAACTTATTGCAATCGGACCCTCAATCCATCAAATTAACTCAACCCTAGACCTTAAAATGGTCTTGGGTTGTCATCAAACGGTCTTGAGACCATTTGGATGAACCCCCAAATGGTCTTGAGACCGTTTGGGTCCTTCAACCCAAAACTCAACAAGATCTATACATGAAATCAGCAATTTCAACCTGATTAGGGTTGGGGTGTTGAAGTGCCTTCAACTCTCAATTGATTAAGAATTAGCTTATGAATCTTTGTAGGAATGAAATTCAATATGTTACCAACAGACCCTCAAACGGTCGTCCCTTGGTCAACCCTATCAAACAGTCTTGAGACCGTTTTGATCCAAACGGTCTTGCAAGACCGTTTGAGATCAAACGGTTTGAGACCGTTTGACCTTAATCGGTTTGCAACCGTTTGGACCAAATGGGTCCAAGGTCGGTTGATAAAGCTACCTAGGAATTCACGCCCATCATCTTCAACCTCTGTTCAGGTCATTTACTCCACCGTTTTGCTTGCAAAAGTGCAAGGAAAAAGGGAGGTAGAAGAAGAATTAAAACTTAAAATTGCAAGAACAAGATATGTATATAAAGTAATGATTTTCGAGTTATAAAACCCACCACAAACGTTGTTCTTAGAGCTCCAAGCTTCCAAGCTTCAAGACTCTAATGGCATCTTGAGCTCCACAACTTGGCCAGAGGTGATTCTCCAAGGAAAAGATGGGGATGGTCGGCTAGATCAAAGAATCGAAGTGAGTTAACCATAGAACCAACCTTTTAAGAAGAATTCATCCAAGAATCCGAGCTTGAAGATGGTTCCTACTCACCTTAGAACTACTTGGTCGTCTCCCTGAGCTCCAGAGCTCTGCCTTGTCCGTTTTGAGAAAGATGAGAAATGAAGAGAATAAGTGATATGTTCACTTGGTTTGCAAGAGTGAAGGCTTATATACTTTAGGCTGTTTTCCATCATAAGGACCTCTAAAACATGGAATTCTCATCCAAGTCCCTCCTTGTTTCTATGGCACGTCCAAGCCATCTAAACTCAAGATCTAAGGGTAAAGAAAGCCAACTTTCAACTAGAGTTCATATATGAAAGGTCTCCTTACTCATACTAGGTGATTTTTAAACACAAGGATCATTCCACAAGTTGTATCTTGATGCCCAAGCTTGGGAAATCCATCATACCTCATCATATTCACTCATATGATGTCTCATCGACAAAAGAACTTCTTAACCTGTGATCATTGCAAGTTAAACCCCTTAACTGGATAATTTGCACATAGGTCCCTACGTACAAAACAATACTACAACTTTGTTTATAAAGGACCAAAATTAAAGTATATGTTCCTGAGGAACTTAATTACATGCCAGAGAGTATTCACAAGTATATAATTACATATTTAGGCAAAACTTCTAGGGTTAGGTTATACCCCAGGTCAGGGATGTTACAAATTATCCACCCCTTACAAGGATTTCGTCCTAAAAATCAATAAAGCGTATTAGGAGAAAAGAGTAGGGTATTTCCTTCTCATCTCATCCTCTAGTTCCCAAGTGGCTTCCTCAATACCACGGTGGTTCCAGAGGACTTTCACAAGGCTTATGTCTTTCTTCTTTAGCTTTTTAATTCTGTTATCAAGGATTGACACAGGTCCTTCCTCATATGTTATATCTTCATTCAATTCTACTTCCATAGGTTGTAGAATTGACTCGGTGTCTGGGTGACATTTCCTCAGCATATAAATGTGGAACACAGGGTGTAACTTCTGCAATTCTGGAGGTAACTCTAGTCTATAGGCTACCTTTCCAACTCGTTTAACAATTGGATAAGGCCCCATAAATCTAGGAGCTAACTTCCCTTTCCTTCCAAAACGAAGGACTCCTTTCCAAGGTGAGACCTTGAGATACACTCTGTCTCCAACCTGGAACTCTAAGGGTCTATGACGTTTGTCAGCATAAGACTTCTGCCTATCCTGTGCAGTCTTAAGCTGTTGTTGTATAACCTTGATCTTCTCTGTAGTCTGCTGTACAAGATCAGGACCTAACAACTGATGTTCACCAGTCTCATACCAACACAAGGGTGATCTAAAACGTCTTCCATACAAGGCTTCATACAGTGCCATATCAATACTATGTTGATAGCTATTGTTATAGGCAAACTCTATTAAGCTCAGGTGTAGATCCCAACTACCGGTAAACTGGAGAACACATGCTCTCAACAGGTCTTCTAAGGTCTGTATAGTCCTTTCTGACTGTCCATCAGTCTGTCGATGAAAGGTTGTACTAAACCTTAACTTGGTGCCTAAGGCTCTGTGTAACTGTTCCCAAAAGCGACTTGTAAACTGGGGACCTCTGTTAGAAACTATAGTGACAGGAACTCCGTGCAAACGCACTATCTCTTGAACATACAACTGTGATAACCTTTCAGCAGAATAGGTTGTTTTGACAGGTAAGAAGTGTGTTGTCTTTGTCAACCTATCAACAACTACCCAAATGGAATCATGTCCTTTGCTTGTCCTGGGTAGGCCAACAACAAAGTCCATGGTCACATGATCCCACTTCCACTGTGGTATGGGTAAAGGTTGTATTGTTCTCGCAGGTTTTTGGTGTTCAGCCTTAACCTGCCGACACACAGGACACCTCAGAACAAACTCAGCTACATCCTTCTTCATCCCAGGCCACCAATACATATCTTTCAAGTTTTAATACATCTTGGTGCTCCCTGGATGCATAGCATACATTGAAGAATGAGCTTCCTCCAGAACTAACTTTCTCAGGTTATCCACATCTGGCACTATCATCCTCCCATGATAGCATGCCACTTGATCATCTGCATCATGAAAACCTTGTCGCTTCTCATCACCATATTCAGATCTGATCTGCTAAACTGCAGCATCAACTTGTTGTGCCTCCTTTATCTTCCCTCTTAAGGTAGGTTTGATATGCATCTCAGCTAACAAACTGGCTAACAATGACACCTTCAACTGCACATTGTCTTGCCTTAAAGAGATAAGCATATCTCTTCTAGAGCATACTAAGGAACTTAGTTGTGCTCTATCCATTGTTGATGTTGCTGATTTCCTACTCAAGGCATCTACAACCACATTGGCCTTGCCCGGATGGTAATCAATTGTACAGTCGTAGTCCTTGATTAACTCCATCCAGTGACGTTGCCTCAGTTAAGTTCATGCTGAGAGAAGATATACTTAAGATTATTGTGGTCTGTGAAAATCTGGAAGGTTTCCCTGTAGAGATAATGTCTCCAGATCTTCAAGGCATGAACCACAGCAGCTAACTCCAGATCGTGTGTCGGATAATGCTCCTCGTGTTTCTTAAGCTGTCGGGAAGCAAAAGAAATCACTTGTTTATCCTGCATCAACACGCATCCAAGTCCATTCTTGGAGGCATCACAGAAGACTACATATCCTTTACCTTGCTCAGGTAGCACAAGCACAGGTGCACTTGTCAACCTCTTCTTCAACAGCTGAAAAGATTGTTGACACTTATCATTTCAGGCAAAAGGAACATCTTTCCGGGTCAACTTGGTTAAGGGTAAGGTTATAGAACTGAAATTCTTAATAAACCTTCAATAGTAACCAGCTAACCCCAAGAAACTTTGAATCTCCGTCGGTGTTTTCAGTTGTTCCCATTGTAAAACAGATTCTAACTTTTTAGGGTCAACACGAATACCCGAGGCAGAAACCACATGTCCAAGAAAAGACACTTCAGGTAACCAAAACTCACACTTGCTAAACTTAGCGTATAGTTTATGTTCTCTTAGCAAGGTTAGAGCTTGGCGAAGATGCTGCTCATGCTGCTGAGCATCCTTACTATAGATTAAAATGTCATCTATGAAGACGACAACACACCGATCAAGGAAAGGTCAGAAGATTCTATTCATGAGTTCCATGAATGCAGCTGGTGCATTGGTTAGTCCAAACGACATAATCGTGAACTCATAGTGACCATATCTTGTCCTAAAGGTAGACTTGGATATGTCACTGTCCTTAATGCGGAGTTGATGATATCCAGATCTCAAATCTATCTTTGAGAAGACAGTTGCACCACGCAACTGGTCAAAAAGATCATCAATTCTTGGCAAAGGGTACTTGTTCTTTATTGTTACTTTATTGAGTTGTCTGTAATCAATGCACAACCGCATTGACCCATCTTTCTTTTTAACAAACAAAACCGGAGCACCCCAAGGTGAAGTACTCGGTCGGATGAAACCTTTCTCAAGTAATTCTTGAAGCTGTTTCTTGAGTTCTTCCATTTCGGTAGGCACCATCCTATACGGTGTCTGGTCTATGGGTTATGTATCTGGGACTAAATTGATTTCAAAATCAATTTCACGAGGCGGTGGTATATTGGGAAGTTCTTCAGGAAACACATCCTCGAATTCCCTGACTACAGGAACTTCAGCAGGGTTGGGACTCTCTATGGTAATATCTATCACATGGGCCAAGAATGCATAACATCCTTGCCTCATCAGCTTATCAGCAACCATAGATGACACAAGACAGCGGGGTAGAATCTTTCTTTCTCCTTGAAAGATCCATGTGTTGCTTTCATCAGCAAACACAGCCAACTTGGATTCACAATCCAAGACAACTCGATACCTTTCCAAGGTATCCATCCCGAGGATTATATCAAATCCTTGCATATCAAGTGGTATAAGGTCCACTTGAATGTGATGACTAGAAAAGAAGAGGATGCAGGGAGAGCATACCTCCTGTAGAACGGCAGACCCACTCAACAGAGTCTCCAACAACAAACTATCTGCCCTATGACTGACTGTCATATTGCAGTTACGGATTACTCTTCGAGTGATGAAAGAGTGCGTAGCACCCGGGTCAATCAGAACAGATACTACACAGGATTTAGACATATCAGAATATAAAAGTTCCATCTGACCTTCCACTACCCGTGGATCGACCACTGCATCAGGTGGGTTCATAGCATAGAACCTCATTGTCGCCTGGTGTTGAGGTGGTGTTGATGATCCAGCTTGAGATGATTTCCCACGTCCTCGAGCTGCTCCTTGAGATTGCCTTCTATGTGATCACTATTGACCTTGTCTCGGAGGCTGTGTCACATTAACAAACTTAGATCGGCAGTCCTTCATCAAATGTCCCACCTTACCACAGTTATAGCAGCTTCTCTCCAGTTGTTGTGGTCTTGGTGGTCCAGTAACTGACATTGATGCAGAGTTGTGGGTCTCTTGAGGTGGTTTTCCTCATCCTCTACCTCTACTTGGAGACCACTGTGTCTGAGAACTAGATCTAAGTGGTGGAGGGTTAAGTATAGAGGATCTAGGCTTCTTAAAGTCCCTAGATGAAGAACCCTGGAACTGTGGATATCTTTTCTGAGTTTGCTTCTTCTCAACCACAGATCTCTCTATCCTTCAGACTGACTCAACGAAGGTAGAGAATCTCTCTCGGTTTTCTAAGGCAGACACAGGGGTAGACATATCAGCATTCAAACCCCTCTCGAACCTTCTGATCCTTTCTTCTTCTGTGGCAGCCATGTACGGACAGAACCGCAACAACTCCATGAACTTAGCTTCATACTCGCTAATGTTCATCATGCCCTGCCTCAGTCTCTCAAACTGAGGGATCTTCTCATCTAGGAAGGTCTTTGGGAAATATCTGTGAACAAATTCCCGCCAAAAGTCTTCCCACGAGATCTCCATTCCAGGTCTCTTCTGCTCTTCCATTGTCCACCAGTGACCAGCGCTTCCTTTGAGAAGATAGACAGCGTGTCTGACCTTCTCAACTTTAGGGATGTTGAGAATCCTAAAAGCTTTCTCCAACTCTGTTAACCACATATCGAAATCTACGGGGTCGGCTATCCCAAAGTACTCGGTAGCTCTGACACGACGAAGTCGCTCGAACGTCTTCCCGATACCTTGACCTTCAGGCTGGACAGGTGCCCTGGGTGCAGGCATAGGCATCATGTCGGTGATATGTGTCATGGCAGTCATGAATTTCCCAAACATCGTTTGCACAGCTGGGTTACCCATGTCAGCTGGGTCAAGCTGAGGTGGCTCAGGTACAGGTTGCTCTATTTCTAGGTTCCTTGCACCTTCCCGAGGTGCAGCAACACTACTCTCTACCACGTACTCCTCATGTGGATCAGACATCCTTATATATCTTCTTCTCCTGAGGAGCAGAAGATTCTATTAGATAAGGAAGAAGCACTAAAGATAGACTTGACATCCTAAGTCCTATGTCTCTGTAGACTCAGCGAACCTAGAGCTCTGATACCACTA
Source organism: Alisma plantago-aquatica (assembly GCA_963693085.1). NCBI lineage: Eukaryota > Viridiplantae > Streptophyta > Magnoliopsida > Alismatales > Alismataceae > Alisma > Alisma plantago-aquatica. Next base: position 625,416,645 of record OY856414.1, on the reverse strand, counting down.
AATTGTGGGCTCCGATCTCCAAACCACGATATAAACACGATTTAAACTTAGCGGAAGCATTCGATCAACAGCGGAAGACTAAATCACGGGAAATTAAAACTTTTTGAGATAAGAGCTTGAATCCATAAAAACTTCTTCCATAGAAAAAGGACTAAACTGTTTACATCTCTGATAATTACTTCTTGAGTAATTATACACATCATAATACAAAATCTCAAGAGTTAACCAAAATCTCAGACCAAACTCCTAGGACCTGAGAGTACAGAGACAGCATAGAACTATCTAACAACATGACTCAGCAGTCAGTATCTCCACCTGAGATTCACTGTTGCTCTTGGTGCTACTGCTGTTGGTTTTGGTCACCTGTAGGCTGGTTCCTCCGTCTTCGACGACCACCTAAAACGTTGAAGTCTACTGGGTGAGAAAATTTTAAATAATTGTCCCAGTGAGAGTTATAACTCTCCACTAGAAGCTTTATATAGCAATTCAAAAAATATCATAAGCAGTAAAAGCTCTCAAAGTATTCAATAGGAGTTTAGTAATAAACAGAGGTTCATCATTTAAGAAATATGAAAAGCATGTGTACTACACAGTATAACATCAATCAAGTATCTCGTAGTTAATCCTAACAGATATACTACGTTGTTGATTATGTTTTACAAACATTATTATGCCCTGCGGAGATGAGGTATACCGCTCATACTCCAACCGATCACTTTGTTAAGTCGCATCGGTATCATACCTAGGTCATCAAAAGAGCCGGATTCTTATGACCTCATCTTCCTCAGTCAGAGTGAGGATAACTTGCAGGACATCTTGTGTCTCTGCTAATATAGCTCACCAGGGTAATCTGGTACTTCGCTATTTTTAGAGTTACAGTGGCATTCTGTACTCTTCTTCATCATCGGAAGATTTCTTGTTTATCTCTCATCGATGCGGTATAAGGATTTCCTCGAGTGTTCAGCATAATCATATAGTGAAGGGTTGATGGATTAAGATACATCTACATCAATTCCTACACTAGGATGTAAGGATATACACATCCATATTCCCCCACATACTCAAAAGTATGTGATCCAGGAGTTCCCTTGGGAAAACCTGTTTCACCATCATATTGTTTTCTGACAATGATGGATCTATGATCAGGGCTTTGCATGGTATGATTATACTTGATTAGTTAGGTACATTTTAGTATTCTTTTAACATAATACATGTTTCAAACATTAATCATTAGCATAGCAACTATGAATATAGAATACTAAATGTAACAGGTCTAATCTCACATCAAATAACATTTCTTAGTCATCTCATCACAAGTCATCTATTAAGCATGACCTTGATGATACTCATGGCTCTCACAGTCCATCAATCTAATAAGATGCCACTAACAAGGCATCAGGATATTTCACTATTCATAAAGCTAAAGCATGCCTTCAATGAATATAGTATCATAATCCATACCTGGATATGATCATTAACTCATGACAACCTGCATGGTTAATTCAACTGATAACAGTAAACAATTCATTTCTAGAAGTTATACTTTCAAACTCTTAGAAGAGTCAAGTTCCCCAATTTTCATCAATTAGGGTTTACTATTCATCTCATGGTGAATTGAACTCATAACATCATCATGTATGAGAAACATCATCATTTAAGCCCTCAGATAAGATTAAGATTCATCTATTATCATAATTAGGGTTTCCATGATCTCACCTAGGTGGATCATACCCTAATCATGCACATTCATGTGTATTGAAGGTACTTTACTTGAGTTTCCACCACAAAAGGTACTCTCTCTCTCCTATGATACTTTATCTCTCTTCTTACTAGTGGATGGTGATTACACCACTCTAGATTAGGTTGGGTCAAGTCCTCTTTGACTATCATAAGCCAAAACATCACTATCATGTGATTAGGGTTTGATTAAAACAAGGTATCCTTCATTTGAACCCCTCAAGGGTATTTAGGTAAATTACACCATTGAACACCATCATGGGTCAATTCATTAGTCACTTAGTCCCTTAATGTCCTAAGTTACCATTAGGGTTTATATTAGATCACCATTGAACCAATTACAACCATCAAAGTACTAATCAATTACAACCCTAAAGTCTCCAATCAGTTGCACACCTTCAACCTCCAAACAGTTTGAAACCGTTTGGATGTGTTGACCATTTTCTATATTTGACTCCAAGACCGCATGACCTCACGGTTGTTTGCCCTCAAATGGTCATAAGACCATTTGGGTGCGTTGACCGTTTGGAAAGGTTGACTTCCAAACCGTTTGGGCTTATGCGGTTTGAAACTGTTTGATCAAAAGACTTGAGGTCGATTGGTCCAAACGACCTTGAGATCGTTTGAGCCCAAATGGTCTTGAGACCGTTTGGCCCCAAACGGTCTTGAGACCATTTGACCTCAAACGGTCTTGAGACCGTTTGGTCCAAATGGGCTCAAACCGTTTGGACCTCAAACATGGTTCAAAAGTTACAATTGTTTATGGTTATCTATGTTGAAGCTCTCAATTGGCCAAAACCATGTTAACCACTTACAAATTGAGTTAAGTAGGATGAGCCTTAATCAATTGGACACCAAGTTGACCCTCAATTGAAAGCCAATTAGGGTCAAGTTCATCTCAATTAGGGTTTCAATTGGATAATCATCAATGTTCAACAATGTGAATCAAATCAAGGTTGAACCTATCAATTGACCTCCAATTGGGCTCAAACTTGGCCCAAACGGTCTTGAGGTCATTTGGATGACCTCCAAACGGTCTTTACACCGTTTTCCCAAAGTTTGACCAAAAACCAAGTCGGTTGGATAAGGGTTGAACCCTAATTAGGTCTAAAATCAGCAATTTTATCAATTCATCAACTTATTGCAATCGGACCCTCAATCCATCAAATTAGCTCAACCCTAGACCTTAAAACCCTCTTGTGTTGTCACCAAACGGTCTTGAGACCATTTGGATGAACCCCCAAATGGTCTTGAGACCATTTGGATGAACCCCCAAATGGTCTTGAGACCGTTTGGGTCCTTCAACCCAAAACTCAACAAGATCTATACATGAAATCAGCAATTTCAACCCGATTAGGGTTAGGGTGTTGAAGTGCCTTCAACTCTCAATTGATTAAGAATTAGCTTATGAATCTTTGTAGGAATGAAACTCAATATGTTACCAACAGACCCTCAAACGGTCGTCCCTTGGTCAACCCTATCAAACGGTTTGAGACCGTTTGACCTTAATCGGTTTGTAACCGTTTGGACCAAAGGGGTCCAAGGTCGGTTGATAAAGCTACCTAGGAATTCACACCCATCATCTTCAACCTCTGTTCAGGTCGGTTACTCCACCGTTTTGCTTGCAAAAGTGCAAGGAAAAAGGGAGGTAGAAGAAGAATTAAAGCTTAAAATTGCAAGAACAAGATATGTATATAAAGCAAAGAGTTTAGAGTTATAAAACCTGCCTCAAATGTTGTTCCTAGAGCTCCAAGCTTCCAAGCTTCAAGCCTCTAATGGCGTCTTCATCTCCACAACTCGGCCAGAGGTGATTCTCCAAGGAAAAGATGGGGATGGTCGGCTAGATCAAAGAATCTAAGTGAGTTAACCATAGAACCAACCTTTTAAGAAGAATTCATCCAAGAATCCGAGCTTGAAGATGGTTCCTACTCACCTTAGAACTACTTGGTCGTCTCCCTGAGCTCCAGAGCTCTGCCTTGTCCGTTTTGAGAAAGATGAGAAATGAAGAGAATAAGTGATATGTTCACTTGGTTTGCAAGAGTGAAGGCTTATATACTTTAGGATGTTTTCCATCATAAGGACCTCTAAAACATGGAATTCTCATCCAAGTCCCTCCTTGTTTCTATGGCACGTCCAAGCCATCTAAACTCAAGATCTAAGGGTAAAGAAAGCCAACTTTCAACTAGAGTTCATATATGAAAGGTCTCCTTACTCATACTAGGTGATTTTTAAACACAAGGATCATTCCACAAGCTGTATCTTGATGCCCAAGCTTGGGCAATCCATCATACCTCATCATATTCACTCATATGATGTCTCATCAACAAAATAACTTCTTAACCTGTGATCATTGCAAGTTAAACCCCTTAACTGGGTAATTTGCACATAGGTCCCTGCGTACAAAACAATACTACAACTTTGTTTATAAAGGACCAAAATTGAAAGTATATGTTTCTGAGGAACTTAATTACATGCCAGAGAGTATTCACAAGTATATAATTACATATTTAGGCAAAACTTCTAGGGTTAGGTTATACCCCAGGTCAGGGATGTTACACAACCTATTTGGTATGAATCATATTTATGTGAACATCCATGGTGAATGTGAAATCAATGTGGAATGTAATTGTGCAAACTACCTATCCTTTAGTTGGGTCTTTTCCAACCCCACAAACCTTATTGTGCTAGCCTAATTATCCCTCTAATTGCATTTATTGGCTCTTTACTTATTTTATGCTTCTAATGCCATTGTGGCTCATTCATTTGAATAATGTGAAACTTGCTATATGTTGCCTCCTTTACTTGGAAATGCTTAATCTTGGTATTGCCTATGATGGCTCATCCTTTTGAAATATTTGGAAACATTGTATAATGTGGTTGCTTTGTTGACTCCTTTATTTCTTGGAGTTCTTGGATATTGTTGTGGCCTATGATGGCCTATTTAATTAATTTTTGGGTTTTATTCCCAATTCTATGATGTTATCTTGTTATACTTTTCACTCTACTTCCAAGTGAATGTTTATGCATGATATAGTTATTGGCCAATTGACAATGTAGTGTACATGAGTACAAACCACCCACAGGGCACTGGGGTTTTAGTCCCCCTACCGGGCTCTGGGGTTTTAGTCCCCCTACCATTTTATATATTAGGCACTGGGGTTTTAGTCCCCCTGCCACTTTTTAGGCACTGGGGTTTTAGTCCCCCTGCCATTGGTGAGGTCCGGTAGGTGCCTCACCCTACATTGAGAGGATGTTGAGTCATAATTTATATTCATGCAATTGTGATATTTGTTGATATTAAAATGTGGCAGTATTCTAAATTCTTATTTACGCATTGGTCTCTCACTTCTTGAAATCCCTTATTGGATTACTATGCTTAACTTTATGATTGCCTTTATCCTTTTATTAACGCATACCTTTTATCTTTCTCTTGTTGGATGACCCCAACCATCCAGGTTAGGATCAGAGTGTGCAGTGGAAGCTTGGTGAACCTAAGGCTAAGGATAGGACAAGAAGAAGAGCGTATAGATTGCATGATCTTAGTTGCTTTTATGTTTTAAGTTGTTTTTTTGGAGACAATCTTAGCTTAGTCTAAGTCTTCCTCTACCTAGATCCTTGTTCTTGTATAAAGTTGTACTTCCTTCATGGAAATTTTGTAATGTACTCTTTATACATTTTGAATAAAGTCAAGATTTAAATTTCTGCTGCTACACAATTGATGATTTGTTTATCATGTTTAATAGTAGAGACGTGGTCTTTACACAAACCTTGCATGCAAGGGAAGTTGTAGAACCTTCTATGAATCCTTGAAGAGGAGGTAGTAAATGCCATCGGCACCCAAGCAAATGAATTTACTTCCCTTCATATAGTAACTATCGATCAGGTGATTTTTGAGCGGGAGTGGTGTGAATGGAATGTGGGTGTAGCCAATAAAGATGGAGAGATGAGTGACGAAGTGGTTGATGCAGAAGGAGAATGTGGTGGTACGGCTGGCTGGGGTGTTGAAATGTTCTAGAATGGAATTCCCCCAGTTGAAGGGTTTTTCATTCAAAAGACACCAAAAGGCGTAGAGTTCAACCTGAGTAATGGCTCGCTGAGTACCTTCCCTACTGAAGATCATGCAGACAAGAATGTGGTGGAGTTAGCATACCACAAGGTTGTGTATGTTGGAGGCCTTGGGCCCACTAGGAAGGTTGGGCATGAGATTGATGATTTCAGCCCAAAATTTGTCTCTATCATACTGGTCGGGGTAGAAATCATGGGACTGCTCCAAGAAATGATCCAACCACTAATCATCTCTGCCGTCAAGGATGAAAGAGGTGAACTGTCGAGTAGAGATTTCCATATTTTCTCCAAAAATCTAGATCTTGCAACTAGAATTCCCCTGGGAGCAGTGATAGAGATAGAAGGTGTAATGAGCTCGAGAGTGAGGTTGCTATAGAAGGAGGTGACGTGGTAAGGGAAAAGGAGGATATGGTTTTTGTAGAAGATGTTTTCAGTGGCTTCTCGGATTCCTAATAAGTCAAGGGTAGTGCCACAAGTCCATCAGGGGAGGGAGACACCCATGGAGAATATGTCTTTGAAACGGTGAAGGTGTTCGGTGTTTGTGAACTGGACATAGCTGCCTAGAATGGGGGCGATATGAGGTAGACAAGGGGCGGTTGAATCTGGGTCATTGCTTGCCTTTTGGTTGCTCTCCATTTCACGGAGAAGAGTCTTTGCATCATGGATGTCATTAAGCATATCCTCGGTGAGGTCAGGTGATGATTCATTGTTTGGGGAAGGTGTGTGAAAATGAATCCCAAATTGGGATCTGGATTGGCGAGGTGGATCATGGGAGGATGAGGTAGTGGACTTTTCCTTGTTTTTGCAGAAATGAATGAACATGGCTACAGGCGTGAATCCAAATGATCGACTGACAAGCTGAAACGATCGTTTGTCATAGTGAAATGGGCAGTTGGAAAAATGATTCGATCGGTTTGTTTGAGAGGGAAAGCAAAGGTGAGCACGAAAGTGGATCAGGGGGAGGAGACAGGGCAACCAAGCTCTAGGAAGGAGCTGAGTGATTTGCTTGTCAGATGCTCAGCTGGACTGAGTGGACCGGTCAGTTGTACGAAGCGAAATGATCGGCGGTGAGTGTTGCAAGGGGCTCACTCATGGAAAAGAGATGGCTCTACGAGGAGCTCGGCTGGGTTGAGGACCAGCCGATTAAAGTAGTGAGGCACTCGGCTCACTGAAGGGCCGATCGATAGATGGATCGACAAGGAGCTCACGCGCGGAGGTCGGCTGTATGCGGAGATCGGCTGGCCTGAGGGCCAGTCAGTCTGCTTGTCATCGAGAGCTCAAGTGGGTGGCATCTATGTTAGAATAAGAGAGGAATGAGAGTGTGAGGTGAGTGCTCAGCTTGACGGGTTTATAAAGCCATTTGTGGGTGCCAAACCGGTCATTTAGCTTTGTGAGCTGATCGGTTGGTGCTTCTTGGGAAAACACAGTCAGAAGGAATCTGATGTGTTGGAGCGGCTTTTGCTTTTATATATTGGTTGGCTCGATGCACGGGGAAGGGAGGGGCCAACATTTGAGACAATTGGTTGAGAGCCCAATCGATCGGTTGGCCTGCAGAAGAAAAAATCATTTAGTGGGTTGAACCAATCAGTTGGAAAGGTGAACTGATCATTTGGTTTGGCTAAAAAAAGGAAACAATTACAAGATCAAATAACAAGGTAAAGATAAAGTAGTGGAAGGAAGATAGGGTTGGGTTGCCTCCCAACAAGCACCTTATTTTACCCAACAAGCGCCTTGTTTTACGTTGAAGGCTTGACAGGTGAGAGACCAACTTATTGAGATTCTGGGGGATTTTTGACGGTCGGTTAACTCAAGGTCTTCCAAGGATGAGCATTTATTTGTATCTAAAGCAACACGGTCTTCAGTGGTTGTGTATCTTTTTCGTCGATGCCAATTAATTTTGAATTCCCCAAAAACTTATCCCAGAGAAGAAAGGTACAGTGTGGATATGCACTTTTGATGAGGTAGGGACCATACCATCTATACTTAAGCTTTCTAGGAAAAAGCTTTAACTTGGAGTTATACACTAGAACCTGGTCACCTTCTCTAATGTCCTTGCATTTGATGTGACTGTCATGCCAAAGTTTAGTCTGGTCCTTGTAGATTCTCACATTCTCATAAGCACTCATTCTAAGTTCGTCTAGTTCATTTATTTGGACAAGATGTTTTTCTCCAGCTTCCAAAAGATCAAAATTCAAGCTTTTGATGGGCCAACTAGCCTTGTGTTCTAATTCTATCAGTAGGTGGCATGATTTGCCATAAATCATCCTGAACGGGGTGGTGCCTATGGGTGTTTTGTAGGCAGTTTTGTATGCCCACAATACATCATTGATTTTCAAGGACCAATCTTTTCTAGTGCGCCCAATAATTTTTTCTAACATGGACTTGATTTGCCTATTGGATACTTCAAATTTCCCACTAGTTTGAGGATGGTAAGGAGTGGTGACTTTGTGGTTGACCCCATTTTTTTTCAATAAGGCCTCAAGGATTTTTTTTCTAAAAAGTGTGATCCCGCGTCAGAAATGACGGTGCGTAGGACTCTGAATCTAGGGAAAATAATGTATTTAAAGAGTTTTTTTACAGGTTTGGAATCACAAGTTTTAGTGGGTACAACTTCAACCCACTTTGACACATAATCGACTATAACTAATATGTAGGCATACCCATAAGAAGAAGGAAATGGGCCCATGTATTCAATTCCCCAGACGTCAAAGATTTCTAATTCCTACCAAGAATTTAAGGGCAATTGGTCATGTTTGGAGATGTTACCCTTCCTTTGACATTGTTCACATGAGAGAACATATTCATAAGAGTCTTTGAAGATGGTGGGCTAAAAGAACCCACACTACATAACTTTGCTAGCTATTTTTTAGGAACTCATGTATCCACCACAGGGGCCAGAATGACATTGTTCTAGAATGTCAGAGCTTTCTTTTTGGGAAACACAATGATGATATAGAGCATCGGCACAAAGTTTTAACAAATAAGGTTCATCCCAATAGTAGTTTTTAACATCATGTAAAAATTTAGCTTTAGAATGTCCCTTGTATTTAGGGTGCAATACACCAACAGCTAAATAATTTACAAAATCCACAAACCAAGGAAATTGGGAGTCTACCTTAAGCAATTGATCATTAGGTAGGGACTCATTTATGGAGGGTATCATTAGGTTGGATATAGCTAACTTGACTTAGGCGATCAACCATGATGTTTTTAGACCCTTTTTTGTGTAAGATCTCTAGGTCAAACTCCTGCAATAGAAGAATCCACCTAATGAGTCTAGGCTTGGCATCCTTCTTAGTTATGAGGTAGCGGATGGTTGCATGATCAGTGTAAACAATGACTTTGGAACCAACTAAGTAAGAGCGAAATTTATCAAAAGCATAGACAATGGCTAGCATTTCTTTTTGGTGATAGTGTAATTCCCCCGAGCTTCGTCTAAGGTCTTGGATGCATAGTATATGACATGATGTTTCTTATCAACTCGCTATCCTAGGATGGAACCTATAGAAAAGTCACTAGCATCGCACATGATTTCAAAGGGTAGGGTCCAATCCGGTGCATGGATGATTGGAGTGGTCATGAGAGCCTTTTTCAAACATAAAAAACTATCCATGCAGGCTTTGTTAAAATTGAAGGGCACCTCATTTTGAAGAAGGTTGGTGAGAGGTTTGGTGATTTTTCAGAAGTCATGGATAAATCACCAATAGAAATCTACATGTCCCAAAAAGGCTCGAGTGTCTTTGACTGAGGTCCGGGGTGGAAGCTTAGTGATGACCTCAATTTTAGCCTTTTCAACTTCTATGCCTTGTTTGTTTACTCTATGGCCTAGAACAATACCCTCCTTAACCATGAAGTGACACTTTTCCAATTAAGGACTAAGTGTGACTCAACACATATATCAAGAATAAGGGTGAGATTTCTAAGGCAAGAGTCAAAACTATCTCCATAAATGGATAATTCATCCATGAATACCTCCATTACAGTTTTGGTCAATCCTGTAAAGATGGTTGACATACACCATTGGAATGTGGTTGGTGCATTGCATAAGCTGAAGGGAATTTGTCTGAATGTGTAAGTGCCAAAGGGACATATGAAGGTTGTTTTTTCTTGATCTTCAGGATGGATACGAATCTGATAAAATCCTGAGTAGCCATCTAGATAACAGAAGTATTGTTGATGGGATAAGTGTTCAAGAACTTTATCTAGGAAGGGGAGTGGGAAGTGGTCTTTCCTAGTTGCCTTGTTGAGCTTCCTATAGTCAATACACATTCTCCATCCTGTAATAGTACGAGTGGGAATAAGTTCATTCTTATCATTTCTAATGATAGTGGTCCCTCCCTTTTTGGCAACAACTTGAATTGGACTGGCCCATGGGGAGTGAGAGATGGGGTAGATGATTCCTGCAGTCAAAAGTTTGATCGCCTCTAGATGTACAACTTCCTTCATGTTTGGGTTGAGTTTTCATTATGGATCCCAAAAAGGTTTGTTGTCTTATATCATTGGGATTTTTTGAATGCAGATGGATTGATCTATCCCAACTTGATATGTCATTTTGTACCCTAAGGCAGTTCCTCTTTTTCTACGTTATCCAATAAGTTTGTTTTCTTGTTTAATGGTAAGGTCAGAATTTATGATGATAGGACACAATTGTTGTTCATCAAGAAAAACATATTTCAAACCTATGGGGAGAGTCTTCAATTCAAGGTCTTTAGGTGGTTCTGGTTTTTCTTCCATGATGGAGATCATTTTAAGGTCCTCAATTTCAGCATTAGGAATCTCCTCAAAATTATCTAAATGAGCCTTAGATTGATCTAATTGTTCATTATCAAGGTCACATCTAGGAGGGACAGTGAGATCTGTGTGTAGGGGGTCATCAACTAACTCTCATTCTTGCCTCAGTTGAGATAGTTTATCAATACAATCAAGGAGATAGACCTCTTCTTGGAAACTAGGCCCTTTCATGCTTTCAAACACCATAAACTCTAGGGTTTTCTTCCCTAATATTAACATAATGGTTCTAGCCTCAACATCAATCAAGGCTCATGCAGTGGCTGGGGCAACTAAAAATGAGTGGGAACTCAAATCTTCTTTGATGTCCATGACCACAAAGTCACATGGGACGCAAGTATCTTTCCCAACCTTAACTGGAATGTCTTCTATGATTCCCATGGGTTTGGTCATGGATGAGTCTGCCAATTGAATGGTCATGGTTGTGGGTAACATGTCATTGAATCCTAACCTTTTATAAAGACGGTAGGACATGATGGATATACTCGCTTTTAAATCAGCTAGGCCTTTTCTATAAGCATTATCACTTAAGTAGCATACTATTCCAAAAGAACTTGGGTCCTTCTATTTTTAGGCATTTTACTTTGGATTATGTCTGAAGTGGTCCTAGCAAGTTTGATGCTGTCATATTCTTATATGGCATACTTTCGAGTCAAGAGAGATTTCATGTATTTGGACCAGGCAGGCTTGTCTGCTAAAGCATTAAGGAAGGGAATATCAACATGTAAGTTTTTCATGGCCTCCCTAAATTTCATGAAATGGGTATCGAGCCTTGTTTGTTTAAGGTGGGATTGATAGGGAGGTTGTGGTTTATAGATGGGTTCTTCAAATTCTACCTGTGGGGGTTCAAGGATGGTTGGTTTTGGTGTAGTTTCAGTTTCGACAATTACCATGTCTTCATCCTCAAAATCTAAAGGTATGGCTGAAGGTTTTTCTAGAGGAGGATGGGAGTGCATCTTTCCTGAACAAGTAGAGATAACCTTGAGTTGTTCAAGATGTTTGGGGTTGTTTTCAGTCTTCCCAGAAAAAGTGTCGGAAGGGGTTTTTTGTTGGGCAAATAGGCAAGCCAACTAGGCATCAGTTGACTTTTGATGAGCTTGTTGGGCAAGGATAATTTGTTCTAAGATGACTATCCTTTCATCAGCTGAGGGAGGGGGAGTAGGAACATTTGGCTGTGGTTGAGGTGGTGGCTGATTGAGATATTGAGGAGGGAGGTTCAAGTTTTGATAATGTTGTTCTTGGTATGGTGGTCAGTTTTGGTGATTGCCTCAATAGTTCCCTTGGTTCCCAAAATTTCTTTGAATGTGTATGGGAAACCAGGTGGTGGTCAGTTATTGTTTTGAGGGTAGGGAGATCTTTGTTGGCATTGAAGTTGGCTAGAGTTTTCAACACCAGAAAGGTTCCCATATTGGAATCCATGATGGTTTCTAGTTTGATTGGGGTTGTAATAACCTTATCCAGGTATGGTGTGAATAGAATTTAGGTCCTCCAATTATTGTCCTAATTCAGGGTGCATGGGGGTGTTGTAGATATATTGGCAGTGTATAGTGGTGTGGTCATATCCTTAGAAGATGCCACAAAGAGGGTCTATAACTTTTATTTGTTGGGGTAACTCTCTATAGGTTCCTAGGGATGTCTCTAAACAATCTTGTTTTAGAGCAATTAATTTAAGGCTTTCTTCTATGCTTTGGATGTCAGGATCAACTTCATCTTTGGCTACCTTAAGGATCCCACCAATTCCCTATCTAGCCCTTATTTCAGAAGCACATTTAACAACCTCCCATGCACTAGTTAGACTTTGGTGCATGAAATTTCCTCCTGATGAGGAATCAAGAAAAAATTTGGTCATCATCAACATCACGATAAAAGATTTCTATGAGTTGGGCTTGAGAGATTCATGATGAGGGCATTTCCTAAGCAAGTCTTTGAACCTTTTCTAGGCTTCTCCTAGGGATTCCCTTGGTGATATAGAAAAGTGAGTGATTTGTCTCCTAATTTCATAAATGAGAGAAGGAGGGTAGAATTTTTCAAGAAATTTATTTTGTAGGACCTCCCAAGTTGTAACATGTTCCTCACTCTCCATGGTGTTATACCAACTACTAGCTTGGCCGATGAGAGAGTATTTGAACAATCTAAGGAAGATTGCATCTTCAGAGACACCTGGGAGTTTTTTAAAGGAACAAATGTCAATGAACCTTTGAAGATGATCTTGGCAACTTTCTCCATTGTTTCCAGAGAATGGGTTTGCTTTGATCATGGTGATCCATTGGGTTCAGATTTCGAATTGAGGGGCAAGAATGTTAGGAGGCACGACTAGGTGTTGTGCATAGGAAGTTTTGGGAATAGAAAAGTCTTTTAATTGTTTTTGCCTTTCGACTTCCCTCCTATCAGCCTCTAGTGTTTCTTGTTAAGCCATGTAGACTGCTTGAAAAATGGCTTCTCTAGCCGCTTGATCAGCTAGTATGTGTGATAAAGTGAGTTTTACTCATACTTTTGTCCAATTTCCAATTTTGACCTCGTTATGTTCACTCTTGGTCCCAATCTATTTTTTCTTGGCTACATAACTAATTTTGAGACTCAATTACAAAATTTGGTGACCAATGTGACTTGTTTACACTTTATGACATTTTTTTCATCTCTCTTATTATTTACCTACTACACTTGGTACATCAAGTAGAGCTACGGTATTGCCATTACATCCCTCCTTCTTTAAGATATATTTGATATCCGGAGGTTCCTCCTCGATCCAACCATCAAGGCATTGTTTGTTTTTGAAGTGTTTTGCCAATTGATCAGGTGTTTGGTTCCTTTTCATGTCAATATAGCAAATAGGATTCCCTCTATTTGCAGTCGTCTGGATGTGCTGTATAGTGCGGGTGAATCTTGGTCCAGCATCCTCCCCTTTCCCATTTATCAGCTTGACATCTACAAGGCAGTCTGATTCGAAGGTGACCTTGTTCCAGTTCTTATCTCTTGCAAGTTCTACCGCTTTTAGTATACTCAGGAGTTCAGCTGTTGTCATGTTATGTTCTTGTGTCTTCATAGAAAATCCTCCTCTCCAAGCGCCTTTCCAACCCCTGGCCACTCCGGCGATGATAGCTCCACTCTTTGTAGTTGTTGCATCTGTGTTGATCTTTATCCATCCTTCTTCTGGGGGTTGCCATCGTTTTTGCTGCCTAGTTGTTTTATTTTGAGCAGCCTCCTTCTGAGTATGGCAGATTAGTTGAGATAGTTTTTGAATGTATAGCTCCTGGTGGCTAAATGGTTTCTCCACATTATTGAATATCGCCTCATTCCTACATTTCCAGATATAGTGGCAAGCCACCATGAACTTAGTTGCTTCTAACTCCTCGCGTGTTGAGTGTTGATGGTACCATCTCCTCGCATCATTTTCCTGCCAGAATGCCTATGTATGGCTTTCCTTTAACTTGGCCCAAACTGGTTTTACTAGTCTACAGTCCCTTAAAGCATGGAGAATGGATTCATCCGCCTCTTTACATTTGTTACAAGTACTAACATCCATCATATGTCTTTCCTTTCTTCTGACATTGGTCATGAGAGCTTTATGTTCGAGCAGCCAAAAGAAGAGACGCATTCTGCTTGGTACCTTCAGCTTCTATATGATTTTCCATTTCCCCTCTATTCTTATGTCATTACCCTCACGTAGAATGTTGTATGTTGATCGTGTATTGAACCTTCCATCTTCTGTGTGATTCCAGATTCTGATATCCTCTCTATCGGGTATTGCCGGTGGAGGTATTTTCCTAATCTCTATCACCATTTCTGTACCAAACCACTCCTCCACGAACTCCTCATCCCATTGACCTTCGAAATTGATCATGCTAGCTACCTGTAAATCCTCCAGCGTACTTGGTATCGGGGCTTTCGCAAGATCCCTGAGTCGAAGATGTTCCTTGATCCAACAATCATCCCATACGTTAGTTGTGTTGCCACTTCTTAACTCCATCCTAGAATTCTCTGTGATACATCTCTTTCCCTTGCAGGCTGCTCGACATAATCTGGACAAATGTGTTCCCCTATCTTCCTTGTACCTCCTATATTTATCTTTTTGACTAGTGCACCAGACACTATCTTTCCCAGTGGCTATATCCCATGAGTTCTTCATTAGGAGAGCTTTGTTCCACTCTTTCATTGCTTTGAGGCCAAGACCTCCATACATCTTATCGCATACTATCTTGTTCCATGCAACTAAATCCATGGGATGGGCTTTATGTGTCCCCCCCAAATGAAACTTCTAATTGAACAATCAATTCAGTTGCATAGGTTTGTAGGTAGGACAGTCATCTTCATGACGTAGGTAGGTATTGTCTTCAGGCATGCTTTTGCTAGACACACACGACCATCTAGGGATAGTGTTCTTGCTGACCAAGCTCCTATCTTATTCTCAACCTTATCCAGTACCATTTCGTATGTTGTCTTCATCGCCTTCTTGTGTATGATGGGGACACTGAGATACCTTCCCAGATCTTCTGTCTTCTGAAAATTGCACTCGTTTAGGACCTCTGATCTTCTTGGTCTCGATACGCTTTGTGCAAAGAAAATCCTTGTTTTTGTACTTGAAATAGTTTGACCCAATGTTGCACCGAAGATACTGAATATTCTTAGGATTTCCTTCATTTGCTTTATGCTAGCTTCAGCGAATAGGATGATGTCATCTACGAAACAGACATGGGAAATGGCTTCTCCTCCCAGGTGTAACCGTGATGCCTTCCAATCACCCCTCATCATGCTTTGTTTGATTAGTTGGCTTAATCTCTCCAGACACAGGACGAAGAGGTACGGGGATAGCAGATCCCCTTATCTAAGACCTATGCTTTATTTGAAAGCTTTTGTTAATTTCCCATTCCAGTAGATGGATGTGGTGCCTACTGTAACTGAGTTCATGATATACTTCCTTACATTTTGGGGGATTCCAACTCGGGTGATGGTGTCCTTAATGAACTACCATGTGAGTTGGTCATAAGCTTTTGTTAAGTCAATTTTGATTGCCATTAGTTTTTCCCCCTTCTTCTGTTTCATCAAGTGGACTATCTCCTGGACAGTAGCTATGTTATCTGTGATGTTTCTTCCGGGTATGAAGCTACTTTGTTCCTTTGACAAGGCGAACAACACATACAGGGCCAGGAGAAGACAAAAAATACAGATGAGGGGGGATAGCAAGTTCAAGGCAGAAAGGGCACATGAAGGAAACAGACAAACGAAAGAGCACATGAATAGCATTTTGCAACCACTACTAATCATTTTGCACATTTGGAGGAGGAAGAAGGAAAGGAGGATTGAGCCTTTGAAGAAATTAGAAACACCAGCGGAGGAAACCAGCAGAAGGACACAAGACCACCAAAGATCTGGAAAAAGAAAAAGCCAATACAAGGGGAAAATGTGGTAGTCGAGGGGGAGGATCCCAACCTAAAAGACATAAGTAACATTGAAGAAAGGGCAACATAGAAATCAAACAAATGACTGGAAGAAATGGAGAGCCATGTGGTAAAGAACCCAGAAATTCATGACGTTATTATTATAGACAATGAGGAAACTCACCAGGAAATGATAGTAGATAAGGATGGTAATGAAGGTACACACCATGAATCCACCATTAAAGAAACTAGAAGCAGCGAGGGCAAGGAGAAGATAAGGGCGGAACCTAGCGGGGTCGATAAAAGCATCAAAGGGAGTGGAACCAAAATGAAGAGACATGGGAAGAAGCAACTAGTTCCAGAACTGCCTATGCACAAAAGAAGCTTGCGGTATATCCCAGCAGATGTTATCAATGCAAGTATGCAGGCAGTGAAGGAGGTTCTTGTAGAAGTTGAGAAGGAGAAGGAAAATGTTCATGTAAGCTAGTAACTCAGTTTACTAGGAACCTATTTCCAATTAGTTATTTAATGTGTGACATCCTCTGTTGGAATGTAAGAGGATTAGGCAATAAGAAGACATGTAACCTGATAAAAGAGCTCAAAAACACAAAGAAACCTCATTTAGTAGCCATTCTTGAACCGCGAATAAGCGGAGAACAAGCCCTCAAAATGGTGAAACGTTTGGGTTTTTCCAAGTCATTCAGAGTAGATGCCAGAGGCTTCTCTGGAGGAATTTGGCTTTGCTGGAATGAACATGAAGTCAAGATTGATATTCTGAACTACCATAGACAATTCATCTCGTGTAAAATCAATAGCAGCCTGTATGTCACCATCGTGTATGCAAGTCCACAGAAACAAACAAGGAACCTTCTATGGAGGCATCTTGTGGATATGGGGAGTAAATACTAGGGACCTTGGGTCGTCTTAGGTGATTTCAACGCAAAGATACACATCAATGAAAAGTCAGGTAGTGATGCTTTTGATCACAGAGAAGCAGGTGTGTTCAGCGAGACACTTCTTGAAGCTGGGTTATCTGACCTGGGGTTCTCGGGAGAAAGACATACATATAAACATGGCACCCTGCTCGAGAGACTTGACAGAGCAGTTGCTAATGATATATTTATGTTGAAATTTATAGGAGCAAGGGTGGAGCATCTCCCAAGGCTATGATCCGACCATTGCCCGATCTTACTGAAGATGGGTGCACAGCGGGAGGGCAACAAAAACAACAATTTCAAAATTCTGGTGAGATGGAACTTGGATGAAAACTTCGCGAAGGCGGTACATAGTCAGTGGAGTAGGGAATGTGGAGATTTCAACACAATACTAGAAAAATTGAAAAAGAAACTAGAAGAAACAGGCAGGGAGGAGTATACGAAGCGAAGGAAAAAGAAGGACTGTCTGATGCGCAACATACAAATACTACAGGAGAGCATGGCAGACATGTACGATAAAGTGTTTGATGAGATGTGTGTGGGAATGCAGGCAGAACTAGATGCCTTGTTGGAGGATGAGGAAGAAGACTGGAAATAGAAGAGTCATATCAACTGGCTCAAAAATGCCGCCAGAAATTCGAGATTCTACAATGGCTGGGTTAATCAGCGAAGAAGGGAAAATACGATTACTATGCTTAAAAGTCATGAAGGAACTTGGGTGTCGGAGGAAAAGGAGTTAAGTAGGATGGTAGTGAATCACTTCAAGAATGCACTTACTGAACCTATCGAAGATAGACTCCCGGCATGTGAAGCATGTCCAGGGATCTTCTGCAATCTAACTAATGAGGAGGTGCAAATAATAGCAAAGCCACCTATGACATAAGAAGTGGAAGCTATAGTCAAGAACTTGAACCCTTATAAGGTAGCATGGCCAGATGGGGCGGATGCACTATTTATTCAGAAAAATTGGGCTGTGGTCGGAGAATCCTTATGTAGAACTGTAAAGAATGGTATACTCAGTGGTGAGTTATCGGAGGAGCTTTGCAGAGTAACAATGCTGCTCATATCCAAGCAAGCAAAACCAAACATATGTGAACTTTTGAGACCCATCATGTTAAACAACATTGCATTGAAGATCATATCGAAGACAGTGGTTGAAAGGTTGAAATGTTATCTCCCTTTATGACATTTTAATTAGGTTTAATAATCACCTTACTCCAAGAAATAAATTCGTTACTCAAACTTTATTATCTTGTCCTCAAGCTTTTTCTATATATTCTACACAATTTTGTGAAGCAATGTTCCAAATTTCACTCAAATTGGACACTCCTACTAATTTCTATGATTTTCTAAAGTTTAATCACAAAATCCCTCTTTATTTGCTTTTATTTCACCCTTTTAAGGGCTCGCAGTCCATTGAGTAGGGAGGGAACGATCCCTAACCCTCGGATCAGGCACTTGTGGATCGGGGGCCCTGATCGAGTGGTTGCAGGATCGTCCCCTACCTCTCGCAATCAGCGGGAGGAGCCCAAGGGGGCCGAGACTCCGTTTTTGCTCTTCCTTGACTTGAATCAGAAATCAAATGCACTGGAGTGTTTCCCCCACAAATCTGAACTTAATCACCCCCTTTCCCCCCTCAACTCCCTGTGTTCTAAGAACATTCGAGAGAAAACTCTCTCGGCTGTCGCCATGTGCGAGGAGCCCCCTCTAACCCTAAACCTAACCCCTATGGGCTATAAAAACTTGATATCTACCCGCAGTGAGGCCCTACGACCCCAGCCGACACCTTACCTCTCCCTCTCTCTCCCTCTCTCATGTTTCCCTAATTTCTCCAGCCAATACACTATCGTAGAGCAAGCCTGCTCGTGGGTGGGTTCCTTTGTTTGGGTCGATCAACTGTGACCCTCATATCTGAGTCCATGCTGACCCAAACCTGGATCGATGGTCCTAGTACCTCCTTTGCTCCTTCATCCTCATGTACTTGATCAACAGTGGATGGCCTCATAGCCGTCAGATCTTGATCTGATCAAAACCAACCAAGGGATCCAACAGCCACTACTTTTCTACGCTCTTCCTTTTTCTAGTATTTACCTCCTCTCTGCTCAGATATTCGTTTAAATGTCCAGATCTCATTTTAATCATAGAAAATGCTTCTAAACTCCAAAAATAATAAACAAGAGATGATTTTTCATACCTTCTTCTGACTAGTTTTATCTTGTGTGGATTTCATCGATATGGTTTCACGCAGGCTATGCTGGTAAAACCCATAACCCCGATATCCTTATTTATCAATTCATTATCACTTTTCAACCACTCGTTTCTCCATCATTCTTACTTACTTGAAATTTAATTCTACTCATAGATAATTATTTTTTTATTATTATTAGCATAACTCCTTTCTTATTTGTTCTTAGTGTAGCCTTAGTTCCTTGTCTTAGCATAATGAAACAACAATCAATGTATATTTACTTCTTGCAATCTTATTCCAAGTGATTTGGGTGGGGATTTCAATCTTAAAAATATTGTCATGTGGGAATGACCCTTCTATTATAATAAACAACCTTAATTGGTAGTTTTATTGTAAAAAAGGTTAAAATCTAGGATAAAACCCCTAGTGAATTAGTGTGCCAAATGATGCATATCAATTTTGGTGCCGCTATCGGGGACAATGAATTGATTTTTGAACCCCAAAAACTTTTGAACATTTTTTTCCTACCTTCCAAGTACCATTCCAGAAGTGCTACTCCTCCTTCTATTGAGTTTCCGTTCCAACAATCTATTTTTTTGCAACTACTTGTTTCTTTCAATTATAACTGCACGTGCAACGCTCAACAAATCGTTGATTTTGTGCTGCCAATTTTTGATCTAGAAATAGAAAGAACCTTTCATTGTCTCAATCACACAAACCATCTTAGGATGAACCAAGAAGAGGTGAATCTTATCGTCGAGAAGGCCCTTGTTGCTCAAAGAGAGGCCTTCATGGCTGAACAGGTAGTAAGAGATGCCACACTGGGTGAGTCAAAAATGCTACAACAATTAAAGGACTTCCATATCCCTAAAATTTCTTATGAATAACATCCCATTGTGCCACCTGACTTTACTACACCTCGGTTTGAGATCCACACTCAATGAATCACTATGATGCAGGCCAACCCTTTTTCTAGAAACAAAGGTGACAATTGCCAAGATCATCTCCAAAGGTTTTTATATCTATGTTCAAAAACTAAGATCCCTGACCTTTTTTAGGATGCCACATGACTTAGGCTTTTCAAATACTCTCTTTCAATACTTGGGACACACTCCAAACCAAGTTTTTGGATAAGTATTACCCCTCCTTCTCTCACTTATGAACTTAGGGGACAAATCACCTTATTCAAGATTACCCTAGGTGAGACTTTAGGAGAAGCATGGGAGAGGTTCGAAGACCTCCTCCATATATGTATGTGCCATGATATTTTGCAATCCCAACTCATTCAAATATTTTATCACAGTGTTGACAACAACATCAAGGACTTTCTTGATTCCTCATCTGAAGGAAATTTCATGTTTCAAATCCTTGATGGTGCTTGGGAGGTTGTTAAGCATGAAGAAATCTAGAGGGGGTGAATAGATATTTATAAAAATATAAAGCAAAAATAGAATGAAAAATACTAGTAACCAAATGAAGACGAGGTTTAGAGTGGTTCCATCTAATATGTCAGTCCACTACCGAGTTGTTTCCAACTAGGATTTTGCAACCAATAATTTTATTAACTTATCTGTTAGGATAAATTACAAAAGTACTTGTTGCAACTAAACCTTGTTCTTTTAATAGACATAGAAGAGCACCTATGTGAAGACTCCTTCACCAACGAGATCTCAAACAACCTCCTCTCCTTAGAGCAGTCCCACCACAGTTCACGAACAAAGAAATAAGATTGGAGAAAAGAGAACTCCAAAGTAGCTCACAATGTCCTAGATCAAGCTTATGTACCAATACCACTATGGATTAGGCAATGATGGATGGCGGTATTGGAGAGCTATGATTAGGACACAAATTTGATAGTTGTAGATTTTTGCAAATGGATTTCTATATCTAGAGATTGCTCAACTATTGCTCAAATATTATATCTCAAGTGTGCAAGTTGTAATTTGGGTGTCCTATGACCATTACTATTTATAGGAATGGATTATAGGTGGCT
Source organism: Alisma plantago-aquatica (assembly GCA_963693085.1). NCBI lineage: Eukaryota > Viridiplantae > Streptophyta > Magnoliopsida > Alismatales > Alismataceae > Alisma > Alisma plantago-aquatica. Next base: position 625,395,564 of record OY856414.1, on the reverse strand, counting down.
ATGACATCTTAAGGTAGTGTCTAGAGTATTCTAGGATGAGAAGTAACCATTATACTTGAGTCAATGTAGGTGCAATGACTAATTTATTCAATAATAAAATTGGCATTCTAGAACCGTACTCAGTCGACAAAATTTTCGATTGGACGTGTCTCAGTTGAGAAATTCTTCCACTGGATTGGTCTAAGAGTCCAACTCAATTCCAATGTCTAAATTGCATTCTAACTACCTGGTCAAATGGTTTAATGGTCATTCCTCGGTACACAAATTCTTTGATAGGTGTTGTCTTGGTTGACAATGTTTTTGACTGAGACTGACTCGGAGCTAATTAATTGTAAAGATTCTTCCAATTCTCTGAGTCTTCGACTGAGGGGAGTCTCGGTCGATGATTTCCTTGACTAAATATGTCTTGGTTGACAAGTTTCTCGACCAAGAAAGTCCCTATAAATAGGTTTGTAAATTTTGGGAAATCCCATCTAATGATTTTTTATAATATGACCTACCTACCCTACACACTTAGTTAGACATACAAATAGGGTTGGGTTAGGTGGGGTTGGTCCATAGCTTGATTTTACATGAGATCTAAATACTTTTACATTTGTACTAGAAATAGACACATGTACACAATAATTCAAGCATTTGATACTCCAATCCTGATCAAATCTTTCTCAATATGTACTTGGTACCTGAGACACTAAGATAACACATTAAATACAAAAATAAGAAATGTTTGTCATCATCAAAAGACAATATGTTCTAACATCCAATTTAGCCAATAGTCTCCCTCTTTTTCAAGATGGGAAACATTTCTATAACCAAAAACTTAAAATGAAATTTTCATACCTCGGTGAGCCATTCCTTGAGTATCACAAAAAGGTGTACACATTTATGCTAGAGAAATACAGAATATATCATCCAAATCTCAAAGTAAAGTGCAACAATGAATTTATGGCAATGTGTCTCTCAACTCAAAAGTCAATCAAAATCATAAAACTCAAGGAATAATTAAGCTTTGCTTTTAGATTATTTCTCCCCCTTTGTCATTTCAAAAAGTAATAGAATACTCCTGCTTAGTTGAATACTCCCCCTTAATATGTATCTTAAGGAAAATTCCAAATTTAGTCAAAGTAATCATGAATAAGTACTTAAGAAAGTTCAATTCATTGATGGAAGAAACCATTACATAGTTTCTAAAAGGTATTATACATAAGGATTGTGCAAGGGAAAGATACACAAGGATTGCACAAAGGAAAGATACATAAGGATAGCTAAATGATTACAAAAATATTTCACTAGAATAAATCAAGGATGACATACTCCTATGGATCATTCCCATAGAAAGGTGCAATGCCATTATATTTCACAAGATTCCCCAATCCAATGCACCTGTCTTGGCAATAACATAAGCCTCAAGAAATGTGGGTGCTATGTCAAAGAAAAAATGGCCTGCTATGTTTTGGAGTTGCATGAGTGAGTATTGGGTATGGGTAAGTTCGGTGGTTGGTGGAGGTGGGACTTGAATGTAGTTGATGCATGGTTTGAATGGATAGATACTCTGAGGGTATGGCACATAAAGATATTTATTAGACATGATTGTGATGGATGCAACTTCTCAAGTATTGATTGAGGGCTTTGCATTTCATAGTATCACCTCTCACCTATAAAGGTTCTTTTCTTTCATTATCTCGAGACAGTTGAAAGAAGTCCAGTAGTTGTGATGAATATACTTTGGCACACCCTTCAACCACATGACTAAGATGGGCAAGAGAGTGTTACGCATCTTGGCTAGTATCCTGCTCTTGAGAGGGTGGGGCCTGTCAAGAAAACTACTCATATACCATGTTGTCCTAACTTGATATTTGGTGAGTATCCCCCGGTGGTTGACAAGCCACCAATCGGGGGTGACTAGACTGGATTCGTCAAATAATCATGTGGGTTGACCCATTCCCATCCCAACATAGTGGATTGATTCAGTTGGTAAGAGACATCCGAATAGAGAACTTGTCAGGGGCGGGTGGAATCAAAAAAGAGGTATAGGAACTGAAGAATGGAATAGGAATACCTAATATCTCAGTTTTCCAATCATCATTTTCATTTTCTCCTATTTCCTTCCATGCCAAGCAGGGTTGAAGGGATTGATCCCCATACCCTTTCACGAGGAGAAATATTCATTCTTTATAGCATAGCTGTTATGAACCGAAGAGAAAGATTGCTTCTTGATTGAGTGAACCAGGTCCAGGTCTTGCATTTGGCCTTGTCGTTGTTGACATCACATTGAGTTAGCTAGTGGAAGGTGAAACATATTTATCAATGATCAAAGCAAGTTCCATCTCCATCTTAACGTATAATAAATAATGTTCCACGAGCGGAGAAATAAGAGAAGAAAAAGAAAATGTGTTCTCACTCACTTTAAACGGATGTCCTACTTAGTAAATGTAAATTCAAGAATGCTCACAACTACAACTCATGTGGCTTTGCTTTCTGTGGTTTGAGATAGATCACCTGATTCAACAAAATGAGAGGCAACTATAGGGTCCATTTTCTTGGTTGTCTGGGAGGATGTGTGGGCCATCATCATTTGACATCAGCAACTGATACGCTTATTGTGTTTGAGATCATACATGACCTCTTTGATTGACGCCTCAGCCACCTCCGCTACACGCGGGCATACTCCTTACTTTTGGGGGCATTGATTTAAAACTCGAGTACATCTCATTCGTCCTTTGTATTGTCTACCATGACAAATCAATTGATTCAAGATGGCCAACGTTCCTTCCTTATTCTACTCCAGCACCCTTGTCTAAAGATTCAAATGAGAATAAATATCCAAAATGCATGAACAATCTTACTAGAAAGTCATTCAAAACTTGATCGAAGAACTAGCGTTTATTAAAGAAGCAATAGAGTCGATTACAAAAAGTACAAGATTGAAAGGCTCGTTGGAATTGACCAGTAACGACCCCGCCTCCCGGTAACCCCCAATTAAGGGAGACACAAAGGTCAGAGCCGTTATTCAATTAACAGGATCAAAGGTTCAACAAATAATCAATAATAATTATGAAATTCTACTAACTAACTGGAATTTGGTATAAAATTAAAACTTCACTTATCTTTGAAAACTTTGGAAATCTAGCTATCCAGAGCTTGAATTATTCTATCTAATCCTCCTTGCACTTTATTTCTTATTTCCACAAGGTGTCACTTTACTATTTGTTCTTTCAATTGTTGTTCCTAAAACACCGACAAACAAAATGTTGGTCAGTATATCGAAATATACTGGTATGTGGGAACAACCAAAATCTTGCAAATATGGCTAACAATTTAATAATCACAATCAAATTATTTAACAAGACAATTTACATTTTCAATGTGTCATTCTCCACCGTTTTTGCCCTAACCCTGGCATACCCTCTAGGGTTTATCTTTTGCCATTGACTTAAGGCCACCTTCTCAATCCCGAACTTGGTGCCTGGGAGTCACCTCTCATGGTGCCCCATAGTCATGCATCATAGACCACCTTCTCATTCCTGAGCTTGGTTTTTGGGGTCACCTCTCATGGTGCCCATTGGTCTACCCTCCTGGGCCTGGCCTTTATGGCATCTTCCATCAGGGTGACATGTAGGTGTGAGAATTCACATGTATATATAACTATGATAGCCATAGTGACTTTATAATTGCAGTATGAACATCCAAACTGTTTAGATTGCATTCAATGCAAGGAAACATTCAGAAAACCCTCGGGAAACTAATACGATTAATCATAATTAACCACATACCTGATCTGACGATTTGAATAGAAATGTCCATGCAAATAAGAATCCAAGCAAGCAAGCATTTTCAACAAGATCCTGAAATAATCATGTAATTCCCTTTTTATTATCCATGTCATCAAGATCCATTAAACCTAGCTCGCTTCCTAGGGTTTCTAATTCACTTTTAGGGTTTCTATTGCAATTAGGGTTTCCCTTCATCTTTTACTATTTTAAACCCTAATTTAATGCAATTGATCACCAACCCTAATTATTTCCACATCTAATCCTCAATTTTGGATTAAAGGCATAATTAACCATTAATTAAGTTCATTAAGACTCTTTTACATTAAAGCTACTATTTTTATCCCTTTAATCCATGACAAGATCATTATATGCATTTATCATCAATTCATAGTTCATTATGGTCCAAAACACATATGAATTCGATTTGCCAGTAATTCCACTTTTTATTCATGAGAAAACCCTAATTACTATCTTTAGGGTATTTATCCACAAATTAGGAACTTTAATACTCGAAATAGCTTATAACCATGAAAACTTAGTTCTATTCATGAAATCAAATAATTAAAGCCATCAATAGTCCTAATTACCAACATTAGGGTTTCAAGGCCCATTAAAGCCTATTTATGCACATAAAACTCTCAATTTAACTAATTACGTGCAAAGTTCATCCCTTTTATTCCTAATCTACCTTTTTACAATTAAAAGGTTAATACCAACTTTAATCATCCATTAAACCCTACTAGATACATTAATCATTCTCAAAATAGGGTTTCTTAATCTTTAATTCATTAAAGTTGATAACTTTTATTACTTTTCGAATTGCAAAAGGAATTAGTTTCTAAAACTATTTTATTGGATTCCTCTTGTTTTTCTGAGCAAAATACATATATTATGCATACCTATCCGAGCTACCATTAACAAGATATGAAATTTGCAAATAAAAGTACCTTTTGGCCAATGGTGGCTCGACACGTCAGCAAAAAACAATTACTTAAGTGGATCGGCATTGCAAGGGGTAAAAGACCTCCCTGTCCCTCCCTTCATGCACACATTCCAGGGGCAGCTGCGTCATTTCATTCTATTTCTCCTTCCTCATGACGCAGGGCGCCTGCCTGCAGCAGCGATGTCCATCGCGAGCGTCCTCCTTCCTTCGGGCACCGGCGAAGCGGAGCAGTACAGGGATGGTTGGTGCACCTCTGCAAACCCTACTGGACCCCAAACCGACCTCGATGGCTGGGGTTTTTTGGCCGGAGGTAGGGCGAGATGGTCTCTGCTGCCTGAAAGCAAGGTGCCGACGACACCTCCTCCTTGTGACCCTGTGGGCACAGGCCAAGCCGTGCGGACGTCGAAGCAAACCAACATCCACCTGTCGCAGCCACAAGTCATCTCTAACCACATGGATCATCCTTCCTCTCGCATCGTGTGGATGAACCCTTCCCGATACTCTCGCTCGGTGCACATCCACAGAGCACGGCTCTATGCCCCATGCTGCCGGAGGTTTCCTGGCGGCGCTCTCCTACCCTTGTAAGGACTGGCCACAACCTAAGTTTGTCCACAGGTGGTCGGACATGGTGGGTAACTCAGCCCCTTTCTATTCATCCTTGATGTTGTAGTTCCCACCCTAGCAGGCACCAAGGAGAGTTGGGAGTGGCGCACTACTGTTTTGCCAAAGTTGGTTCCCTGGGGATGACGGAGGAGAGATATTGAGGGAGTAGGTTGGAGTTCCCTACTTATATACACATGCATGTAGTCCGCATCACTTAGGGTTTGAGAGCCCCTATGGTCCTGGTTTCCTTTAATTAGTAGTGCCCACATCAAACAAAGGATGGAATATGATTCCATCATCCTTTTCTTATTCACAAAGTAACCTTTTTTTTATTATTATCTCCTTTATCTTTTTGTTCTTGGCTTTTAATTCATTGGCCACAAAACTATTTTTTCCTTAAGTAGAAAATACTTCCTTTTAAACAATACCTCATAATTCATTAATAATGTATTCGCATTATCTTCTTATTTTCTATTATTGGTATTTTCTCTTTATTTTTCTCCATTGGAACTCCTTGGACCCCAAGAAATTATAATATTTCGAAATTCCTTTTCAAGGATACTTATTATCCTTCTAGATGCATCTATATGCATTATTTCTCATTATCATGTTTATTTCTTATTAAAATATCTCTTTTTGAGGATTTCTCTTTATTTCTCTTTTATTTTCCTCCTTGGTATTCCTTTTATCATTAGGAATCCTTGGAATACGAAATTCCACCAAGGATTATTCCATTATACCTCTTTTCATTTATTTTCCATATTTCATCAATGATTTTAATTTCTTTATTAACAAGGAAATACTTTATTGGTCTTTTCTTTTCTTGTTGCTTTATCTTTGCAACTTTGGACTCCTTGGAACCCAAGGAACCCAAGAGGCACGAAATTCATTCTTGGATTACATTCCTTTTCCTTTTAGAGGTTTCTACCTCATCTCTCTTTTCTCAACAACTCAATTATTCATTAATTAATTGAATTTCCTTACTATTGGGCCCAATAGCCAATAAAGCCCACAAATCAAACAACAAGGCTATTTTAAATGAAATCCATTTATTCACAACAAATTATATCATTATTTGTCCAAATATCTTTAATATGAGAAATTACATTTCTCACCAAAGGAACCCAAAATTTGGGGTTGTAACATCCTTCCCCTCTTATGAGAATTTTGCCCTCAAAATTCCATCAAGCAAGCAAACAAACAGGATAAGTCTTCTTATGTCCATCAGGGCTCCCATGTGGCTTCACCCTTTCCATGGTGTTTCCCAAGAACCTTCATTATCTCATTTTCTTCCATCTGAGTTCTTTCTTACCTTGGTATATCGTACCCTCATAGGTGACTCAGGACTTTTCAGCCTTTCAAAAGTTGAATAGGTTCAGGGCTCAGTACCTGGCTTGGGTACCTCACATAGTGCTCTAGATCGGACTCATGCAACACATCATTTTATCCTGAGGGGTAAGGTTAAATACAACCATCTCCACCAATCCATCTCAAATGGACCCATATATCGGGGACTCATCTTTCTCAGTTGTAGCTTAGAGGGGTCAGATTTTCACATCACATATTCTCCCACAGTGAACTGCATGTCAGTCTGCTTTGCATCAGCTTGTGACGCATGTCACCACTGGGCTTTCTCTCAGCCATTACACGATCAAGCGACTTCATCTGCACACACTGTGGTTCTTTTCTGACCTTCGTGAGGCTTCCTTTACCAACATCATCTTAATGAAGTGGTGACCGACACAACCTCTATAAGACTTCTTGCATCCCAATATAGGCTATGGTGGTTAACATCATATCTTAAGAACTATCTCTATGTATCACCCTGAATGAGCACACATGCTCCCATCATACCCTCTAGTCTGGATCATACTGTCCATTAGTATGGGGTGATAAACTATACTATCATCGAGTTCTTCATGTATCCACTTCTGCCTCATGGAAGTGAACCTTGGTCATACCCAAGAACTTTTGAACTCACATCATGGTGTAGTTGAACCATCCCTCTTTCTTATGTAGTTCAACTGAATCTGTCCCTTGACAACATTCCTTCTTTCTCATGTAATCTAGGTAAGGCGATCTATCATAACCCATATTGCATCTCGACCCTCCTTGGTCGAAGGGGAACTTACCACAACATCAATAGCGGTGAACTCCCATTCCCTCTCGGGCACTCTTATCCTCTATGTCAAAGCACTGGGTTACTGGTGTTTGTCCTTAACCTCCTGGCTTGAATGGCTACTTGTTACATGCAACTTCGTCTTTGGCATCCAAAGTACTACTGTCACTTACTATGTTCGTAGTACCACGGTGTATGATGAACTTAAAATCATGATCTCCTGTATGTCATGATTCCTCAAGATCGATACCTCGGAAACCCTAAACCACTCCCATCAGGGTTTCATCACTTTTCTATCCAAAGAAGTGTATCTAAGGTTCTATCACCATCCAAAAAACCATTCACTTGTTCAACATATCTTGTTACATCTGTGTGTTAGCCAAAACACATCTTCTTTCCAGACATAGGGTTAGTCGAACAACCTCAACTTCTTCTAGCTTCCAGCTAAACTAGGCAGCTATATCTCAACCAGAGCATTCATTACCACTTCTTATCCTTAGGTGTTAGGTAATGTTGAAGACATACACCTCCATGTATTCTACTTATCATCTCATCTCTAAGTTTGTCTTCATCAAGAAACTTTGAGCTCCTTTTCATGGTGGTCAAACTCAACCTTGCATATCTTGCAAATTCTAGATAGCTCATGGTATCACATCCCCACAAGATGATCTCCTTAATACTCTTAGTATTTGTAAACCATCCATGTATCATTCTCTCTACAAGGGTATCTTATCATTTCTATCCTCATACCTTGTATCAACGTTCCAACACACATCATCTTTATCCTTGGTGTATGACATGCGTACTGTCCTATCTCTCACTCCCATAACAAGAGGAAATAAGCATTTGGCAGCTGTCCAAACACAAAGCTCTTCCTATTCCAAGAGTAGAGATGGTACATTCCACCTTTCCAGTACACCTTCAAATCTAAGTTGAAACGTGCAACTCATGTCTCCACATCACAAACATCATGATATCAAAAATTACTTTCATGGAAAACTAGTCTCGAACCTACTGGGGTTTACAGACAATCCTTGGTCACCTCCTATGGGTCTATAGGGTGCCGACACTTTTGGGGTCATCCCTCTTCCCTCATGCATCCAGAGAGTGCCCTACTCATATGCCCTTTGGGTCCCATGAGTTCATGAAGGTGATCAATCTCCTAACCCATGGCCCTCAGACAATGATAGATGTTACCTCCTGACCCTATGGTCATGTGTAACTAGGGAATTAGGCAACTCCTTCTTCCATCGGTCTTATCCCTACCTGACCCTTGGATAGACTTAGGATTCTAACATAGTACATGTTCAACTTAGAACCTTACCCAATCCTTCATCATCTCTCTCTGCATTCATGACTGACTTTCATCCCTTCATAGGGGTCATGGCAACCTGCCTACCTTGGTCAGGCCCCATACCGGTTACCTCCATGGTAACACATCCACGTGCACTTAGAGATGGTTATCTATGGGTCTGCAGGTTCATTCTCATACTATGTACTTTTCACTTAGCTTCTCAAGGTCCTATGAAACCTCTTTAGGTTACCTCAAAACCAACAAAACTGGTATACCCCCTACCAAACGGTCCCTCTCCCAGGATGGGAGGAAACTACAACTCTTGACAACAAGGTCACAACCGTCCTTAGGGTTTATATTCACATGAGCATGCTTAACCCAGCAGCTACTAGGGCACAAGTAGACCCCACCTATTAAACCATGCTAGGTCATACTTGTTCTCTTTCCTCAACATTATATCAACTTAGGTGTGAAGGGTTCATCAAACATACCCTTAACTTAAGGGGTTTCCTTTACCTCTACACATGAGGAGTACCATGCAAGAAACTATAGAGACTCAAATCTCATCATGAGCATCGGATACGCTGCTTCCCCTCTTAGGCCTAGGAACCCTAGGTTCTCCTTTGGATAACCAACTGCATGCTCAAACTCTTAACCACGAATCAAACATGTCCAAGGTATGTCATGTACTCCCATGATCCTTTTATATGAGCAATACCTCAAAGTCGAGTCCACCTTAAGGAAATTCACCTAGGTATAAAACCTCACAACATGTTACTTAAACCTCCTCAGGGTCTAAGGCACTCTTTATCTCATCCAGCAGGTAGTTACTTATACCATAGGTACCAGAAGCATCATCCTCTCTCCAGGGTTTGTTTCCTCTAAAGATAACCAAGATATCATCAGCCTCCAGGGGTCACGCATAAGGAAACCACTATCATCCACTTAGGTCGCATCATCCTCAACTCCCCACTATTCCTCATATCTCGAGGTTTTAGGCTTCCAACCTCCTTGTTGGGTTCTTGCTTTCTCTCTCTAGAGCTAACTCCACATCTAGCCATACTACTAGAGGTCCTCTCTCCATGAAGGCTCATGCTCACAAGCATGCCCCTATGTGGGTGAACCCATGCTCAACTCATGTTTGGTTATAGATTATCCATATGCTTCTCTCATAAGCCATCCATCATGCCCTTTTGGCCAGGGTTTCAACCTACTATCATACCACTGACGTATTATGGGTGCATGATATCCTCTACTTGCATAAGTCATAGGGTTTCTATAGGTTCCTCTCTAACCTCATCCATGAAGGAGCTATCTTTCGCTCAAACATGCATGACCCTTCCTAGGGTTGGGTTGCCAAAGGTGTTAGGTCATCCAACCTCTCACGGCTCGTATGGCAATCCAAAGACATGTCTATCCAAACACCTAGTCAACCATGACCTCTAACTCATCATGTCATCTCTTTCTCTAACCTTGACTTAGGGTTAGGGTTAACATCATCCTCAAAGGATGTGCTAGAACTCTACTTTTAATGGAGATCTCTACTTCCAAGACTCACTTTCTCTACTCATCCTCCTGACGAGAAGGTCTAGCCTCAGGTCTCTCCTGAGGGAAAAGACAACTTATGTCATACGACCTAATCATGTATCTATTCTTTAGTTTGCACTTAATCTATTAAGCTTATGTCCATGACATCTTATTTACATGCTTTTCATTAATTTGGTGGAGGATCCCTTAATCCTTATCAACCTTACCCATACCTCAAGAGGGCGAGGAGAAGAGAGGAAACCCTAATCCTTAAGGTCCTTATCAGAATTTGTGTTGCGAATGGATGAACAAGATGAGAGAGTCCTAAAGGTATCTTATTTCGATTCATACCCTAAGACTTTGGCCAGGCAGTCACACAGATTCAGGAGTCCTTGTATTCCGACTAGCGGTGTGGAGGAAAATATTGCCAGCCCCAGGTCGTGATCCTTTTCTAGACACCTCTGTCTTTTGGATAATCCTCTAATAACTCTCTTGGGTTCTATGGAATTTGTAAAATTTAATAATTATTATTAATTATTAAATGAGGAACCTTCGCTCTGATACCAATTGTAATGACCCCGCCTCCTGCTAACCCCCAATTAAGGAAGAACCGAAGGTCAGAGTCGTTATTCAATTAACAGGATCAAAGGTTCAACAAATAATCAATAATAATTATGAAATTCTACTAACTAACTAGAATTTGGTATAAAATTAAAAATTTACTTACCTTTGAAAACTTTGGAAATCTATCTATCCAGAGCTTGAATTATTCTATCTAATCCTCCTGGCACTTTATTTCTTATTTCAACAAGGTGTCACTTTACTGTTTGTTCTTTCAATTGTTGTTCCTAAAATGCCGACAAACAAAACGTCAGTCAGTATATCGAAATATAATGGTATGTGGGAACAACCAAAATCTTACAAATATGGCTAACAATTTAATAATCACAATCAAATTCTTTAACAAGACAATTTACATTTTTAATGTGTCATTCTCCACCGCTTTTGCCCTAACCCTGGCATACCCCTCTAGGGTTTGTCTTTTTCCATTGACTTGAGGCCACCTTCTCAATCCTGATCTTGGTGCCTGGGAGTCACCTCTCATGGTGCTCCATAGTCATGCATCATAGACCACCTTCTCATTCCCAAGCTTGGTGTCTGGGGTCACCTCTCATGGTGCCCATTGGTCTACCCTCCTGGGCCTGACCTTTATGGCATCTTCCATTAGGGTGGCATGTAGGTGCGAGAATTCACATGTATATATAATTGTGATAGCCATAGTGACTTTATAATTGCAGTATGAACATCCAAACTATTTAGATTGCATTCAATGAGAGGAAACAATCGGAAAACCCTCGGGAAACTAATATGATTAATCATAATTAATCACATACCTGATCTGACGATTTGAACAGAAATATCCATGCAAATAAGAATCCAAGCAAGCAAGCATTTTCAACAAGATCCTGAAATAATCATGTAATTCCTTTTTTATTATTCATGTCATCAAGATCCATTAAACCTAGCTCGCTTCCTAGGGTTTCTAATTCACTTTTATGGTTTCTATTGCAATTAGGGTTTCCCTTCATCTTCTACTATTTTAAACCCTAATTTAATGCAATTGATCACCAACCCTAATTATTTCCACATCTAATCCTCAATTTCGGATTAAAGGCATAATTAACCATTAATTACGTTCATTAAGCCTCTTTTACATTAAAGCTACTATTTTTATCCCTTTAATCCATGACAAGATCATTATACGCGTTTATCATCAATTCATAGTTCATTATGGTCCAAAACACATATGAATTCGATTTGCCATTAATTCCACTTTTTATTCATGAGAAAACCCTAATTACTATCTTTATGGTATTTATCCACAAATTAGGAACTTTAACACTCGAAATAGCTTATAACCATGAAAACTCATCTCTATTCATGAAATCAAATAATTAAAGCCACTAATAGTCCTAATTACCAACATTAGGGTTTCAAGGCCCATTAAAGCCTATTTATGCACATAAAACTCTCAATTAAACTAATTACATGCAAAGTTCATCCCTTTTATTCCTAATGTACCTTTTTACAATTAACAGGTTAATACCAACTTTAATCATTCATTAAACCCTACTAAATACATTAATCATTCTCAAAATAGGGTTTCTTAATCTTTAATTCATTAAAGTTGATAACTTTCATTACTTTTCGAATTCCAAAAGGAATTAGTTTCTAAAACTATTTTATTGGATTCCTCTTGTTTTTCTGAGCAAAATACATATATTATGTGTACCTATCCGAGCTACCGTTAATAAGATATGAAATTTGCAAATAAAAGTACCTTTTGGCCAATGGTGGCTCGACACGTCAGCAAAAAACAATTACTTAAGTGGATCGACTTTGCAAGGGGTAAAAGACCTCCATATCCCTCCCTTCATGCACACATGTCAGAGGCAGCCACGTCATTTCATTCTATTTCTCCTTCCTCGTGACGCAGGGCGCCTGCCTACAGCAGCGATGTCCATCATGCGCGTCCTCCTTCCTTCGGGCACCGGCGACGCGGAGCAGTACAGGGAGAGTTGGTGCACCTCCGCAAACCCTGCCGGACCCCAAACCGACCTCGATGGCGGGGGTTTTTTGGCCGGAGGTAGGGCGAGATGGTCTCTGCTGCCTGAAAGTAAGGCGCCGACGACACCTCCTCCCCGTGACCCTGTGGGCACAGGTCAAGCCGCACGGATGTCGAAGCAGACCAACGACCACCTGTCACAGCCGCAAGTCATCTCTAACCTCATGGATCGTCCTTCCTCTCGCATCGTGTGGATGAACCCTTCCCGGTACTCTCGTTCGGCGCACATCCATGGAGCACGACTCTATGCCCCATGCTGCCGGAGGTTTCCTGGCGGCGCTCTCCTACCCTCGTAGGGACTAGCCACAACCTGAGTTTGGCCACAGGTGGTCAGACATGATGGGGAACTCAGCCCCTTTCTATTCATCCTTGACGTTGTAGTTCCCACCCTAGCATGAACCAAGGAGAGTTGGGAGTGGCGCACTACTGTTTTGCCAAAGTTGGTTCCCTGGGGATGACAGAGGAGAGAGATTGAGGGAGTAGGTTGGAGTTCCCTACTTATATACACATGCATGTAGTCCGCATCACTTAGGGTTTGAGAGCCCCTATGGTCCTGGTTTCCTTTAATTAGTAGTGCCCACGTCAAACAAAGGATGGAATATGATTCAATCATCCTTTCCTTATTCACAAAGTAACCTTTCTTTTTTTTATTATCTCCCTTATCTTTTTGTTCTTGGCTTTTAATTCATTGGCCACAAAACTATTTTTTCCTTAAGTAGAAAATACTTCCTTTTAAACAATACCTCATAATTCATTAATAATGTATTCACATTATCTTCTTATTTTCTATTGTTAGTATTTTCTCTTTCTTTTTCTCCATTGGAACTCCTTGGACCCCAAGAAATTATAATATTTCGAAATTCCTTTTCAAGGATACTTATTATCCTTCTAGATGCATCTATATGCATTATTTCTCATTATCATGTTTATTTCTTATTAAAATATCTCTTTTTGAGGATTTCTCTTTTTTTCTCTTTTAGTTTCCTCCTTGGTATTCCTTTTATCATTAGGAATCCTTGGAATACGAAATTCCACCAAGGATTATTCCATTATACCTCTTTTCACTTATTTTCCATATTTCATCAATGTTTTTTATTTCTTTATTAACAAGGAAATACTTTATTGGTCTTTTCTTTTCTTGTTGCTTTATCTTTGCAACTTTGGACTCCTTGGAACCCAAGGAACCCAAGAGGCACGAAATTCATTCTTGGATTACATTCCTTTGCCTTCTAGAGGTTTCTACCTCATCTCTCTTTTCTCAACAACTCAATTATTCATTATTTAATTGAATTTCCTTATTATTGGGCCCGATAGCCAATAAAGCCCACAAATCAAACAACAAGGCTATTTTAAATGAAATCCATGTATTCACAACAAATTATATCATTATTTGTCCAAATATCTTTAATATGAGAAATTACATTTCTCACCAAGGGAACCCAAAATTTGGGGTTGTAACATCCTTCCCCTCTTATGAGAATTTTTCCCTCAAAATTCCATCAAGCAAGCAAACAAATAGGATAAGTCTTATTATGTCCATCAGGGCTCCCATGTGGCTTCACCCTTTCCATGGTGTTTCCCAAGAACCTTCATTATCTCATTTTCTTCCATCTGAGTTCTTTCTTACCTTGGTATATCGTACCCTCATAGGTGACTCAGGACTTTTCAGCCTTTCAAAAGCTGAATAGGTTCAGGGCTCAGCACCTGGCTTGGGTACCTCACATAGTGCTCTAGATCGGACTCATGCAACACATCATTTTATCTTGAGGGGTAAGGTTAAACACAACCATCTCCACCAATCCATCTCAAATGGACCCATATATCGGGGACTCAGCTTTCTCAGCTTTAGCTTAGAGGGGTCAGATTTTCACATCACATATTCTCCCACAGTGAACTGCATGTCAGTCTGCTTTGCATCAGCTCATGACTCATGTCACCACTGGGCTTTCTCTCAGCCATTGCACGATCAAGCGACTTCATTTGCACACACTGTGGTTCTTTTTTTACCTTCGTGAGGCTTCCTTTACCAACATCATCTTAATGAAGTGGTGACTGACACAACCTCTATAAGACTTCTTGCATCCCGATAAAGGCTATGGTGGTTAACATCATATCTTAAGAACTATCTCTATGATTCACCCTGAATGAGCACACATGCTCCCATCAGACCCTCTAGTCTGGATGATAATGTCCATTAGTATGGGGTGATAAACTGTATTATCATCGAGTTCTTCATGTATCCACTTCCGCCTCATGGAAGTGAACCTTGGTCATAACCAAGAACTTTTGAACTCACATCATGGTGTAGTTGAACCATCCCTCTTTCTTATGTAGTTCAACTGAATCTGTCCCTTGACAGCATTCCTTCTTTCTCATGTTATCTAGGTAAGGAGATTTATCATAACCCATATTGCATCTCGACCCTCCTTGGTCTAAGGGGAACTTACCACAACATACATAGCGGTGAACTCCCATTCCCTCTTAGGGACTCTTATCCTCTATGTCAAAGCACTGGGTTACTGGTGTTCGTCCTTAACCTCCTGGCTTGCATGGCTACTTGTTACATGCAACTTCGTCTTTGGCATCCAAAGTACTACTGTCACTTACTATCTTCATAGTACCACGGTGTATGATGAACTTAAAATCATGATCTCCTGTATGTCATGATTCCTCAAGATCGATACCTCAGAAACCCTAAACCACTCCCATCAGGGTTTCATCACTTTTCTATCCAAAGAAGTGTATCTGAGGTTCTATCACCATCCAAAAAACCATTAACTTGTTCAACATATCTTGTTACGTCTGTGTGTTAGCCAAAACACATCTTCTTTCCAGACATAGGTTTAGTCGAACAACCTCAACTTCTTCTAGCTTCCAACTAAACTAGGAAGCTATATCTCAACCAGAGCATTCATTACCACTTCTTATCCTTAGGTGTTAGGTAATGTTGAAGACATACACCACCATGTATTCTACTTATCATCTCATCTCTAAGTTTGTCTTCATCAAGAAACTCTGAGCTCCTTTTCGTGGTGGTCAAACTCAACCTTGCATATCTTGCAAATTCTAGATAGCTCATGGTATCACATCCCCACAAGATGATCTCCTTAATACTCTTAGTGTTTGTAAACCATCCATGTATCATTCCATCTACAAGGGTATGTTATCATTTCTATCCTCATACCTTGTATCAACGTTCCAACTCACATCATCTTTATCCTTGGTGTATGACATGTGTACTGTCCTATCTCTCACTCCCATAACAAGAGGAAATAAGCATTTGGTGGTTGTGCAAACACAAAGTTCTTCCTATTCCAAGAGTAGAGATGGTACATCCCACCTTGCCAGTACACCTTCAAATCTAAGTTGAAACGTGCAACTCATGTCTCCACATCACAAACATCATGATATCAAAAATTACTTTCATGGAAAACTGGTCTCGAACTTACTGAGGTTTACACACAATCCTTGGTCATCTCCTCTGGGTCTATAGGGTGCCGACACTTTTGGGGTCATCCCTCTTCCCTCATGCATCCAGAGAGTGCCCTACTCATATGCCCTTTGGGTCCCATGAGTTCATGAAGGAGATCAATCTCCTAACCCATGGCCCTCAGACAATGATAGATGTTACCTCCCGACCCTATGGTCATGTGTAACTAGGGAATTAGGCAACTCCTTCTTCCATTGGTCTTATCCCTACCTGACCCTTGGATAGACTTAGGATTCTAACATAGTACATGTTCAACTTAGAACCTTACCCAATCCTTCATCATCTCTCTCTGCATTCATGACTGACTTTCATCCCTTCATAGGGGTCATGGCAACCTGCCTACCTTGGTCAAGCCCCATACTAGTTACCTCCATGGTAACACATCCACGTGCACTTAGAGATGGTTATCTATGGGTTTTCAGGTTCATTCTCATACTATGTACTTTTCACTTAGCTTCTCAAGGGCCTATGAAACTTCTTTAGGTTACCTCAAAACCAACAAAACTGGTATACCCCCTACCAAAGGGTCCCTCTCCCAGGATGGGAGGAAACTACAACTCTTGACAATAAGGTCACAACCGTCCTTAGGGTTTATATTCACATGAGCATGCTTAACCCAGCAGCTACTAGGGCACAAGTAGACCACCTATTAAACCATGCTAGGTCATACTTGCTCTCTATCCTCAACATTAGATCAACTTAGGCATGAAGGGTTCATCAAACATACCCTTAACTTAAGGGGTTTGCTTTACCTCTACACATGAGGAGTACCATGCTCGAAACTATAGAGACTCAAATCTCATCATGAGCATCGGATACACTACTTCCCCTCTTAGGCCTAGGAACCCTAGGTTCTCCTTTGGATATCCAACTGCATGCTCAAACTCTTAACCACGAATCAAACATGTCCAAGGTATGTCATGTACTCCCATGATCCTTTTATATGAGAAATACCTCAGAGTTGAGTCCTCCTCAAGGACAATCAACTAGGTATAAAACCTCACAACATGTTACTTAAACCTCCTTAGGGTCTAAGGCACTCTTTATCTCATCCAGTAGGTAGTTACTTATACCATAGGTACCAGAAGCATCATCCTCTCTCCAGGGTTTGTTTCCTCTAAAGATAACCAAGATATCATCAGCCTCCAGGGGTCACGCATAAGGCAACCACTATCATCCACTTAGGTCGCATCATCCTCAACTCCCCACTGTTCCTCATATCTCGGGGTTTTAGGCTTCCAACCTCCTTGTTGGGTTCTTGCTTTCTCTCTCTAGAGCTAACTCCACATCTAGCCATACCACTAGAGGTCCTCTCTCCATGAAGTCTCATGCTCACAAGCATGCCCCTATGTGGGTGAAGCCCATGCTCAACTCATGTTTGGTTCTAGATTATCCATATGCTTCTATCATAAGCCATCCATCATGCCCTTTTGGTCGGGGTTTCAACCTACTACTATACCACTGACGTACTCTGGGTGCATGCTATCCCCTACTTGCATAAGCCATAGGGTTTCTATAGGTTCCTCTCTAACCTCATCCATGAAGGAGCTATCTTTCGCTCAAACATGCACGACCCTTCCTAGGGTTGGGTTGCCAAAGGTGTTAGGTCATCCAACCTCTTACGGCTCGTATGGCAATCCAAAGACATGTCTATCCAAACACCTGGTCAACCATGACCTCTAACTCATCATGTCATCTCTTTCTCTAACCTTGACTTAGGGTTAGGGTTAACATCATCCCCAAAGGATGTGCTAGAACTCTACTTTTAATGGAGATCTCTACCTCCAAGACTCACTTTCTCTACTCATCCTCCTGACGAGAAGGTCTAGCCTCAGGTCTCTCCTGAGGGAAAAGACAACTTATGTCATATGACCTAATCATGTATCTATTCTTTAGGTTGCGCTTAATCTATTAAGCTTATGTCCATGACATCTTATTTACATGCTTTTCATTAATTTGGTGGAGGATCCCTTAATCCTTATCAACCTTACCCATACCTCAAGAGGGCGAGGAGAAGAGAGGAAACCCTAATACTTAAGGTCCTTATCAGAATTTGTGTTGCGAAGGGATGAACAAGATGAGAGAGTCCTAAAGGTATCTTATTTCGATTCATACCCTAAGACTTTGGCCAGGCAGTCACACAGATTTAGGAGTCCTCGTATTCCAACTAGCGGTGCAGAGGAAAATATTTCCATCCCCCGGTCGTGATCCTTTTCTAGACACCTCTGTCTTTTGGATAATCCTCTAATAACTCCGTTGGGTTCTATGGAATTTGTAAAATTTAATAATTATTAAAGATTAAATGAGGAACCTTCGCTCTGATACCAATTATAATGACCCTACCTCCTAGTAACCCCCAATTAAGGGAGCCCCAAAGGTTAGAGCCGTTATTCAATTAACAGGATCAAAGGTTCAACAAATAATCAATAATAATTATGAAATTCTACTAACTAACTGGAATTTGGTATAAAATTAAAACTTTACTTACCTTTGAAAACTTTGGAAATCTATCTATCCAGAGCTTGAATTATTCTATCTAATCCTCCTGGCACTTTATTTCTTATTTCCACAAGGTGTCACTTTACTGTTTGTTCTTTCAATTGTTGTTCCTAAAATGCCGACAAACAAAACGTCGGTCAGTATATCGAAATATACTGGTATGTAGGAACAACCAAAATCTTACAAATATGGCTAACAATTTAATAATCACAATCAAAATATTTAATAAGACAATTTACATTTTCAATGTGTCATTCTCCACCGCTTTTGCCCTAACCCTGGCATACCCCTCTAGGGTTTGTCTTTTGCCATTGACTTATGGCCACCTTCTCAATCCTGAGCTTGGTGCCTGGGAGTCACCTCTCATGGTGCTCCATAGTCATGCATCATAGACCACCTTCGCATTCCCGAGCTTGGTGTCTGGAGTCACCTCTCATGGTTCCCATTGGTCTACCCTCCTGGGCCTGACCTTTATGGCATCTTCCATCAGGGTGGCATGTAGGTGCGAGAATTCACATGTATATATAACAGTGATAGCCATAGTGACTTTATAATTGCAGTATGAACATCCAAACTGTTTAGATTGCATTCAATGTGAGGAAACATTCAGAAAACCCTCGGGAAACTAATACGATTAATCATAATTAACCACGTACTTGATCTAAGGATTTGAACAGAAATATCCATGCAAATAAGAATCCAAGCAAGTAAGCATTTTCAACAAGATCCTTAAATAATCATGTAATTCCCTTTTTATTATTCATGTCATCAAGATCCATTAAACCTAGCTTGCTTCCTAGGGTTTCTAATTCACCTTTAGGGTTTCTATTGCAATTAGGGTTTCCCTTCATCTTTTACTATTTTAAACCCTAATTTAATGCAATTGATCACCAACCCTAATTATTTCCACATCTAATCCTCAATTTCGGATTAAAGGCATAATTAACCATTAATTAAGTTCATTAAGCCTCTTTTACATTAAAGCTACTATTTTTATCCCTTTAATCCATGACAAGATCATTATACACATTTATCATCAATTCATAGTTCATTATGGTCCAAAACACATATGAATTTGATTTGCCTTTAATTCCACTTTTTATTCATGAGAAAACCCTAATTACTATCTTTAGGGTATTTATCCACAAATTAGGAACTTTAATACTCAAAATAGCTTATAACCATGAAAACTCAGCTCTATTCATGAAATCAAATAATTAAAGCCATTAATAGTCCTAATTACCAACATTAGGGTTTCAAGGCCCATTAAAGGCTATTTATGCACATAAAACACTCAATTAAACTAATTACGTGCAAAGTTCATCCCTTTTATTCCTAATGTACCTTTTTACAATTAACAGGTTAATACCAACTTTAATCATTCATTTAACCCTACTAAATACATTAATCATTCTCAAAATAGGGTTTCTAAATCTTTAATTCATTAAAGTTGATAACTTTCATTACTTTCTGAATTGCAAATGGAATTAGTTTCTAAACCTATTTTTATTGGATTCCTCTTGTTTTTCTGAGAAAAATACATACATTATGTGTACCTATCTGAGCTACTGTTAACAAGATATGAAATTTGCAAATAAAAGTACATTTTGGCCAATGGTGGCTCGACACGTTAGTGAAAAACAATTACTTAAGTGGATCGGCTTTGTAAGGGGTAAAAGACCTACATGTCCCTACCTTCATGCACACATGCCAGGGGTAGCCGCGTCATTTCATTCTATTTCTCCTTCCTCGTGACGCAGGGTGCCTGCCTACAGCAGCGATGTCCATCGCGCGCGTCCTCCTTCCTTCGGGCACCGACGACGCGGAGCAGTACAGGGAGAGTTGGTGCACCTCCGCAAACCCTGCTGGACCCCAAACCGACCTCGATGGCGGGGTTTTTTTGGCCGGAGGTAGGGTGAGATGGTCTCTGCTTCCTGAAAGCAAGGTGCCGACGACACCTCCTCCTCGTGACCCTATGGGCATAGGTCAGGCCGCGCGGACGTCGAAGCAGACCAACGTCCACCTGCCACGGCTGCAAGTCATCTCTAACCTCATGGATCGTCCTTCCTCTCACATCGTGTAGATGAACCCTTCCCGGTACTCTCGCTCGGCGCACATCCACGAAGGACGGCTCTATGCCCCATGCTACCGGAGGTTTCCTGGCGGCGCTCTCCTACTCCCGTCGAGACTGGCCACAACCTGAGTTTGGCCACAGGTGGTCGGACATGGTGGGGAACTCAGCCCCTTTCTATTCATCCTTGACACTGTAGTTCCCACCCTAGCAGGCACCAAGGAGAGTTGGGGGTGGCGCACTACTGTTTTGCCAAAGTTGGTTCCCTGGGGACGACGGAGGAGAGAGATTGAGGGAGTAGGTTGGAGTTCCCTACTTGTATACATATGCATGTAGTCTGCATCACTTAGGGTTTGAGAGCCCCTATGGTCCTGGTTTCCTTTAATTAGTAGTGCCCACGTCAAACAAAGGATGGAATATGATTCCATCATCCTTTCCTTATTCACAAAGTAACCTTTGTTTTTTTTATTATCTCCTTTATCTTTTTGTTCTTGGCTTTTAATTCATTGGCCACAAAACTATTTTTTCCTTAAGTAGAAAAAACTTCCTTTTAAACAATACCTCATAATTCATTAATAATGTATTCACATTATCTTCTTATTTTCTATTTTTGGTATTTTCTCTTTCTTTTTCTCCATTGGAACTCCTTGGACCCCAAGAAATTATAATATTTTGAAATTCCTTTTCAAGGATACTTATTATCCTTCTAGATGCATCTATATGCATTATTTCCCATTATCATGTTTATTTCTTATTAAAATATCTCTTTTTGAGGATTTCTCTTTATTTCTCTTTTATTTTCCTCCTTGGTATTCCTTTTATCATTAGGAATCCTTGGAATACGAAATTCCACCAAGGATTATTCCATTATACCTCTTTTCACTTATTTTCCATATTTCATCAATGTTTTTAATTTCTTTATTAACAAGGAAATACTTTATTGGTCTTTTCTTTTCTTGTTGCTTTATCTTTACAACTTTGGACTCCTTGGAACCCAAGGAACCCAAGAGGCACGAAATTCATTCTTGGATTACATTCCTTTGCCTTCTAGAGGTTTGTACCTCATCTCTCTTTTCTCAACAACTCAATTATTCATTAATTAATTGAATTTCCTTGTTATTGAGTCCAATAGCCAATAAAGCCCACAAATCAAAAAACAAGGTTATTTTAAATGAAATCCATTTATTCACAACAAATTATATCATTATTTGTCCAAATATCTTTAATATTAGAAATTACATTTCTCACCAAAGGAACCCAAAATTTGGGGTTGGAACATCCCGCTACGGGATTGACATTATATGCTACAGAAGCACCTAAAGTACTAAAAAAATAGGTATGATTTTTGTAATGGTTGAAGCAGCAAACTCAGATTCAGTGAGTATTTGGGGTCAAGGATTGATTTTTTTGTTAAGACAGGACATGGCATTGTGGTTGTAATCAAAATGTCTCCCAATTAGGTATGCTACTCCTTTAAGATAGGGTACATCATTGGAAAGGCTTTCCACAGAGTAGCTAGGGGGAAGAGAAGTAGGTGGAGGAATGTCTTCATAGGATGTGCCCTCTTCAATTCTATCCTTTTGTGGCCAAAGTCTATTCCCATTTTTTCAATAGTGTTTTGAGTTATCCTTTGGGGGCACCTATCACGGGGATAGCCTAATTCAGCTAAGTCGTTGCCAATTGAGTGTTGACTGATTTGGCAAACAAAATCAACATAAGGTGGATTTCTAGAGAAATCAAGCATATTGGAAAGGATGATGCAAATAAAATTGATAGGGATGCGCTCAAGAATTGCATATAAGAGATACATCCTAAACTAGGGAATTTTAGTATTCTTAGCTCTAGGATAGATATTGTGGCTAATGATGAGGTTCACTATCCTAGTTTTAGGGGTTAGAGATTTGGCATAGTAAGTACCCCTATGTTCTTGAGCAGAGGTATTTGGGACAAAGATGGCTCTTTCAATGTCACTAAGGGTAAGTGTGTAACGCCCCGTCCCACTGCCCAAGGCTCTAGAAGAGTTTCAGGAATGACGACTGGCCCCACAGACCACCACTAGCCTTAACTGCACGCTTTTGTCCCCTCACGCGCAAGCCGGGATCAATTTCCTGACTGGTCACCCATCCTAGTAATACTCCAAGCTGAGCACGCTTAACTATGGAGTTCTTTAGAGATGGGCTCCTAGAAAAGGAGGTGCACCTTGGTGATATGGGTAGTCCAATCATTCCTTTTAAGATCATGTTATCCGAGGCCTCAAATCTTGGGATGTTACAATCTCCCCCACTTAGACTCTTGACGTCCTCGTTAAGGCTCAACTATATGGCCTCATAATCTGACCCCATTTCAGTGCAGACCCACAATGGCCCATGGACACCCAGCTCCCATCCACAGCTACCAGCGCAAGGGCGGCTCCATCTCGTCTCTACAGATAGCCCTTTCCAACTTGCATGGACCGCACAACTCAAGACTGGGATGCCACATGCCCATGTGGGCCCCACCTACTGGAGGGGTTATGGCTCTGATACCATTTGTAACGCCCCGCACTTTTGAGTGTCTAAAAGACCTTAAAGTCGCAGATCGTTAATCATAACTTCCAGGATCAGATTCATGAAATAATACAAAATAGTAAACAATTTCCATTAATGATCAAATATTTACATGTTTAGATAAAAAGCTCCTCTAAGGAGTTACATAACTTTTAACAGAATTAACTTTTACATGTGTGAAGATAAACCATTAAAACTAAACCTTCATGATTAAATTGTAGTGTCTTCAAGATCTTTATCTGTACCCTCATGTCCACGCTATCAAGTATATCTGATACCTAAAACGCCGACAAACAAATACGTGATCAGTATATTTCTATACTGGTATGTGGGTTCAAACAATAATCACAAATACAGATATAAGCAAACATCTTTATCTTGAATATAAGAAAATAAACTTGTTTTCATATTCTAACCCTTATCTTGGTCCACTACCTCAGGTGTAATCACTGTCCCTCCGGGGCTCGTGTGCATTACCCTTAAGATCAGTCTGACCCAGGGTTCAGAATGTAGTTATTTACTTTACATGATACTCATATGAACTTTATAGTTTGCAAGAACTAAATAAACAAGCAAGTAGTTTACTTGTCATTCAATCTCATCGAGAAACATCGGCAATCTCAGAATTCGATACATGTATTCATAAGCGTAACCACGTACCTCATGCCATCACAGAAACCATGCAGAACATCATATGTACTTTAAGAGTGCATCCAATCATCCAAGCAGTAAAGCATGTAATCAACAAGCATCTGAAATAAAGCATACTACGTATGTGTTACCACGTATTCACACTACTTTAATTAGATCTAGATTCGGTCCTAAACTAGGGTTTAGGTTATCTCTCGTTTGGACTAAGGATCATGGTTACAAACCCTAATTCCATTATATCATGGTTTCTAATATTACAACTCAATCATCCATCTTAGATTAAACCCTGATTAGCATCTTAAGCTTATTAAACTATTCATGACATCTAGATTACATTATCAGCATTAGATCATAGCAAGATGTTGACATTGATTTTAACACCTAAATAGCATGAATAAGATTACTAATCTAGAACCATCCATTATTCATCATACCTAAGTCACATTTCTAGCATTAAAATTATATCAAGATGTTCACATTAGTTTCGAACCCTAAAACAACATGAATGAGATCATTAATCTAGAATCATCATTTATTTATAATTATCAAGTATTTTCTCATTATACATGTCCAGATCAGGTGTCAACTCAATATAACCTAATCTATTTAAGCATCTGATTATGCAAATCTAGGTTTTACCTTTATACTAATCACATTAACATATGCATTACACATACTTTTAGAACATGAAGCATAATAAGGTTCTGATAGTATTTTATTTGGGTTCCTCTCATTCTCCTGATCAATTTGATATATAATTTCGCTATATTTCGAGTCATCCATAATTAACTAGAATTATTACAAGATAAACACTTACCGACCAATCCGGAGATGCCACGTCATCCTAGCATGTTCCTGGGGCCAGCTGATCCTTTGTTCCAGCGAAGCAGGGGATTAAAACATAACGAACGGATAGTTTTTCCCTTCCCTTGATGGCTCGGGCTGTGGAGCTCGCGGGGGTATAATCGTCCAAAACATCCAACTCCTTCTTCTACCTAGCGACGCCGCTGCCTCTGCGCTTCGGCTTCATCGTCATCCGTGGCCCTTTCTGGCGCACAAGGTTCTCCGGCGACGAGCCTCACAGATGAGGGCGCCTCCCTCAGGGATTCCCTCACCGCCATCCAGCTGCCCTAAACTCCCCCTCATCTCTCTCTGTTCTCTTACGGCAACTTCCGCCCGACGCACAGCCGCACTGCAAGGCTCTCAGTGCCGAGCCTCCCAACAACTGAGGGTATCCACCTTGCCGCCATGGTGCTGGTACGGCTGCTACCTTTGGCCCTTCTAGCCCTGACCCTTACTCCCCTTGGGCGATCATACAGGTTGGCGGAGGTTTCAAACCTCCATGAAGTCGTTCATGGTGACCCTATGGGAGATCGACTCGCTCTCTCTTCCACTTGTAGGGCAGCTAGCCACGCACAAGGATCTGAGAAACGTTTCTCCCCTGGTCCAAGAGGCAACTATGCACTGACGCTTGCTATGGAGAGGTTGATGATATGGATAGGTGTTGTCTTGGTTCTCCCCTGTCGGTGGCGTGAGAACTGCAGCTGATGCTTGCTGTCAATCTTCAACGTTGATAGAGCATTATCCCTTGGCCACGAGTAGTGGCGGTGCCGGATGCCCTCTCTCTCAGGAATACTAGGTCCATGACCCTTGGCCATGGTGAGACAGACTAGCAAGGAAGGAGAAAGGAACCCTCATACTAGGCTAAGGAAGGAGGCAAAACTGTAAGGCAAGAAGAGAAATGAGGGTAGTTCCTCTTATATGCCTGCCCCCATATAAATACCATGCCAAGCTTTTGGATTGGTAATCCTATTTACCCTAGGACTTATACAGCGATGGGTAAAGAAAAGGCAGGCATTATCTACATTCCTCCCTTCTTTCTATAAAAACCATAGGTCTCGTAGGAAACCCCAATCTGTACAGCTTACCAAAACCATTGTACTTGTTATCCAAAGTCATCTCTTTCCACAGATATATCTTTTAAATCAAATTATCTTCATATCATGGCAAAACGTCAAACTCCTTTCCTAATGTAATTGGACTCCTTTCTATCGAGAGTCATATTCTCACGCGTATGTAATTGATGGGTCAAGTTCCCAAATATTTAAGGAAACAATGTTAATATATATATATTCCTTCCTCTTCTTTATTAATAAAACCAATCGTCATTATCTTATATAGATCTGTCTGGAATCACCACTCTCTTATATCTTGGATTTGTTGTAAGGAAAAGAAACAATCAATACCTTTCCATTAAAAGATATATCTTTTTCCATTATCTTATAAAGATACCTTTCTTTTCAAACATTAAGTGGTATTAGGGGAAATGCAAGGTATTTTGTTTGGAAAACAATTAAACATATTCTCCTTATCTTCCCTTGTGCTACAAGCACCCATGCCACACATGTGATTAAAATTATTATTCCACCAATAGTACCACTGGGAAAACTACAAAAAAAATAGTCCAATTATATAATTCAATTTTACCCAAAATTTGAGGTCAAATAAAACGACCCGCACTTTTGAGTGTCTAAAAGACCTTAAAGTCACAGATCGTTAATCATAACTTCCAGGATCAGATTCATGAAATAATACAAAATAGTAAATAATTTCCATTAATGATCAAATATGTACATGTTTAGATAAAAAGCTCCTCAAAGGAGTTACATAACTTTTAAACAAAATTAACTTTTACAGTTGTGAAGATATACCATTAAGAATAAACCTTCATGATTAAATTGTAGTGTCTTCAACATCTTTATATGTACCCTCATGTCCACGAATCAAGTATATCTGATACCTAAAATGCCGACAAACAAATACGCGATCAGTATATTTCTATATTGGTACGTGGGTTCAAACAATAATCACAAGTACAGATATAAGCAAACATCTTTATCTTGCATGTAAGAATATAAACTTATTTTCATATTCTAACCCTTATACCTCCCTCATAGGTCATCTTCCCACTCTTTGGTGGACCCACCCTAGGTTAGGACTTTCCCTTAAAAGGTAAGTGAATAAATGTAATTAAGTATTGAGATAACCTTAATCCTCACCTAGAGTAGTGAAGAGTTAAAGATATAAAAAAAATGAAAGCACTTAAATTCTTTGAACCCAAGGATGCCAACTCTGAGTGACACAGCTGGTCAATCCCAGGAGGGAAGACCAGTAAGGCACCAAGCCCATGAGGGAAGGTGGCCTAAGTGGACGACCAAGCCCAGGAGGGAAGGTCATGAAATGGTCAAGCCCAGGAGGGAAGACCAGGCAGGCACCAAGCCCAGGAGGGAAGGTGGCCTAAGTCCACAATGCAGTTGTATAGGATCAAGCCCCTGGAGGGGAAGATCACAGAGGTCAAGCCCAGGAGGGAAGACCGACATGGCACCAAGCCCTGGAGGGAAGGTGGCCCAAGCCCAATGATGGGACGACACTGCATTATGTGTACTCAAAAGAGAGATATGAAGGCAATTCTGGTTAAAGAATTAAATAAGAGAATAATGTGCTTAAAAGATGTGACATCTCAAAAGAAACCCTTAGGGAGGGTAGAGTCCTAATGCAATCCTAGGGTCAAGTAGGGTGCATTAGAGGTACATAGGACCGATGGGTTGGGAGTTGATAAATCTTGAATGCACATGACCAAGTGGTCGGGAGGTAACAGTTGGTTTTCCCTAGGCCCATGTCTCAGGAGGCTGGCCACCTAGTTGATGTTCATGTGGCCCAGTAGGGTGAATGTAAAGACACTCCCTTGATGCATGAGGATGAGATCACTCCAAAAGTACCTATACCCCCTAGAGACCTCGAGGATTCGGCTAAGGCTCATAATGATACATGAGATGTAAATATAAAGATGTAATGAAGTCATGAAAAACTTGAGATAAGTTGTGCCCTAACTTAAGAGTAAGAAAAGGGACACTTGATTCATGGGACATAAGAATGTCGTGAAATTAAGAACAAGTAAGTTTAGAGTCATATAGAGTATGATTCAACTTAATGCATGAAATTGAAAGGTAATATGTGGATGTACCATCTCTGCTCTTGGAATGGAATGAAATTTATGTTTGGACTGCAGCCAAATGCATATTTCATCTCATTATGAGGGAGGGAGATTGGGTAGACACACATTATGATAAATAAAAAAATATTGAGATAAAGAGGGTGAATATCCTACATTGAATGTGTAATGACATGACCTAGGGTTAGAGGTGTTGCCTCACCCTTGGGTGAAAATAATGAATCTAGGTTGGAAACCTAGGTGAAAGGAGAAATTGATCACACAGTAAGAATAAAATCATCAAAGTGGTGATAAGATGTGTATACTATAGATGTGGATATATTTGAATTTCAATACAAGTATTGATGCTAATTATGACATGTGAGACTAGCATATCAATAAAAGATATTGGGAATTTCTATCTGGGGTTGCTAACCCTAAGACTTGAAACTAAGATGAGTATCTTTCACCTAGGCTTAGTAGGCCTGAATTTTGAGGACAAAATTCCTTTTAAGGAGGGGTGAATGTAATAACCTCAAATTTTAGGTAAAATTGAATTATATAATTGGACTATTTTTTTTGTAGTTTTCCCAATGGTACTATTGGTGGAATAATAATTTTAATCGCATGTGTGGCATGGGTGCTTATAGCACAAGGGAAGATAAGGAGAATATGTTTAATTGTTTTCCAAACAAAATACCTTGCATTTCCCCTAATACCACTTAATGTTTGAAAAGAAAGGTATCTTTATAAGATAATGGAAAAAGATATATCTTTTAATGGAAAGGTATTGATTTTTTCTTTTCCTTACAACAAATCCAAGATATAAGAGAGTGGTGATTCCAGACAGATCTATATAAGATAATGACGATGGGTTTTATTAATAAAGAAGAGGAAGGAATATATATATTAAGATTGTTTCCTTAAATATTTGGGAACTTGACCCATCAATTACATACGCGTGAGAATATGACTCTCGATAGAAAGGAGTCCAATTACATTAGGAAAGGAGTTTGACATTTTGCCATGATATGAAGATAATTTGATTTAAAAGATATATCTGTGGAAAGAGATGACTTTGGATAACAAGTACAATGGTTTTGGTAAGCTGTACAGATTGGGGTTTCCTACGAGACCTATGGTTATTATAGAAAGAAGGGAGGAATGTAGATAATGCCTGTCTTTTCTTTACCCATCGCTGTATAAGTCCTAGGGTAAATAGGATTACCAATCCACAAGCTTGGCATGGTATTTATATGGGGGCAGGCATATAAGAGGAACTACCCTCGTTTCTCTTCTTGCCTTACAGTTTTGCCTCCTTCCTTAGCCTAGTATGAGGGTTCCTTTCTCCTTCCTTGCTAGTCTGTCTCACCATGGCCGAGGGTCGTGGACCTAGTATTCCTGAGAGAGAGGGCATCAGGCACCGCCGCTGCTCGTGGCCAAGGGATAATTCTCTATCAACGTTGAAGATCGACAGCAAGCATCAGCTGCAGTTCTCACGCCACCGACAGGGGAGAACCAAGACAGCACCTATCCATATCATCAACCTCTCCATAGCAAGCGTCAGTGCAGAGTTGCCTCTTGGACCAGGGGAGAAACGTTGCTCAGAGCCTTGTGTGTGGCTAGCTGCCCTACAAGTGGAAGAGAGAGCGAGCCGATCTCCCACAGGGTCACCATGAACGACTTCATGGAGGTTTGAAACCTCCGCCAACCTGGATGATCGCCCAAGGGGAGTAAGGGTCAGGGCTAGAAGGGCCAAAGGTAGTAGCCATACCAGCACCATGGCGGCAAGGCGGATACCCTCAGTTGTGGGGAGGCTCGGCACTAAGAGCCTTGCAGTGCAGCTGTGCGTCGGGCGGAAGTTGTCGCAAGAGAACAGAGAGATATGAGGGGGAGTTTAGGGCATCCGGATGGCGGTGAGGGAATCGTTGAGGGAGGCGACCTCATCTATGAGGCTCGTCGCCGGAGAACCTTGTGCGCCAGAAAGGGCCACGGATGATGATGAAGCTGAAGCACAGAGGCAGCGGCGTCGCTAGGTAGAAGAAGGAGTTGGATGTTTTGGACGATTATACCCCCGCGAGCTCCACAGCCCGAGCCATCAAGGGAAGGGCAAAACTATCCGTTCGTTATGTTTTAATCCCCTGCTTCGCTGGAACAAAGGATCGGCTGGCCCCAGGAACATGCTAGGATGACGTGGCATCTCCGGATTGGTCGGTAAGTGTTTATCTTGTAATAATTCTAGTTAATTATGGATGAATCGAAATATAGCGAAATTATATATCAAATTGATCAGGAGAATGAGAGGGACCCAAATAAAATACTATCAGAACCTTATTATGCTTCATGTTCTAAAAGTATGTGTAATGCATATGTTAATGTGATTAGTATAAAGGTAAAACCTAGATTTGCATAATCAGATGCTTAAATAGATTAGGTTATATTGAGTTGACACCTGATCTGGACATGTATAATGAGAAAATACTTGATAATTATAAATAAATGATGATTCTAGATTAATGATCTCATTCATGTTGTTTTAGGGTTCGAAACCAATGTGAACATCTTGATATAATTTTAATGCTAGAAATGTGACTTAGGTATGATGAATAATGGATGGTTCTAGATTAGTAATCTTATTCATGCTATTTAGGTGTTAAAATCAATGTCAACATCTTGCTATGATCTAATGATGATAATGTAATCTAGATGTCATGAATAGTTTAATAAGCTTAAGATGCTAATCAGGGTTTAATCTAAGATGGATGATTGAGTTGTAATATTGGAAACCATGATATAATGGAATTAGGGTTTGTAACCATGATCCTTAGTCCAAACGAGAGATAACCTAAACCCTAGTTTAGGACCGAATCTAGATTTAATTAAAGTAGTGTGAATACGTGGTAACACATACGTAGTATGCTTTATTTCATATGCTTGTTGATTACATGCTTTACTGCTTGGATGATTGGATGCACTCTTAAAGTACATATGATGTTATGCATGGTTTTTATGATGGCATGAGGTACGTGGTTATGCTTATGAATACATGTATCGAATTCTGAGATTGCCGATGTTTCTCGATGAGATTGAACGACAAGTAAACTACTTGCTTGTTTATTTAGTTCTTGCAAACTATAAAGTTCATATGAGTATCATGTAAAGTAAATAACTACATTCTGAACCCTGGGTCAGACTGATCTTAAGGGTAATGCACACGAGCCCCGGAGGGACAGTGATTACACCTGAGGTAGTGGACCAAGATAAGGGTTAGAATATGAAAACAAGTTTATTTTCTTATATTCAAGATAAAGATGTTTGCTTATATCTGTATTTGTGATTATTGTTTGAACCCACATACCAGTATAGAAATATACTGATCGCGTATTTGTTTGTCGGTGTTTTAGGTATCAGATATACTTGATAGCGTGGACATGAGGGTATAGATAAAGATCTTGAAGACACTACAGTTTAATCATGAAGGTTTAGTTTTAATGGTTTATCTTCACACATGTAAAAGTTAATTCTGTTAAAAGTTATGTAACTCCTTAGAGGAGCTTTTTATCTAAACATGTAAATATTTGATCATTAATGGAAATTGTTTACTATTTTGTATTATTTCATGAATCTGATCCTGGAAGTTATGATTAACGATCTGCGACTTTAAGGTCTTTTAGACACTCAAAAGTGTGGGTCGTTACAAAGTGTATCTTGTTGATTTGTGGAAAGCTTGTTGAGAGGAGTGCCAGTGGTGAGATATACAAATTCATCATATTCAACAACATCTATATCTAACATTTTTAGAATATCATTTTCAAAAATGCCAAAGGATATCCCATTTAGCATGGTGGTGAAGGAATAACGGTAATTGGTGTCCCAAATAAGGTTGGCATAAAACTTGTGGAGAGCTTGTACATACCAGAAAAGGAAGGAAGGGGTAAGAAATTCCTATATTTTTTGGACTTTGAAGAGACGGGGAATATCGAGGAGCTCAGAGAAGTTGTCTGCTTCCACTAGACATTGAGGAAGAGGAGTCTTGGAGGTGATCTTCATGTACTTCTCTCCAGCAACAACATCGTTGAAGGGTATCTTGTTGATGACCATCATTGTTGGAGTTCTCGAATGCCCCTTCTTGGATGTTGCTTCTTGCCACTACAAGTTGAAGAGGATGCCATCTTGAAGTAGTTGAACAAGAATATGGTGGAGGTAGATGTAGTGTATATCAGGGGGTGAAGGTTGCTGAAAGAGAGCTCTGAGGAATTCTCAAGGGGTGATAGAGAAGAGTTCCCTATGAGTTGTGAAGAGAATGGATGAATTGGTGGCTATTTATATTAAAACATGCCCTTGCTTGGTCGACAAACGCGTCGATCGAGCCACCAAACTCTATTCTAATGGCAACAATAACGGTTACTTAGGTCGACCTTTGTTTGAATTTTTTTTTGCACGGGTCATGGTCTC
The DNA here is from genome assembly GCA_963693085.1 of Alisma plantago-aquatica. Lineage (NCBI taxonomy): Eukaryota > Viridiplantae > Streptophyta > Magnoliopsida > Alismatales > Alismataceae > Alisma > Alisma plantago-aquatica. The sequence goes on along the minus strand of OY856414.1, from coordinate 625,362,976 downwards.
GTTTGAGAATTTTGTCGACTGAGGAACATGTGGATCAAATATTTTTGGGTTGGAGGAGTGTCTAGAACATTCTTTGACTGAGGCGCACATAATCACTAAGGGTCCCACCGAGAGAAACTCGGTTGAGAATTTTGACAACTGAAATCCTTCTCAGTTTCGAGTTTGATGCTTTGAGCAATATTTCACATTGAGGATGGATTGAGCTTGAATAAGTATTTCTTGCTCACGATACTAAATCATTTTAGATAAACATTTAAGAAAGGTTATACTATTAGTTTATGCAGTAAAATCATTGAGAAAAGAGATCAAAATATGCATATTCAAGACGAACAATGCTTAACTTTTCTATATATAATCTAAATTGTTCTAAACTAAGGGGTTTTTGAAAATATCAGCTAATTGTTTTTTAGTATCAACATGATGAAGACATATGCTATATTTAGCAATATTATCGTGAAGAAAATGATGTCTTACTTCAATATGTTTAGCATGACTATGTAAAATAGGATTATGAGCTAAATTGATGGAACTTGTGTTCTCACAGAAAATTGGAGTTGAAGATAATGAAAATACATAATCATTTAAGACTTGTTGCATCCATAAAACTTGTACACTACATGATCCAACTACCATATATTCTTCTTCAATGTTAGATAATGCAACAATATTTTGTTTCTTACTAAACCAAGATACGAGTGATTTTCTAAGCAAGAAACAACCACCACTAGTACTTTTGTGATGAAGGCGACAACCAATGTAATCAACACCAGTGTAAGATTTAAGGTCAAACTGTTGATCTTATGGGTACCAAATACCATAGTTGACTGTACCAACTAAATATTTCAAGATCCTTTTCATAGGATTTGATTGAAATCTTGTTCTTAAACCAACAACAAATATAATATTTGGTTGAGATGTAGTTAAGTATAGTAAACTACCAGTCATAGCTATGTATAAGGAGTTGTCAATGGGTTCACCTGCCTCATCTTTGTCAATTTTTGAAAAGATGCCCATTGGAATAGAGGCATGTCTACAATTTTCCATATTAAATTATTTCAATAGTTCTTCTGCATATTTTCTTGGTTAAGGAAAATACCACAAGGAGTTTGTTTAATATGGAACCCCAAGGAAAATGTTAACTCCCTCATAAGACTCATTTCAAATTATTTTTGCATAATATCACTAAATTGTGTGCAACGTGATCCATTTAAAACACCAAAAATAATATCATCAACATAATTTGAACAATGAAAAAATATGATTCATGTTTTTGATAAATAGTGTCGGATCTGATTTGCCCATCGAGAAGTCATTTTCAAAAAGACATTTTTGAGACGTTCATACCAGTTTCTAGGGGCTTGTTTTAGTCTGTATAATGCCTTCTTTAATTTTTAAACATGATCAGGATATTTTCGATCTTTAAAACTAGGAGGTTGAGCAATTTAAAGTTCCTCTTGGAATATTCCATATAAAAATGCACTTTTAACATCCACTTGAAAGAATTTGATGTTTTTATGTACATCTAGATCTAGTAACATGTGAATTGATTCAATTCTATCTACTTGATCATATGTTTCATAAAAATCAATTTCTTCTTGTTTATTATACCCTTGAGCACTTAATCTAGCTTTGTTCCTAACAACTTCCCCAACTTCATTTAACTTGTTACAAAATACCCTTTTAGTTCTGATAATGGTTACATATTTACGTCTAGGTACCAAATCCCATACATCATTATAGCAAATTGACTTAGTGCTTCTTGCATATAAATTATCCAATAATCATTTTTAAGAGCTTCATCAACCTTTTTAGGTTCAATGATGGATACAAAAGTTGTTCTAGCTACATCTCTAAAAGAAGATCTAGTTTTTACTTTATCAAAAGGATCACCGGTTATTAGATCTCGTGGATGGTCTTTTATTATTCTTGGAATGGGTTGATGTGATTCTTCATTTTTATTTTGACTTTGTTCATTTCCAGCATTATTATCTTCTTTAAGTGATATCGTTAAATCTTCAACTAGTTGTGGAAGATCATTTTCTATTTCATTATTTATTTGATTTTCATGAAATGTTACATGAATTGATTCTTCTACTTTCTTAGAGACAATATTAAAGATTTTATAGGTCTTACTTGAGGTTGAACAACCTAAGAAGAACATTGTTTGTGGTTTTGGATCAAATTTATCCTTATCATCTTTAGTATTTAAAATGCAGCATGGTGTTCTAAAGGTGTGAAAGTAATCCACTTTTGTCTTCTTAGAAAAGAGTATTTCATAAGGAGTCCTTTTAAGTTGTGGATGAATTGAAATTCTATTTTGAACATAGCATGTGGTACCAATGACTTCAACCCAAAAAGTTTTAGGTGTGTCATGTTCTAATAGCATGGCTCTAGACATTTCTTGCAAAGAATGATTTTTCCTTTCAACTAAACCATTTTATTGCGGAGTGTGTGGAGCAGAGAAATTGTGAGTGTACCCTTTAGACAAGTAAAAATATTCAAAAGCATGGTTTTCAAATTCTCCTTCATGATCACTCCTAATGGTGCAAATTTTATTTTGAAGTTGATTTTCTATTTTCGTGAAAAATGAATAAATATTCTAATAGTATCATCTTTTCCAGAAAGAAAATGTACCCAAATATATCTATTATAATCATCAACAATTACAAAAGTAGTATCTCTTTCCACCTATAGATTCTATTCTCGTAGGTCCAAATAAATCCATATGTATGAGTTCAAGAGGTCTACATGTACTAAGGATTTGTTTTTCTTTATGGGAAGTTTTAGTTTGTTTTCCTAATGTGCACGATTCACAATTTTTAGGATTATCAAAAGATATTTTAGGCAGACCACGAACTAGATCATGTTTAATTAACTTTTCAATAACATGAGTACTTGCATGTCCTAATCTTCTATGTCATAGATTTTGAGTATTATCAATTTTCATAAGACATTTTCCAATAATTAATTTCATATAGTTAGGCCTAAGAACATAAATATTGCCTACTCTTTTTCCTTCATATATTGTATTATTTGTGTCTTCTTCAAGCAATTTACAGCATGTTTTGTTGAAAAGTACATCATAACCATTATCACATAGTTGACTAACACTTAGCAAATTTTGGTGCAAACCACCTAATAATAGCACATTTTTAATTATGAGAATAGTTCTCATATTACCTATTCCCATGATGGTGCCTTTTCTGTTGTCTTCAAATGTGACTGATCCTCCCTTTTTCTTTTTGAGTGAATTGAAGGCCTTTTTATTTCCAGTCATATGCTTGGAGCATCCACTATAAACCACCCAATCATGCAATTTTAGAAGGTTTTTGGTACCCAGGTAGAGTCCATGATGGTTAATGTATAATAAAGTAGATGAACTTATATTATCAACTCACAAAATATCTCTACATGTCATTCAAAATACTTAAATTTAAATTTCTAACAATTTTTTTCTCGAACCATTTTTCAACTGAGAGGTTACTCGGTCGAATTATGTGTTGATTGGGATCAGTTATTGAAAGTCCAAACTCTTTGTTTTTAACAATTTATACAAAATACACAAATGAATTTTTGTTTACCAAAAAAGATATGCAAAATGATTTAAATTACGTTGAGATAAGACATAAATGTGTTTGTCAAGCATAAGTCAAATACCAGCAAGTTCTCCTTTTTTCTTTAAGTAGAAGGTTTGGGAACCCAAACCATGTCAATTGATCCTTTCTTTTGATATTCACATGAGAAATAATAATGACCTAAACACTGACATGAATGACATGAAATAGAAGATATGTCATTTCTCTTTTAAACAATTTGAGAATTTACAACTTTAGTTTTAGGTACATATATAGTTCTAGTCTTAGGAACGTATTGTTTTCTAGTTTGGTTTTTAGGTACATATCCTAGACCTCTTCTTCCTATTTGTTTATAAGAATTATCTAGGATATTATCAAGATTTTTGTTTCCTTGTATTAATCTAGAAACTTGTTTTTGTAATTCAACATTTTTAGCAAGCTTTTTAGTTATATCCAAATTTGCTTGAGAAGGATTCAAAAGTAGAATGTCTTTTTCTTTTACCAAAGCATCATAATCTGAATGTGTTCATAACATAGGTTGGATTTGATAATCATTTAATTTTGCATGGATATCAATGTTTTCTTGATAAAGAAGATTAATATTACTTTCAAGAACAAGTAATTGTGCCTTATAATTTTCAATAGATTCTTTTAATACATTATTTGAATATTTTAGAGTATCATTTTCAATATTAAGGTTATCTAGATTAATGTGAAGTTCATCAATAAATTTACTAAGTTTCTTCTAGTCAATGTATTTTTCATGAATTTCTTCAAGGCTAGTAACTAATTCTTCTTTAAATAATTCAAAAATATCTACCTCATTGGTTTCTTCTTCATCTTCTCTGACCATGAGAATTCCATCTCCTCTTCTTCACTACTTTCACTTTCATCACTTGATTGATCCCAAGTGGCTTTGTAGGATTTTTCTACCTTGTCTTTCTTATTAAATGAGGATTTCTTCTTCTTGAGATTTGGGTACTCATTCTTCAAGTGACCCTTCTTTCCTCATTCAAAACACCTAGAAGAACAAAAATGTTTGTGTTCTTACCATTTACAATTAGAGAATTTTCTTCACCATAGTTGCTTGTGTTGCTATTTTCAAGAAATGATATTTCTTCATGGTGTCTTGGAAGTAGCTTTAAGTGCAATTTACTTCTTTGTTCTCTTTTATTGCTCAACCTCGATCCTTTATTCTTATTCTTCTTCTTCTAGAGTGACTTCATGCATCTCCAACTTTCCGATGAGATGCTCCATATTTAGTGCTATGAGATAATTTGCTTCCTCTATAGCAATTACCTTTGACTTGTATCTGGGAGGTAATGACCTAAGTATCTTGGATACTTGGTCTTCCTCACTTATGTTTTTCCCAAGAGTGCTTAGGTTTTCCACAATGCTAGATAATCTGGCATACATTTCTACAATGCTTTCGTCAGGTTGCATACAAAAATTTTGAATTTATATTTTAACATACTGATTTTAGTATTTTTAAATTGAGTAGTTCCTTCATGTATTACAACTAGTTTGTGCCATATATCATGAGCTATTTCACATGAGGATATGCGATTGAATTCGCTAATAGATAAAGAACACTAAAGAATACTTAATATTTTTGCATTGAGTGTGGCTTGTTTTATTGTATCATCATTCCATGTTTCTAACTCTGTTGTTGGAAGTACATATAGACAAACTATCATCTTCCACAAATCAAAGCTAATACCTTGAAAGTAGAACCGCATCCTCTTCTAGTAGGTATGGTTAGACCTATCGAACACTGGAGGCATGCTCACATGCGACCCTTCTGAATTGAGGTTTCCAAGAATGGCGTCCCCCATACTTCAAGACCAGTTAAGGCTCCTTGAAGACCTGTTGTGATACTAAATGAAGAGATCTAGAGGGGGTGAATAGATCTTTATAAAAATTAAAGAAAAAATAGAATGAAAAAGGAAATCAACCAAACGAAGATGGGGTTTAGAGTGGTTCCGTCTAAGATGTCAGTCCACTACCTAGTTGTTTCCAAGTAGGATTTTGCAATAAATAATTTTATTAACTTATCTGCTAGGAAAACTTATAAATTACTTGTTGCAACTAAACCCTCTTCTTTTACCAACCACATAAGAGCACCATGCAAACCTCTTCTTTGATGGAAGATGGAAGGGCAATGATCTCCTCTTCTTTAACAGACGATAGAAGAGCACTGCAATGCCTCCTCTTCTTTTATGGTCATGAAAGAGCACCTTTGTGAAGAAACCTTCTTCACCTGTGAGATCCTATTAACCTCCTCTCCTTGGAGTAGTCCCACCGCAATGCACAAACAAAGAAAAAAGATTGGAGAAAAGAGAACAAAATTGTATTTTGTAATGTCTTATATAAAGCTTATAGATCAATACCACTATGGATTAGGCAATGATGGATGGTGGTGTTGGAGATCTATAATTAGGAAACAAATTTGGTAGCTATAGAAGATTGCAAATGGATTTTTATAGCTCAAAATTGCATAACTGTTACTCAAATATTGTATCCCAAGTGTGTAAGTTGTAATTTGGGTGTCCTATGGCCACTTCTATTTCAAGGAATGGATTATAGGTGGCTAGGCATCTTAGGGTAGTATCTAGAGTGTTCTAGGATGAGAAATAGTCATTATAGTTGATTCAATGTAGGTGCAATGGATAATTTATTCATTAATAGAATTAGCATTCCAAAACTATACTTGGTTGACAAAACTTTCGACCAGACATTTATCAGTAGAGAAATTATTTGGCCTGATTGGTCTAAAAGTCCAACTCAATTCGAACGGCTAAGTTTTGTTCTAAGTAACTAATCAAACAACTTAATAATCATTTGTCGGTACACATTCTTTGATTGGGTCTGTCTCAGTTGATAATGTTTTCGATCGAGACTTACTCAGAGCTAAGTAATTGTAAAGGTTCTTTTGGTGCTCTAAGCCTTCGATTGAGGGGAGTCTCAGTCGATGATTTCCTTGAATGAATATGTCTCGGTTGACAAGTTTCTCAACCGAAAACGTCCCTATAAATAGGTTTTGCAAATTTTTGGAAAACCTATCTAATTATTTTTAATGTGACCTACCTACCCTAGACACTTAGTTTGGACATATGAATAGGTTTGGGATAGGTGGGATTGGTCCATAGATTGATTTTACATGAGTTCTAAATACTTTTACATTTGTACTACAAATAGACACATATACACAATAATTCAAGCATTTGATACTCCAATCTTGATCAAATCTTTCTAGTACGTACTTGGTACCTAAAACACTTAGATAACATGTTAAAACCACAAATAAGAAATGTTTTTCATCATCAAAAGAAAAGACATGCTAACATCCAATTTAGCCAACAAAGCACAGCTTTGAAACCCAAACAGGACGAGGGACTGGTGGGGTCCTTGGGGTAGAAAATGTTGAGTATGATTCCACCATTAGAGATATCATTGAAAACCTTAAGCTTCTTGTTTAGAAACAGGACCACTTGGAGTCTTCTTTTAATGTCCAGAGAGAAAAATCTCAATAGATCAAGGTTATACACTCCCTTTGTGAAATTTGTGAAGGGTATGATCGCTCTACCTTGTAGTGCCAACTCCTCTATAATATTCCTATGCAACTGGAGATTGGCCAACAAATGGAGGATCTCAACTCTGTTCATTGTATTCCCGCCCAAGTCTACTATAATCCTAATCAGGCCAGGAACCACCCCGGGTTCTAATATGGGAATCTAATGGGTGCTGAAAATACTTCCCATCTAAGTCCCCCTCAAGCCAATACTATGAATTTTCTACCACCAAGTTTCTCATAAAACAACAATCTGAGGAATCTTGGGAACCAAGGAAATTATAGAGGAAATTACCAAAACCGCGAACCTTATCAAGGGCAACAATATCAAAATCTGAACCAAATTCCACAACAAATGCAATAGAATACCCATGTCCCCTCTACTGATCAAAAGATAGCTACCCTGGAACAATATATCCTTTCCCTACAAACCCACCAAAAGGCTACCAATGCTCAGTTGGCCCAAGTTATTGCCAGCTAGAAACCTCTTATCGACACTTTTGTAGGGTAACCAGATAATAATCCCAAACATCCCAAGAAACTCAAAGTTGTCTCTACTCTTTCATGAAAGACACATGCTCCTCTCCCTCATCCAGAAAAGCCCCCAGTTGTACCCTTGAATTTTGAATATGATGACACCGTAGTCATAGAAAAACAACCTTTACCAGAACCCTCCATTCCCATTCTTGAACCTCCAGGAGTGGAGGTTGTTGATCCTAAGATCCCTGTCTATAAGATCCGTCCACCACACCAGGCCCTTCTTAAGAAAATAGGTTATATTACCATTTCATGAAGTTTAGGGAGTCCATGAAAAAGCTACACGCAGACATTCCTTTCTTGTATGATCTTGCTGACATGCCTGCTTGGTCCAAGTACATGAAAATGCTTTTGACTAGGAAGTATGCCACATAAGAATATGAGACAGTAAAACGTTCCAGGACCACTTTAGACATCATTTAAAGCAAAATACCTAAAAAAAGAAAGATCATGGTTCCTTTGGGATTTGGTGTTACTTAGGTGATAATGTTCGCAAGAAGGGCCTTGCAAATTTAGGAGACAATATTTCTATTATGCCTTATAATCTTTGCAGGATATTGGGATTTGTGGATATGCATCCCACTGCCATGACCATCCAATTGGTAGATGCATCTATGACAAAACCTATGGGTATCATTGAAGATATACCTATAAGGGGTGGGAAAGATGCCTATGTTCCATGTGATTTTGTCATCATGGACATCAAGGAAGATTTATGTTACCCTATCTTCTTTGGCTGCCCTTTCTGGGTAACTGTTTGAGCCTAGATTGATGTTGAGGCTGGAACCATTCTCCTACATCTTGGAAGATAAACCCTATATTTTAGGGTGTTTGAAAGCATGAGAGGACCAATCCTCTAGGAAGAGGTGTATCTCCTTAATTGTTTCAATAAACTTTCCCAATTGAGACAAGAATGGGAGTTACTTGAGGATCCCCTCCTCACTTCCCTCATGGCCCATCTGAATGTGAATTTGAAGATGAGAAATTGGACCAATGCAGAGCTCATCTTGTTTGTTATTAAACTTTTTATCATATTACCATCCATCTAACAACCAGGAGAATACAACCTTCACTTGCCCCTTTTGCACTATGCATTCAGGAGAATGCCTTTCAAGTTGTGTAATGGCCCAACCACCTTCTAGCGGTGCATGTCCACTATTTTCACTGGGTTGACTGAAATTGTTATGGAGTAGTTCACGGATCATTTCTCCATTTATGGAGAATATTCTGATTCTTGTCTAAGACACCTATCCCTTGTTTTGGAAAAGTTTGAATAAGCACACTTGGTTTCAAATTGATAAAAATGTCACTTCATGATGACATAAGGTTTTGCTTTGGGAAACTGAGTTAGCAATCAAGGCATAGAGGTACACAGAGCCAAGATTGAAGTAATCACCAAGCTTCCCCCTCCCACTTCTATTAAGGACATTTGTTCCTTCCTTGGGCACATTGGATTCTATCGACAATTCATTTGTGATTTTTTAAAAATCACCAAACCGCTAACCAACCTCCTCGAAAGAGATGTTCCTTTCACCTTTTACCGTGCATGTATTACCAATTTTCTTTGTCTAAAGGAGGCCCTCACATCTACCCACATCATTTGAGCACTTGATTGGTCCTTGCCTTTTGAAATCATGTGTGAAGATAGTGATTTTGCTATTGGTTCCACTCTTGGACAACGAGTTGACAAGAAGCACCATGTGATTTATTATGATTCCAAAACCTTAGATGATGCACAATGGAACTACTCTACCACTAAGAAGGAAATGATAGTCATTGTCTACGCCTTTGATAAATTTCACACTTACATAGTTGGGTCCAAAGTGATTATTTACACGGACCTCACATCCATTCAATACCTAATGACCAAAAAGGATGTTAAAACCCATCTCATTTGTTGGATCCTTTTACTGCAAGAAATTTATTTGGAAATCCTTGATAAAATGGTTGTGAGTATGTTGTATCTGACCATCTTAGCTGCCTAGATCTTGTGATGATGATGGTATTCCCATCAATGATTCTCTATCTGATGACAATTTACTCAAAGTCGAATCCCAATACCCATGGTTGGCCTATTATGTTATTTATCTTGTTGCAAGTGTCCTACATTCTTCTTACAAGGGACATACTAAAGCAAAAAAATTTGCATGGTGTTAAAAACTATTATTGGGATGAACCCTACCTTTATAGACTATGTGCATATGGGATTTATTGTAGGTGTGTTATTGAGGAAGAAACCCATGACATACTTGAGAATTGTCATTCTAACCCCACTGGAGGGCACATGAGTTTTTAGAAAATCGCTAGAAAAGTGCTTCAGTCGGGTTTCTTCCGGCCCACCTGAATCAAAAATGCTTATGAATTCATTCCAACGTGTGAACAATGCTAGAGGCCTGGGAACATTTCTAAGAGAGAACAAATTCCCATGACTTCTTGGCAAGAGATAGAGATTTTTGATGTCTTGGGTGTGGATTATATAGTACCTTTCCTTCTTCTCGTGGGTACCAATATATCCTAGTGGTTGTGGATTACATTTCAAAATGGGCCTAATCCATCGCCACCAAGATTTGTGACTCCAAATCCAAACCACACCGTGATTTCTGATGGGGGTTCTCATTTCTTAGAAAAAAAATCTTTGAATCATTATTGAAAAGATATGGGGTCCACCTCAAGGTCGCCACTCCTTACCATCCTCAAACTAGTGGTCAGGTTGAAGTTTCAAATCGATAGATTAAATCCATTGTAGAGAAAACTATCAATCATACTAGGAAAGATTGGGCTTTGAAAATAATGATGCCCTGTGGGCATACAAAACTAACTACAAAACGCTTATAGGAACCATTCCCTTTAGATTGATCTATAGCAAGTCTTTCCATCTACCCATAGAATTAGAGCATAAGGCTAGCTGGGCCATCAAAACATTAAATTTTGAGTATCACCAACAGGAGAAAATCATTTTCTTCAAATGTAGGAGCTAGAAGAGCTCAAAATGACTTCCTATGAGAACGCCCAAATATACAAGGATAGAACAAAGTAATGGCATGATGGCCATATTGGGTGAAAGGATATTCAGGAGGGTGATCAGGTCCTAGTCTATAACTCCAAGTTAAAACCTTTTTTGTGGAAAATGCAAATCTAGATGGTACAAACCCTACCTTGTTAAGCTTGTCTATCCACATGGCACTTTTCTCCTATGGGATAAAGTGCATGGTAAATTCAATGTTAATGGGACTAGGATAAGATGGTATATTACCATTGAGGATTTTGTACCATCTGAAGCACATTAGCTCTCGCTTCTTGAAGAACTTGTCTTAATATATCCTTCATACCCTCCCAATCCTCTTTTAAAACTGAAACCATGAAATACTTGTATCAGGCCTTTGACATAAAACTAGGTACTTGTTAGGAGGCAACCAAACTTTTCCCTTATTTTCATTCTATTTCCTTTGAAATTTATTTATCTAACCTTTGCTTTTATCTCTGACTATCTAGGTTATTTTCCAAAAAAGAGAGTGAAACAGAGTGTTGGCTACCCAACCTAGCATCTCACTTTGACAATGTTGGGCATTCTGAAACCAGAAAACTGATCAGTTCATGCAATGAGACGGTCATTTCGGCCATCAAGATAACCATTCAAACTCGGCGAATAATTTGAATTTGAAACAATGCAATGCCTCCCACAATAACTCAACCGATCATTTTGGCCCATGAAATGGTCTGCTCATCTGCATGATGTGTGCTTCATTACGTGCAACCACGTCGGGAGACAGACCGTCCACAACACTCACCATGACTCTGACACAACTTGGTTGAGCCACCCAACTGGTCATTTCATCTACACGAGATGGCCTAGAAGATGCACCAACTTGGGGGGGTACTGATATCCACAAGCACCCCTTCCATGAACCCTAGCTGCCCTTGTTCTTCCCTAACAGTGAGTTCACCTCTAGCCTCCCACTTCTCAACCCCATCCTGCCACCTCAACAATCCAGTCGGCCATCTCACTACTAAGATGGCAGCTTTGGCGGTCAACGAGTCATGCATCGCTTCTCTCCTTCTCCCTCATCATATTTCATCACCTCGATCTTTAGTTGCCTCTCTTCCCTTCCCACACAGCCATTTCGCCACCTCAGCTACCGCTTCACCAATGCCAACCAGGAGTCTGGACATTCAAGTTGGCCATCCCGTTGTTCCTCTAAACCTTCGACAATCCCTAGTCACCTTCCCCTCCCATCCATCTGCTTGTCTTAAACCAGCAGAACGCATCTTCCAACCGATTGTATCATTGATTTAGCTGAGTGGTCTGAGACATCCATATACCACACCTACCACACTCAACCAAGTGTTTTAGCTACTAAAATGTGCATTTCAGTTTGCAAAATGATCGTGTGGAAGGTCCAACCGAGCAACTAACAACTCTTTTATAATGTTGTGAGTTCTTCACCCACCTCTGCAAGGGGAAGGGGCCTGCCAAAAAGATGGTATCTCACGAGCCTCCTCGATGCTCCACCTCGGGCCCCGGTATCCGCATCAGAGAACACACAATTGAGTCTTCACCTAAGATAGTCGAGGAGATGTACCCCAACATTGAGGAATCAGAGGATCTCATCCATGTGGCATGAGGTGGGTCATTCATCTCAGCATGATCCCAATTCTATCACGCCTTTCCCTCCTCACATAGCCCTGATTCTGGGAAGTCGTTCCCAATTTGTTAATGACAAATATTATGAAATATTTGACTACATGTTCTCCATTGGCGTCACACTCCCCATATGGGCATGTGGAGTCACTCTTAATTCCCTCAACATCAGGGACGTTGTCGACAAAATCTATGATGAAACCACATTCTTCTTTTTCCCTATCGTGTCTTGATGTTTAGTGATCTCACTCTTGTGTTCATGATCCCTTTCTGTCACTTCCACTGCTCATGGGAAAACTCAAGCTGCAAGGCCCAAGTTTTTTTTGGGGGGGGGGGGGGGATTTGGATATTTCAGCCAGGAAACTCACCTCTATCATCCTTGATGTGAGGGATGACTACTGACATTATTGTTGCATGAAGAGCCCCCACAACAACTTTCTTGACATATACAACAAGGAGAAATCATGGTCTAACATCATTGGACTTCCACCCATGCTACCAAGTGGGCCCAAAGCCTCCAACATCAAAAATCCAATTGTATAATATCTTCATTGTATCTTGTCCTGTACCATCTTCAGCAGGGAGCGTACTCAAGACATTGTCACTCTTCTCGAGCTCTACGCTATATGGTGCCTTCTAAATGATGATCGCTCAACTGGGTGAATTCTATGCTTGAGCACCTTAGAACTCAAGTTAGCTACACCACCTCTTCTTCCTTCTACATTGGCCACATATTAACCTCCACAACCATCTTCTTGGGCTACACTCACATTTCTTTCCTACCGTTGGATCTAAAGAATCACTTGATCGACCTTATGTACTTGAAGGGATGCAAGTTCCTCCATTTCGATGCAGACGACGTCTATTATCTGATGTTCAAGGATTTCCTAAGGTTATCCTTGAGCTTCCCCGACATGCTTGGTTTGTAGCTGCAAGTATGATCTTTGATCTGACTGACTTGTCGGGACACATCTAGTGATTCCTTCTGGATCCCCCTGACCCATAAGACTTCCCCAAGCCTACCACCCATAGGAGGCGTGTCTCATTGGAGGCACATGATGATGTGATTGGCCCTCCTTTGCCACCATCTTGACATCACACCAAGAGGTGCACAAGAGATGAGGAGGGGCCCGATGAGCCTTATGGCTTCTACAGGATTCAGGGTCAGTTGGATGAGATCCAATGTGAGCAACAACGCTAGGGCAACCAGCTTCTACAGCGGTCCCAAGAGTTTTGGTATCTAGATTGTGGCCACTATGCCCCCAACCGACCGTCTTATGAGGAGTATGGGGCCCATCACACCTACCATGATCCCAACTCCCCATATTGGGGGAATTACTACTACAATCCAACATCCTCCTCCACTCCTCCATTGCCTAAATATACACCACAATGATCTTCTTTCCTCCATCTCAGGTTTGGGATTTGCTCAGGATGAGCAAAATTCTAAGTCGGGGGTAGAGGTGGGTGGTACGTAACAATTCCACATCCTATCTTACCTTTTTTAGTAGTATGTTTTTATTATTTCATTTGTTGCATGTAGCTACTTTCTAAAAAAGTAGTTGTTTTTTATCCTTATATTGAAAATTGTCCTCTATCTAGTCAACTGATATGAATAGATTTGTATGATTGTACCCCCTTGAATTCAATAATTCTTTTTTGAATTTTTTTACAAATTGCCATGTTTAGAAAACACCATGTCACTTAGGACCCCAAAACTAGCATCAATCCTTGGAAATGTTGGCAAGCCGTATTGCATTGATAAGAACCAAACATGAATTTTCTCTGTTTTAAACTATAGATTAATTTGTCATAAATGTTGGATAATTTCTTGACAGACTCAATCTGATTAAGTGACACTCCTCAAAAAAGTGAAAGTTTATAAGCATAGGAACAATCTTATCCCCCTACATCTCTTAAAGAAAAGGAAAAACCACCTCATACAAACTCTAAGTCTGGGGTGGCATGCATTCCCCATCTCAATTCTTCCATACCCCTTGTATCTAATAGGGGACCGTCAAAAGATGCCAAAGAGCACACCCAAAAAATGCGATCAATGTAACTGTAGTCCATAAATAAAAAATTCCTGAGTCAAGTAGAAGAGGGATCATCTTCATCGCATCTCCTTCATCCTGTTCCTGTAAAAAAAATTCACAAAAAATGAGAGTGTCAAAGTAGGAGTGAGATGAAGTATATTTCCTACAAAGTCCTAATTTGGAAACAAGCTATGAAACATGTTTTAGTAGGGAATATATAATTTTGTGTTACGTGGTTCTAGGAGATTGGGTTGCTTGCCAAATAAGGAGGTAAGGAACAAAGTGATGATAGGAGGGTGAGGATGGACATGTTGCTATTACAAATTGGAATTAGTTAGATATCACTAGCTTGAGGACAAGCAAATATTCAAGTCTGGGGTATTCTGATGAATGTATATTCATCTATTTTTAAATATAATTTTCATAGACTTTTAATAGGAATCTATTCCCTTTTTGCTAATTTTCTAGAAATAATTACAAATAGTCACTTTTTGACCAATAATGCAAATTCTTATCTTTTCGTATATATTTTGCAAATTTTTCCTTCAAGCACAATTCTAACCATCTTAGTACATGAGTCGACCGACTCATAAACTAAAATAGTTGTCTCATCTATGAAGGATGTCGCTTCTCAAAGCCCAGACGACCATTTTGGCCCTCGGCTCCACCTTTCACCTTGGCTACTCAACAGTCGAGACAGACATTCCCAACCTTCCAACTGATCCATTTGGCTCACCAATCAAGCATCACAAGTCCCTAAACAACTGTCTCAGGTTGCTTCACAACCAAGTCATCTCAGTAGCACACCGCCACCTCACCTTAGGGTTTCCCCCTTGGCATGTGCTCTCTCAAATGCCAAGAAGGCATTTCATACGCCAGACGGTCGGTTCAAAATTTCTTCGTTATGAAGATTTGATCAAGCTGGTGTCATCACCCCCATTAGGGTTTTTGACCTACTTTTGCATTCCTTCACGACTGAACGAATCGACCAGTTTGTAGTGTATGAGCAAGACTTTCAGCAGCTGCCACCCATCTTTTCCTCTCTCCCATTTTTAAGGTTTCCACCCCTCCTTTCCCTATTGAAGGAGGGGGGACTCCACAGGAAAGAGGATTCAACTTTTTGTACGTGCACTTTACATTTAAGCACTTATTATTTCCATTATTGCATGATGTAATCTCGTTCTTGCAATAAAATTAGTTCTATTCCATCTTAGTTCTGGGTTTTCTTCTTGGGAGAAAATAACTAAGAGGGAAGGCCATTTAATTGTCACTAGCTAAGATCCTTTTTGGACTCTTTATCCTCTAGTCAACGACCTCCTCTCTTCCTTCCATTTCTTATTATTTAATATCCATGTATTGTGAGTGGTTTTTCAATTCGAGGCATGGGGAATAGTCCCATATCCATAGTGTAGATTAGATCAATTTCTATATGGTGATATTAGTTACATGGTATTTTGCTTGGATAATCGCCCCATGTAAATGACTTGATCTCTCATTTCTATAGAATGTTAGTCTTGGGGAATGTGACCACAAAACCCAAGGCTCGAAACAACCAAAGAAATGCACAAGGATACATATGGGACCTAGAAGGATCTTTGTTAGGATGTTTTGGCTAGGATCTCTGGACACCATGACCAATGGATCCCTAGGGAGTTCGAATTTTGTGATTGCATTTGTGAATGTTATTACACACCTTCTTATAACTAGTTTTATCTTATGGATTTCATCGATCTGGTATCACAAAGGCTATGGCGGTAAAACCCATAACCCCAGTATCCTTATTTATCAATTGATTCTCACTTTTCAACCACTCATTTCTCCATTGTTCTTACTTACTTGCAATTTTATTCTTCTCGTAGATAATTCTTTTCTTATTGTTCTTAGTATAACTCCTTTCTTATTTGTTCTTGGTGTAACCTTTATTCCTTTGTAAATTTATTTCCTTGTCTTAGCATAATCAAACAACCAATCAATGGATCTTTACTTCTTGTAATTTTGTTCAAAGTGATTTAGGTTGGCATTTCAATCTTAAAAATTTTGTCATGTGGGATTAGCCCTTATATACTAATAAACAACCTTAATTGGTAGTTTTTCCATAAAAAGGGTTAAACTCTAGGATAAATCCCAAGTGAATTAGTGTGTCGAACACCTTGTATCATGTGTGTCAGCCTGGTTGTGCCCCCTTCCCCCTTTTATGGACTTGTGCAATCCCCAACCTCATTTGTCAGCCAACTAGGGCCAGCAGATCTTCTATCCATAGATCTTGGAACCAATCCAAGGATCAAAACATAATCTCCTTCCTCAGTTCATATTGTAATAGTGGATATAGTAGTAGCATTAGGACCAACCCATAACACCTATTCTTGACACTTTGAGCATTTTTTCTAGACCAAACTCTCAGATTCTTTGTTATCATACTTTGCCCCTTCTTTTCCATCATTTTTGTGCCCTAGAGCACACTATAGCACTCTATTCTTCTACCTTTAGCTCCAATGGTGGTTGCCACATAAGGTCTATGGGAATTTCTCTTCCATCCATCCCTTCCCTCTTTTTTCTCCACTAGTGGTTTCAAGGGCTGCCACCAAGCTTGTCAGCTAGTTTTAGAGGGGCCAAAAGATATTTTACCCCCCATGCTTGTACTCTGGTGCACAAAAACAACAACAATAAAAACAATAGTGTCTGATGTGGATGAGAGTATCCAACATGCGGGCTATTTGCTGGGAAGCATGAGGTCCCTCACCATCAGATTTGGGATAGAGGCACCCTCTTCCATGAGCCCCTCTCTCTCCAATCCTGAGCCAATGATTGACTGGGTGCAAGATAATTTCCAAGAACCACATAACCATGAGACCTCAATGTTCGGACATGCATGAGGGGGATGGCATGGATCGCCAAATTAGCGTCGAACATGCTCAAATCATCACATAAATAACATGGTAACGCCCCATTCCTATTTCTCTAAAGTTTTCAATGATTTTTTTTTGAAAAAAATGATAACTTCCTACTCTGTCATCCAGATATGGAGAACCAATATACTATTTTGATCAAATTGAAAATGTCTATACAATGGACTAAGTTGAAAAACCTAATTCCACAATCCCCTTCTTTGTTTCTCCTAATTTTTGTAACTTTCATCCTTTTGAGTATATTAATGCATGTATGTGGTTAATCTTGAACAAAGAATGCACCTTTACACTCCCAATCACCAAAATAGTAATTTTGTTCACTTGGGAACTCTTTGAGGACCATAATCACTTTTCATGCACTCTTGATGTCTCTAATGCACATTTATGACTTGTTTGGACCTTAATGATATACTTTGCTCTATTTTCTAATCTTACTTCTTAATAACATATAATGATTAATAAACCTCAAAACCAATAACTTATACCCCTCCATGATACAAGTATCACCCCTCTAATCCCCTTTTTCTATGTTTGTTCCATATGCCACTTTGTATGCATGAATGTGAACTTTTATGATGATATATGATGATACTTTAATAAAATGATGGCTTTGACCCATCTTGTGCATCAAACTTTATTTTTATTGTTGTACCCAACGAGTTGCATCAAACTTTATTTGGTTATTAAAATCAATAACGTGATGATTCTTTGAGACACTAATGCCTAGGATCAACTTCTTTTGTTCTATGATGGGGCTTGCAACCCAAATCCACTAGTAATTGCATAATACGACCTATATGGCTTGATTGTGCTTCTATTCCTTAATTCTTATGGAAATACAAACTCATGTCATCCACCATCCAAACCAGGGACTATCCAAATACTTGTGAACCCCTTTGATGTGGATTTTCACCTAGGTCAAATATTCAACCCTAATGCTATAACGGAATGTATGTTGAAATGCTGACACCAATGATTGAGTAAGATATGTAGACCTAGGGGGACATCCATCCATCTTTGAATATGCTAATCCTATTCCTATCTTGCTGACCTAAAGATAAGTCTCATGAATTTCTGAACCTTAATTTTGTTTGCCCTACTGTGAGTCATTTGGCCTTAAAATGTGCATAAGTGACTTAAACCTCAAAATTATCTTAGAAAATGAGAAAACTCGAAATTACATGAAACTTGAACCACACCTTCATGATGGAATCTAAATCAGTAAAAGATCATCAAACATGCAAATAACCGACTTTGAACCTAACTTGAGCAAAACCCTAAAATGGAGATATCTAGAGTTAGTGATGAGAATTTAATATATGTATGTGATCTTATCTTAATTAGGTGATTGCTTGTAATATAGATGGTCAAGTATAGGTTAAGAATATTTGAAATAAGGTATGCACTTTAATATTTATATGATTATGGTTTTGTCACTTGAATATTTGATATTTATGTATGTTTGTTTACTTGCACATATTGCCATGAAATAATGTAGTATTGTATTAGATGTTTTGTCTTGTTGACTTTACACCTTGAACATATAATATAGATATCCAATATAAAAACTTTAAAATAGGGTTTTCTCAATGGCTTAGGTATTTTGAGGCCCCTCAAGTAGAAACTAGGTTAGCTAATGGCTTTGTGCCTTAAGCACCCTCATGGACCCCTTCCAATAGGGGGTTGGTCAAGGCCTTATGATACATGATTCTCTTGGTATAATGGAGTCAAATGAATAAAACATGGGTGTTCCTTTTTCTAAATTATTGACTCTGATTTCTATTATTCATTTACTTCTGCAAATCTTTTCAAACTATGAAAACCTTACATATATGTATTTTCTGCCATCTTCTCAGCACCTTGTGTGTTAATATGCTTGTTTCTCTTATGTTTTAGGTTCTAGCTTGGGAGAATATGGCTGGTGAGCAAGTGATCAGGTTGTACCTTTTGTAAGACCCTAGTTTAGTGTACATGATCAGAGTTGTATATTCAGCTCTTTAACATGTAGTTGGATCTATGTAATGAATAATGTTGTATAGTATATTTGTTGAATGTTGAGAATATGTAGTTGTATGCATCTAGTCTTTAATATGTGTACTAATATTTTACCCTTTCACTTTCACACTTGATTTTATAATTCTAGGACCGAAATCTCGTGTCCATTAAACATAGACTACTAGTCATTTGGAGTTTGTATTAGAGTAATAAATGGCTTCCTGACACCATGCGTAATTAATTTCTCTATGTGATGATATGGATATGTGTCATCCTCTCACCACAAATATTACTAAACCTAAAAAGCAACATTGTGAACTTCAACTTGTTCAATTTCCATGTAACCTTCCAGACATATCTTGGGCATTGTAGATCAAATACATCATAGGAAATCATTCCTAATGTTGATGACCCTAAAACACTTTTAGCATTTGACTCCCGTTTTTAATCCCCCAGTTCCATATGTTCTATAACTCTTCTTGCATCTTCTTGTGATTGAGGATGAGGTCATGATTGTTCATATGTTAGACTTGGTTGTGGTCATATTTGTTTACTGTAGACATCATAACTACAAATTCTATTGCCACAACAATCATATTTAGGATTGTTTTTAGGCCAAGAATGGTACTCCCACATGGAAAAACTAAGTCATCACCAATGACAACATTAACACACCTCATGTTAATAATGATGAATGATTGATTGTTGTTCTCATCTCTTCTTCCTCTTTGGATTCACACTGGAAAACAACTCTTCTCTTCTGTCCATAACCCCAAATACTCGATGGATCATTTATTTTGTTGCTTCATCTCATTTATGTGGAACAAGTATATGTTTGATAGATAAATTTAATCTACCTCAATTCCACTAATACTGCTTGTAGATGGCTCTAGTTTGAAAGTATAAGGCATTGGAATTGCTCATACATATTCTCTATCTTTTCCTTATACTTTCTTTGTTAGTAAATTCCCTATTAATTTATAACCATTTAGTAAATTGAATTGTGAAAAGCAATGTTCTCTAACTTTTCTTCCTAACAATTGCTTTATGAAATATCTTCACACACAAATGATCATTGATAGGGCTTATGAAGACCTTGGTGGGTTAAGGTACATGCATAACACTTTAAATACAACTACTAGAGTGACTCTCCCTTGATCTATTTTGTCTTCTCAATATTAGTCTCAACTTGGATATCCCTCCTTTCCAAATTCATGTTTTACTCCGTGATATTTATCAAACTTGTATTATATGTGCATATTGTCAAATGAAGAAAAAACCTTGTGTGTATTTCACTAGTTTGTTGAGTACCACATGGTTGATTTCTTAAATACTACTGTATGGGGCATGTGTAAGATTCCTAGCTTATTTTCTTATAAATACTTTATCTCATATATTGATAAATTTTCTCAACTTACTTTGTTGTTTCTTTGAAAATATTGTTCACTAGTTTTTCATGTTATCATTTTTTCTTTTCAAAATCATGGACCACCTAAACACCTTTGTCAAAATTCTTCCAATTAAAATCACCCTTGAGTTTATCCAACATGATCCAACCACCTTGTGGAGATATCAATGAACTATCCTTCCAATGTCATGCTCAAATACCCCAAAATAGAATGGTATACCAAAACTAAAAAACCAACACCTTTAAGTTCATGGTTCATTCTTGTGTTCATAAACATGTCTATCCTAATTTTTCTCTCACTGCCAACTATCTGATAATCAAATGCTTATCCATGTTCTCAATAACAAAGTTCTATTTTCCATATACATCGACATTGGAATCCTTTCTTTTACCACCCAAAAATTTTTGTTGTACAAGATTTTCCAAAATTCTTAGTCGTGGCCATGATAAGTTGACTCCTCAAGCCACCCAAATGCATTTACCTTGATTATTTCCAAACTCAGAAAGGGTATTAATGTTATGTTCATGTTGTATAGAAGTGGATTTTTGCTCGTGTGTGGTCATTTGAAACCACCTTTACTACTCTATGAGGGAACACATTAACCCACAAATACTTTACCTCAACATTAGTCCTTCTCCTATATATGTGTCTCATTTAGAGAAGTGTAAATCCACTACAAAGGAGCCTTTAAATGTATCTCATGCTACCAAAAAGGTACAATCCAAATTCTTCCCCTAACTGATGCATATCCTCAATGCATAGATCCTTCCAGAGAATGTCAAATAGGTGATTCTTTTTCTAGTTTTACCAACTTAGATAAATCTATTGTTGACTATAAAGGTCGACTCTAGTGCACCCAATATGATATTGCCATATAATGCACTCAAGATAGAACCACTCATTTTTTTTCTTTATAACTGCTTTATTCAGAATCTATCTTATACACACCACATATGATGCTATGTCTTATCATATCTATTCAAAGGATATGTAAGAAAAAATTACACTGCCCGACATACATGGGATGTAGTTAATCCACATTCTGATGGCCAATTAGTTACTTTTGTTGGGTCTTTGTTGTGAAATATCATCTAGATGGGACATATGAATGTATCAAATCCATACCATTAGCCAAAGGACACACTCAAACATATGACGTCAACTACTTTGAGACCTTTTTTCATGTGGCATGACTTAAATTTGTACTTATTCTTATCTCTACAACTACAAAACTTGGTTGGACTTTTCCTACAACTCAATGTTAAAAATGCCTTTTTATATGGAGAGTTGGAGGATATTATTTTTATGGAGTGACCCCGCTAGATTCATCTCTTTGGAGGAGTCTCAGAATTTTTCTAAACTACACAATGATGTGTATGGCCTCAAATAGAGTCCTCAATCCTAGTTTGTAAAACTGAGTCAATTATTTAGGAAGAGTGGTTTCGTCAATGCCACTCTTATTTCCCACTCTTTGTAAAAAGGAGAGTTTTTAGCTTTACAATTCTACATGTATATGTTTATGAAATCATCTTGTTTGGGAGTAATGTAGACAACACAAACAAAAAAACCAATATTTATGAAAGCATTTTATTACCAAAGACCATGGAAAACTATGCCATTTCCTATGCACTAAAATTACTTGTACTAGATCTGCTACTAGGTTATATTTAAAGAAGTATTTTCTTGATCTTCTTAGTGGTAGTGGCACACTCATAGTCAATCCTTAATAAACACATCTTGATGCCAATATTCCATGAGATTATGATTTCTCATCAGCTTCCAAAACAACCAAAGACACATGAAGATGATAGACACACTTAATTATATTACTATGACTCATATTGACATTACTATAGTTGTGGGACTAGTGATACATTATCTTGACAAAACTAAGTAGTTCCACTAGAATTTTGTGATCATATTCTTTAATGCCTTAATATTTGTCTTAGAAAAGGTTTTTACTATTGCAAGAAGGGATAGTGCAACCTCACAAGTTTATCTGACTCCACCTATGTTGAAAGAAAAATAATAGATAATTGACAAATGAACTATATATTTTTTAGAGGCAAATCAAGTCATATGGTGTAGCAAAAGACGTATTGTAGCTACTTGATCCAGTGTGTAGGATGCATGTAGAGTAATGATTCATAGTGCATGTGAAATGATCTAGGTTACAAATTCCTTACGTGAACTCGACTTGAATTTGTCCACTCCTATGCCTATGTATACTGAGAATGTTTGATCTATATTTAGTTCCAATAATATGGATTTCAACAGAAAAACCAAAAACAATAAAGTGATTTCCAATTTGTGCAAGAAAATATATATGTCAAGATGGTCTCCACCCATTCATAAAACTAGAATAAATAATTGCTGACATTCTTAATAAAACCCTCAAGTGAAAAGGTATTTACTACGTTACACAACAATCTAGGCATGATTGATATCTATGCCCATCTTGAGGGGAAATATTAGAGTTGCATGTCCAATCATGCATTTAGTCCCACATTTGAGAGCATATGTGTTTTATCCTATCAACTCCTACTTATACAAACCTCATAATCACTTCTTAATCATCCCAATCTAATCCCAATTTCCATTTAACAAACATTATAGACTTAGATCACGTAAAATTTACCACTTCTGCTTAATCTTGCCAATTTTGACATTCTTTTTAACTTTTAAGATAAATTGATCTTTATTGTCCACATTTTTATTATTTATATGGTTTTATATTAGTTATCTCTATATCAATGGAAGTAAGGGTGATTTTGCACTCAAAATTGTGGATTGACCATTTTGCGTAGGAGGTGGCAGATTATGTGAAAAATGATATGCATGAGACCATATAGGCTCTATTTAGGGTTTTTATGTGTTGTAGACTATGATCTCAATTAAGGATAAGAACATGTCAAACTAATCAATGTAGGGCTAATACAAACTATACGAAAATACTAAATAATATAAACTACAATCACACAACATCTTAGTAATAGTGGTGAGTTTGGGTCAATTCATAGGTAGGATATTAAACTTTGATGACAATCCATTTGTTGTGCTTTCTACTTATTTAAGAATATTTTAATAATTCATTAGTATTTATATTAAATGGGTGACAATTCAAATTTGGTTTGTTTCACTAAAAGATAAAAGAAATTATTGAAAGACATGTAATTAATGGCATAATTAGGGTTTTCCAGTAGAAAGGGAAAGGCAAAATCAAGGTTTCAACTAAGATATGAAGGGTCAAGGAACTGATTGCACACACATTAGTTCAATTTTAAGTCATACTAGCACATGATTAAGGGGGAAAAAGCCTCTACAACATATCAAGGTTTGACCTCCTAACCATGGAAACCTTAATTCAATGAATTTCATATCATTAGTCTTATTTCATGTGAAAACCACAAAATGGTGTAACATATATCCTGGCATACCTTTAATGAGAAATTAGAGGAAAAACCTAATCTAACAAATGCCTATTATATGCCTAGGCTATATGATACCTAAACATATGGTTTTATGACATCAGTCCCTCCATTTGGCTTCAAGAATAGATTAATATTTATGTAATAAAGACTACAATCTATATGCATCATTAGTATATAACTTTAAACTTAATAGGATTATATTTAAGTACACCAAGTTAAATATTAATTATTTATGCATTTCATATTTGAATAAGTGATGAATGGATATTTTTAGGGATAATCATAGTTCCCATAATTCAACACATGTTAATCACTTAAATTAAAAGATGAACTAATAAAATGTTGTATCTAATTTTTGATATCCCATATAATGATATATAAAATTTTATATCCATATAATCTTTATACAATGACCAATACATAAACTAAATACATATTATTGTGTTGCAATCCTCACTGAATGCAACTAGTTCAACTAATGATTTCTATAGTGATCTAAAATGATATTGAAAAAATCCAAATCAGTAAGATTGATGGAAAACACCTTAATGGACCTAAACATATAATCTAGAACTTGTTTATGCTCGATTGGAATCCAATAGAATTATGAGATTTAAAAAGGAAAAAAGTGAATTAATTACCAAGATAGGAATTCATAACGTCTTAAAGTACATCACAAGGAGATAATGCTAAAAAAATCAAATCATTAAAATTTACATATGATATAAATTGGGATATTACTATGGTAATAATAGATTTAAACCTTACTTGTTTTTTGGAAATACGTAAATAGTATTGCTAAAAAGGGTATAGCCAAGCTAACCCTGAAACCCATACACAAGTGAGTATGCAACTCTACAAAATGCAACTCAAAACAAAACAAAACAAAACTAGGGTGTATCTCTACAAAATGCCCCAGTAAGATTCGGTACCTATGGAGTGGCCTTTTTAAGGCCTTTTTTAGCTCTCACAACATTTATAATATCTCTACATAACTTTTACATTAACTCCATTTCAATAGATCTAACCCCACCGTGGGTTCTTTTGTTCCTTTCCTCCCATATAGTGTAATAGAACAAAGTAATGCATAGACCAGCAAATCCTCTCACATATTTGGAACTATTGGAGATGTCAAACTGGGTTATGATCTCTTATAGGTTCAGCGGTGTGTTGTTACTCTAGTTGTTCTTCAGACAAATGACACCCCAAATAAAACCAGAATAACTATAGCTCCCAAAAAGATGGTCGTGTGTCTCCTCCTCTCTGTTGCAAAGATAGCAAGTAATGTTGACATGCAAGCCCCATCTACACATCTAGTCCTTTGTAGTGAGCTTCTTCAAAATGTCTTTGTAGGTGGTTGTGCTCCACTTGGGAACATGATATTTACTCCAAAGTGTCTTGAACTAGAAAACATGCGCGCCCTCCACCTTATTGATCCATGGTGTGATATGTTGATCATTTAACATCATCATACCATTGTCATCAACCTTGTAGAAGGCATCAGTCTTCTCCCAGCTCTAACATATGTGCCTCCAGGTCCTAGATTGTTGTGCATTTTGTATAGGTATGGTTTCGTACCTTTTGCTCATCCAATCTGCCCAGATGTTATCTTTACATCTCAAAAATCTATCCATCCTTCTTATTCTGCAGCTATCCAGAATTTCCATAGGATGTTTGACGTTTAGTCCCCTTTTTTCAAAGGGCTTGGATATCATCTCCCATTCCACACTGTGATGTCTGCATCCCCAAATAAAATTCATTGTCATCATTTTCATTTTGTCGGCTACAGGGTTGGGAATTTCGTAGACGTCCCCCCAGAATCTTATCATGCTCTGAAGGATGGATCTCACCAGTACTAATCTGCCGGCCATAGAGATTTTGATCCCACTCTAGTGCTCGATCTTGTCTCTGATGCTATCCAGGCATGTGGAAAAGTCTTTAGACGACCCCTTCCCACCTGCAATAGGTGCGCCAAGGTACTTAGTAGGTTGCCTACCATTTTCCATTCCTATTTCCACCTTCAATCTCCCTCTTCTACTATCACAGGACTTAGAACAATAGATCATGGATTTGATTTGGTCAATATAGAGGCATGTCATTCTTCTAAACTGCACAAGGACCCTTTTGAACTCTTTAAGTCTTCTCATATTCCCGATAGAGAAAAGCATGACGTCATCAGCAAATATAAGATGGGATAGAACTTTTGTCCCATTCACTTTGTAGGTTTTAATAGACCCCTTAGCCTCTGCCCATGGTAGCATCTTGGTTAGTCCTTCCATGACATAGTGAACAGGAGGGGGGATATCGGGTCCCCTTGTCTTAGTTCGTTGCTAGCCCTGAAGAGGCCCTCAGGCGATCTGTTGATCAAGATTGAGAAGGATGTCATTTGGACCCATCTTTTTATTAAGTTGATCCATCTAGAGTCAAAGCCCGTCTTCATCATGACCATCCATAAGAAACCCCACTAGGCATGGTCGTAGGCTTTTGTTAGATCAACTTTCATACAAGCCTTTGTCGTTTCATGTTTAGTATTGAATCCCATAAGGAATTTGGCCGCCAGATGAATATTGTCTGTTATACATCTTCCTTGTATAAAGGCACTTTGCTCTTTAGAGATGATCTTTGGAAGAATCACCTTCAGACGACCTGTAATGAGTTTAGCAAGAATTTTATATAAGACCCCACAGTAAGCTATGTGTTTGAAGTCATTCATATTTTTCACATCTTTCTTCTTAGGTACTAGCTTGATGAAAGTGTGGTTCACCACTCTCACCATACTACCCCCTTCCATAAACCATCTAAAATCTTTAACAATATCATCCTTGATGATAAGCCACATAGCTTGGAAGAACTTTCCATTAAATCCATCAGGTCCTGGCGCCTTCAACGGATTGATGGAGAAAGTAGTTACTTTTATCTCCTCTTTAGTAGCCATTTTGCACATGTTTATGTTCATCTCAGTACTAATATGTGCTTCTGGAAGTAGTTCCTCATCAATAGGGTATTGTCTATTGTTCTTATTATATAGTTGGTAGAAATGATTAATCGCATTTAAGGATACAGCAGCTCTGCCTTCAACTATTTTGCCTTTCTCATTGATAAGTTCATGAATAGTTTCTTGCATTTATTTCTTCTTTATAGTTGTGTGATAGGCTTTTGATTTCTAATCACCGTCTTTAATCCATGTCAAGCAGCTCCTTTTCCATAGGAAGACTTCTTCAGCTTTCTTCAATTGTCTTAATCGTATTTCAGTTCTGCTTTCCTTCTTAATAGCTTCAACACTCAGCGGATATTACCTGACTTCAAGAGCAGCTATTTGTAATCTTCTTTAGCATCCCTCAATAGGTTCCATAGGTTTACTTTTTCATGGCTCCACTTTTTCAGTGCACGCTTGGTATTCTATAGCTTCTTCAGGGTTATGAACAGAGGATTGCCTAGCACAGGTTGTCCCCAAGCATCCGTCATTATCTCCTTGAAACCCTCCTAATCACACCACCAATTGATAAACTTGAAAGGCCTTGGGTAGTGCATCATTTTGACCAGGTCCATTTTCATCCAAGCATGGTCACTGACTAGGTTGGATCCCATTTTAATGGTTGCATTAGGCCATATGTCCAGCCATGCATCATTAACAAGGCCTCTGTCGATTGCACTAGCAATTCTTCGATCACCATGTTGTTTGTTAGACCATGTTGTTCTCCCACCATACACAACAAGTTCAAAGATCCCTATGTTATCAACCATGTTGTTGAAAGCTGCCATCACCTGGTCAGGAACTCTTTTGCCTCCATATTTCTCCATGGCCTTCCTCACATTTTTAAAATCCCCTATAACCAGCCATAGAATTTCTTCTTGGTTGTATTGATAAGGGTCTTCCACATACTCTCTCTGTCCTTCTCAAGCTTTTCATCATAAATTGCATATGTAATAAAGGCCATACCACCTCTATTGCAGCAACTTACTATGCAGACTTGGTCAGTGAAGTTAATACTATCGACATCCCAAGCTCTAGGATCCCAACCAACCACTATTTTTTCCCCTTCAACTTGATGTAGGTTGGACAGGTTCCTCCATCCCTGAGGGAATAGAGTATCCACTCTCTCCTTTACTTCTCTTCTAATCCTACTCTCAAAGCAAAATACTAGGTTGGTCTGTTCTTCATTTATTATTTTCCTAACTTCCCTCTGGCTCCCATCCAAGGAAGCACCTCTCACATTCCATGTCAGGACAGACATTAAGATGCTTTGTCCCCGCTCCTTCCTCCAGAGTGGTTGGCCTTCTTACTCTCCTTCTTGGAGCTTCTCATCTCCACAGGACTCCTGCTTCTATCAGGTACATCGACCATGGTGTTTTCATCTTCCATCTGACCTAGAACAGCAAAAGGATTGGCACTGCTATCTCTTGTGTTCTTCTCAATCGATTCTGGCATTTCCTCAGTCACCTCCCCCTCCTCAGGGGGTTCAGTAGAGTTGGTGTCATTCATCTTCACAACCTCCTCAGGCGGTGTCGTGGAGGTGTCAGCGTTGGTGGTGTCCATTGGGATCATTTTGGATCCAGATGTCTATCCCTTCTCTGTCATCTTAGTAACTTTCTCCTTGCCTCATCTCTGGTTGGGAGGCTTGGATTTCCCTATTCTCCTTGGCTATCCCCTCGGTTGCATAGGAATGATGGATGGATCAAAGGTTACATCTTTGCGGGCTCTCAGGCAGTGACCTGACTCATGGCCAAAGACTTTGTAGTCCTCACACCTATCCGGAAGAGCTTCATAATGCACTTTGACCTCCCACTCCTTATCATTTGGTAATTCAACCATCACCTCCGGGGGGATCCATCTCTGTAGATATGTCCATGCATACCCTGGAACAACGCGTGATCGTTCCATCTGATCTTCTGTCTATTGCCCTTGGCACCCCAATCGCATGAGCTATCATAGCAATGGCTCTTGGGGTCCAGTGCTTACCCACATTAGGTAGTGAGACCCACACTGGAGATGTCATGAAATCCACTCTCCTCATGTCTTCCTCTAGTGTCCAACGACATACCAGTACGAGTTGGTCATCGAAGAACCAAGGGCCTCATAGAGTCGCCCCCTTCAAGTCCGCTTCAGAGGCGAAACGAACCAGAAATGTAACATCCCTGACCTAGGTTATGCTTTAACCCAGGTGTTTATCTTAAGAAAGTTAATTATATGCTTGATATTTTCTTTTGAAAAGTAATTAAGGCTTAAGAGGAACTTATATTTCCTTTTAGTCCTTTTTGAATAATATTGAAAATAATATTTTGCTTATTATGGACTAAAGTGCAATTTACCAAAGTTGAGGGGTTAATTTGGAAATGTTACATGATAATATGTTCCTCATGTGTTGAAGCATCATGGGAATGAAAATGATGCAGAGGTATGGCTAGTGAAAGCCTAAGTACCCAGAAAGAGCTGATAAAGCAGTGGTTGTGTATTAAGACCTAGTTTTGGTGTAATGTGCAATTTACACAAAACATAGGGTTCAATATGCAATTTACCACTTCAATAAGGACCTTAATATTCTTGGCATCTTGTAGAGGCAAGAAAATGAGAGGGGAATCTCATTTGAGCTACTTTGAAGGAGAGAGAATCTTGATATTAAAATAATCAAGATTTAATCATAAATGGAACTTTACTTCAAATTAATGCAAGAATAAATATAATAATTGAAGGGGCTTCAACCAAAAACAAGATGGTTGGATTTGTTCAAGTTTGAACACCCTTGTGCCTTTTCTAGGCCACGAAATATCTAACTTGAGTGGAGAGTCCACTCACCTTAAGTTAATGCAAAGTAATATCCACTAAAAATTGGATATTAATATAATATGATTAAGGTGCTTAATTTTTTCCCCTTAATTCATGGATAATGGAAGGGAATTTGGAGATAAGGAAGATATATTTGCATGCACGGAATTGAGGTGGAAGAGGTGGCACAATTTTTGTAATTAAAGGATTTTTATAAGGCATTTTCTCTCTCATTGATTTTCTTATAAAAGCACCCTTTACCACTCAAACCAAGGACTTTTTCGAATCCACTTCTTTCCTTTGCTTGAAAAAACTATAAAGGGATCTAGGGACATCATGGAGACGACCCTCAACCTGTTGGTAAGCTTCTTGGCCTTTGTTGATCTTGATTTCATGGTGGAAATCACAAATCAATGCATGATTCCTTCATATCTCGATTCCATCATCACTTCTAACCATTCCTTTTCACCCAAAAGCTTGAGGAATGATCCCTGTGGTTAGAGAAATCTTATTCCACCATTTTTGATGTGAATCTACAAGATTTGAAGCTCAATTGAATGTGGTTTATATAACTTGAACCCCTATTCATTGTTATTGATTTCAATTTCTCAATCAACTATATTCAATTGCTCTTCTTTCAATTTCTTTGATTAGTTGATGCAATTACCATGGTAATGGCAGTAGTTTTCGATGGTCTAAGGCTTGATGATGATAACATCATCTTAGGCTCACTTTCCAACAGATTTGTATTGCAAACAGTTTTAAGGTTTTGGTCCAAATGGTTTCACCAAACCGTTTGGAGACCAAACGGTTTCCAAACCGTTTGGAGGCTTGGACCCCAAACCGTTTAGAGGAGTTGACCATTTGGATGGGTTGACCATTTGAGGTCATAACCCTAGAACATGATGGATGATGATCCATTTGATCTAATTGATTATGTCAATATATAGACAATCCTCCAAGTGGAAACCCTAATCGGCTAAGTGCTGAATTTGCAATTATTTAAGTTGATGTTTTGGGTTGATTAGCCCAAACGGTCTCAAGACCGTTTGGAGGTCACCCAAATGGTCTCAATACCATTTAGAGGTCAAGCAAGACCGTTTGGAGGTCTAGGGTTGAATATGGTTGAGTAATTAAAGAGTTAGAGATATTAAATCAAAGTGCAATCCATAACTACATTGATGATCAATCCAATGACCTAAACCCTAATTGGATTTCACCAAATTTTAATGATTTATGAGGCAAACGGTCTCAAGACCGTTTGGAGGTCATCCAAATGACCTCAAGACCGTTTGAGGTCAGGTCATATCATAAGTTGATGATGGTTCATTGTTTTCAATTGGTTTGGTTCCACAATGATAACCATTTATGGTTCCTCGATTCCAAAACCCTAATTGAAGGAGTCTTGATTATAAACCCTAGTTTAAGTGGGTTTAAAACCCTAATTGATGGTATAATTGAGGGCTGATTCTATGGTTCAATTGATGAATGAATCAAGTATTCAATTGAAAGGCAGTTCATGGATTGAAACCTTCAAATGATTAAGTATTGAAACACCTTTTTGGTCCATTCGGTTTTGAGAGGGTTTGGTCCAAACGGTCTCAAGACCGTTTGGGACCAAACGATCCCAAACCGTTTGGAGACCCAAGATCATTCGGTTTCAACACTTTCTAGTTCATTCGGTTTCAAGGCAATGTTTGCTTAAACGGTTTCAAAGGCAATATGCCCAAACGGTTTCAAACTGTTTGAACTTTGAAAGTCCAAGACCGTTTAAAGTCTAAGTAGGAAAGACCGTTTGAGGTTCAAAATGGTTAATCCATTTGGATATCTTTTGTAATTGAAGATTCAATTGGTCAATTCATTTGAATACTCATGTGATTGAAGGATCAATTGATCAAATCTTCTAGACATCCTAGAAGAGGATGAGAGAGAGAGATTTATACATGCAAGATAATCATGTAGCGATCAAGCCTAACACATTCAAAGTAAGTGTGATATACAATTAGGGTATGATCCTTGGTAAAGAGATCATGAAACCCTAATTGAGTTAATTGATGAACTCAAACCCTAAATTAGGGCAATTTTGAATGAAACCCTAATCTAGGAAGATAATGTGATATGAATTTAGGGTAATGACATGAGTAACCCTAATTCATGGTATTTGATGTTAAACCCTAATTTGGATGAATAGTAAACCCGAATTGTAAGTTATTGAACATAAACCCTAATCTAGGGTGATGTGATGTAAATAGTAAACCCTAATTCTAAATAGGGTGAAGTTGTATGAAACCCTAATTCTAGATTATGCTATTTAGCATGAAACTCTAATCTTGGACAATGAAATGATGAATCATTGGTCCCAATTGAATAAAGGGGGATGAGTAACCTTGATTGTTATAAAATGGGAAACCCTAACCCTAGTATGGGAATAGTGGTGTTACCCTGGGATAGCATGAAACTGAAATATGATTGATATATCTGTTATCATCTGTACTAACCATGCAGGTATCCTGAGATGATGAACATAGCCAGGTATGAGCTATGATGTTTTATTATTAAAAAAATTATTGGGCCTTGTGTGCCATAATATGCCTTGTTGCTTAGTAAGAGGTAATAAGAGAATTGTTGGGCCTCAAGTGCCAGATAAGATGCTTGTGAAGCAAGTATCATGTGTACCTTGGTCAGATGACCTGAATGTGATGGTTACCTGAAAAAATGGTAACAGTGCTCTGTGATGAGCTGAGGGTTTGAATACCCAGAACCATATGTTTATATGAGGGACTGAGATCCCAATGTCTTTTAAAGACTAAGAGTTAACTGATGAAAATAGTACATGTTTCTTTATAGCATTTGTCTTAATAAGTTATGTTTGAAAACTTGACTGATGCTAAAAGAATATGATAATGTACTTAATTAATCAAGTGAAAGCTATTCATGTAGTGCTCTGACCATAGATCCATCATCGTCAGTAGTTGGTGATGGTGAAATAGGTTTTCTTATGAGATTTCTTGGAGTTCGCATATTCTTGAATATGTGGGGGTCGATGGGCAAAAATATCCTTATGTACCAATGTGGGAATTGATGGAAGGTAAACATTAAACCTCTCAATCCTTCATTGTATGTTCCAGGATGGATGTATCACTAATCTCCCGATGATGTTAATGTCAGATTGATGGAGGTAAACATGAAATCTCTCGATGGCGAAGAGAGTGCAGCCGCCACTGTAGCTCTATAGCGAGTTGCCACTATACCCTGGCAAGCTATGTAAGTAGAGACACAAGATGTCCTGCATGTAATCTCGCACTGACCGAGATGTGGGAAGTCATGGAAGCCGGCTCTTCCATAGATTTTGTATGGTACCGATTTTGACTTCGCAGTGATCGGTTGGAGTATGAGCGGTATACCTCATCTCCTCAGAGCTTAAGAATGTTTGAAAAATATAATCAGTCGTATAGCGTATTTGTATAAGATTGAAATATGAGAACCACTGGTTGATGTTATCCTGCTTAGCATGTTCTTGATACATAAATGTTATTTATGTTCTTTAATTCTTTATTAAATAAGAAACATGTTGCCCTATCAAGTTATAACTGAAATACTTGAATAGGAATGTTGCTCTAATCTGCATAGATATTGATTTTCCTACAAATGAAATATATTATCCCACTGCTCAGTTTATTTCTATTAAACTGCAATAATAATGTTTACAAAGGAGAGTTATATCTCTCGCTGGGGCAATTTTATAATTGTCTCACCCCCATAGGATTCAACGTTTATAGGTAGACACAGACAAAGAGGCAGAACCTCTGTAGCAGAGGAAGAGCAGCAGCAACAACATCAAGGACAACAGTAACATCCCAGGTGGGGATACTGTATGTCAAGATTTTTACATAAAGTTCTATGTGTTGTCTCTGTACTCTCAGGTCCTAGGAGTCAGTAGATAGTGTTTTATAATCGATCTGAGATTTTGGTTCGATGCATCAAGGTTTATGTTACTTGTGCTGTTTAGCAAAGTAATGATGTCTATATACTCCTCGAGAAGAGATGATATAATGAAAGGACCAGTATGTAAATATACTATTGTGGTTTTTATTTTAAAGAATCTTTGGTAATGGATCTTTTTATAAAAGGCTTTAATTTTTAGTGATTTTTAGTAATTCTGCTGCTAACGAAATGCTTCCGCATTAGTTAATCATGTTAGATGAGTTAATAACGTTTTGCTCAACAGTGTATCACAAATTAGTGGTATCAGAGCTCTAAGTTCACTGAGTCTACAGAGACATAGGATTAAGTTTGTTGAGTCTATTCTAGTGTCTTCCAATTTATCTGATAGTGTCTTCTGCTCATATAGGAGGAGAAGAACTTGAAGATGTCTGGATCACATGATGAACATGCTGCTGAGAGCAGCGTTGTTGCACCAGGAGGAGGTGCAAGAGACCAAGATAGGGAGGAGCCCGTACCTGAACAACCCCAGTTTAATCAAGTTGATATGGGGAACCCAGCCTTCCAAGCTATGTTTGGGTAGTTTATGGCAGCTATGACTAATATGATAGATAGGATTCCATTACCTGCACCAAGGGCACCAGCCCACAATGAAAGACAGGGAGCTGGCAAGACCTTTGAAAGGCTTCGGAGGGTAGGAGCCACAGAGTATGTTGGCACAGTTGACCCAACAGATGCTGATTTATGGTTAACTAAGTTGAAGAAGGCTTTCAAAATCCTTATGATTCCTGAAGATGAGAAGGCGAGACATGTTGTCTACCTACTAAAGGGGAGTGTTGGTCATTGGTGGACCATTGAGGAAGGTAAAAGGCCACGAGTTGAAGTCGGATGGGATGAATTCCGACGGGAATTTGTTGCTAGATACTTTCCCAAGGCGTATCTAGATGAGAAGATCTCTCGATTTGAGAGGTTGAGGCAAGGACAGATGAACATTAGTGAATATAAGGCTAGGTTCGTGGAGCTGTTGCAGTTCTGTCTACACATGGAAGCTACTGATGAGGAGAGTATTCGGCATTTTGAAAAAGGGTTGAATGCTGAATTGACCACCCCTATGTCTGCTCTGGAGAACAGGGAAAGTTTTTCCACTTTTGTGGAGTCCGTGAGATGGATTGAGAGGTCGGTGATCGAGAAGTGATAGATTAGTAATAAGAAAGTATATCCTCAGTTTCAAGGACCCTTGTCTGAGAGTTTTAAGAAGTTGAGATTCTCTGCACCACCGCCACCAAAGTTTAATGCTCCGACGCACTAGACGTCAAGTAGGGGTAGGGTTTGTAGTTTTATTCCAAGTAGAGCCCCCAGTACAACATCAGCATCAATGATAGGACCACCCAGGTAGAGTTTGGGAAGCTACAACTGCTACCAGTGTGGAAAGTCAGGACACTTGAAGAGAGATTGTCCTGAGAAAGTCAGAACTGTGACTCAATACCAGAGATAGAGTCAGCAAGGATCACAGAGGCGACAGTTCAATAATAATGCTAGAGGATGTGGACAAGCATCCCAAGCTGGATCGTCGGCACCAAACAACCAAGCACAAGGTCAACAGCAACCAACAGCTAGATTCTATGCCATGAATCAGCCTAAAGTAGTAGTCAACCCTCAGGTTGTGACAGGTCAAATGGAATTGTTTTATTCTGATATGTCTTCATCCTGCTTCGTATCTGTGTTAATTGATCTGGGTGCTACACATTCCTTTATCACTCGAGAAGTAATTTATGACTACAACATGATTGTTAGTCATAGAGCAAACAGTTTGATGCTAGATACCCCTTTGTTGGGATCTGTAGTGTTGCAGGAGGTGTGTTCTCCCTGCACTCTTATCTT
Organism: Alisma plantago-aquatica; assembly: GCA_963693085.1. NCBI lineage: Eukaryota > Viridiplantae > Streptophyta > Magnoliopsida > Alismatales > Alismataceae > Alisma > Alisma plantago-aquatica. Next base: position 625,327,290 of record OY856414.1, on the reverse strand, counting down.
TTCTGAACATCGCATTCAAGTGGATCTTATACCACTTGAGATGCAGGGTTTTGATATAATCCTTGGAATGGACACCTTAGAGAAGTATAATGTTGTCTTGGATTGCAGTTTCAAACAGGTTGTGTTCACAGACAATGGTGACACATGGATCTTTTAGGGAGATAGAAAGATTCTTCCAACTTGTCTTGTGTCAGCTATGGTAGCTGAGAAGTTGATGAGACAGGGATGCTTTGCATTCTTGGCTCATGTGGTAGATACCACAATGGAGAGCCCTCATCCTTTTGAAGTTCTGGTAGTCAGGGAATTTGAAGATGTATTTCCTGAAGAACTTCCAGGTGTTCCTCCATCCCGAGAGATTGATTTTGAAATTAATCTAATCCCGGGCACGCAACCAATAGCACAAATGTCATATAGAATGTCACCTGCTAAGATGGCAGAGCTCAAGAAACAACTACAAGAGTTGCTTGAGAAGGGTTTTATCTGACTGAGTACTTCACCATGGGGTGCTTCAGTCCTCTTTGTTAAGAAGAAGGATGGGTCTATGCGATTATGCATTGACTACAGACAGTTAAACAAAGTCACCATAAAGAACAAATATCCTTTGCCAAGGATTGATGACTTGTTTGATCAGTTACGTGGTGCAACTATCTTTTCTAAGGTAGATCTGAGATCGAGATACCATCAGTTGCATATTAAGGAGGGTGACATATCTAAGTCTACCTTTAGGACAAGGTATGGTCACTATGAGTTCACAGTTATGTCATTTGGGCTAACTAATGCACCAGCTGCATTCATGGAACGCATGAATAGAATTTTCAGACCTTTTCTTGATCAATGTGTAGTCGTCTTCATAGATGACATCTTGATCTATAGTAGAGATGCTCAACAGCATGAGCAGCACCTCCATCAGGCTTTGACTTTGCTAAGAGAGCATAGGCTATATGCTAAGTTTAGCAAGTGTGAGTTTTGTCTACCAGAAGTTTCTTTTCTAGGACACTTTATATCTGCTTCATGTATTCGTGTTGATCCTAAGAAGGTAGAATCTGTCCTGCAATGGGAACAGCCAAAGACACCGACGGAGATTCGTAGTTTTCTTGGACTAGCAGGCTATTACAGGAGGTTCATCAAGAACGTCAGCTCTTTAGCTTTACCCCTGACCAAGTTGACCAGGAAAGAGGTTCCTTTTGTCTAGAGTGACAAGTGTCAACATTCTTTCCAGTTGTTGAAAGAAAGGTTAACAAGTGCACCTATTCTAGTGTTACCTGAGCAAGGGAAGGGGTACATAGTTTTCTGTGATGCATCCAAGAATGGATTAGGATGTGTGTTGATGCAGGATAAACAAGTGATTTCTTTTGCTTCTCGACAGCTTAAGAAACACGAGGAGAATTATTCGACACACGATCTAGAGCTAGCTGTTGTGGTCCATGCCTTGAAGATTTGGAGACATTATCTCTATGGAGTGACATTCCAAATTTTCACAGACCATGAGAACCTAAAATATATCTTCTCACAACATGAGCTGAACATGAGACAGCGTTGTTGGATGGAATTAATCAAGGAGTACGACTGTACAATTGATTATCATCCAGGGAAGGCTAATGTGGTAGCTGGTGCACTAAGTAGAAAGTCATCGACATCAGCCTTAGATAAAGTACAGTTAAACTCCTTAGTGTGCTCTAAGAGAAATATCTTTATCTCCTTGAGGCAAGACAATGTATAGCTTAAAGTGTCATTGTTAGCCGGGTTGTTAGCTAAGATGCAAGTGAAACCTACTCTGAGACAGCAGATTAAAGAAGCACAACAAGTTGATACTGTGATTCAGCAGATCAGGTCTGAGTATGGAAGTGAGAAACAATATGGCTTCCATGATTCAGATGATCAGGTAGTTTGTTACCATGGTAGGATGGTAGTACCTGATGTTGATAACTTGAGGAAGTTAGTTCTGGAAGAAGCTCATTCTTCAATGTATGCTATGCATACAGGGAGCACCAAGATGTATCATAACTTAAAGGATATGTATTGGTGGCCTGGATTGAAGAAAGATGTTGTTGAGTTTTTTATGCAGTGTCCAGTGTGTTAGCAGGTTAAAGTCGAACATCAGAAGCCCACAGGAACAATGCAACCTCTACCTATACCGCAGTGGAAATGGGATCATGTAACCATGGACTTTGTGGTTGGTTTGCCTAGAACAGCCAAAAGTCATGATTCCATTTGGGTGATAGTTGATAGGTTGACTAAGACAGCGCATTTCTTACCTGTGAAAACAACCTACACTGCTGAGAAGCTTTCTCAGATATACATAGATGAGATAGTGTGGTTGCATGGGGTTCCAGCTACTATCATCTCTGATAGAGGTCCCCAGTTTACGAGTCATTTTTGGGAGTGACTCCATAAACCTTTGGGTACGCAATTAAGGTTTAGTACAGCCTTTCACCTACAGACAGACGGACAGTCTGAGAGGACCATACAAACCTTGGAGGACTTTCTCAGGGCATGTGTCCTTCAGTTTGTAGGAAGTTGGGATCTACACCTGAGCTTGATAGAATTTGCTTATAATAATAGCTATCAGCACAGTATTGATATGGCACCATATGAAGCATTATATGGTAGACGTTTTAGATCTCCCTTATGTTGGTATGAAATCGGAGAATATCAACTTTTGGGTCCTGAACTAGTACAACAAACAACTGAGAAGATTAAAGTCATACAACAATAGTTGAAAGTTGCCCATGATAGACAGAAATCTTATGCTGACAAACGTCGTAGACCCTTAGAATTCCAAGTTGGAGATAGAGTATACCTCAAGGTTTCACCTTGGAAAGGTATCCTGAGATTTGGAAAGAAGGGGAGTTAGCTCCTAGATTTATGGGGCCTTATTCGGTCATTGAAAGGATGGGAAGGGTATCCTATAAGCTGGAGTTACCACCTAAGTTGCATAGATTGCACCCAGTGTTTCATATCTCCATGTTGAGGAAGTGTCATCCTGACACGGAGTTAGTTCTTCAACCTATCGAGGTAGAATTAAATGATGATATATCTTATGTTGAAGGACCTATGTTGGTTCTTGACAGAAGAATTAAAAAGTTGAAAAGAAAGACATTAGTCTTGTAAAAGTTCTCTGGCATCACCAAGGCATTGAAGAAGCTACGTGGGATCTAGAGGAAGAGATGAGGAGGAAGTATCCTTCTCTTTTCTCATGATGTTTTTGTTGATGATTTCAGGGACAAAATCCTTGTAAGGGGTGGTTAATTTGTAACATCCCTGACCTGGGTTATGCTTTAACCCAGGTGTTTTGCTTAAGAAAGATAATTATATGCTTGATATTATCTTTTGAAAAGTAATTAAGGCTCAAGAGGAACTTATATTTCCTTTTAGTCCTTTTTTAATAATATTGAAAATAATATTTTGCTTGTTATGGACTAAAGTGCAATTTACCCAAGTTGAGGGGTTAATTTGCAAATGTTACATGATAATATGTTCCTCATGTGTTTAAGCATCATCGGAATGAAAATGATGCAGAGGTATGGCTAGTGAAAGCCTAAGTACCAAGAAAGAGCTAATAAAGCAGTGGTTGTGCATTAAGACCTAGTTTTGGTGTAATGTGCAATTTACCCAAAACCCAGGGTTCAATATGCAATTTACCACTTCAATAAGGACCTTGATATTCTTGGCATCTTGTATAGGAAAGAAAATGAGAGGGGCATCTCATTTGAGCTACTTTGAAGGAGAGAGAATCTTGATATTAAAATAATCAAGATTTAATCATAAATGGAACTTTACTTCAAATTAATGCAAGAATAAATATAATAATTGAAGGGCCTTCAGCCAAAAACAATATGGTTGGATTTTTTCAAGTGTTAACGCCCTTGTGCCTTTTCTAGGCCACGAAATATCTAACTTGAGTGGAGAGTCCACTCACCTTAAGTTAATGGAAAGTAATATCCACTAAAAATGGGATATTAATATAATATGATTAAGGTGCTTAATTTCTTTTTCCTTAATTCATGGATAATGGAAGGGAATTTGGATATAAGGAAGATATCTTTGCATGCACGGAATTGAGGAGGAAGAGGTGGCACAATTTTTGGAATTAAAGGATTTTTATAAGGCATTTTCTCTCTCATTGATTTTCTTATAAAAGCACCATTTACCACTCAAACCAAGGACTTTTTCGAATCCACTTCTTTCCTTTTGCTTGCAAAAAAGATAAAGGGATCTAGGGACATCAAGAAGACGACCCTCAACCTGTTGGTAAGCTTCTTGACCTTCGTTCATCTTGATTTCATGGTGGAAATCACAAATCAATGCATGATTCCTTCATATCTCGATCCCATCTTCACTTCTAACCATTCATTTTCACCCAATAGCTTGAGGAATGATCCTTGTGGTTAGAGAAAGCTTCTTCCACCATTGTTGATCTGAAGCTCCAAGATTTTAAGCTCAATTGAAGGTGGGTTATATAACTTGAACCCCTATTCATTGTTATTGATTTCAATCTCTCAATCAACTATATCCAATTGCTCTTCTTTCAATTCTTTGATTAGTTGATGCAATTACCATGATAATGGTAGTAGTTTTCGACGGTCTGAGGCTTGATGATGATAACATCATCTTAGGCTCACTTTCCAACAGATTTGTATTGCAAACGGTTTTAAGGTTTTGGTCCAAACGGTTTCACCAAACCGTTTGGAGGCTTGGACCCCAAACCATTTAGAGGAGTTGACCGTTTGGATGGGTTGACCGTTTGAGGTCAGAACCCTAGAACATGTTGTATTATGATCCATTTGATCTAATTTATTAAGTCAATATATAGACAATCCTCCAAGTGGAAACCCTAATCGGTTAAGTGTTGAATTTGCAATTAATTAAGTTGATGTTTTGGGTTGATTAGCCCAAACGATCTCAAGGCCGTTTGGAGGTCACCCCAAATGGTCTTAAGACCAAGACTGTTTGGAGGTCTACGGTTGAATATGGTTGAGTAATTGAGGAGTTAGAGATATTAAATCAAAGTGCAATCCATAACTATATTGATTATCAATCCAATGACCTAAACCCTAATTGGATTTCACTAAATTTTAATGATTTATGAGGCAAACGGTCTCAAGACCGTTTGGAGGTCATCCAAATGACCTCAAGACCGTTTGAGGTCAGGTCATATCATAAGTTGATGATGGTTCATTGTTTTCAATTGTTTTGGTTCCACAATGATAACCATTGATGGTTCCTCGATTCCAAAACCCTAATTGAAGGAGTCTTGATTATAAACCCTAGTTTAATTGGGTTTAAAACCCTAATTGATTGTCTAATTGAGGGGTGATTCTATGGTTCAATTGATGAATGAATCAAGTATTCAATTGAAAGGCAGTTCATGGATTGAAATCTTGAAATGATTAAGTATTGAAACACCTTTTTGGTCCATTCGGTTTTGAGAGGGTTTGGACCGTTTGGAGACCCAAGCTCATTCAATTTCAACACTTTCTAGCTCATTCGGTTTCAAGGCAATGTTTGCTTAAATGGTTTCAAAGGCAATATGCCCAAACGGTTTCAAATCACTTGAACATTGAAAGTCCAAGATCGTTTAAAGTCTAAGTAGGCAAGACCATTTAAGGTTCAAAATGGTTAATCCATTTGGATATCTTTTGTAATTGAAGATTCAATTGGTCAATTCATTTGAATACTCATGTGATTGAAGGATCAATTGATCAAATCTTCTGGACATCATAGCAATCAAGGTTACTCATCCCCCTTTATTCAATTGGGACCAATGATTCATCATTTCATTGTCCAAGATTAGAGTTTAATGCTAAATAGCATAATCTAGAATTAGGGTTTACTATTTACATCACATCACCCTAGATTAGGGTTTATGTTTAATAACCTACAATTAGGGTTTACTATTCATCCAAATTAGGGTTTTACATCAAATACCATGAATTAGGGTTACTCATGTCATTACCCTAAATTCATAGTGGTGTTACCCTAGGATAGCATGAAACTGAAATATGATTGATATATTTGTTATCATCTATACTAACCATTTAGGTATCCTGAGATGATGAACATAGCCAGGTATGATCTATGATGTTTTATTATTAAATTTTTTATTGGGCCTTATGTGCCATAATATGCCTTGTTGCTTAGTAAGAGGTAACAAGATAATTGTTGGGCCTCAAGTGCCAGATATGATGCTTGTGACTCAAGTTCCAGATAAGATGCTTGTGAAGCAAGTATCATGTGTACCTTGGTCAAATGACCTAAAGGTGATGGTTACCTGAAAAAGTGGTAACAGTGCTCTGTGATGAGCTGCAGGTTTGAATACCCAGAACCATATGTTTATATGAGGGACTGAGATCCCAATGTCTTTTAAAGACTAAGAGTTAACTGATGAAAACAGTACATGTTTCTTTATAGCATTTGTCTTAATAAGTTATGTTTGAAAACTTGACTGATGCTAAAAGAATACGATAATGTACTTAATTAATCAAGTGAAAGCTATTCATGTAGTGCTCTAACCATAGATCCATCATCGTCAGTAGCTGGTGATGGTGAAATGAGTTTTCTTATGAGATTTCCTGGAGTTCGCATATTCTTGAATATGTGGGGGTTGATGGGCGAAAATATCCTTATGTCCTAATGTGGGAATTTATGGAAGGTAAACATTAAACCTCTCAATCCTTCACTGTATGTTTTGAGATGGATGTATCACTAATCTCCCGATGATGTTAATGTCGGATCGATGGAGGTAAACATGAAATATCTCAATCGCGAAGAGAGTGCAGCCACCACTGTAGCTCTATAGTGAGTTGCCACTATACACTGGCAAGCTATGTAAGCAGAGACACAAGATGTCCTGCATGTAATATCGCACTGACTGAGATGTGGGAAGTCATGGAATCTGGCTCTTCCATTGATTTTGTATGGTATCGATTTTTACTTCGTAGTGATCGGTTGGAGTATGAGCGGTATACCTCATCTCCTTAGAGCTTAAGAATGTTTGAAAAATATAATCAACCGTGTAGTGTATTTGCATAAGATTGAAATACGAGAACCACTGGTTGATGTTATCCTGCTTAGCATTTTCTTGATACATAAATGTTATTTATGTTCTTTAATTCTTTATTAAATAAGAAACATGCTGCCCTGTCAAGTTATAACTGAAATACTTGAATAGGAATGTTGCTCTAATCTGCATAGATACTGATTTTCCTGCCAATGAAATATATTATCCCACTGTTCAGTTTATTTCTATTAAACTGCAATAATAATGTTTACAGAAGAGAGCTATATCTCTCGCTGGGGAAATTTTATAATTGTCTCACCCCTGTGGGATTCAACATTTTTAGGTAGACACAGACAAAGAGGCAGAACCTCTGTAGCAGAGGAAGAGCAGCAGTAGCAACATCAAGGACAACAATAACATCCCAGGTGGGGATACTGGATGTCAAGCTTTGTACATAAAGTCCTATGTGTCATCTTTGTACTCTCAGGTCCTAGGAGTCAGTAGATAGTGTTTTATAATCGATCTGAGATTTTGGTTCGATGCATCGATGTTTATGTTACTTGTGTTGTTTAGCAAAGTAATGATGTTTATATACTCCTCGAGAAGAGATGATACAATGAATGTACAATTTGGACCAGTATGTAAATATACTATTGTGGTTTGTGTTTTAAAGAATCTTTGGTAATGGATCTTTTTATAAAAGGCTTTAATTTTTAGTGATTTTCAGTAATTCCACTGCTAACAAAATGCTTCCGCATTAGTTAATCATGTTAGATGAGTTAATAATGTTTTCCTCAATGGTGTATCACAAGAAACATACCTTCGTCATGGGAAAAGAGTTCAATTGCTCCTTTCGACTGTCAGTTTCTGACCATCCGTCCACGCAGTTGCGATGGATGGCACTTCTTGCCTAGAATCTGTACTATTGTCGAGTGTCGGTGATAGTGCTCCATATCCTCCATGATCGGTTCAGTAAATCATGTCTAGTTTCACCGATCCCCCTCTCTACATAAAGGGATCTTTGGGTCACTGGCCACAGCATCTCTGATCTTTGGTGGGGGGCCAGCTACAGACCGTACCCAAGCACCCACCACCGTGACATCCGTTTCTAGTGAGAACCACCCCTCATTGCTGGTAGAAGTAGGAGGGGGTCGATTGGCCCTGCCCTCCATGAAGCGCTCGACCTAGAGAGAAGTCAGAGCTTCGTAGACAGAGTTTTTTAACCTTAATATATTAAGTGATATAATAAATAATCTTAGAATCAGGGAAGTACAAACATATTTGTAAAATACACATCTTGATTAGGTAATAGGTCAAGTTCCATCTTGTTTGGACTTCATTTGACCTTTCAAACAAATAGGTAAGAAAACATGCTTTTGATACCTAAAAATACATATCATTCAGTCGATATTATAATTTCCTAAATTATTGTGTTTCATTTACGTTATGCATGTTTGTTTGTTTTCTTTGTTTAAACCACATATTCAATTGATATGTTTTAATCACCCATTTTTATGATGGACTTGAGTATATTGTATGATGATTAACCATCTCCTTTTTCCATTTCTTTCTTACAGTAGTCATCACAATTCAACAATTTCTATCCTCGACTTTGTTCCCTATTCTTACCTCTTACAATGATTCTTCCTCCCTCACCTTCCTTGTATATTTCTTAATCAAATGACCCCTATATTTCTTTTTCCTATCCATTTCATTTCTATTCCATGCCTTAAAATCTATAAGTACCATTCCCTAAACCTTCATCTAACCTTAAATAATTAATGCCAAACATCCCCTTTGGCATCTCACAATTTTGACAATCCCTTCCAAATCCGCTTTGTCTCTGGTTGGAAACTTAATTTCATCGACATAAGTTTGCACACTAAGAAGGTCATAGAAGGGGTGGAGTATTGGTAACCCTACCGAGATTCCCACATCCCTTGCTTGCCTCAACTTGAGGTAAATGGCAACATAGACTATTACCTTCATTGTTTATGTCTCTTTAATATATCATGAGTTTTTCACATTACAACTTTGTTCACCCTATATGCATATTCATGTGGTTTTTGTGAGGGCATTGGGAGTATGCATTTTTGCTTTCTTGAATTCCTGACTGGTCTTCAAGCTTTTACTCTAGCCATTTAATATAATTTTTGTTACTCCCACTTCTAATTTTTCATGACCCTTTCTTGGGGATCTCTAGTTATAAGAAGGATCTTAAGAATTGGATAAAATTTCTCATTTCCATTACTTTATACTAAAAAGTAAAGTATTGATCTCAAGCTTAACCATTTTGTTCTCTTTGATATAGAAAGAACAAAACCTCAACTGCTTCTCCCATTCTATCCTCGACATGATTTGATTCTATTATGTACTAAATAGACATTGTGGTCTCTTACTCTATTTTATTTCATCTAGATGTTAGGGTTTTACTTGGTCAACTTTACTGAATTTTCATATTATGCATCTAGGTTATGATGCATGATGCAAGGACATCAATGTCTTATCATGTTAGTTTTTTATTTATAAATGTACTATATGATATTAAGTCATAAAACTCACAACATTTTGTGAATATCATAAATTTGTAAACAAATAGTCATTCAAATCAGAAAAAATGTCATCTACCAAACTATATAATTTTCATAGACTAAGCCCACTACAATATTGAGGTTGATTTCAAGGTTTTGATAAATACATATAATTATTCATTTTGATGTTTAGTTGAATGATAGATGGAAGAACTCTCATTTGGACATACAGTTTGGTTCATATCTTGGGATATAATATCTATGGTGCATTGTATTTTTTTTATTCATATTGAGCAATTGATCAATATTCCCTTTCATTTGATCTAGTTGAGACATATTGCTTGAATATTCATTGTTCATATCCATATGACCTAGTTAGATCCAATAATCTTTAATATGATCTAAATATATTTCTTGGACTTTTGGGATTGCAAATTGAACTTTAATGATTGTATCATATTGATCTTGTCTTGGTTTCTATCCTTTTCTCAAAATTGTAATATTCTGGATATAATTATGTAGTAGAAATCCTATTTTCCATGTGATGGTCATACTATTAGTTCTTGCATCTTGATTGGAAATTGAATTATTGATCCACATTTGTGGTATAACCATAATTTGGATTATTTTGTGATGAATTGAATAAGCATAATCTTGACTTCCTATTATTGCATGCAATTATAATGACTTACATAATCTAATCTACTATACAACCTTAGGTTGTGATACCTATTGTGAGTATATTTTGTCTATAATAAATTTAGTGTTGATATCTATTCTTGAGTAATTTGATGGTGCCACCCATTTTTTTCAATGAATATTGTTGGAAGGTGGTGATGCCTATTCAATCAATTGGGTGGTGATGCATGTTCTCAGCCAGCTAAGTGGTGATTCTCATTACTCCAAGAAGGAATTTCGAATTTAGTAGGGATTTCTTTTCTTGGGTGATTGTGTGATGATTTTTTAATCTTTTATTTATGAGTTGAGGGGATGATCCCTCATTTATTTATTTTGGGAGGTCATGCCCATTTTTTTGAGGTAGTGATACCTTAGTCTTTGATGTTGGGTGGTGATGTCCATTAGTTTCATATGATGATGCCATTAAATTGGTTGTTTATTCTATTATAATTTTTGGTACAAATCTACATGTCTTTCATAATTTTAAATTATATTGTGATTAAAGGCAAGATATGACTTCATTTATAAAACATTAAATGTCATCTTTCTGAACAATTTCTTTGATATACATCTGGATACTACGTTCTCTCTCAATGAAAGCCTTATTATCTTATTGTCATCCCTTTAACTTATTTTTATCCAATTTACTATTTAGATGTACATACTATTAAGTTTTAGTGGATGATTACACAACCAAAATATACAACTCTACCACAAATACCCATGATCGTGGATCCATTACAGAAAAAATTCTCAGTTAAACTTAAAAACAACTAGGGATAATAGTCATACCTTAGAATGCACTTGTCATCACACAACAAGACACATTGAGTTATTGATTGTTGATCTACTGAACTCTAACATGCAGCAAGTGTTATAGCAACATCGTTGGGTTTGTATAATAAACAATGGAGAATCAACTTATCTTATCCTTATTGAAGACAATTCTCTAGAATCCACACATGTGTAAGAAGTGAAACTTCCCAAATTTCGAATTTTTTACCCAACAATGTACAAAATGATCAACACATCTCATTCTACTAGACACCATAGCTAAATTTGATTCAAGGGCATAGTCATACTTTGAACCCTATATTAGGTAGAATCAAGAGAAATATTAGCTCCCAAAACCATTATAAGGAGTGAAGGGGTGGTTGTTATAAAAATGAAGGACAACAAATGATAGTTTAGATCCAGTCTCAAGTATGTGATGAGTGATTAGTAAGGATGAAGATCAAGTGATCAAATGATACCATGAAATATTGTGATAAGAAACTCATTCATATACTTGATTAATTAATTCAATTTCTTAGTATATGTTTATGTCACAAGATATTACATACGATGATCAAAAATCGATATCATACATACTACGATATACTTTCATGTTCTTATGTCTCTTGATAATTCTAGATTCCACAACCCATACTTACTTGAGATGATCTTATTGTTGGGTTTTATGGCCTCAGAGTAGGCTGCGGAAACAAAAATTTTACTAGCCATTAACCCATAACAGGAGATCACATCAACAACTATGTAATGAGAAGGATGGTTTTAGCGAGATATACCTGGTCCTGGGGCTTGCCCAGCAACAATACCTCACAAGCGTGTGTGGTCTTCAACGCCATGTCTTGGATGGTGTTTGTATAGCTCCTGGTCTTCACCATCAAATTTGGCCTACACCACGGACTGCGGCTGACGTGTCCTCTTGAGCAGAAGACATCTCCCGTTTTTGTAGATAGTCTACACGGACCACCTATAACTCCTACTGTTCTAGAAGAATTGGCAGGAAGGAGACGACCCTCCTATTGGTGTACTAGCACCAACCTACTCTCCCGAACTCAGACTGCTTTTCTGCAGTTGTCTTTTCCTCGCTATGCCTCCTTAGTCGGGTAGCACTTGCTCGGGCTCTCTTTGTTACCAGAACTATGACATCTCGCCATCACCAAGACAACGAGACACCACACAAAAATGTGTGGAACCATCATAAACACTATATTACCAAAAACACGGGTTAATTAAACTGATTGCAAAAGCAGATAATAAAGAAATTGTTGCATCTAGATCATTATCCTGCAAGGAAATACGTTATATAAACATACATGAATCTTGATACGTGTCCATAGTTCATAGGATCTGGCTATTACATAGGCACAAAGAGTTCACCACCTGTTTATATACAGAACAAGTCATACTAGGCCAATAGCAAGATAAACAAAGATACATCAGCTATACATCATGAAACGTCGTCAAAACACCTCCAAGGACCTGAGAGTACAGGGATGACTCTAGAACTCTACTACAAAACAACCAAAACAGCAGCATATCCATCGCTTGCCTCCTACTATTCTTCTTGCTGCTCGGCCGCAACCTCACGACCACCACCTCATCTAGCATGATCACCTAAAAAGGTTGTAAACCAGCGGGGTGAGACACACAGTCCCAGCGAGAAACATAACTCCCCGCCGAACTATAAAACTTCAGGAAATCTAGAACATGTAAAGCAGATAACTATTATAAGCAGTTCATGTATGCAACATACTGAATAGAACTTATTTTTATTGACAAACATACCAAGATATCCGGGAGGCATATAACCAGATATTTCTTTATGGAACATGATTGACAAGACAAGCTTTATAAGAACTTATCACAAAATATGAGGAATGTACAAATAACTGCAAGATATAACTAGAGCAACTGTACAAGCAAGACTTCAACCAATGTTCCGTGTTTTACCCTAAGAAGTATATACTATTTGACTAGATTACAATTTATTATGCCCTGAGGAAGTGAGTCGTACCGCTCAAATCCAACCTTCGGCTGCAAAGTCCAAAATCGGTGCCATACAAGGTCAATGGATGAGCCGGACTCCATGACCTCACCTCTTCGTGGTCAGTGCATGATAACCAAAGTAGGACTGCAATCTCTTGCTTGAGTGGCCTCAGCCACAGGGTTAGCTCACGCAGTCTACCCTTTTTATCTAGCTCGCCTTGGTATAGGTCTCGGCACTAGTATATTTGAGCCACGGGCCAGTTCACCATGCTCCCTGAGCCATGAACACATTCATGCTCCATCACACTGAGCCATGGGCATGTTCACCATGCTCTTATACATGTCTTGAGTCCACAAATGCGGTTGCACTCTAATCCTCCTATTTTCAGCTAGGAGAAACCCTACATATTCAACAATATGCACTCCAGGTAATCCCACAGGATAAACCTATTTCACCATCACCAGCTACTGACGATGATGGATCTATGGCCAGGACAAAACTACATGAAATTTTCCACTGTAATTAATTAGTATATTTTAGGTGGATTGTTGAGGCAACCAGGTTATAAAACATAAACAACATTGTGTCACACTATAACTGCCATTATCATATTACCATGGGATCTCAATCCCTCATCACATAATGCCACTGCCTCTCAAGGCCTTCATCATCATTCATCATCATCATGGGATAACAATCCCTCATGTCATCACCAGAGGTTAATACCTCAAATAGGCACTCAACCTTTATTAGGTCACCAAACCTTTCACATCATACTGGTGATACATGTCATCTCATCAACATGGAGTATCATTATTCAGTGTTATACCAAACACATACACCTCATAGCTCTTACCTGGCTATGAATTCAATTTATAACACTTGCATGGTTAGTATGTATATTAAGAGAGATAACTTGATCACCAAACATAGATCTTTAGAGAACACGTGCCATTAAGATTTTAGATGCATAAGATTGGAACAACATATTATATTAATATTACAAAACTGTGAGCATCCACCATGCCCTATCTCTCATGACATCATGAACACAACCATCCCTAAGGATACATCCTATTATCTCACTTAACATCAACCTTAGGTAACAAACATGTCACTGGTCACAACCTATATAGGGTTCCCGGTCTAGGCGCATCCCTCACCAAAGGTGTCGCCTACCCTCACTAAAGGTGTGGCGGGTAGCACTATCCCTCACCCAAGGGATATCGGGTAGGGTCACGTCCCTCACCAACAGGTATCGGCCACAAGCATAAACTGCACACATGCACAAGGATGGTATCGGGCAGACTAGAACCAAAGGTGTGTCATGCAGCCATGAACCAAGAGGATATCGGGCATCCAGGTATAAGAGTGTATCGGGCAGCACCTCCACCCTATCGGCCAAGACACTCTATCGCCCAAGCTAGGGTTAGGGTTGCCATACCGAGCAACCATCAAGATTGTGATGCCCAAAGCCCTATCGCCCAAGGCACACTACTGCCACCATCAAACAACACCATGGCACCCAAGGTAGCCTATCATTCAAACTAGGGATGTCTACCAAGCATATCGACCAAAGGCATAACGCCCAACAACACCTTCTAAGGCAAAGGTCCATATCAGTCAAAGGCATAACACCCAACAACATCATCTTAGGTAGAGGTTCATATCGGTCATAAAGGTCATCAGAACACCACTTAGCATATCGCCCAAGACTCATCCCTAGAAGAGGGATATCGGGAAGAACACATCAAAGGGGGTATTGTGCAAGGGTTCAAAGACCATGACGGGTTGATCATCTTCAACCTCAAGACTACCACCAAGAAGCCCTAAGAGTTTAAGAGAGAGTTGGATCACCTCTCAAAACAATTAAGTGAGAGAGCGGTTTTGCACAACTTCCATCATCTATCGGGCAATAAGGAGGTCCATCACCATATCGGCCAACCAACCCAAAGCTCCACTCACCATTGGATTTGGAGACCCTAAGCTCACCTCTCAACAACTAAGTGAGAGGGGTTTGCCCAAGGAACTCCATATCCATGGTTCGGCCAACCCAAGGCAACCCAAGATAACTATCTCCACAAAGTCTAGGGTACATCTAAAGCAACCTTATAACAATTAAAGCAAGAAACATAGCTAAAAGATAACATGGCTGATCAAGATAGCACATATAGCATGCAACATGAAAAAGAAGTAGTATAGCTAGGGTTAGGAGTTATGTAACCCGCCTCAAGCTCTAAAGCTCCAAGCTCCTAGTACCAAGCTCCAAGGCACCACCTTTGGCCAACACAAAGAAGAGAAACATGTAACCACCATGGCCGAAGAAGAAGGATGAAGAAGAAGAAGAAGAAGAAGGTGCCAAGGGAAAAAGGGAGATACCTACCATAAGAGCAAGGAGTGTCGCCCAACACTCCAGCTATATCGGACACCTCAAGCTCCTTACTTCTCCTAGCTCAACCACCAAAGGAAAGGGAAGCAGCTAAAGGATCCAAAGATCTTAGCAAGTAAAGGAGGGGTTCGTTCATATACTAAGGGGTGAAGGGGAAGAGAAAGGCAAGGTGGCACCCACCCCTAGCACACTTGTCCAAGGATTGTGCCACATGCTAGCACCCCAAATCACTTGTCCACGACTTGCCACCCACTTATCAAAGCAGCTGCCACTTGTCCAAAGATGGTGACACAAACGAGGCTAGGAGGAGGATGTGTGTTGCCCAAGATGGCAACCCCACTCACCTTGGCTGATACAGCCCCTTGCCTGATACAAAAACACCACCCTGGCTGATACACCAAGGTACTGCCCGATACCAGGCCTCAACAAGACAAAAACAAAGCCCAACAAGGCTCAACAAAGCCCAAAGCTACTCAGACAACGAGCCCAACCCATCCTCTCAACCCTAGAGGGTGCAAGGAGAGAGAGAAGACATCTCTCAAGGTGACAAATTTGCACACCAACCCTAAAACTTGGGTAATTTGCAAGTTGCACCTCAACCTCTCAACAAAGCACAAACAAGCCCTAATCACAACTTCAGGTGATTAGCAAGCATCTAAGCACAAGGTTTAGGCAAAGCAACCAGGGTAATCCCAAAATGAAGGTCAGGGTCCTTACAAGCCATAAACCCATACAAAGGGATTTTGTCCCTGAAATCCGAAGAGAAAAGTGAGGGATACTTCCCCCTCATCTCTTCCTCAAGCTCCCATGTGGCTTCCTTAATGCCACGATGATGCCAAAGAACCTTCACAAGCACCAGGTCCTTCCTTTTCAACTTCTTCACTCTTCTGTCAAGAATCGTCATTGGACCTTCCTCGTAGGTCACATCTTCATCAAGCTCAACCTCAACCGGTTGTATCACTATCTTTGTGTCTGGATGACTTTTCTTCAGCATACTGACATGGAACATTGGATGTAACATGTGCAACTTAGGCAGTAGTTCTATCTTGCAAGCTACCTTGCCAACACGTGCTATTACCGGATATGGCCCCATATACCTGGGTACCAGCTTGCCTTTTTGGCCAAACCTCAGCACACCTTTCCATGGTGAGACCTTGAGATACACCTTGTCTCCCACCTGGAACTCTAGAGGTCGTCGGTGATTATCTGCATATGACTTCTGTCTAACCTATGCCACTTTCAACTATTGCTATATCACTTTGTCTTCTCTGTTGTCTGATGTACTAACTCAGGACCCAAAAGCTGATACTCACCAGACTCATACCAACATAGAGGAGATCTGCACTTCCTACCATATAAAGCTTCATAAAGTGCCATGTCGATACTCCGTTGGTAACTATTGCTGTAGGTGAACTCTATCAAACTGAGATGCACATCCCAACTGCCTAGGAACTGTAAAACACAAGCTCGGAGAAGATCCTCCAAAGTTTGAATAGTCCTTTCAGATTGTCCATCTGTCTGTAGGTGGAAAGTGGTACTGAACCTCAACTGTGTTCCCAATGCTTTGTGCAACTGTTCCCAAAAACAACTTATGAACTGGGGACCTCTATCAAAGACTATCGTTGTGGGCACACCGTGCAAACGCACTATCTCATCCACATACACCTGAGTAAGCTTTTCTGCTATATATGTTGTTTTCACGGGTATGAAATGAGCAGACTTTATCAACCTGTCCACTATCACCCAAATGGAATCATGATTCCTAGTTGTCCTTGGCAGATCAACTACGAAATCCATGGTTATATGATCCCATTTGCACTGTGGTATCGGCATGGGTTGCAACATACCTGCTGGTTTCTGATGCTCAGCCTTAACCTCCTGACATACCACACACCTAGCCACAAACTCGGCTACGTATCTCTTCAAGTCGGGCCACTAATATAGGTCCTTTAGATTATGATACATCTTGGTGATACCTGGATGCATAGCATACATTGAAGTGTGCGCTTCCTCAAGCACTAAATTCCTTAGATCATCAACATCGGGGACCACCATCCTGTTATGATAACAAACTAGTCCATCCTCAGACTCATGGAAGCCATCTCGCTTCTCGTTGCAAACTCTGATCTAATCAACTGAACTGTAGCATTTGCCTGTTTTTCTTCTTTGATCTGCTGCCTCAATGTAGGATTCACTTGTATTTGTGCCAACAATCCTGCCAATAAGGATACCTCCAACTGTACATTCATCTGCCGTAAAGAGATGAACATATCCCCCCTATGGCATATCAAAGAACTCAACTGTGCCTTCTTCGTAGAAAGAGAAGAAGACTTCCTGTTAAGCGCATCAACTACTACGTTCACCTTACCAGGATGATACTCAATGGTGCAATCATAATCACTTATCAGCTCCATCCAGCGACGCTGTCGCATGTTCAGCTCACTTTGCGAGAAGCTATACTTCAGGTTTTTATGATCTGTAAAGATCTGACACACCTCCCCATAAAGATAGTGTCTCCATATCTTTAACGCATGGACCACCACTGCCAGCTCCAAATCATGTGTCGGATAGCTCTCCTCATGTTTCTTAAGTTGTCGCAAAGCGAAAGAAACTACATGATCCTCCTGTATTAGCACACAACCTAAGCCTTTCTTGGAAGCATAGCAGAAAACAACATAGCCCTTCCCAGGCTCTGGCAACATCAACACTAGAGCAGTACTAGTCATCTTCTCCTTCAATCTTTGAAAAGCTTGCTGACAATGATCATCCCAAACAAAAGGTACATCCTTCCTAGTCAACTTCGTCAACGGTAATGTGATCACACTGAAGTACTTTATAAACATTCGGTAGTATCATGCTAAACCCAGAAAACTACGAACTTCAGTCGGCGTCTTCGGTTGCTCCCATTCCGCAACCGACTCCACCTTCTTGGGGTCCACTTTGACTCCTTCCACAGATATCACATGACCCAAGAAAGTCACTTCCTTCAACCATAACTCACACTTACTGAACTTGGCATACAACTCGTGTTGGCGAAGGAGAGTTAATGCTTGTCGAAGGTGTTGTTCATGTTGTTGACTGTCTCGACTATAGATCAAGATGTCATCTATAAAAACCACAACAAACTGATCCAGAAACAGGCGAAATACTTAGTTCATCAGGTCTATAAAAGCAGCAGGCACATTGGTTAGCCCGAACGGCATAACCACAAACTCAAAGTGACCATACCTTGTCCTGAAGGCTGACTTTGATATGTCCTCATCCTTGATCCTCAACTGATGATATTCGGACCGTAGATCGATCTTTGAAAACATTGTAGCACCACGCAACTGATCAAACATATCATCTATCCTCGACAAAGGATACTTGTTTTTTATCGTAACTTTGTTCAACTGCCGATAATTTATGCACAGACGCATCGATTCATCCTTCTTCTTTATGAATAGGACTGGAGCACCCCACGGAGATGTGCTCGATCTAATGAAACCTTTATCCAAAAACTCATGTAACTACTTCTTCAGCTCTGCCATCTCAGCTGGAGCCATCCTGTACGGTGTATGAGCAACTGGTTGTGTCTGTGGCACTAGATTGATCTCAAAGTCAATCTCTCGAGGTGGGGGAACACTGAGAAACTCATCGGGAAACACATCTGTGAATTCTCTAACAACAGGCACATCCTCAAGGCTAGAACCTTCTACCTTGGTATCCACAACATGAGCTAAGAACGCCTTACATCCTTTCCGCAACAACTTCTCTGCCACCATTGCTGACACTAAACACGTTGAAAGAATCTTCCTATCTCCTTGGAAGATCTACTTCTCACCATCGTCAACAAACACTGCTTGCTTGGAACCACAGTCCAACACAACCTCATACTTCTCTAGGGTATACATCCTAAGGATCACATTGAATCTATGCATGTCAAGTGGTATAAGATCCACTTGTATCTTGCGTCCCGAGAAAGATAGAACACAAGATGGACACACTTCTCGAAGCAATGCGGGTCCAACAAGAGGGGTTTCTAATAACATGCTATCTTTCTTACATCTAACGGGTAAAAGATAGCTATCAAGCATACTATGTGCGATAAAATAGTGCGTAGCACCCGGGTCAACCAGAACAGATATAAAGCAAGAAGAAGACAAATCAGAATGAAATAACTCCATCTGACCTGCCACCACTCACGGGTTGAATATCGCCTCTGGCTGACTCATATCATAGAATCGAGTCGTTGCTTACTATCGTCCACGTCCTCTACTTCCTTGAGCAGATGATCCTACTTGTGACGCTTGACTGCGTCCTCACCCTCTGTTATCACTGGGCTGCTGTCTATCTGACCCCTGTTGATTATGCCTCGACTGCTGCGTCACTTTGACATCTCTCCTTAGGTAATTTGACTTCAAATGCCTGGTCTGTCCATAGAGATAGCATGCCCTGTCTTCAAACTGCAGCCTAGATGGCCCTATCACTACCACTGAAGCTTTATTGTGGGCTATGGATGGCGAAAATCCATGCTCTCTTCCTTTACTCAGAGACCACTGTAATGGTGCACTGGAACTCTGCATCGCAGATGGTGTTGAAAACCTTGGCTTCTTAAAGCCATCAAACCTCTGCCTCTAGAACTGAGCAGGCTTTTTCTTGGACATGGTTTCTCTCTTCTCCTTGACTAATCGTTCGATCCTTCGGACAGACTCCACAAATGTGGCAAACCGCTCCTGGTTCTCTAAAGCAACAGCATGTGTTGTCAGCTCAGCACTCAAACCCTTCTCAAACCGCCTAATTCTCTCATCATCTATCGCCGCCATGTGAGGGTAAAACCTCAGAAGGTCCATAAACTTAGCTTCATACTCAGTGATGCTTATCGATCCTTGGCACAAATGCTCAAATTGGTTGATCTTCTCATCCATGTAGGTCTTGGGGAAGTATCAACTCATGAACTCCTGGCGAAAGATGTCCCAACCTATCACCTCTCCAGGCTGCTTCTCCTCCTCAATGGCCCATCAGTAGCCAGCACTACCCTTTAGAAGGTAGACAGCATGCTTGACTTTGTCTACTTCAGGGATGTCAAGGATCTGGAAGGCCTTCTCAAGACTTGTCAGCCACATATTTGCATCCGCTGGATCAGCCGTTCCTGCATAATCCGAAGCTCCGACTCGGCGAAGCCGCTTGAAGGTCTTCCCAATACCTGTAGATTCACCATGGGGAGCCTGTGCTCTTGGCAGAGGCACCGGCAATCTTTCCACCATGAGATTCATTATAGCCACTAGCTGCCCCATAAGATGTTTATAGGTAGGGTTTTCAAGAATGGCTGGGTCAATTTGGGGGACCTCAGGCACCCGATCTTCATGTGCTTGCACTCATGCTCCATCAACAGATGCAACATCACTGCTCTCGACAACATGTTCTTCATGGTTTCCAGACATCTTTAACCTTTATCTTCCACTGAGGGCAGAAGGTTATGGTAAGAAAATCTAGAAAACTCACAAGAACGGACACAAACCCAGTCCTAGATCCTCGTAGACTCGGCAAACCTAGAGCTCTGATACCAAAACTTAATTGTGACATCCTGCCATCACCAAGACAATGAGACGCCACGTGAAAACATGCAGAACTGTCATAAACACTATATTACCAAAAACACAGGTTAATTAAAATTGATTGTGAAAGTAGATAATAAAGAAACGGTTGCATCCAGATCCTTATCCTGTAAGGAAACATGTTATATAAACATACATGAACCTTGATACATGTCCATAGTTCATAGGATCCAGCTGTTACATAGGCACAAAGAGTTCACCACATGTTTATATACAAAACAGGCCATACCATGCCAACATCAGGATAAACAAAGCTACATCAGCTATACATCATGAAACGTCGTCAAAACACCTCCAAAGACCTGAGAGTATAGGGATGACTCTAGGACTCTACTATAAAACAACCAAAACAACAGCGTATACATTGTTTGCCTCCTACTGTTCTTCTTATTGCTCGACCGCAACCTCACGACCACCACCTCATCTAGCACGATCACCTAAAAAGGTTGTAAACCAGTAGGGTGAGATACACAGTCCCAGCGAGAAACATAACTCCCCGCCGAACTATAAAACTTCAGGAAAGCTAGAACACGTAAAGTATATACTTATTATAAGTAGTTCATGTATGCAACATACTGAATAGAACTTATTTTTATTGACAAACATACCAAGATATCCGGGAGGCATATAACCAGATATTTCTTTATGGAACATGATTGACAAGACAAGCTTTATAAGAACTTATCACAAAATATGAGGAATGTACAAATAACTGCAAGATATAACTAGAGCAACTGTACAAGCAAGACTTCAACCAATGTTCCGTGTTTTACCCTAAGAAGTATATACTATTTGACTAGATTACAATTTATTATGCCCTGAGGAAGTGAGTCGTACCGCTCAAATCCAACCTTCGGCTGCAAAGTCCAAAATCGGTGCCATACAAGGTCAATGGATGAGCCGGACTCCATGACCTCACCTCTTCGTGGTCAGTGCATGATAACCAAAGTAGGATCGCAATCTCTTGCTTGAGTGGCCTCAGCCACAGGGTTAGCTCACGCAGTCTACCCTTTTTATCTAGCTCTCCTTGGTATAGGTCTCGGCACTAGTATATTTGAGCCACGGGCCAGTTCACCATGCTCCCTGAGCCATGAACACATTCATGCTCCATCACACTGAGCCATGGGCATGTTCACCATGCTCTTATACATGTCTTGAGTCCACAAATGCGGTTGCACTCTAATCCTCCTATTTTCAGCTAGGAGAAACCCTACATATTCAACAATATGCACTCCAGGTAATCCCACAGGATAAACCTATTTCACCATCACCATCTACTGACGATGATGGATCTATGGCCAGGACAAAACTACATGAAATTTTCCACTGTAATTAATTAGTATATTTTAGGTGGATTGTTGAGGCAACCAGGTTATAAAACATAAACAACATTGTGTCACACTATAACTGCCATTATCATATTACCATGGGATCTCAATCCCTCATCACATAATGCCACTGCCTCTCAAGGCCTTCATCATCATTCATCATCATCATGGGATAACAATCCCTCATGTCATCACCAGAGGTTAATACCTCAAATAGGCACTCAACCTTTATTAGGTCACCAAACCTTTCACATCATACTGGTGATACATGTCATCTCATCAACAAGGAGTATCATTATTCAGTGTTATACCAAACACATACACCTCATAGCTCTTACCTGGCTATGAATTCAATTTATAACACTTGCATGGTTAGTATGTATATTAAGAGAGATAACTTGATCACCAAACATAGATCTTTAGAGAACACGTGCCATTAAGATTTTAGATGCATAAGATTGGAACAACATATTATATTAATATTACAAAACTGTGAGCATCCACCATGCCCTATCTCTCATGACATCATGAACACAACCATCCCTAAGGATACATCCTATTATCTCACTTAACATCAACCTTAGGTAACAAACATGTCACTGGTCACAACCTATCTAGGGTTCCCAGGCTAGGCGCATCCCTCACCAAAGGTGTCGCCTACCCTCACTAAAGGTGTGGCGGGTAGCACTATCCCTCACCCAAAGGATATCAGGTAGGGTCACGTCCCTCACCAACAAGTATCGGCCACAAGCATAAACTGCACACATGCACAAGGATGGTACCGGGCAGACTAGAACCAAAGGTGTGTCATGCAGCCATGAACCAATAGGATATCGGGCATCCAGGTATAAGAGTGTATCGGGCAACACCTCCACCCTATCGGCCAACACACTCTATCACCCAAGCTAGGGTTAGGGTTTACATACCGAGCAACCATCAAGACCGTGATGCCCAAAGCCCTATCACCCTAGGCACACTACTGCCACCATCAAATGACACCACGACGCCCAAGGTAGCATATTGTTCAAACTAGGGATGTCTACCAAGCATATCGTCCAAAGGCATAACGCCCAACAACACCTTCTAAGGCAAAGGTCCATATCGGTCAAAGGCATAATGCCCAACAACATCATCTTGGGTAGAGGTTCATATCGGTCAGAAGGGTCATCAGAACACCACTTAGCATATCGCCCAAGACTCATCCCTAGAAGAGGAATATCGGGCAGAACACATCAAAGGGGGTATCATGTAAGGGTTCAAAGAACATGACGGGTTGGTCATCTTCAACCTTAAGACTGCCACCAAGAAGCCCTAAGAGTTGAAGAGAGAGTTGGCTCACCTCTCAAGACAATTAAGTGAGAGAGGGGTTTTGCACAACTTCCATCATCTATCAGGCAACAAGGAGGTCCATCACCATATCGACCGACCAACCAAAAGCTCCACTCACCATTGGATTTGGAGACCCTAAGCTCACCTCTCAACAACTAAGTGAGAGAGGGGTTTTACCCAAGGAACTCCATATCCATGGTTCGGCCAACCCAAGGCAACCCAAGATAACCATCTCCACAAAGTCTAGGGTACATCTAAAGCAACCTTATAACCATTAAAGCAAGAAACATAGCTAATATACGACATGGTCGATCAAGATTGCACATATAGCATGCAACATGAAAAAGAAGTAGTATAGCTAGGGTTAGGAGTTATGTAACCCGCCTCAAGCTCTAAATCTCCAAGCTCCTAGCACCAAGCTCCAAGCTCCAAGGCACCACCTTCAGCCAACACAAAGAAGAGCAACATGTAACCACCATGGCTGAAGAACAAGGAAGAAGAAGAAGAAGAAGAAGAAGAAGAAGAAGATGCCAAGGAAAAAGGGGAGATACCTACCACAAGAGCAAGGTGTGTCGCCCAACACTCTAGCTATATCGGCCACCTCAAGCTCCTTGCTTCTCCTAGCTCAGCCACCAAAGGAAAGGGAAGTAGCTAAAGGATCCAAAGAGCTTAGCAAGCAAAGGAGGGGTTCATTCATATACTAAGGGGTGAAGGGGAAGAGCAAGCAAGGTGGCAGTCGCCCCTAGCACACTTGTCCAAGGATTGTGCCACATGCTAGCACCTCAAACCACTTGTCCACGACTTGCCACCCACTTGTCAAAGTAGCTGCCACTTGTCCAAAGATGGTGACACAAACGAGGCTAGGATGAGGATGTGTGTCACCTAAGATGGCAACCCCACTCACCTTGGTCGATACAGACCCTTGCCAGACACAACAACACCACTCTGGCCGATACATCAAGGTATTGCCCAATACCAGGCCTCAACAAGACAAAAACAAAGCCCAAAAAGGCTCAACAAGGCCCAAATCTACTCAGGCAATGAGCCCAACCCATCCTCTCAACCCTAGAGGGTGCAAGGAGAGAGAAGACATCTCTCAAGGTGACAAACTTGCACACCAACCCTAAAACTTGGGTAATTTGCAAGTTGCACCTCAACCTCTCAACAAAGCACAAACAAGCCCTAATCACAACTTCAGGTGATTAGCAAGCATCTAAGCACAAGGTTTAGGCAAAGCAACCAGGGTAAGCCCAAAACAAAGGTCAATGTCCTTACAAGAACCAAAGAGGACAATAACTTTGCAGAGTGATGCATGGGTTTTGAGCCACTTTTATAGGCTTATTTTATATCTGTTTTATGCACATATTTGTCATTTTCTTGATTATATTTGCATAATTCACTATAGTTGGCCTTTAAACTCTATTTGCATCAAGTTATACTTATTTTATCATATTTATATGATTTTATATAATCCCCAGACTTATACACATGTTTTGGCACTTTTTCATGTACTTTTGCATTGTCCAGAGTCGATACCATCGACCCTGGTGTTGATAGTATCGACATTTCATCAGGAATCAACCTTGTAACGTGATTTTGGAAAGAAATATCAACATCATGGCCGATACCATCGACCTGGGTGTCGATGGTAAGCGTCGGGATCTGGTGATTTTTTGCACTAAAACGGAGCGTTTTAATCTGACAGTGGAGCTTTTTCACTGTCGTAAAGTGGTCCTATGACCTAAGAAGAGCACGACCAGCCCTAAGGGGGATCGCATATCGTGTCACATGACATCCAAGAAGGGGAGAGAGGAGACAAGAGCCAAAGGCTGTCAACCGGGCGATCTGGGCACCTCCGACGGGCGATTTTGTTGCCAAAAGACTACAAAACGCACGTTTCTCGAGGTGGATCTCCAAGAACACCTTCGTATCAGGGGTTACACAAATTTTCTCCATGTTTCCCACATTTTTCTTCTCTACTCCTATGTGTTCTCCATTATCAATCATGCGGGGCTAATCCCCTCTATCTTTAGGACCGGGAGTAGCCCTGGTGATCGTTGTATGATACGTTTTGCATAATTTATCATAATTTGTCTCTTAAATTTATGGTATGATGTTGTTTTCTCCATTATGTCATTATGATTGATCGCCCTAATGATAATCTAATGCCTTTAATTACTTTGAAAGAAGAATTAAGAGTTGAAAAGAGACGATCATCACATTAACTAATAAATCCTTTGAACAAGGCGATGTACAGTTAATGGTGGAAACCCAGAGTTTGGTCTTCGTGTACCTAGTTTAGGGTATAGGTTACTACTACCGTGGAACCAACCTAGATTTAGGTAGTGAATTGCATCATAAAAGTGAGAAATTCTGAATACAGGCCACTACCCGGAATGAGAGACGAATTAGGATAATTGTGCAGGAATTAATACAACGAGAACCTGTGGTGAAACCGCAATCCTAAAGATTCTCATTTGAATTGATTAAACTAAACATTTAATCAATTGCTCTATTTTCTTTTATTTTTCTTTTCTTTTTCAATCAACTCTCAAATCATTTTAATCGGTCTACCTGATTGCAAGTAGTTAGTAGTAGTCTACCAATAATTACGTTTCCCTGAGTTCGACTCGGGCCTCATAAAGGCCTATATTACTCTGACACGTGCACTTGCATTCTACGCACGGTAAATTCGTGTCAAGTTTTTGGCGCTGTTGCCGAGGAAATGGGAATTGTTGGCACTACGAGTGCTATAAGCGGCCACTCTAGGCTACTTTTTCTTTTAGTTACATTTTTTAATTCTTGCAATTGATTGTCTATTTTTCAGAAATCTATATTCTTCTAGCACTGTACTTAATTAAATATATCATTTTGTAGGTACCAGTGCATGGTGAGCACGCGTAGCACAGACTATGTACAGTCATTACCAGAGGTCCCATCTTCAGGATCAGACGACGAGGAGCACTACATTCAGAATCAATATGAGAGAGTAAATTCAGATTCTGAACAAGAAGATATGGCTGAAGAAAAGATGATATGGGAAAAGATCAAGGCATCTTCTTCCTCCGTATCAAAAGGGTCGATCAAGAGGTAGGCAATCAACATCCCGACTTATAAAATTTATCTAGCACTAATAAAT
The DNA here is from genome assembly GCA_963693085.1 of Alisma plantago-aquatica. NCBI lineage: Eukaryota > Viridiplantae > Streptophyta > Magnoliopsida > Alismatales > Alismataceae > Alisma > Alisma plantago-aquatica. Next base: position 625,300,523 of record OY856414.1, on the reverse strand, counting down.
CTAGTCAAATCTCAAGCATTCCATGGACTAAAGAACGAAGATCCAGTGGCCCACATAAGCACCTTCGTGGAGAATTGTGACATGATCAAGATCGATCATTTTCCACAGGAGACACTGCATTTGAAACTGTTCCCAAGTTCTCTGGCAGGAAATGCAAGGGAGTGGCTTCATAATCTGTAGGATGAGATTGTTGAGACTTGGGATCAGATGATCGAGGTTTTTTTCGAACGTTTCTTCCCACCTGAGAAGACTAATGATTTAATCAGGAAAATCCACAACTTCACTCAGAATGCAGGGGAAACTTATTCGGAAACCTGAGAAAGATTTCAGATAATGCTGAGAAGATGCCCTCATCATGGGTTAGATAAGGAAAAATAGGTGAAGATTTTCTATTTCGCGCTTAATGAGCATGACAGAAGCAACTTAGATTCAGTAGGGTCAGGATTCTTTCTGAACAATACTGATACAAGGTGTTGGGAGATTCTTAAAAACATGGAAAAGAAGCAGTCTTGGGGTACCAGAGATGCACCGGAACAAGCCATAGATGTAGGGGAATCAAGGGAAATTAAATAATTAAAAGACAAAATGGATCTCATAGCCAAGAAAGTTGTAGAGAAAGAGGAAGAGTCTGATGAGGAGGCCCAAGTTAAATTCATTCAACAACAGGGTTACAGGAGCAATGATTACTCTTGGAGAAAGGATAGAAAATTCTCATGGAAGGATCCAAACAGCTTCCTACAAGACCCAGATGCAAAACCACAGCCCACTACAGAGGACAAAATCACTGAATTGCTCAGCCAAGTAGTGAAACAAAATCAAGAGTTGATGAATATGTTCGGTAAGCAGTTACAGTCCCAGGGTGAGATTTTGAATAAATTTGGGTAGACGTTGCAAATTCATGGAGCGTAGATGAGGGCACTGGAGATGACTGTGGCCCAAATTGCCAATGAAGTGGCGACCATGAAGCATCAAAATCAACAAGGACCGGCTGGTAATGCATAGGTTGCTCAAGTACATCATCAAGTGAAGTATATATTTGTGATTAAGGAGACAGATCACCGGTGGGGGAGGTCCATGAAAAGGGGAAAATGCATTTTGAAATGGAGGCTAAGCCCAGTGTGCCATACCCCCATAGCTTATATGGACTACCGAGAGGATGTCGCCCATTCAGCAAATCCCACCAAGAACCCATCACAGTCGTGCCCACACCTAGGCAAGAGGAGCAGGTGAAGGCCATACTTCACAGTGGAGCTACTACCACCAAGAAGGATGAGCAGCCACAAGCCACACCAACCATGAATGACGTTCCAAAGACTATGTCAGAGGGTGACATTGAAGCAATCTTAGGGGAGGAGACCCCAAATAGCCCATATGTGCCACCGTACAAGCACATAAAGGAGCTAAGTGTGCCATTTCCGGATAGTCGAAAGCCAAGGAAAGAGCAAAGGCACTTCAAGAAATTTCTTGAGATCTTTCGGAAGCTCCACATTAACATTCCATTGGTGGAGGCTATAGAGAAAATTCCTTCATATGGAAGATTCATGAAAGATATCATCAATAAGAAACGACGGATCAAAGATACAAATGTTGTGTGTGTTGATGAAACAGTGAGTTCTATAATCAAAGGAAGGCTGCCAAAGAAGAGGAAAGATCCAGGATGTTTCTACATCCCATGTTCCATAGGTGGCCAAAATTTTCCACAAGCACAGTGTGACTCAGGGGCAAGCATTAATCTTAAGCCACTTGCCACTTTTCAAAAGTTGGGATTGAAGAAGCCAACACAAACTTCCATGACAATTGAGTTGGTGGATGGATCCATTGTAAAGCCACAAGGTATATGTGAGGATGTGCTAGTCAAGGTCGACAAATTCATCTTCCCTGTTGACTTTATGGTCATGGACATGCATGAGCTGGAAGGAGGTGAGATGCTATTGGGAAGGTCATTCCAAGCTATGGCTGATGTAATCACTACCATTGGGCGAGGTTACTTGACACTTGGGATTGGTGATGATAGAGTTGAATTCAAATTGCCAAAGGAATCATTAGAGACATCCCTTGACAACCCAGGTTAAAGGTATCTTTATGTCAAGCCTAGGACATTAAACAAGGGTGCTTGTTGGGAGGAAACCCAACTTTAGGTTTATTTTATGTTTGGTTATGATCTTCTACGTTGATGTACTTATGTTTTGCTTAGGTTTTGATAATTTTTGTAAAAATGGTACCCTAACTCGTGTTTTGAAGTGTGCAGAATTTTAAGGTCGATACTATCGACACCCCTGTCGATAGTATCGAGTTTGGATCAATAAATGCTAAAAAAGAGTCGATACCATCGACCCTAGTGTCGATAGTATCGAGATGCCTGAAGATTTTCAGAAAAATTGGTGACAATAATGTCGATACCATCGACCTTAGTGTCGATAATATCGACACTTTTGATTTCCCAGGCTTTTAGACACATCGGTACACCAAAATTGCTGAGCCTGAGTCGATACCATCGGCCTTGGTGTCGATGGTATCGACACCTGCAGGACAGCTACATAAAATAGGCCGTAAAAGGTGTCAAAATGAGATTTTTTCGCACCATTTTTTGCAAAGCAAAGAAGGATGAAGCAAGTCACGTCTTAGAACCACTAAGACACAAAGTGGACCGCCAAAAGGAGGGAGATAGCAAGCATCACTTTGTCCACTTGAGCATCTAACCATCCTTCTGCACCACACTTCAAAGTGAATGGTACCGTTGTTCCACCTTTTAAGTCAGAATGTTGACTATGAGGCCATAGTCATATTCAAGCTTGGGGCGGTATTGGAACAACCCTCTAACTTAGTTTTTACTTACTTTTTCATGTTTCTTTTACTTTTTAAATTTTAGTTTTTTTTTCTAGAATTACCACTTCGTAGGATCAACATCTATCTAGTGTAATCTATGGAGCAATAAATGCATGGTTTCAAGTGGGAGTTTTACTCTTGGGTTGTGTGCACATGAAAAAAATGAGCATATTGAAAACTTTTTTATCTTTTTTCTTGTGATTAATTGAATTTCATAACTGAGGAAGTGCTTGGGTGAGACAGCTTCAGGACATGGGGACATGAATGACTATCTTTATTGTCCAAGGAAAAGTGATTGACAAGGATGTTTGAGCCCAAACCAACCAAACACTAATGTGATCTGAGACTAAAGTTTAAGAGAGAAATCCTTCAGTTAACCTGAACACAGGTCTTTAGAGAGGGACATATGATATTTTTGGAAGGTTCTGTCAATTAGTCTTGTGATCTGATCCACTACAATTTCATTCACACTCCACCATAAAAAATGGGAGCACATTACTGTCTTTCACTTTTTTATTGCATCTCATGTAGATAGGTCTTGCATTACAACTATTTTCATTTTTTTGCATGAAAATGGAAAAAGGGGATATATTTGTAGTTGCATTTGCATCTTTTGAGCATACAGTACACCATGTATCTTATGTTACTCTGAAAACATTAAAGGTGGTAAACTTGTTCCATACCCTTAAAAAAATGCATCAAATGTACAAGTTGTGTAAAAAGAAGGAAGCCTGAAAATAACTCATTGTCATTTATGAAAATGAGGGCTTGAGAAAAATTGAAAAAAAAAATAATTAAGAAGTAATAAAGAAGAAGAGGGAGAAAGGAACATGTTCTCACCTGAGAATTAAGAAGAATAAGCACATGGTGTAGTTTGTTAGATATTCCATCTCACCTTGAGACGGAATGATAGTGCATGCATCATTCCACCAAAAATGTAGCATTAGGACATTTTTTATTTGCATTTTGCATCATGATAGGTCATTAATTTTTGTATTGCATGATTGATTGTTATGGACTTCCATCTCTTCCATAGCCACCTATCCCATCCACCCATTTCTCTAATCAGTAGGCCACCCATGATATTCTCCTCATTCATTAATATCAGGAGATCTGCTTCCATTTAGATGGTAGCTAGGAAATGAGCAACATAGATAGGAAATCACAAGATGCATCAAGTATGGACCAAATGAGTTTATCATATTAAATGCTTTAAGTGATAGTGTTTCATTGAATGGGGGACAGACATCTTTTACATAGGTCTTTGGTCGCCTGGATGGCAGTTAGTGTTCAGTGGTCAATGAGGGCCGGTTTGTGGAAAGAAAGTGGGGATGATGCAGATGCATTTCATGTATTTATGTTCATTTGCTGACTTATCTCTACCAGATCCAAAGTTTTTTTGCTTGAGGATGAGTAATGTTTAAGCTTAGGGGAGTTTGATGCATGGGTTTTGAGTCACTTTTATAGGCTTATTTTATATATGTTTTATGCATATATTTGTCATTTTCTTGATTATATTTGCATAATTCACTATAGTTGGCCTTTAAACTCTATTTGCGTCAAATTATACTTATTTTATCATATTTATATGATTTTATATAATCCCCAGATTTATACACATGTTTTGGCACTTTTTCAGGTACTTTTGCATTGTCCAGAGTCGATACCATCGACCCTGGTGTCGATAGTATCGACATTTCATCAGGAATCAACCCCGAAATGTGATTTTGGAAATAAATATCAACATCATGGTCGATACCATCGACCTGGGTGTCGGGATCTGGCGATTTTCTGCACTAAAACAGAGTGTTTTAATCCGACGGTGGAGCTTTTTCAGTGCAGTAAAGTGGTCCTATGACCTAAGAAGAGCACGGCCAGCCCTAAAGGGGATCGCATATAATGTCACACGACATCCAAGAAGGGGAGAGAGAGGAGACAAGAGCCAAAGGCCATCAACTGGGCGATCCGGGCACCTCCGACAGGCGATTTTGCTACCGAAAGACTAGAAAACGCACATTTCTCGAGGAGGATCTTCAGGAACACCTTCGTATCAGGGGTTACACAAATTTTCTCCATGTTTCCCATATTTTTCTTCTCTACTCCTATGTGTTCTCCATTGTCAACCATGTGGGGCTAATCCCCTCTATCTTTAGGACCGGGAGTAGCCCAGGTGATTGTTGTATGATACGTTTTGCATAGTTTATCATAATTTGTCTCTTAAATTCATGGTATGATGTTGTTTTCTCCATTATGTCATTATGATTGATCACCCTAATGATAATATAATGCCTTTAATTACTTTGAAAGAAGAATTAATGGTTGAAAAGAGACGATCATCACATTAACTAATAAATCCTTTGAACAAGGCGATGTACAGTTAATGGTGGAAACCCAGAGTTTGGTCTTCATGTACCTAGTTTAGGGTATAGGTTACTACTACCGTGGAACTGACCTAGATTTAGGTAGTGAATTGTATCACGAAAGTGAGCAAGTCTGAATACAGGCCACTACCTGGAATGAGAGACGAATTAGGATAACTGTGTAGGAATTAATACAACGAGAACCTATGGTGAAACCGCAATCCTAAATATTCCCATTTGAATTGATTAAACTAAACATTTAATCAATTGTTCTATTTTCTTTTATTTTTCTTTTCTTTTTCAATCAACTCTCAAATCATTTTAATCGGTCTAGCTGATTGCAAGTAGTTAGTAGTAGTCTACCAATAATTACGTTTCCCTGAGTTCGACTCGGGCCTCACAAAGGCCTATATTACTCTCACGCGTGCACTTGCATTCTAGGCATGGTAAATTTGTGTCATAGAGCAATTGATGTTCTGAGTTGTGTTTTCTGAGAAGCCCCAGTACCTCTCTATTTATAGTAGAGGGCAAGGTTAGGGTTCCCAGTCTATTCGGGAGTAGAAGGATTTGGAAATTTCATGAATAGTTTGTACTGTGGTAGGCAAACCGGTTGTTTCATAAATGAACCAGTCTTTTGGCAAGGTGAGCCGATCAGTTCACTAGTCAATCGGTCGGTTGGGAGTGTGAACTGGTCGTTTCACTTCCCAGACTTGCCCACAATTGACTTTCCATAATTGTTTCCAATCAATTCAAGGATTAATCCTTATTCCAATCGAATTGAACAAGTGAAACATGAAAGTTTTCCTCCAACCGGGCAAATGCTTATTTCCTCAGTTGGTAGGAATGTGAGCTGCCTGGTTCACCAAGTGAACCGGTTAATTGGCTCACACCAGCCGATCGGCTCACCTGGGTGAACCGGTCGATTGGCAATCCTAACATTGCCAATGCAGTCTCCAATCTACCTGACACGCTAACCAGCTAGTTCAACACTTGAACTTGATAGTTCTGAGTCCAATCAGTCAATTGTATGTTTAATTGAGTACTTAAACACTTTTAGTATCAATCTAAACATCATTCTTGGACAATCTCCTCTTCCGGGGGTATCCTATGTGTGTGACCCTACAGGTTCCAATTTACATTGGCAGTGAATGTCCATAACAACTTATGACATCACAAGCAATGAGCGGAATCTTGTAACTCATCATTTCTACCCAAGTAACTCAAAAAGTTGGAGAACAACTTCAACCTATAATCTATGATTAGTGTTATAGTGATTGTATAGTTCCTTTGTCTATGACATCCAGATTCAACTCGAGGCATAGAACGTCATCCTCTTCAACATTCAATCCATGTTCCTTGACCTAGAGCAGACTGTCTGAGATGCATGTGAGTTCACATATCATATATTGAATCACATGAGTATAGCCATACAATTCTCAATCTTGGTTATCAAGGGGCCTTGGATATCATACTCCTTGTAGGAGGGACAAATCCCATATCTATCACTCACAGTCAAGTCCCCATGTGTCAAAGTCACCCAATCATCACCGTTATAACAACCCATGTTTCAGGGCAACGTTTGATGATGTCAAAGTGTACCCAACAACATGTGATGAGTGTAGTGATTTCAGGTCTAAGAACCACTATCACCACTATCACTATGAGAGACGATTGTGACTACCATTCCATGGTATCCATGTATCACTCTCACGGTGGGTCTGTCTGATATATTGTCCTGTGACATATATTTATGTGCTTGACTTGATATCATATAGCATGACTAATGAGACTCTATCATCAGTCAACACACACTCTAGTCTTATGTATTACTATTGTCTATTTTGCTTCCATAATAATATCTGACTAGGGACATAACAAGAATGTATGTACTCTTATCATACATATGGTCTCATCGTTCAAGTATGTACTTGAAAGCATATGTCATCGAGTCTCATCGTTCTTTAGACATCTATCATGTATGTGTCATCATCTCATGACTAAGACAAACATAATAGATAGAATTACCTAATGCCTATCAAACTAGGTATCTAATGCCTCATTATAATCATCATATGATTGGCTCTCTGGGCATAGCATACCAACACTTATACCAATATTTGTTACATTTCTACATAACTAAACAAAATGATCAACTCCTCCCTTGTTGGGGTCATTAGGCATAACCTTGTGGAACCTGTTGGTTGGTTTACAGACACAAACATTCCAATCTTATAGGAGACTAAAAAATAGGTAAAACATCCCAAGATTTGAATCCTCGGGAAAAATGATCTCAAAAGGAATGATTAGATTACACATACCACCAAGGTGCACTTCCTTTCCATGTAGCCCATCAATAGGTACTCTACCACTAATCGTGCTCAGCCCATAATAGTAGTAGAATGGATGGCATGTAAAAAAGTTGAACTGGGGATGTATGTGAGTGAGGAAAAAGTGCAAACACTAGGCTAGTGATGGTTTATAGGCCAATAGTTATTCTCAAAACTCTACAAGATCTTGGATAGTGACCAATGCATTATAAATGACATCATAGTTGGTTCCCCTCTAGTAGGTGGGGCCCATATGGATATGTAACACTTTAGTTTAAAGTCGTATAATCCATACATGAGGAAAAGGGCTATCTACTGAGGCAAGAAGGAGACACCCTTACACTAGTAACTATGAATTAAATATGGGTGTGCATGGGCCATTCTAGGTTTGAACTAAACTGAAGAAGAGATTAGGAGGCAATATAATTGATCCTTGACAAGGGTGTCATTTTTCTAAGCGGGAGAGATTGCTACATCCCATGATTTGAGACCTCAGATAGACGATCTTAAAATATATGAATGGATCAGCCATATAACCAAGGTACACCTCCTTTTAAGGTCTCCCATTAATAGATGATCTACAATTAAGCATGCTTATCTCAAAGTAGTACTAGTATGGGTGACCCATTGACAATTTAATATCGAGCATTACATGAGTGAGGAAAAAGTGGGCAATAAAGTCTAATGTTTTTATGTTGGGACATACATCATTCCTAAAACTCTACTAGAGCCTTGGGTAGTGGAGTCAATTTGGATGTGTGGCACTAGAAATCACATTAGAGCTAATTCACCTCCAATAGGTAGGCCTCATATGGACATTTAGCATTGTAATATTGAGTCATATAGTTTAGGCATGAGGACAAAGATATCTACTTAGGTGTGATGGAGACACCCTTATGTTGGTAGCTATCAATGGAAGTTGGGTTTGCATGGGACATTTTGTTTCTACATTAAAATGATGTAGATATTATGAGGTCATATATTTGAGCCTTAATGAGGATTTCAAGAGTCTAAGTGGTAAAGATTGTGACATCTCATGATTTTAAGCCTCATATAAAATGATCTCAAAAGGAATGACCAAACTATCCATATCAACATTGTGCACCTCCTTTTCAGGTAGCCCACTAAAAGGTATTCTACAGCTAAGCGCGCCCATCTCTTAGTAGTACTAGGATGGGTGACCAATTTGAAAGTCGAACCCATGCTAAGTGAGAGTGAGTACAAAGTGCACAAATACATCCAATGGTGGTATATGTGCATAGTCATCATTCCCCAATCTCTATTAGAGCATTGGGTGGTGGGCCCAAAGTTAACCTAGGGATCAATGTCTTGGGCGAAAAATATTCTCAATAACTTTTTGTATATGTTTTTATTTATTTAAGTCAATGTATATGTCATGAATTTTTATGAATTCTGAGTATAGATTGCGTACATGATGCATGGACAACCTTTATTTGATTTATCTACTAGTTAGTAACCCTTGTATGCTTTCATGTAGTACTTATAGGTACTTGCAAATTATATGAGCATGTTCTAGCTTCAGTATATAAATGTATCCCATACAACCACGTTTTAACATATTCTTTTTCCATTGAGGCTAATAGTACACTTTTGGGGAAATATCTAATAATCTCACTGAAAGATCCAAAAAATATAACTTTACTATGTTCTTATTTTATAAAGTCATGCATATATCACTTCAAATAATAAATTTAAACTCGAATATTTACTCAGAATGCAATGCCATAGAAATATAACAATTAGGGCCTATCTAATAAAATATTTTCCAAAAACATCAATATTAAGATTAAGATCATATAACATATGTTGAGCTTTTAATTTTAATATTTCTACGAATCTTTGTTTCGTTAGATAATGTGTCGTTCAAATATTCTTTTGGAATAGAAAAATATGAAGTTTGAACTAACTTGTAATGAAACTGGTGCATTTAAACATTTGAGGATTTGAAGTGTAGATTCTTACTATAGCATGTGGTTTACCTTTCATCTAACCTCTGTTTACTTTTCCTACACCTTGAGATATTGGACCCTACCTAAGCCATGTTTCCCCATCCTATACCCTATGTGTATGTTGGTCTTGTCATTCCTCTTTTATTTCATACACTGGAACTTTTGAGTACAATCTTTTCTTATTATGCCCTACAACCTACATGGAAAGAAATCCCTAAAACACACTTCCCAACATTATCTTCTACGTGATTATTATAGTATAACTTGCCTCTTTGGAGCTATTTTAAAAGTGGAATATATATTAATTTCTTGCATTACTATTTAGAAACATATATACATATACATAACAACAATTACCACATTGACTATAACTATGTTGTACATCCAAAAATATATGAAAATACAAATATCAAGTGAAATCATTACTAAGAAATAAGGATAAAAGTGCTACACTAAACCAATAATAAGCAAAGTTGAGATGCAAAAGAAGGTTCCTAATTAGGATGAGTCATATGTTGCCAACATAATGTTGATGATATTTTGAGGCTCTAAGGACTCAAAACTTGATTTTATTCTTCTCTAATAGATGATTGTGTATACCTGACTGATTAAAAACTACCCACATAAAAGGAATCACTTGAAAGGTAACTTGAAAAATAGTTTAAAATAATTAATGTTTATAAATATTAATAAAGTCTATAATTACTTTCAATTGAGGTTAGTGTCTAATTATTCATCGAATGTAGAAAGTAGAGAAAGATAGATAAACATTTATTAGCATCAAATATTTAATCAATTCTATAGAACTATTTAGTTGTATCCATCATCTCGATATTGCATAACATGTATCATGGTGAAATTATTAGCTCAATGACATCTTTATAAGACCACTACAATACCTTGGTTTGACTAGTAAATTTTGGAATTTGGTTGTAGGAACATGATGACCTCTCTATAGTGACCTTTGTCCAAGGTTCATAAAGAGGATTGTCCATTATGTGTAGCTATAATGTAGATAATGAAACTCCGCTATAGGTCACCTCCACACTAAACCCATGCAATAACAACAATGTAGAGAACAAGGTAATATGTCTATACGAACCCTTGGAAGTAAAACATTGTAGGGGAACTTAGGATGACATAAAAATCATTTACATATACCCATTGCACCTAGTATAGAGAATGATATATTTCTAAAACCTACCTAATCTATACCCAGTCGACTAGTTTATTACAAATAAGATAGGTAATGTTTTCCTTGTGGTTTTCTGACTTGTATCCAATTGAATGAATTGGAATATCCAGTAGTCAGTTGACCTCATTCCCAAAGAGGTGATCAATCAATCTTCTAACAATCAATTGATAGATGATATAAACCATTCCTTCATTTAATACACTTACCCAGTCAATCCATTGGGTAGGAAATCATCCTTTACGTAATTCAAAACCTTTCTTAATATACATATAATTGAGTACTTCAATTCCCATAAGCAACAATATGCATGTGACCTCTTAGGTTCCACATTATGTTGGCAGTGATGTCAAAGAACGCCCAAGAAAAGAGTGCTATCTAACAACACATCATTGTTGCCCATGATGAGGAGTTCATGCAAAGTTCTATGGCATTTAGATCTAATTAAAAATTATTATTTATATTAAGTTTGTTATTCAATCAATTCATATTACTCCTTTTATGAATATATGACCATTACTTTTAGACTGATAAGATTTCAACTCTTATATTATCCACGATCTCTATGAATCCATATAGATAAACCACCATCATGATAAGTAATAACAAATTTCATGTCTCTATAAAATTGCAATTTCAGTAATCATATATTTAGAATGTATAATAAATTTATACTAAAAATTAGTCTAAATTTCTTTTTTGTTCATGTGGGCAAATGAAAACTGTAATGACCCCATTTCGCGGTAACCCCCAATTAAGGAAGACCAAGAAGTCAGAGGCGTTATCTGAAAAACAAGATCAATGGTTTAACAATTAATCAGAAATAATTATCAAATTCTACTAAAGACTAAACTGAAAGCTGGAATAAAATTTACTTTGACATACCTTCCAAAAATAGGTAACTGTGACTTCTACCCGCAGTAGAAATCTATCTAGATAATCCTCCGTGGTATATTTAACTTTAATCTTTTGCAGGTTCCACTTTACTCTTTTTCCAATTTCAGATACTTCCTAAAACAATGACAAACAAAACGTTGGTTAATATAAATGAATATACTGGTATGTGGGGACAAACAAAACATTTCACATAAGCTTTAACAACCTAATCATATAAAGTAGTTGTTAACAATGCAAAATTTACATTTTCAATGTTACTTCTCAACCACTTTTACACATACTCTAGGATACCCTCTCTTAGGGTTTACTCCTTATAAGGGACTTAAGGCCACCTTCTCCATCCTGAGCTTGGTGCCTGGGGTCACCTCTCTGGGTGCCTAGTGATCTTCCCTCCAGGCTTGACCACTTCAGACCTTCCCTCCGGGGCTTGGTCTTACATCATACATCCAAAGATGGTATGTAGGTTCGAGACAGTCACACATATACTTAAATTGTTATATGCATAGTCACTTTCAAGATTGTAGTAATGAAACATTCAAACAGTTTGATTTCATTGCAATCAATAAATACTCGAGAAATGTCAAGAAATATAATGTGCGTACTCATAATTAACCACATACCTAATTTGTATAGTCCACAATAAATAAGCACAGTCCAATCAATCAGGCAATCCACACCAAGCAAGCAATCAAGCCAATCACACAAAAGCACATATCCTGAAAAGTATATGCAACCTATTCACTACACACTTCATCAATAATCTACTTTGTCAACTTGAAATTGCTTTCTAGGATTTCTAATCCAAATTAGGGTTTCATTAGGGTTCCTTTTAGATCTATTTACAACTTTCCTCTTTTATGTCTAAAAAACCCTAAAACAACAATTCTAGGTTCAAAACCCTAATTATCCACTTATTCATATTAAAACCTTCTTTTCATCAATTTGGCTAACAATTAACTTACTATCGCTTTTATACAAGGAAACTCAAAATATACTTCATTAAAACCCATTAACACTTAGATTAGGGATTCTACCCATTAATGCACATTATCAACACATAAAAACCCTAAGTTAAGCTATTAAGCATATGGATCATCTCTTTAGAAATCAAAACGTCTTTCTTATTACCAATAGGTTAATATTCTCATAAAACATCCATATTAATCTCCTCAATTCATTAATCATCAAATTAGGGTTAAACTTAGTTATAAATGCATTAAGGATGGAAACTTTAGGTACTTTTCTAAGTATGATCAGATTCAAGATCTAAAACAATTTTTAATGGGTTCCTTGTATTTTTCTGATCAATTTTCATACATATCTTATTTTCATCTGAGCTATCAATAATTAGTTATGAAATTGCAAAGTAATTACCTTTAGGGCCAATCGCATGATGCCATGTGTCCCTTTTCATTTTCTTTTCCTGGCTACTTCTTTTCTCGACTCATGAATCCAACCTTGGATCTAGTTCCTTCTTGCCCCGCCAACCAACCTCTTCATGTTCCTGTGAGATCACGCACATGGACTCCACCTGCGTTGTCGTGTGGGTGGTTGGCTCCTTGCGAGCACCGCCCGACCAGGACGCATATCTGCCTTGGCTGTCGTCTGTCGTCCCTGCCATCCCGAGGGCAGCCACCATCAGCAACGAGGAGAGACTGGTCCACCAAGCCTCACTCTCCACAGAAGCTACGTCCCATGTTCCTCTGTAGGAACTGAGCACCCAAACCGAGATTGAAGCTCCGCATCGAGACAGCTCGCAAGAGCAACATGCTCTCCGTGAAGCTGGGGGAAAATGGTACGATCCCCTCGTTGCCTCATGTCTGGGATTAACACCTTACACATGCATGATGGCAAGGAGAATTGTCCTTCTGGTCTTCTATATAAACTGGGATTTGGGAAAATCCCTTTCCCACATGGAAACGACTTAAGTTTGGGATGGGCAGGTGCGGATTTCCCTCCTGAGTCCAAAGGAAGAACTTCTAGGTCTACACATGGATTGTGCGCCGAGAGAATTGATTAGGAAAACTCTCCCTATTGTTCTCTTTTCCTGATCTTACTCAAAAAGTAGCCACCATTGGATCAAGGATCCAACAGCTATTAGGCTACATATTACAACAAAGTCAGAAATAAATTGCGACAATTAATGTTATCCTTTACACTTTGGGAAACTTACAAAATTCCTATCTCTCAATTCATTTATCCTTTTAATCCCAAATTTTAGAGGAAAGTCCATGATGACTTCATCTACTTGGTTGCCAAGTTTAGAACTCAAACTTGAAAGTATGAGAGACTTTTCTTCATATGCAAGTTATTACTTATTAAGGCATATTTTATGCATATTTTCTCTCTCCTATTCTTTTATATTATTTATTTGGATTCCTTTTACCATTAGAAACCATGTGGACTCAAAATCTCATCCGTGATGAATCCATTATCCTTATTTCCACATATTTCTTATCTTTTATCATTATCTCAAATTTCCTTCTTAATAATGCATTATTTGATTTCTTATTTTTCTTTTAATGATATTGGACTCATTAATATATTATGATCCACAAAATCACATGCACAAAGGAAATGTTGTAAAGGAAACTCATACAATACACATAAATCATACAATTCCCTTAATCATACATTCATTGGGGAAATCATATTTCCAACCATATTAACCCAAAAATTGGGGTTGTAACAAAAACATCATTGTTCAACTACATATGATTAATTATTTAATATTTTAAAAAAATCAAGAATAGGTATAAGGAGATAGAGAATGTGCATGATATTTTTTCTAGATGAATTTAGCTTTAGATCCTCACAACATAACATGATCAAACACAATACACAATAATTTGGTAAGAGATTAGGGAGGGCTAGATGAATTCGATGACATGTATTACTCACTTGTTGAGTTATTCAAGTGAACACATTCTCTACATAATTATTTTCATTTGAGAACTAGTACAATGATCAAGATTTAATATGATGATAAAATATGTTGTATAATGGTTGAACATTATTTTTGATAGAAGGGGTTTTAGTTACATAAGAATCAATTATATTTATACTAATAATTGGTTAACCTAGTACAAAACAACTAACCAAACTATCTTTTTGAATGATTTGGGTCAAATCTAGGACATATAGTTGAGATCTTAAAATCCCCAAAACTGTCTAGGACAAATCTATGACCTAGCCATATCAAAACTTCTAAGAATTAAATATGAGTCTAACCTAGGTAGGACTCTTTTGGGTATCATTGGATTGGTCCTCATTGACACTGAGCTTTAGTGAATTTGTAGGGTCAGGAAGTTCCTCCTAGAACTAAAGTACATCTCAAGATACCAACATTACCATATTCTAGATGTCTCATCACCAAATCACCAATTCATTCATGGACCTAAATAGTTCCATAAGGTACTCAATGGATCGATATTTAACCTAACCACAATAACTAGAACTGTCACAACCCATAAAGTCCCTTATTGGATACATGTGGTTCAAAACCATGTACATGGGATAAATCTAGATCTTTACATCCTACCATTCATTCACATTCAAACATGCTTGCTATCACTGATGCTCATGTTACCATTTTTTGTATATGGTGAATATTTCATTATTTGTTTTCTAGTTAGATTTAGACATATTAATCATTTTTAAAAAATGAGGCTTGCATCTAATGAAAATGATATACCTTTATGTAGGAATGGGATATAACATAATCTGATTAGAATAAGTTGGTATAATGGGGTAAAGAATTCCTATAACACATTATATTATTTCAATTTTAAGGTCCACCATGTAAAGAAGAATGTTCAAATCTAATAGACCTTGAGTTTCACCTAGGGATATTTTAAAAAATAAATAAATTTATACTACATGGGACGATGTGGGGAATCATGATGATTATACAAGATATAGTCTCCTTGAACATGAATAGTTGTCTGTAAGGAGAAGTGACTCTAGTCTACTCTGTTAAACCTATTTGTTGGACAAGTAGGGATTTCAATTAGGTTTTTCAAGCATCTCATAGTTTCAATCGGTTATTTACAAATGAGCTTTCCTCATAGTACCCATAGTTGAGACTTTATTACTATAACACTCAAAATTCACACACATGCACATGATAAGAAGATTAAGTTCCTAACTCATAATGTTGGTGGAGTATCACATATATTGAACATCATACATAATAACTAAAATTTAAGCCAACTCATGAACAAAGGTTGCATTTCTCATTCTCAATAGTTTATGTAAAAGGGAAAATGTAAAACAAGCTAATGGCATTCCCTAGAAGATTGAACATATATAATTCACCTCATGACATAAAATATTGTTGATGGGGATACTTGCACCCCACCAGGGCACTTCTAATCTTTCACTAGGTCATCCTTTTTGTTAGTCTGACACCTTCATTTTCCATTCCTCACCACCCGTGTACATGTCGTCCAAAGCCATGCAAAGCAAATTAAAATTTGTGTGGGTGGCACTAAGTAGTTATAATTGAAAATAAAAAAACAAGCCTACAAGACTTGAAATAAACATTAGATTATTTTTCATGATTCTTTATCATTACTATGATCTAGTCACTTAATATAATTGAATCAATTAAGATGATTTCACTAATAACCTTGCACAAAAATGTTCATTGCTACCAAGAGCTTATTTCAACCAAGTACTATTACACCAAAGTGCACATCAGCCTTGAAGAAACTCTTAATTACCATTAATTCACTTAAACAATATTCTTGAACATAGCTTGGACCAAAATGTCCATATAAGATGATGAGATTACTAGTGTGTGCATAGGACACCTAATCAGTTGACTTGACTGAATCCACCTTAGGCACACGACAAGGTCTTTTGAATATATACTCTTAAATAAACTGATAACCACACAAATTAAGGAGTACTATAGAGAATGGAAAGTTAGGGTCAAACCCGAAGGTGATAGGGGGAAGCATATCCTAGTTCATTTTAGATAGATTCCTAAAGAGGAGTCTAGAGTTTAACTTTGATTTTGTGATTATACTAATGGTGAGCAAGCAATTAAGAGAAAACCAGAAGCAACGTCTACTTTAAACCTAGACAATTTAGGTGTAATTAACAAAGACTGAAATCTAAGAAAGAAAAGAGGCAACTGAACTAAGGAAATCAAGAAAGATCTAACACTATCACTACACTAACAAAGCAATCCTAAATATCAAGCTAAAGATGGAAACCAGTTAAACTAGGCAAAAGAGACACTATATGTAACATCCTAGATTTTCTCTCCCCTTTGACTATGCTCATCTTGACTCATAATAAGTCTAATTTGATTCAATGACTTTCCTCATTATTTATTTCATGTTTTAGAATGAAATATTGCTCAATTAATGAGTGTGGATTGCTAAATTATAGTTTTGAACTCGATTGTATAATATTAACTTAACTTAATATATATTGAGAGAATTTAAATTTTGAGGATATTAGGAATGCTAATATTGATCTCAATCCTTTCTTATTATATAGAGAGTGAAATTTGTGATCCAACAGTGAAAATTGCACCCATATTGGAGGTTCAAGGAGAAACATATGGAAATTTGAAATAGACTCCTTTTCTAGCCTCTCTTTCACCAATTTCCCTTTTTCCCTTATAGGGCCTCGACCCTTTTGTTATTCTCATGGGCCGGACCCTAGGCCGTGCCCAGCTTGTCACCCCCCATGCACCCTGGTCCTTTGATCCAAGGGCTATGGGTCACAAGTGCAAGATTGGACAACTTGTGGTTGTTTCCTACCTTGCACTGGTTCCACAGCCCGAGGGGTCACGACCAAGAAAGTGGCATGATGCCAAAATGCTTCTTGGTATGAGTTAAGGTCGTGAAAGTCTTTATGATGCTCCCCCAATCGCACCCCTTGTCTTTTCTAGTGAAATAGGCTTTAGATAGGGGTATGGCACACCCCACCTGCCATGTCTGGCCACCCCCTCGAGCTTTCTTTTGAAGCCCAACGAGTTTGCAACTCTTCTCCCTTTGATTTCTGCTTCTCTTCAGTCTCTCTCGCTCCATGTACCCCTCTCATCCACTTCTTATTCCACCTTAAGCTCGCTGACAACACTGTAGCAGTGATTTTTGGGCCTTTTTGCCCTACTCAACCTCAGCCGTGAACATCTCCACCAGTGCATTCGAGAGGTCAAGAGAAACATGGGCGACATGTTCTTCAGTCTCGCCCCTCCTCCTTCTCCTACTACCCAGACACTGGATAGCTTTTCTGAGATATGGTGTCGTGGATAGGGGAGGCTTCACACATGTGTATTTTGGGGTGGGCGACACACCCTGACCATTCATCTTCTAGGGGCCATCATGGACCACATCATGGATGGCCTATATGGCACAGCCCCCGGCTTCCCCTCTCTCCTTTTCGGCTTTGACTGGTCAAAGACATGGAGCCGCAACCCCTATTATGCATGGACCCGGTGGTTTGCTGGCACCTATGTGGCCCAACCCACCAATAATGGTGCGTGACATCACCCCTCTTCATGGGTATATAATCTATCTCTTGCTAAAAATACCTTTGTCCTTGAAAAATTCAAAGAAAATGATTACTTAGTTAAAATGGGATATATTATGTATGAAAATTGATCTACTTGATGAGATCTATCCAATAGATTTTGTTTTAGATCCAAATTCTTCTCGTAGTACTTCTTATGTTGAAAATAGCATCAAATGCATCTCTTTTACATAAATAATGGTGATTTATGCTC
Organism: Alisma plantago-aquatica; assembly: GCA_963693085.1. NCBI lineage: Eukaryota > Viridiplantae > Streptophyta > Magnoliopsida > Alismatales > Alismataceae > Alisma > Alisma plantago-aquatica. The sequence goes on along the minus strand of OY856414.1, from coordinate 625,282,209 downwards.
AACCATAATCATATTTTTAACCCACTTGATTTTTATGGCCCTAATCAGTAAAATATCATGTATTTTGATCCTAGAATTGAGCTTGAATCTACTTAGCCCTATTACTTACTTGAATCTATGAAATGAACCATAAATGTGTATAAATTGGACTCTGATGCTATGATCATTAATTTGATGCCAAAGTTGATTATATGATCTCAAAATCATCATTCTTGCTCTAGATCAGTAATTCTGGATGCATTATTGATTCACGGATCTAATATGGTTCATACTTAAACTCTGTTACAACTTGATGATATGAAAAATGCCATAAAATATTATATTTATGTACCCCTTTATGACGATCCTTAACCTTGTGGAATATGTTGATCAAATATGCTCAAAACTTCTTTTTGGACACCAAATTAGTAACTTTATATGATTTTGAAACCTAATTTCCATGTTCCTCAATATTATGCCCTATTATGACTAAGTGACCTAAACATGATTTTGAAATGTGACCTAATCTACAAGTTGTTAAATCAATTTATATATCTTGTTCAAATCTCACCCAAGCTATTTGATGACTTCAATCAGTAACTTGTTGATATGTATGACATGAAATCAAGATTGAAGTTGTGTGTACTCTAATGTTGACTATCTTTCATGAAAATGACTAAATATGACTTAAATGGATGATACGGTGATTAAGACTTTAGTTAATTCAAATCTTATGATTTTTCCCTATTAATATGATGAAACCTAATGCTTGAAATCCCTGATCTTGCTAAGCATGTTTCACCCTAAGTCCAAATGATATGTTATGTAATACGTAGCTTGAGGATGAATATTGCATGAACATTGGAGATGTCAAAATCAATCATCAAGAAATATGTAATTTAGATTAGGTGAAACATCCACCCTTGATGAATATGTATAAAATGACGCAGTCTTGTGATGCTAATGTAGTCACACTTTCTTATAATGTCATGATCTCTTTGATGGACTCTTTTCAAAGATCTAATCATGTTTCATAATGCTAGTTTGCTTGTATTAAGGTACGCTTTATCCTCCTATTTGTCGGACTAGTGGTATTAAAAGTTGCACGTATGTATGTAGTATAAATGCTTAGCTTAATATACTTGTTTGAGCTACATGTTCCCTATGACTAATATGTTTTGGTCTTGATTACATATGTTGAACAAACATGAAAATATAATGATAGATGTCCATTATACAACCTTGTGCACCTGCCTATATTCTCAGGGTAAGGATACAAGGTTGATTGTCCTACTTGAGTTGTCATGATAGGGCAAACTATGTTGATACAAGGGTTATCTCTTGGTTATGACCTTGAGGTCCATTTAATAGGGACAACTCTTGAAGTTTAGTCCTGTAGCCCCTCATGTTTAAATAAGGTAGCTAATCTTGAGCACCTTCACATACCCCTTCTTTTGAGAAGCTGGTCAAAGGCCTTATGATATTGTTGGTTGAATGGAAATGAACTTACAACATGCTTTCATGTTAATAAGGGAGTCTTTAAATGTTGTTGCTTTGTTCTTGTTATTACATTATTCTTTTGCCAAGCAATATATGTTCTTAAACTTATGATTTTATATGTTTGCATAGTGTACTCAACACAATTGTGCTAACATGTACCCTTTTCATGATTTTAGGTAACATCACTATGCAGATCTAATGATGATCAATACTTCCACACTTATGATAATTATCTCTTACACTGATGATATATAATGACATGCAAATGGATTCACATAGTTGATATATGGGACCTATGATCTTATGTTAGGTATTAGTTTAGCATTCTTGTATGCTTTTATTTCTCATACCTTAGTTGTGGTTTGTGGTTTCATTCATGCATATGTTATGCGATCTAGTATCCTACGGATGAATGCTCAGGTCCTCTTGCCTTTGACTTTCTAGCCATTAGGAGTGAGGATCTGGGTAACAAATGGTTCCATGAAAGATGGTATCATAGCAATCACATATCCTCTATGCGTGTTTAATAACCCAATAACTCATATGAACCTAGGGAAAACCAAAATCCATAATGGTGAAGTTAAGGCAATGGGCATGGTGCTAAATGTGGAGATTTTGGCTAGTAATTAGCTCCATCCGCCTAGCTACGATGGCTGGGGTTCCTCCACACACTTTCCTACCATAAGCTCTGAAATGACTATGACTTTGAATTCTTGAAATCATGATGAAAAAGTTGATACAAGAAGAAAAATCCCCTATTGATTATAATGCATCATTGCTAAGCTTGATTTTGAATAATATGTCAAATATGAGATCTCAATCATACCTTGAAATGCTCAAAATGTTTAAAGAGCCTATATTAACCTCTCTATTTTCATATATACCCCCTACTCTTAATTATGAAGGGAAAGGAGCAATATTATGACCTCAAAAATATGGAATCTCGAATCTTGCTTTTTTTTTTATGACACATCTTTGATCTTATGACCTTGTAAAGTACAAATCGACAAATGATGCTCTTCCTATTTGATGGAGTTGACACTTCATGACTAAATAGGACAAATGTGCTATCTTAGGGTGGTAGTTTGTTTCATAAATCCCCTAACCTAGGTCACATCCCTATTATGATTGACTCTAAATTTTCATCTTGTTGATTATTAACAATTTGGAAAGGTAACCCCTTTCACAAGACTTTGATATCTTGACATAAGGATCTGATAGGTTAAATTGTATGATGATATTGAAACTCGATATCGGATCTTGATTTGATGATGATCTTGAAATATAATGATGTTGACTATAACTTGTGGTTAAGTTCCTAGAAAGACCTTAGTCTAGATCAGTCATCAAGCTTGAATACCATGATAATGATATTGATATCACAAATTGTTGTTTGATTGTTGATTATGGATGAGTGATCCCAACTATAGTTCTTAGTGGTTTTTATGTACGACTTGAGATTTTGGTTTGTTTTCCTCAAGGTTTTATTTTGTTGTTGTACATGTTAAGGTAAAGCAACTGGTATTTGTTATCTTCGAGATGAGATGGTACAATGCATGTACAATATGAACCACATGTATATAAAGTTTTGGTTCTTTCTATAAGAGTTTTCCTGGAAAAGGATCTGTGTGTAAAATAGTTTTAATTCTTAGTGATTTTTATTAATTCCATTGCTTATTGTTATTCCGTGATCATTACTAGTGATGGCTTGATTTGTAATCGGGTCGTCACAAAGTTTTGGTATCAAAGTCTAAGGTTCGTTGAGTCTACAGAGACATAGGACTAAGGTGTTGAGTCTGTGTTAGTGTCCTCCAGTATACCCTATAGTGACTTCTGCTTATGCAGAAGAAAGGGTGAAGTTTAAAAATGACTGGAGAACACAAGGAACACATTGCTGAGAGCAATGTTGTTGCACTAGGAGAGCGTGTAAGGGATCAGACAAGAGAAAAATGAGTGCCTAAGAATTCCCATCCTGACCCAATCAGGATAAAGAATCCTGCCTTTTGTGCTCTTGTTGGGTAGGTTAGGACAACAATGATGCATATATTAGACTAGATACTAGCATTACAACCTAGGTTACCAGTCCTCAATGCAGAAACTTTGGGTTTCGAAAGGGTTCCTAAATGACATAGTCATGTCAGAACAGTGGAAAATGTGGGAAGGATTAACATATGGCAAGAAAATAGACTCTGCCATAAGTATAGACAGATAGTACATATGTGGTGACAATGCCCAAAGAGGGGCAATGAGATGAGAATTAAGGAAAGGTCTCTATAATTCTAGAGACATTTGCCTAGTCGTTCTAAAAAGCCAAAGTTGTTGGTACCACCAGTGCAATGAATTCCTAGTGTACTAGTGCAACAGACACTAAGTAAAGGCAAAAGTCCTAACTTTCCACCTATAAGAACTCCTGACTTAGCTTCTACATCGGTAATAAGACTAATAAGACCATGGTACGAGGACAAGACATGTTATAGATATGGACATGTTGAGCATACTAAACCCTTTTTGTTCAAAAAGAAAGAAGGAAATGATTCAACAACCGAGGCAGACTTGACAGGGCTTACAAAAGTTATAGCCCAATAGTATAAAAGACAAAAGCAACCACATCAAATAGCTAGACTCTATATTTTGAGTCAACCTAAAGTGGTAGATGACCTCGAGGGGTGACAGTCAGATAGAGCTTTTTCATTCTGATATGTTTTCTCTTGATTTTATCTAATAATCATAAGAAGGATTGCTATTATTGACTTCCCTTTGGTTGTCCTATGGGAACATGGGGAATAAATGATGGGGAATAGAATCTACATTCTGTCCAAATATTCTTTTAAATGATTTATAATTGCTCTTATCTGTATAAAAGAGGATGAGGTGTGAAAGAGATGCCTGGAGAAATCCGGGGATATTAAGTCATATGATTTGGATGGTATGAAAAGTAAGGTATATGATATAAACAAGGTGCATACTACCTAGTCTCTGTACTTGTATACCCTGGCCAGGTATTCAACTATTGAAGGTAGGGTAAGTATGGAACTCTTAGATTGCTATCTTTCTGATTACTTTGATCAAGTAATCATTTTGAGACAATCTAAAGAGCATAATGAAATTGAAAATAGGGCACAGATGTTTCTATCACATCCTAAGTGCAATGAAATAGAAACTGAGTTTATCTCAGACCAGTCTGTGTGTATGAGGAAGTAAAAAGTACAATCCTAATGATAAGTGAAAGGGAATAATAAAGATGATCCCTGATCAAATAAAGAATATATGAAGGATAATGATCTCTTCCATAAATATGAAAATGAGAAATGTGATAAAATAATAAAATGTTCATGAACATGTTAGACAATAACAAAGGAAGGAGTGATGACATATAATCATTCTCATAATTCCTATGTTGATGGCAAGGAACCCAGGGTGAAACAAGAGTAAATGACTCATGAACAACTAAAAGATCATACAATAATCAGAGGAGATGATAATCTCTTCTCTTTGATAAAACAATCATGGGTGATGATGGGGGTGATAAGAGGAATATTTTTCTTTGCGTTCTTTCCTTTCAAATATATGAAAATCAAGTAAGTCTTATAACATTTGATGTACCTAGATTAGAAGTAATCTATAGATGGATACTTTGAAAAGTATCAGCCAGTCTCGAATTTTGATTTCAAAGTAAAGATTATACGTGGTGATATGTCCCAAGATGAAAGAAAGATCTTATTATATGTTTGTCTTTCATAATGATGAGGATGTGATGTGTTTTTAGCATATGAATGGATACAAAGGTAAATAATTCCAATATCCAAAAACTTTTAATGGTATGAGAAAATGAGAACATGACTCCTGATAAAATAAATCATGATTGGTTACCTAGAAGGGCTAACTTTGAAATAACTATAGTATGGAAGATTCCCAAGGTCAAGAATCTTATCACATGAGTTGTAAGTTGAGAAAGTGACAATTAGTGAGATGTGACACCTGAGTCAAATAAAGTATGTATAATGCTTCTCTGATCAAGTAAAGTGTTACCTAACACAGAGTTGACTCTACAATCAGTAATGGAAAGGACAGTTGAGTAAGTGTCATCTGTGACAGATCTTATGATAATCTTTAATAGAAGAACTTTGTGTTGGTCAAAGTTCTATGGCATCTTCATGACATCAAAATTTTATTTGGAAACTTGATGATATGATGCATGAATGACAATTGTCTTCCTTCATCTGGGATTTTAGGAACGAAATCCTTGTTAGGGGTTTATAATTGTAACATCCCTGACCTGGGTGATGGTCTAACCCTAGAATTTTTGCTTCAGTAAGTCATCTACACACTTGTTCTAATCCTTTGAAAAGTAATTAAGACTCTTTGTGAAATTTATTTTCAAGTTTGAGCTTGTCTGCAATTATGTGTGCATTATATGATAATCTAAGTGAAAAGTGTAATTTACCCAAGATGAGGGGTTATATTGTAAATGTCACATTTTGAATGTACCCTATGTGTTTTAAAACATCATAAGAGAGAGAATGGTGCTACGTGGTGGCTTGTGGAAAGCCTAAATTCTAAAGTAAGAATTTGTTTGAACAATGCTAAGTGCTTTGTGCATCATTTGTAATATATCCAAAATGTAGGGTTAGTGTGCAAATTACATCTTCTAGAGTCTCTCTACTCCTTCCTAGTGTCATCTAGAAGAGAGAGAAAGAAGGAGACATTATGTTTGAATCATCTTAGAGTAGTAGCTCTCTTACTGATGAAAAGATCAAGAAAATGCATAGTTGAAATCTTTATATGAGATATATCAAGTTGTAGATTTGGTGTAGGAGTCCTTATCAGCCAAGGAGCCATAAAGGGAGTCTCCTATCAGTTTGTTGACTCTTGATAAAAGCCATGATCGGCTAGATACTCAAGGAAGTCAAATGTATCAGTTTGCAACTTTTCTTTGGAAAAGGTTCTATTGAATAATGAATATTATAAGGTGTGTGGAAGAAGCTTTCCCTCAAAGATAACCAAAGGCCCCCGACCCTTATCCCTTACATTATCCTCAAGTTTCTATTTTACATGGAAAGATAAAGATAGGATGCATGCAAATACATGTGTCAATCTATGCATGGCCATGTGGCACTTAGTAGCTTAAGGTAATGACACCTCTTACACTCTTTTTCATAAACCACAAGTATAAATACCCTTCCCTTCACCTATTAGTAGAATGTTTGGATCTTGTTACCATATTTCCCTTAGATATCGTGCATACCACCCTAGTATCGTGCATGAGTGAGGAGTGTCGAGTTTTAGAGCTTGGTATCGACCATAGAGAAAGGATATCGTCCAAGCAAGGAGATATCAACCTAGCAAGGTGATATCGGCTACAAGGAGTGAAGATATCGTGCAAGTGCAAAAGAGTCCAAGTCCTGGATCTTAGAGAAGCTCATCTTCAACCTTGGGAACGGGAAGAGTTGGAGCTTGTAGCTTGGAAGTTGTGCTAGAGGCATGTTATATAACTTGAACCCAATAATGTTATTATTCACTTTCAATGTTGTTGAAATTAACTCGTTGAACTACTTTCAATTTTAAATTCCTTTGGTTAATTGATGTTCCTTTAAGTTCCAATAAGTTGTTAGGACTATTGTCCATGAACTAGAAAAGCAATACAAAGGTCTTGAGGTTGATGATGATGACATCATCATGGTACAACCCGATATAGGGATGAAGTACCTTAAACCCAATATGGAACCCAAGATGAAGGGCAACCTGATATGGGGAAGGGTGATACCTCATGAACAATATGAGGCATGTCTTATGAACGATATGGGAGGTACCTACTTACACCTTATATACGATACACGGTTAAGATCATACCCCATGCATGATATAGTGCCAATTGAACACTCTAACCGATATAGAGTTGAAAGCCCTAGATGATAGATTGAAGCCCGATATACCCCTATCCTTTGTGTAATGGATTGTTGTGAAAGAATTCAACTAGATATCTAGCTTGTCATGTAACTATATGATAGAACTGATCCTTGAAGGTATAAAAGGTTATGAGCCTAAGGGTCTACCTAACATGGTAACCCGATATGTCAACCAACATGGCAACCCGATATGTAAATTCACCATAGGAACCCGATATGGTATTGAATATACACTACTTGAACGATACCATCATGAGGCATATACCCCATGCACGATATGGTACACACCTTGTGCACGATATGGAACCAAATATATCCATATACCCGATATGAGGTCTAGTATCTTGCCCATACACGATATTATGATAATTTGAGATGATAAGAACTAAGTGATAGCTAACCCGAGATGGATACATGATATGGTGTTATGAGATACACCCTAAACCCAACATGATGATGTGGTTACACCACATGCCCGATATGGATACACGATATGATGTGAAGATGGTATCTCAAACACTATATGGTAGCATACACACACCTTGATACCGGATATGGTGAGAATACATCAATCCAATGTACTTGGTTGAGTGGTACATGTCATGTATTGTGTCAAATGCTACATTAAGATGTGATGAGTTTAATGCAATTTGATAATGGCGAGTTAATGTACCCTAGAGAGGATAATTAAGTCAACTTAATAAAATATGATATAGAAAATATTTTCAAGTGAGGTAAAGAGGTTACACCCATGTATGGTGAAGGTAATACATCATATGATTGGTAAGGTTAATACCTTAATGGGTA